>CM041778.1:42835206-44035206 GCA_023374045.1 Limonium bicolor
CTTCGAGAATACAGAAGCTCCTCTCAACTGGTCGAATAGATCGTCAATGCGTGGTAGAGGATACTTATTCTTCACAGAAACCGCATTCAGCTCACGGTAGTCGATGCAGAGTCTCATACTCCCATCTTTCTTCTTCTCGAATAACACCAGTGCTCCCCATGGAGACACACTTGGTCTGATGAACCCTTTCGGTTAAGACAAGATCCTTTAGTTTTGATTATAGCAAACCTTGTATTGTCTATCTAATGCGTTTGTCAAGATTCACGATTTCAGATAGACAGTGAATAAGTGGCTTAGCATGCAAGGTTGCAAGCACACTTAAGTCATGAGTGGCTTAGCACGCAAGGTTGCAAGCGCGCTCAATCCACGACATGTGCTCTACCAGTCGGGCACCTGTCGGCGAGAGCTCCAGAGAACTTCTAGCAAGACACAAGCAGTCAAGAACCACACCATCATATATCTCTTACATCAGACATTAAACAAGGACCAAAAGGAGTTAGCAACGTCGACAAACTCACTCAGATGATTCACAACCACACAAGCAACTTGCTCGTGACAAACTCACGACAAAAGGTGTATCTCATTAATGTACAAGATAACAAGATAAACCAAGGCTATTAATGAACATCATTACATAGCCGTAATAAATTCAGAAGAGAGCATTTATGAGCATTAATGAGCCAGACAAGGTTAGACAATTTGAAGTGTGCAAGTGGTGACCGACCACTTGGAAGACGCGCCGCCAACTTGCCCATTCACAAGGCAACGCGTGTGCTGTTGGCTCCAGATCAAGTTGGGAGAAAATCTGATGTAGGGTGCTGCTATTATATTCGTAGAAGAATGAGTACTCTACTCTTAGAGTCTACAACTCATAGGTTGTTGGTTGACATCTCAACTAAATTGTATATATACGTGCATTAATGTTCCTTTTAAGATAAGCCTGTACCAGAGAAAAGATAGAGATAATCTAGGCAAGTGTGGATCAGACTTAGGAGTGTGTGTAAGTGCTAGAGAGTTGGTGAGCTAGAGAGGACTGGGTTAGAGTATCAATACATTGGGTATTTGATAGGACGACAGGTCGGGGAATGGTCGGTGAACCATAGGCCGATAGTCAGGAGAGGGTTGACGACTTTAGGGGTAAAGTCGAAACTGTCCCGGGAGTCCGTGTGTGGGGCAAGGGAGGTTGAGTGAATTTCGTGTGTGTAAATTCTCAATCAAAACGTGTTTTCCAGTTTAAGTTTATCTCTCATCCCTTCCTAAACTATCAAGGTTTATTATAAGTCCACGATATGTCCACGACACGTCGGGGACGCATCAGGAAGCGCTTGCTAGTTTCACTTTCTCTAGCAAGTCCTCAAGTTGTATCTTTAACTCCTTCATCTCGGCTGGTGCCATCCTGTAGGGTGCCTTAGCTATAGGCCCCGTCCCCGGTACTAGGTCGATGGCGAACTCAACCTCTCGCGCAGGCGACATGCTTGGCAACTCATCAGGAAACAGATCAAGGAAGTCGGACACTACGGGGATGGCTAACTCCATCTGCTCCTCCTGTCTCGTATCATGCACATAGCATAGGTATGTTGGCTGTCCCTTTCTCACATCCTTCATCAAGGTCAAGGCGGACACCAGCTTGAATGTCGGCTCTCTAGGAACACTACGGTAAGAAACGGTCTTGCCACTCGGGCTTCCGAGTAGTAATCTATGCTCAACACAGTGTAGTCTGCCCTAGTGCTTCTGTAGCCAATCCATACCCTTAATAATGTCGAATCCTAAGCCTCTGAACTCTATCAAATCAGCTGGAAAGGTCTCGCCCCGTATGCTGATTCGTAGGTCGGTGTGGCGTCCTAAGCATGTCACTTTCTCTCTCGAAGGCAATGTGACAGAAAAATCTGGAAGTGGCTATGGGGTCAATCCCAAATTCTTTACGAAAGAAGAGGATACGAAGGAGTGGGTTGCCCCTGTGTCAAAGAGGATTAAGGCATCAGTATCATTTACATGAAAGGTACCTAAGGGTTGAGGTTGTCGGGTTAGTACTTCGATTTAAATCCCTTAAATTTGAAACGATTAGTTCATTGTAGTCCTTACCAGTAATGACATTGCCAAAATCCTTGGCCTGTGTCATGTTGAGGATATCGAGGGTACCTTCCTTTTCGATTTCATGGTCTGAATTGAAATTGGTAGGAGAAATGAGTGGATAATGTTTAAAAGAATGCCAACATGTCACCAAAACACCACTTTTATTAATGTGTTAATCATTAAATCATCTCGCATACATGGTTTACAACTTAACAATAATACATCAATACTCCCTAAAGGTCAAGTTTAATCGTCCCGGTCGAACGTGGGTAGTGTTAACCAAAGCTGGTGGTGTGGTGTTCAGCTTAATCCGCTTGATCCCGTGGTATACTAACCTTGAATCTCCACCAAATATCAATACATATCCTGATCTTAGGACCAACTTGCGTGCTAAGTCCATCCTCTTCTGATCACCGTATAGGAATTATGCTTCATCTCTAATGGAGAATGATACTACTGGAATTTCCTTGGAGATGGACTCGGTCGTCTCATCTCGGTCTTGGTGTAATCCCAATCATCCCTCTTTCTCGTAGAAGTTCACAATGTATGTGTCGGCTTCGATGTCAGGTATCAGATTTTCTTCAAGCTGCTGCAAGATCTCCACCTCTTTCTTCGCTAAGATCTTGAAGGTTTCGGGTATCCTAGGTACTCGCTCCCCATATAACCTCCTAACCTCGTGATAGGTCCGTGTTTATGGATCCTAATCTTTACCTAAGCACATCATATGTAATTTCATTCTTGAACCACTAACATATCCTAGTACATAAAACCCTCATAACCCTCTACCCAAGTCTCTACACTCATCTAGGATGTGGATTTGTTCATCGAGGGTTAAGAATTTCTTGAGTAGGATCATGCCCGGCTGGATGACTTGACATTTCTCGTACGGATGCGCCCGTTCTTCGTTGATGTGTATAGGTGGTCTTGGTCTTGAAGGTAAGGGGTAATAAATATCAAAACTGCCTAAAACGTGAGAGTTTTCCTAATTAAGTTCAACTAAGTTGATTTAATTCACAGAACATAGAGGAAAACATTTAACACACAAGCATGCTTTTAATGCAACCACATTCGGGTTCTAGAGTTACCTGGAGCGCGCTGAGCACTAGCCTCAGCGCCTGATGCTCCCGCAGAATTTAGTGTAGCCGGCCCCTGGGCTACGCCCTTCCCCTTCTGAAGTCTCGTATCAGCAGTAGAATGTCCGAGATGTGTGGGCTGGAGAGCTCCGGATCCTCCAGCTGAGGTCCTCTGAGCGGGCCATGGCGGCTGGTAGTTTCTACTGCTTGGGTTCTTATGGCACTCGAACTCCTGGTGGCCCTAGATTCGGCAGTATCATCATTTCACCATGCGGCCGCTGCAATCGACCCCGGGATGATCTCTCCCCAACGCTTGCAGTAGAATTGGCGTCGGGGCTGTCCGGTGCCCTTGGGAGGCATGGATCTCAGTGGCTGGGCCTCTAGGGGTGGTCCGATCAACTACGGGACAGGCTCCTTTCCCTTAGACTTGTGGTAGCCCTGATGTCCCGAGTGTCCTTTCTTCTTACCAAATAACTTCCTGTAAAAGGTTTAAGGGTTAATGATCAAACCAATTAAGTCTTAAGGTAACCAAGTACTCAGGGAGGTAAGTTCTTACTTTCCCTTCATTGAGCTCTTGCCTTGAGAAGCTCCCCCACTCTCAGACTCCCTCTTCGGGTTCTTCCTCTTCCTCGGTCCGAGAGTCTCCTCTCGAGTCTGGAGCATCAGCTCCTTCCTCGAGGCCATCATAACACTCCTGAATAGTCGTGTAGAGTGTAGCCCCCATAGCAACCTGGATGCGGAATAGCAGTCCGCCTCGGAACTTCTCGACCGTCACGGTCTCCAAGTAGTCCACGCGGGTATGAAATCTAGCAAACTAGTGAACCGAGCGTAGTACTCATCCACTGTCATGCTGCCCTGAGTAACCAATGAATGACGTCCAGGTGAAGTCAGGTGAGGCGAGGTGGATGTCCTTCACTAACCGCCACCACGTGCTGGCTGCGCCCTTCAAGTAAAAGGTAGCGATGGCGACTCTCTGGTCGGCAGATACACGCAGGGCCTTGTAGGCCTTCTCATGCTCCACGATGAAGCGCTCCAAAGCTACCGGGTCGGGCTCTCCGGTGTACGTCGGTGGTCGGGTTTCTATGACAGCCTTAAGCCAATTCGTCTCGCGAGGTGGTAGTGGGTGGGCTGGTCCTCCTCCTACATGTGCCCCAAGCTGTGTGAGGACAGCTGCTACTGTCTCGGCGAGGCCCGGAATAGCGGAGCCCTCACCGCCCCCTCGGCCTGCTCCTCGGCCTCTAGATCTACTAGACAACTATAGTATGGTATATAGTATGATTACTCGGTAATTTATCGTATGTATAAAGTGGATATTAGTTCGCCCTAGGGCTGGTAAACCACACAATTTGCGTCACAAGTAGGTAATTACGCTAGAACAGTCGGCTTGTTCCTCACAGACGTTTCCCGTATTTCCCCGGTCCTAAGCTCACTGTCTTAAACCTAACTTCTCGTCATCAGAGCGGGACTCCGCTCTGATACCACTTTTGTAACACCCCCCTTAATTACGCCCCTAATACTAAATTAATGAACACGAATTGTAGCAGAAAATATCAAAAACGACGGCCTATAAGAGACGGTTTTACAAAAAAACGTCTTAAATTAGTGCTCCCGTGCGCGCGTTACTTTTAAAGACGGTTAGAATGAAACCGTCGTTTAAAGGTTTCTTTATTTCGGCGGTAAATGATCTTTTAATACGGTTAGGATAAAACCGTCTTTTATTTACATACTATAAAAGACGGTTATTAAGGAACCGTCTTTATAATCCTGCCCCTAATATTAAAAGACGGTTATTAAGGAACCGTCTTTTATAGTATGTGAAAAACCCTTATTTTCTTCCACCTTCTCTTCTGTTTAGTCCATTCTCTTTCCCTGCGCAGTACTCTCTCTCAGGCGATTCTCCCAAACCATCACCGCCGCACCTCTCCTCGATCGCCGTCGCCCTCTCTCTTCCGCCATTGTTGCCGCCCCTCCACCACCGTCGCACCTCTCCTCGATCGCCGTCGCCCCCACTCCATTCCAGATTGAAGATGGTTTAAACAAGACGAATTTGAACAAAAAGGTATTTATCTTGTTCTGTGATTTCCTCCAGTCTCCAACCTTGAATTTCAACCCCAACTTATCTCGTGGTTGTGTATGTCGATAAATCTGTCAGTTCGGGGCTCAAGTTCAACCAAAATCTCTCCAGAAACTCTAAATCCAATTCATAATATTAAGTACGAATATCCAACCATATTAGCTTGGCTTAGTGCATTTAGGGTTTCAGTTGGTTGTTACATTAATGGATCGATTAACAGGGATTAAGGATGGGTTTGAGGTGTTAACCTTTGTTTTCTATGTTGTAAAAATCTTGGTTTGAAAAAAAAATAGTTGTGCATGTGATTCAAATCTGGTGCGAATTGTGTCTAGAGGATTTGAGCACTAATTTTGAAATTGGTATTAATATGGAGATTTTTCTTTAATCCACTAAGATAAGTACTTAATTGGTTTTCTTTAGTGATAATGGGTTAGTTAAATGTTAAAAGATAGTTAGGTGTTAACTTGACGTTCTGTTAAAACCGAAACCAATGGTTGAGTAATCTTCCAAGGTACTAAAATGTACTAATTACTAATTGAGGTTTTCGGTTGTTTAATGCTAGGCATGAATATTAAGAAATTATAGCTGATTAATAAAGCATATATTGCTAGTGATGCACTTGGTGAGTTGAATGGTATCCTTTTGAGTGAAATTGTGGAGGTTCTTAGAACCGGGAAAACAAAGAAAAACAGGGGAGACCATGCCAAATTTTCTTGTGAAATTTGTTATCTTTTGATTTTTACCTGCACTTGATGACTCTTTATTACTATTTGATGTCCGCGCCTCTGTACAGATCGATCACTGGGACTGCAAATCGCAGTCACTCCTCTCATTTGGTAAGTTTCTCTAACCACAAATTCTAACTTCAATTATAATTAGCTAGTTTCAATAGGTTTACAACTGGTCGATCGATTAATACAGATCAAGCTTAGTTAATAATCACAAAACACTATAGGTGCCTTTTGTGAATTCGTTTGGAATTTTTACTGAAGTTGCTTAAACCAATGAGGGTTAAATTGCTTAGCGTTGGTCATAATGCACTGCCCTGGTGAATCTTCCAGTCTAAAGGTACTTATTGACATATATTTGAAACGTAGTATACAAGTTAAAATTGATTCTTAGTATGTTGCCTGATTTGTTGTATCTGTTGCTTATTTTTTTCTTTCTTTCTCGCAGATATTGAGCTTCTTAATTGGCTGACACTGGAAACTTGTGTTCCTTATTTTGGGGCTCTTTTTCTGCATTTAGTGGCGAGGAGTCATGAAAGGGAGGTAACTACGCTTGATTTCAGTATTTTGCTGCGCTTCTCATGAACCGGTAATTGCATTCTTCTCACTTTTTGATTTCAGTATTTTGTTGTCAATCTGTACTAACTAGTGCATTGCTTGTAATTACAATGTGGATTGATTTTTCTGGTTGTAATTGATCGATTTTTCTGTGGAGCAAAACTACTCT
Organism: Limonium bicolor; assembly: GCA_023374045.1. NCBI lineage: Eukaryota > Viridiplantae > Streptophyta > Magnoliopsida > Caryophyllales > Plumbaginaceae > Limonium > Limonium bicolor. The sequence continues at coordinate 42,841,882 of CM041778.1, forward strand.
GTAATTTTGCATTGATCACCTAAAGAAGAACTGGATGCTCTTCGCCCGTGATTAAAGTTTTTTGGAACTACACTCAGAAAGGTATTTTTCAATTCTAACCTACATACTCATGCTAATTCTGTAATCAATTGTTATGGTTTCAATCGTTAGTATTAAACATACATGCTACGTGTAATTATGTGTGTTGGCTGAAGGTGAGGTTTTCTGAACCCTATACACATATATAGAAAGAAACGACGAGATATTTAAGTATACATATAACATAAGAGAGTAGAACAAATGTTCGTAAATTAAGCTGATGCTCTCTTCTTAACTATAACCACGTTTGCCAATGAAATTCAGCGCGAGAATGTTGAAAAACAAGGGATCAATGTATTCAGCGTGATAATTTACTGTTGATGAAGAACTACTACTGAGAAATTGCTGCTGTGTTTTTCATTGATGCACATTTGAATGGTATCCTTTTGAGTGAAATTGTGGAGGTTCTTAGAACCGGGAAAAGAAAGAAAAACAAGGGAGGTCATGCCGAAATTTTCTCTTGAAATTTTCTATCTTTTGATTTTTACCTGCACTTGACGACTATTTCTTAATATCGATCTATCGAGTATACTATGATATACACTACTCTGCAAGTGAGGACAGTCAGTTCTCTAGCTATTTCTGGTGTCTACTCTTTGCTCCCTCCTCCATCAGGTAATCTTCATCTATACCACTTTCTGCAACCTTGAAAAAAGAGTTAAAACCTTGGAAAAATGTTAAGGACATATAAACATGATGATTATTGTTTTGTAAACTAATAAAATCATACTAAAAATATACAAATTTCTACCACACCACTACTTGAGTAATACTACAAATGCGGGCAATACACTCGAACTTAGTGTTTATTCTCTCTTGCTGATTTGGTCCTAATTTACTGTTGATTTACTTAGTGTTTATTCTCTCTTATGCAACATATATAGTTAATTACCCGTCCATGATATACCCAATAGGGGAAAGTCTTGGACAGTCCTTGTTGGGACTGTCCATGATAGGATTAATAAGGGTTGAAAACAGTTCGTTATCTGCTTGAATACACTCGAACTACATAGGCTTTCACTATCTAGCATTATTAGAGCATAGCTTGCAAATATAACATTTTATTTTCTTAGTCTTTCTTACTTACATTTATTTGTTAATTAACTAGATTTTCTATTTATATTGTATGCAGGAATCAAAATGGACATTGATATGGATGATGCAGACTTCTATTGTGATGAGGATCCGGGTTTGATGGACTATGAACTATCACAACAGCTGCCACTCCAACAACCACAGCAGCAGCCACCCGAGCAATGTACACAACAGCAGCAGTGTACACCAGCAGCCATAGACAGAGAAATCAATAAACAAACGAAAGGGCAGGGGGGAGGATGCCGAGCAGGGGAGGAGGGGTGAGGTTGAAGAAAGATGCAGATATTGATCTAATTTGGGATCAATACTTCAGAAGCTGGGGACACAGTCGAGCTGAGTTTGCAAGCATGTTAGGAAATCTTGCGAAGTCCCGCTGCTCAATAAATACATTGTGGAAAGACGAGGAGGAGGAAGTGAAAGAAGCGATGTGGCAACAAGTAAAACAACGGTACAAGATACCAGATGAAGCGTGGTCGACAGTTCTTTCACTTATAGCTACACGGGCGAGGCAGTTCAGATCTTACTTGGTGGCGAATTGGATTAGGAAATCACGTGACGTGCCACCATGGGTATTTTATGATGGCATGATCACAAAGGAAGAATGGAAAGTGTTCTACGAGTATCACACATCTCAGCAATTCAAGGTATATGCCCTACTAAATTTAAGTTTCAATCTAAATTTTTATAACACCAATTTTAATATGTTTATATATTGTTTGATGAATAATTTAATGATTCGCATTAATAGGAGGTTAAAGAAAAAGCAAGGGCAAGCCGGGAAAAAAATAGATATCAGCAGTATATGGGGCGGAAGGGATACGTTGGTAGTATTCCCAAGTGGAAAGATGCCGGTTTGCTCACAAAAAAGAATGATGACGGCACTGAAGTTCCCATAGATAATGTATACGAAGCGAACTGAACTCAGATGTACGTGTTGGGTCACACAAAAATAGATAAGGATGGGAAGATGGTACACCCGTGACCAGAGACACAGAGTTGGCTGCTCAGATTGTAAGTGTTTAACTTGTTCAATAATAACAGTTTTGTTTAAAAGTTTCTTTTTTACAATTTATAACTTATTCCTTATTTTTTTGAATCATCTTACTAGGCTGAAGCTTCCCAGCGAGGGGAGTTAGATATATTTGCTCCACCAAGTCAAAATGATCCGCTGAATCAAATTCTTGGAATAAAGGATCATCCTGGAAGGGTTAGAGGTTTCGGGGACAAGTGCGTCAGAAGTTTGTATTTGAAAAGTCCACCTCAAAAGGTCTGATAGAGCATGAGGTGTCTGCACTTGTAGATCGTAGAGTGACTGAGATGGTTTCTAAGGCGTTGGGGGAACGAAACCAACAAGCTGATATAACCCGACCAACTTCTTCATCAAGTTGTACCGCCCCTTCTGATCCGTATCCATTTGCCAATTTAAAGGTTAGTATGTCTCTAATAATCTTGTTCGTTATGGTAAAATGTTTGACTACAAAAAACACTAGCATTATTCACATTTAAATTGTGATTTTACTTATTTAAGGAACAAAAAACATGTCGTCTACAAATCACGCTTGATGGATATCCCGTGGATGCTGCATATGGTACTGTACTGCAGTCCGGACCAACTACATTGATTAATCTCAAGCGTCTTCCCTCATTCTATGCTAGAGTAATCCTACAGACCATCATTGACGGATTTGAGAATGCTTTTCTTCCCATGGACATTGATGGCAAAGTCACACTATTTGATGGGAAGGGTGCTATTGTACCATGGCCAGTCAGTTTTATTGTCATCACCGATGAGGTATGTCTAAATCTTTTATGAATTGTTTAACTGTTTTTAAAGTATATATATTGTTTTAACTTCTTTTTTTGTATTATATATGATTGGGTAGATCCCTAATCAAAGATTGGGAAACCGTGTTGAGGAGATCAACTAGTCAGTGGTTGTTCCTCAAGAGAACACACAATTGGCCGAGGGCAATCAGACATCCAAGGGGAAAAAACCTGTGTCGACAGAGGTAACTACTGAAGCTCAGCGAAAGAAGTTTGTGTGTCCCCCCTTTGTGATCAAAAATTTCGTAAAATATGAGAAGACACTGTATGAAAAGATATTGGAAAAGGGTCTACACATGACTAGCTTGACAATGCGGATGCCTGAGTGGCTTTTCCATCACGAAGCGGATCAAAGAACATTAATAAATTTTGAGGACGTCAAAGAGTTGTTGTGTAGAGATATGTTGAATATATCTATCATCCAAGCATATTGCCTGTAAGTGTTACTTTTTGTTTCTTTCATTCGATTTTTTTTTGAATAAAATAACTTATAATTTATCGACTACCTTGTTTTTTTGTCTTGCTCGTCCACCTTTAATTATTATATTTTTTGTCGAAGGTATCTGAAAGTTAAACTGCGTCAAAGAAAATTGGGAGACGTGCTGACATTCTTATGCCCTGAAACAACATCCCTTGATGCTGTAAACAGAGACCCGCTCGTATACCAGAACTATGTCTGTCATGGTATAAAGAAGGCTGTTGAAAACCGTAGTAGATACGTGATGATCCCCTTCCATCAAATGTGAGTAATACTTTCCCTAATGCATTTCATTCGTTTTGGTAAGTTTGTTACATTTATTGTGTTACTAATAATTTCTTTTCAAAATTACAATCGTAGCAACCATTGGCTACTCCTTGTGCTCTCTATGGAAACATCCCAATTACTTGTGCTTGACCCATTATGAATGTATCGTGAACTGCACATTGACGACTTCATCAAAGCGTAAGTGTTAGTTAATTAATGCAACTTATTGTTTGTCTAAACCGGAATTAATGATTATTTAATTTTTGAGTGTACGTAACAGTGCTCATAAGAAGACGGTTCTTCAACAGTTCAATGAGCTTTCAATCGTACATGTTGAGGTATAGTTGAAAACAATATATATTTATATTTTCAACAATAAGTTTAATAGGTTATTAATCACTATTGCGTGAGTCGTAATTTGATACTTATGATCGTTTGTTTTTGTTTAATACACTTGTCAGTGTCCAAGGCAAAGGACTCCAGAGTGTGTTATAATGCGATACATGTTTGAAATTGTCTTCAACATAGAGAAGCTCATAGACGATGATGCGGTATGTTATACTTTCCATTACATATACATTTTGTAAACCTATCTATCGTTATTGTTTAAAACGAATACATATGGGTCTTTGTGTATATATACATATTTGTTTATCTCATTATGTAATTAATTGATTTGCTTGTTCTCTACAGTTTCAAGCATTTTTTAAGAACGCGGGCAAAACTTTAGCGCCCAAAGATCTGCAGTTTGTTAGAGAGCAGATGTGTTGGTTTATCCTAAAGTTTTTCATGTGTTTCAATGAATAAAGTACGTATCTATGACTTCTTATGTTGGTTATTTTTGTGCAATCCATATATATACTTACCTAATCTCTTATCCTGTTCGTATTAGTGTTATCAATGATGAAGTTATGCCAGTTCAATGGGAGTTCCAAGTTGGGACTTGCTTGGGAATTGCATCTGCTGATATGATCTAGGTTGATCATTCTCCTTCTAAGGATAACAGAATTGGCTGGAGTATTTATTTTGACCCTAAAAGAATTAAGGGTGACTGGAACGGAATCGGTGCTCACAACTTATGACTTATGTTGTTGGTTAATTTTTGTGTAAATAATTGATGAAACTGTTGTGCTAGTTATTGCTGTCATTGTTGCTCCTTAAATTGCAATTGCAATGGCAATGGCAATCTTGTGTGAAGTACGCCACACAGTGCAGATTTTGGTGAAATATAATTGTTGTTGTACAATGCTGCTATTATGCAGGTTTTGTGGATGTAATCATATGATTACAGGAAATAAAAAAAACAGAAAATATTTTTTTTTTAAAAAATACATATTATAAAAGACGGTTCATATAAAACCGTCTTTTATATCGATTTGCCGGCATACGAAAACCGGTTATAAACGACGGTTTCAACGGAAACCGCCTTTTAAAATTCTTCATAGACGTGCGCCAGTTAGAGAATAAAAGACGGTTGGGTCGAAAACCGTCTTTTAAAGTGCCTCAATCCCGCGCGATAAAAAGATAATAAAAGACGGTTCTGTAAGAACCGTCCTTTAAAGTCCCTCAATAGCGCGTGATAAAAAGATAATAAAAGACGGTTTTGAACCGTCGTTAAAAAGGAAACGCTAAAAACTACAGTCGTTTAAAAGACGGTCCGGAACCGTCTTTTATCAACTGTTTCAACCGTCTTTTTTTAGTCCTTCCGCACCAGTGTGGCTGCGTCCTTCAAGTAAAAGGCAGCGATGGCGACTCTCTGGTCGGCAGATACACGCAGGGCCGCGTAGGCCTTCTCATGCTCCATGATGAAGTGCTCCAAAGCTACCGGGTCGGGCTCTCCAGCGTACGTCGGTGGTCGGGTTTCTATGACAGCCTTAAGCCAATTCGTCTCGCGAGGTGGTAGTGGGTGGGCTGGTCCTCCTCCTACATGTGCCCCAAGCTGTGTGAGGACAGCCGCTACTGTCTCGGCGAGGCCCGGAATAGTATGATTACTCGGTAATTTATCGTATGTATAAAGTGGATATTAGTTCGCCCTAGGGCTGGTAAACCACACAATTTGCGTCACAAGTAGGTAATTACGCTAGAACAGTCGGCTCGTTCCTCACAGATGTTTCCCGTATTTCCCAGGTCCTAAGCTCACTGTCTTAAACCTAAGTTCTCGTCATCAGAGCGGATACCACTTTTGTAACACCCCCCGTTAATTACGCCCCTAATACTAAATTAATGAACACGAATCGTAGCAGAAAATATCAAAAATGACGGCCTATAAGAGACGGTTTTACAAAAAAAAACGTCTTAAATTAGTGCTCCCGTGCGCGCGCGTTACTTTTAAAGACGGTTAGAAAGAAACCGTCATTTAAAGGTTTCTTTATTTCGGCGGTAAATGATCTTTTAATACGGTTAGGATAATACCGTCTTTTATTTACATACTATAAAAGACGGTTATTAAGGAACCGTCTTTTATAATCCCGCGCCCTAATATTAAAAGACGGTTATTAAGGAACCGTCTTTTATAGTATGTGAAAAACCCTTATTTTCCTCCGCCTTCTCTTCTGTTTAGTCCATTCTCTTTCCCTGCGCAGTACTCTCTCTCGGGCGATTCTCCCAAACCATTATCGTCGCACCTCTCCTCGATCGCCGTCGCCCTCTCTCTTCCGCCATTGTTGCCGCCCCTCCACCATTGTCGCACCTCTCCTCAATCGCCGTCGGCACTCTGGTCCAACAGTCTATCTAGGCCCGTCGGAATATAGAGGGAGTCGGTCCAATACAGACGTTATACTCCAGTGATCACCAATGCGCAACCAACTAGTCGAGACTAATTGGATTTCCATACTATGTACAATAACCAACACTCTCCAATATGTGATTAATCCTTAATCAACTACCCTAAGTAAATTCTTAGGTCTTGGAGAAGTCTTTACCATTTATTACCTTTGAAGTGTTATGTACTTCCCTCGAAATAGTCCAGGTTATAGTTGTAACGACCCCAAAACCGGCCTAGGAGTTAGGGCCGTTACACGCCGCGAGTCTATTACCTAACGTCGCAAGGCTCTAGTGCAAATCAAACCCCAAACCAAAAACGAAGCTTGTATAAAGATCGAAAGAACTTACAATATCCAAACGAGTTCATAAACCAAATACCAAAATAAGGCCCGAAGGCTACATAAGATCCAAAGCGTCTAAAGCGCAAAGCGGTACAAAGTCTACTAAAACATAAAGCAAAGAACAGCTCCATAAGGGAATAAAGAGAGAGGATCCCATGAGCTCATCCTGCAACATAAGTAAAGGGGTGAACTAAACAGCCCAGCAAGCGGAAGACTTCCTCAGGGAAGCCCACTCAAAACAGAAGCAGAAGTTTGTATAAACTGAGGGAGGTGTAGCCACCTGTAAACAGACGGATCAGAATCACGAATCAAAAAGTAGAGCGATACATCACATCAAATCATAGTCGGACTTTCAGAATCAGATACAAAGAGGTGGGACACTAGAAACACGCTAACACAATAGAAGGACTCACATAACATCCTATGGATCCGAAGATCCCATAACAGAAGCCGTAGAGACAGCTAACAGAACCGTCGGTCACATAATGCCCTAAGGGAGACCCTAAGGAGCGTAATGAGAAGGAATTCCTGCGCAGCATGCTACGGGACAGCCCGACCCGACTATCCAAGGCTCAGAAGAAACGTAACTAGGTCCCAAAACCAAAAGCTCACAAAACAGATCTTAAGCACATGAAGATGCGTATAAACATCATAAGAAGCTTGTACACAAGTAGGGGAATCCATCCCCACAAACGGAACTCAAAACGGAAGAGTTATGCCAAAAACAGAAGCATGTCCGAACTTGCGTCCGACCTTGCAAGTTCGGACAGAAGCGCGCCCGACGAACTGTCCGAACTTCCATGTTCGGACCGAAGTTCAGACGGCGCAAATCAGACAAAATCCAGGGTGAACAAAAGCGCAGAAAACCATCAAAATCATCACAAACTCACACAAATTCCACAAATTGTAAGTCAGTACCCTCGGGGGTTTAGCCAATCGATTAACAACGCAAAAACAAAGTAAAATCACACAATCACAACACAATTCCAATCCAGAAAACTAGAATAAAAACAGTCCTCGAGGGTGAGTAAACTACCCCGAATCCATCCCCCACTTACCTAAATTTGTAGAGCAGCTTCTGTCCAACGTTGCCAACAACCAGACAACAAAACACAGCAGAGGAGGAGAACAACGCGCCACTGAATTCGCAGAGAACCGCCCCCAAAATCAGAATGCATAATCAGAAAAACTGCTTCTCCAACAGCAAAGAAACTACCGAATTCACTAACGGACCTACTTGATTTGCAGAGGGAAACAATCTGAACAACAGCAGAAAATCGCCCAAACACAGCAGGAATCCACACCGAAAATCAGAAGCACACCAATGGAGAAGAAGAGGAATAAGGCACTCAAAACTGTCGAGAGGGAAGTCACGTCTTTGAAAACTGATCGGGAATTGTAAAAAGAATAAATGTCTTATTTTTCCTTAATAAAGCCTTACCAAAATAAAAGAGAGGGGAAACGACCACCTTGCCCTCGTCTTTTAATAAAAGGACTCCGTTGTCCCAAGAGCTAACCAAAGCACCACATAACATAAGAAACTAAATAAAACCAAAACGTTAGGATATACGAAACGAAATACGGTGTATTACATCACTCCCCCCTTAAAAGGAATTTCGTCCTCGATATTCAACATACCTCACTGCTCGAAGAGGGAAGGGAACTTGGCATGCAACTCCTCCTCGAGTTCCCACGTCGCCTCTCGCTCGGACTGATCAGCCCACTGAACCTTAACCATAGGTAGTGTCTTACTACGGAGCCGACGAACATCACGAGCCAAAATACGTACTGGAGCTGCCTCATATGTGAAATCATCCCGGAGTCGAAGCTTACCATACACAATCACATGGCTCTGATCGTGAAGATACATCCTGAGCATCGACACATGGAAAACATCATGAACTCCTGCTAGAGCTGGTGGCAACGCCAATCTGTAAGCCACCGGTCCGACCCTCTCTAGCACCTCGAAAGGACCCACAAAGCGAGGACTCAGCTTCCCTCTCTTACCAAAGCGAACCACGCCACGAACTGGAGAGATCTTCAGATACACGGGATCCCCAACCTAAAACTCAAGCGGACGACGCCTCTGATCTGCATAACTCTTTTGCCGGCTCTGAGCAACCACTAGACGCTCCCTGATAGCCCTGACCTTATCCACGGCTCCCTGCACCAACTCAGGACCCACAATCACTCTCTCCATTAGATCATCCCAATAGATGGGAGATCTACAGCGTCTACCATACAAAGCCTCAAATGGAGCCATACCAATACTCGATTGAAAACTATTATTATAAGTGAATTCAATCAGAGTCACATGCCGATCCCAGCTCCCACCAAAGTCTAGCACACACGCTCTCAGCATGTCCTCTAAGATCTGGTTCGTCCTCTCTGTCTGCCCATCGGTCTAAGGATGATACGCTGAACTGAAAGCCAAATTCGTCCCTAAAGCCTTATGCAGGCTACACCAGAAGCGGGATACAAACCTCGGATCTGTGTTCGAAACGATCGTTGCCGGCACACCGTGCAACCTCACAATCTCATCCACATAGAGTCGAGCCAGACGCTCAAGGCTGAAGGTCTTCCTCACAAGCAAGAAATGAGCGGACTTCGTCAACCGGTCCACAATTACCCAAAGAGCATCATAACCAGAAGATGTCATAGGAAGCCCTACAACAAAATCCATCCCTACGCTCTCCCACTTCCACTCAGGAACGAGAAGAGGCTGTAGAAGACCTGCAGGCCGCTGATGCTCAGCCTTCACCTGCTGATAGGTCTGGCAACGAGCTACAAAATCAGAAATCTCTCTCTTCATATTCGCCCACCAGAAGGACTCTCTGAGGTCCCGGTACATCTTCACCCCTCCTGGGTGTACAGAATAAGGAGCTCCATGGACCTCCTGCATAATCTCCCACCTAAGATCGCCACCACTAGGCACACAGACTCGGCCTCTGAAGCGCAGACAGCTGTCGCTAGACACAGATAACTCTGACTCCTGATCACCCGTCAGCCTCTCTCGGATCCTACATAACTCAGCATCTGCTCTCTGACCATCTCTAATCCACTCTATCAAAGTAGACTAAACCTGAAGAGAAGCAATCATCCCAGCTCCGTCGGACTGAACAACCCAAACTCCCATGCGCTGAAGCTCAAGAGCAGACCTCTGAATCCTCGACAACGAACAAGCGAGCCCAGGGGCACCCCGACGACTCAACACATCTGCCGCCACATTCGCTCTACCTGGATGGTAGAGGATCTCTAGATCGTAATCGTGCAAAAGCTCCAACCAACACCGCTGTCTCAAATTCAGCTCCTTCTGCGTGAATAGGTATTTGAGACTCTTATGGTCCGTGTAGACCTTACAAGTCACTCCATACAAGTAATGCCGCCAGATCTTCAAGGCGAAGACCACAGCCGCTAACTCCAAATCATGGGTAGGATAATTCTTCTCATACGGCTTCAGCTGACAAGACCCATACGCTACCACTTTACCCTACTACATCAGAACACAACCAAGCCCTCTGTGAGAAGTGTCACAGAACACCTCAAAGCCATCTGTCCCAGAAGGCAACGTCAAAATCGGAGCTGAAGTCAACCTCTTCTTCAGCTCCTGGAAACCCTCCTGACACGCCTCGCTCCACTCAAACTTGACATACTTCCTAAGAAGGCGAGTCAAGGGAGACACGATCTTAGAGAAGCCCTCCACGAACTTCCTATAATACCCAGCCAGTCCAAGGAAACTGCGCACCTCAAAAACACTAGTGGGCTTCACCCACTCCATGATCGCCCTAATCTTTTCTGGGTCCACTGAAATACCATCCTTCGAAACCACGTGGCCAAGGAACACAACTCTATCCAACCAGAACTCACACTTCTTCAGCTTGGCATACAACTCCTTCTCCTTCAACGTCTGCAGAACCATCCTCAAATGCTCCTCATGCTCCTCAGCACTCTTGGAATACACCAAGATATCGTCAATAAACACAACCTCAAAAGAATCCAAGAAGGGCTTAAAAACTCTGTTCATCATATCCATGAAGAACGAAGGGGCATTGGTCAAACCAAAAGGCATGACCAAAAACTCATAATGCCCATACCGGGTCCTAAAAGCAGATTTAGGCACATCCTCGGCCTTAATCTTCACCTGATGATAACCAGAACGTAAGTCGATCTTCGAGAAAACTGTCGCTCCAGCTAACTGGTCAAAGAGATCATCGATGCGGGGAAGAGGATACCGATTTTTAATGGTAACCTTATTCAATTCCTCGTAGTCAATACACAATTTGAAGGAGCCTCCTTCTTCTTCACAAACAAAACTGGTGCTCCCTATGGAGACACACTAGGGCGTATAAAGCCCTTATTCAGAAGATCCTGCAGCTGCACCTTCAGCTCCTTAAGCTCCGCTGGGCTCATACGGTAGGGGGCCTTCGATATAGGCTGAGTCCCTGGCGCTAACTCAATAGAGAACTCCACCTCACGGTCAGGTGGTAGCCCTGGCACATCGTCCTGGAACACCTCAGGAAATTCGCACACAATGGGAATCTCCTCCAGGCGGGATCCCTCTCGAACCTCTGGTATATAGCAAAGAAAACCCTGGCAACCCTTCCTCAGGAAGCTAGCTGACTGCATGGCAGACACTACGACTGACGCGCAAGGTACAGAATTTCCCACAAAAACGAAACGGGTGTCACCCGGTCTATCAAAGATGACTCTCCTAGCCGCATAATCTATATGGGCATGGTGCTCTGCTAGCCAATCCATGCCCAAAATCACATCGAAGCAGGACATACTCATAGGGATGAAATTAGCAGGCAAAGTCCTATCCATAATCACTACTGGACTAGACTTGCATACAGAACTAAGCACACAAGCAGGTACGCCACTCAATGGGCTAGAAATACACAGATCAACATCACAGGGCACATCAGACAACCCGAGACTACCCACTAAATCAATACACAAAGGAGTGGGTAACTCCTGAATCAAACAAACAAAAATACTGGCTGAGAAGAGATCTGAAGGATACCTGACACCACTCGGTCTGAACCACGGTCACGCTCACCAGCTAGCGCATAGACACGTGCCTGGGTCTGGGGCTTCTTCTGATCAGTCTTCTGCCCAGACCCTGAACCAGCACCCCCGCTCTCAGAACCGCCACTACTACCTCCACCTAGCCTGTGGACACTGGGCAATGCGATGGTCTAGCGAACCACATTTGAAGCATGCCCCGGACTTCCTGTAGCACTCTCGTCCTGGATGGAAGCGGTCACACTCGGCGCACCTCTCCACAGCAGGCGATGCAGATGAAGAAGATCCTTGGACCCCTATGAACTTCTTCTTCTGGGAAGAAGATCCTCGGTCCCCTCTGAACTTCTTCTTCTAGGAAGAAGTCTGCTCCCGCCTATCAGGCTCCTCCACACGGTCCTTCCTCTTCTGATCCTTGCCCTTATCGGGCCTCTTATCCTTTTACTCATACCGCTGCCTAGCCTGCAACTCAGCCTCCACAACCAACGCCACATCCGCCACATCCCTGAAGGTCTTGTGGCGGAAGGGTGCCACAACGGCTCGAATATCACCCCTCAAACCAGCCTCAAACTTCCTAGCCTTCCGGTTATCATCCGGCTCAGGCACAAACTTAGAAAAGGAGATAAACTTATGTACGTACTCATCCACTATCATCTCCTACGTCTGGCGGAGTCTCCCATACTCTACAATCTTCTGGTCCCGAAAGACATCAGGATAAAACTGCTGGTTGAAGCAGCCCCTGAACTGCTCCCAAGTCCGTGGGTGGGGGTACTTCCCCTCAACCGACTTCCACCACTCATTCGCCTCAGACTGGAACATAAACGTGGCGAATCCAACCTTCTGACCCTCCTCACATCCCATGACCCGCAGAATGTCCTCAATCGCAGTGATCTAGTGGCTCGCCTCCTGTGGGTCGCCACTAGCATCGAAAGAAGGCGGCTTCAGCTTCAGGAACTCCTAAAGCGCCTTCACATTGTTGCCCCCCGCGCTATCAGCTCCTGCCACTGGGCCAGCAGTGGTCCCTACTGTCTGCAGCACCTGGGACACCACCTGCTGCACTATCTCCGCAATATCCCCTTGTAAAGTCCCGCCCTGAGAAGGCCCTGCGCTTCAAGGCATGCTGAAGAAACAAACACCACACTTGATCGGAAACCATCAAACACCACACAGCAGCCATTTCAGACATTCACGAATGCAGACAAACCCCACAAACACCAAAGAACGAGCAACCTGGCTCTGATACCACTAAATGTAACGACCCCAAAACCGGCCTAGGAGTTAGGGCCGTTACACGCCGTGAGTCTATTACCTAACATCGCAAGGCTCTAGCGCAAATCAAACCCCAAACCAAAAACGAAGCTTGTATAAAGATCGAAAGAACTTACAATATCCAAACGAGTTCATAAGTCAAATACCAAAATAAGGCCCGAAGGCTACATAAGATCCAAAGCGTCTAAAGCGCAAAGTGGTACAAAGTCTACTAAAACATAAAGCAAAGAACAGCTCCAGAAGGGAATAAAGAGAGAGGATCCCACGAGCTCATCCTGCAACATAAGTAAAGGGGTGAGCTAAACAGCCCAGCAAGCCGAAAACTTCCTCAGGGAAGCCCACTCAAAACAGAAGCAGAAGTTTGTATAAACTGAGAGAGGCGTAGCCACCTGTAAATAGACGGATCAGAATCACGAATCAAAAAGCAGAGTGAAACATCACATCAAATCATAGTCGGACTTTCAGAATCAGATACAAAGAGGTGGGACACTAGAAACACGCTAACACAACCGAAGGACTCACATAACGTCCTATGGATCTGAAGATCCCACAACAGAAGCCGTAGAGACAGCTAACAGACCCATCAGTCACATAATGCCCTAAGGGAGACCTTAAGGAGCGTAATCAGAAGGAATTCCTGCGCAACATGCTACGGGACAGCCCGACCCGACTATCCAAGGCTCAGAAGCAACGTAACTAGGTCCCAAAACCAAAAGCTCACAAAACAGATCTCAAGCGCATGAAGATGCGTATAAACAGCATAAGAAGCTTGTACACAAGTAGGGGAATCCAACCCCGCAAACGGAACTCAAAACGAAAGAGTTATGCCAAAAACAGAAGTATGTCTGAACTTGCGTCCGACCTTGCAAGTTTGGACAGAGGCCGAGAAACAGAAGTCACGAAAAACACAATGTCCGAACTTCAAAGTTCGGACCGAAGTTTGGACGCTTCAAAATTCAGAAAAACAGAAGCGCGCCCGACAAACTGTCCGAACTTCCATGTTCGGACCGAAGTTTGGACGGCGCAAATCAGACGAAATCCAAAGCGAACAGAAGCGCAGAAAACCATCAAAATCATCACAAACTCACACAAATTCCACAAAATTGTAAGTCAGTACCCTCAGGGGTTTAGCCAATCGATTAACAGCGCAAAACTAAAGTGAAATCACACAATCACAACACAATTCCAATCCAGAAAACTAGAATAAAAACAGTCCCTGAGGGTGAGTAAACTACCCCGAATCCATCCCCCACTTACCTAAATTCGCAGAGCAGCTTCTGTCCAACGTTGCCAACAACCAGACGAACAAAACGTAGCAGAGGAGGTGAACAACGCGCCACTGAATTCGCAGAGAACAGCCCCCAAAATCAGAATGCAAAATCAGAAAAATTGCTTCTCCAACAGCAAAGAAACTACCGAATTCACCAACGGACCTACCTGATTTGCAGAGGGAAACAATATGAACAACAGCAGCAGAAAATCGCCCAAACACAGCAGAAATCCACACCGAAAATCAGAAGCACACCAATGGAGAAGAAGAGGAAGAAGGCGCTCAAAACTGTCGAGAGGGAAGTCACGTCTTTGAAAACTGATCGGGAATTGTAAAAAGAATAAATGTCTTATTTTTCCTAATAAAGCCTTACCAAAATAAAAGAGAGGGGAAACGACCACCTTGCCCTCGTCTTTAAATAAAAGGACTCCGCTGTCCTATGAGCTAACCAAAGCACCACATAACATAAGAAACAAAATAAAACCAGAACGTTAGGATATCTGAAACGAAATACGGGGTATTACATATGTTCGAGTATCAAGCTCTAAAGACTGGGGATCCCGAGTCTTGTTCCTAAGTGTTTTACTTAGGTCAATATGGAGTAATGTTTTCAAACATTAGAATTCCAATCATGAGCAATCATAGTAATATAGTCCGAATACGTCGCGCACAATAGTAATCGCGTAGCAATCAACATTTAATCCACACAACATGCAATAGCAACCATATCGCTGTTGTCACATAGTCAAGAAATACCCGAACCGAGGCTTAACTTAGAGGTTCGGACCACACAATGAACATACCTTACACCAATGAGCGCTCGCGTAAAATTCCCCGTGAAATCTTTAGCGCTCACTATGACCGTGTCTACCCACTCGTGTCTCTAGTGTACACGTGGTTCGAATATCAGTATATTTACATAGCTCAAACTTACCTAATCGTCCTAGATTAATCCCTTACTTCCATCCTGTAGCCACTCTCAGTTGTTTTCTTGTTCTACTTGATGTTCGTTAATCTTAGGAATTTACATTTCCATTACTCGTTTTATTTTACGAGTGTGTATATATATATATATATATACTTGTCGCTATGGGGTTAGCATTCATTATATGGAAGTTACGTTTATAGTTTTGTTTACTTATTGTCGGTTTACATGCACGCGGAATAGCGTAACACGCGTGCATGTACGACAATTAAAGCTTTTATTGTACGAACTAGTTCGCGTAGTTATATTTATGTAAGTGCGCGTACATTTATACATATGCAAGTACGCATACGTTATGGCCGTTATGCGTTAACATTTGCGCAAATTTTTTCGTGTATGTAATATTCTATGCATTTGCATATATTTAAAACGTCATTGCCGTCGTTTTTGCGTTTATACTTGCATCTCGCTAACTATATATTGTAATTCCACATTATGTGTATTATCGCGCCCCTTGTAATAAATTTCCAACCTAGTAATATACTTCCAACATTTATCAATTTAGCCATCTCTTTATAAAATTATACATAACATACACTTGCTCTGTAATAATCCTCTCATAATATATCCTTCCTCATTTTAACATAACGTCACATTATATCATCCAAACTTTACAACATATGCTGTCTATATTTTGAAAATTCTCAAACAACCCATATATTTCCGGTAATTCTAATTTCTTTCCACATATTTTGATTATTTATAAAACCAACCCATATATAATGACCACCACATTTCTAAACTTAACAACTTATAATATACAGTTTTTCAACCACTATCACATACTTAAATCATGTATTTAATTTTCAAACAACACCAATATTTTCGGCAAATCCTTGTGCCATTCCCACAAGTTTTGTTTATTTACAAAACTACCCCATTTTCTATAATTGTTATATTACTAGTCTTATTAATTTATAATCTAAGATATCCCAACATTATAATATATATATATGTATGTGTATATTTACGAGTAATCCCCTTTGACTATTCAGATTTAGTTATTCCTCCCACATCTTCCTCATAATTACACTACAACCCCTTCCATTTTATAATCTTTCATTTAATTACATGAAACCTTATATTATAAACCTTATTTATTTAAATCCTCATCCTAAATCCAAATCTTCTCCATAATTGCACACAGCCCCAAAAGTCTTATAAATTCTTTATTGTGCCCCCAGATTCCGGTAACCACATTATATACTCCTAAATTTTATAATTGTTACAAATTAATACTTATACCATACATTATAACTCTTATTTAATTTCTTCCTCAAACTCACCCCGAAAATTCTCTAAAATTCCCAATAAAACCCAAAGGTTCCAATATTCACATTTTAATCACTATACTTTCGGTAATCACTCAAACACCCCTATTTTTTATTTTATTATTATTATTTTTTAAATCATTGCTTTTAATTTAATGTTTTTTTAATATCTAAAATAGCTACCTTATCATTTTAACTTGGTCAACCCTTGTATGTGGTCAAGATTGACTACCTAATACCTCCTTTGACCAGTTTGCTATTATTTACAAAAATACCCTCCTAGTTTCCTAGTTTTACAATTAACCCCTAATTCCATAAAATTCATATGTTATACTTATTAAAATCTCTAAAATCACTACTCTCGGTTATTATTACCATTTATACCCTATATTTCATTTATTTATTTTTGCCCCCATGTATGCTTTATTTATTTATATAAAATATTTGTACAAGGTTTTAAAAATTCATTTAAGCCATGATATAAGCCTATAATTATGTGTATATTTTTCTAAAGTGTTACTAAGTAATTATAATTGCTAGAAAAATGGTTTTGCACCAGAATTTTATGTAACTTTACAAATCAACCTATAAATTAATTAATGACTATTTAAGGCTCTAAATAATTATAATGAGGTGGTCTAATTATGTGGCCTTAAATATAGCATAATAATTATATGAGTAAATTACTCAGAACCCCCTTGAGGATTTAGGATATTACAGTTAACCCCCTTGTGTTTATCATAATTACTAGTAACCACCTCGAGGTTAAGGTATCTTTGACTACGAGCCCCCGAACTATAACTCTGTTATTAGGAAGTTAACTACGTGTTGACCTATCAGCTTAATCATATTAATAATGCCATGCTGGACAAAAAACAATACTTAATCTGCATTGTTATTTTCCTAAAAATGTTTACCCTACCTTGAAAATGCATCTAAAGTGGGATGAGAGAGAGTTAGACAATGTTGATTAAGCAGTTTTGTCATCGAGCCTAGCATTATTAATGAGATTAAGCTGATAGGTCAACACATAGTTAACTTTCTGATCACAGAGTTATAGTTTGGGGGCTCGTAGTCAAAGATACCTTAACCTTGAGGTGGTTACCAATAATTATGATAAACACAAGGTGATTGACTGTAATATCCTAAATCCTCAAGGGGGTTCTGAGTAATTTACTCTTAAATTAAAATGGTATTTAAATATCTTTAAAATTATATCATAGCTTCGGTTTTGCATACAGTTTTCTCAAATTATTTTTCCATCATTTTCACACATATTTTGATCTAAATAAACTGCATATGCTACAGTTTAACTCTTATATATATACTCGTCCTTTTACACATTAATCACTCCATTAATACACGTGTACCTACCCATTATTTGTTACACATTTCCAACTCCATATACGTATATACCCATTTGACATTCCCAGTATAATAACTTTTAATCTAACCATCTTTTAGGGTATTAAAATGAGTAGAAATTACCATTACCTTAGTTAATCACCAAGAGGATCCCACAAATTTCTCACCAGCCACACCAGCCACAAATTTTCTTTTCCTCGGCCTAAACATGCACGTATATATTGTCCAGTTACAGATCTTTGTACGTAACTCAACCGCTCATATTTGCATATAATACTCAAGGTTTGAGTTTGTTTTTACCTCCTAAAAAGTGTTGGTTTCTCCCCCATTATAATCTTTCCACTGCTCACCGTATTTTGCTGTTGTGCAGGGTCTCTTCGGTAGCTACACACAGAGAGGATAGGCTCAGTTATTGAGCGAGAAACAGAGGGAAAGTAGGACCTGCACAGGTTATCTATCCTCAGATTTTTACCTCACTCATACACCCCTCCTCTGGTGTTTTCCGGTGTCGGTTTCTGGCTTAACAATGTGGTTGAATTGGAGCTTCCATGCATGAGTATAAGGGCAGGAAGAAGATGTCAATAGTTGCAGTATTTTCGGGTATCAAGATTGAGGAAAAATGAATGTAGTTTTCTGGTGAGTTTTCTCACCGATGAAGGACAAGGGTGCTCCCTCTTCAGCTGGTGCAATTTTCTGTTGGGTTCTGGGGCTTTCCGTAGTGGTTTATAACCCTTGAAAATGTAGAGAATCGGTGAGTAGAAGTGTTGGGTTCCCATTTCCAGAAAAGGAGACAAAACAGAAGGTAAAGAACTAAAGAATGGTGTCTCTACCTTGGTTTCTTGCTGTTCTTTGTTGCTGTTACAGTCCAGAACAGAGGGCAGTTTATGGGGGAGAAGAAGGACTTCCTGTTTCTGTCGAGAGGAGATGGGAGTAGTTGCTGTCTCCTTATCTGTTGTTATGACTGGGAGTGTGGAGTGCTTGCTGGTTGCTGCTGTTATAGCCCAAACAGTTCCCTTGCTGCTAGCATGCTTGTTGCTGCTTCTGTACACCACCGGTAACTGGCAGGGGGTTGTTGGTCTGTTGGTTTACTGCAACAGAAGGAAGGGCCTGGGATTGAAGTAAGGAGCAGCAGAGAAATAAGGAAGGAAGAAGGGTATGGTGGAAGAATGTCAAACCGTGAAGGCAAAAGGGGAAAAATGCTTATGGTTTCTCTGTTGTACCAAGACTGCAGAGAGGTTATTTCCCTCTATTGTGTTGTTGTTATTGTTGTTGTTGTTGTTGTTGCTGAAAAATAGTAGATGAGGCTGGGATTGAAACAAGAAAGAAAAAGGGAAATACTGGAAGGAAGAACTGAAAGAACAAGATAGGGAAGAGGGGAGCATTACCGGTTGTCTTCCTGTTGCTGCTCTTTGTTGCTGTCGAGAGTATGCAGAGAAGGGAAGATGAGCTGCTGTGGTATGCAGAGAAGAGAAGAGAAAGAAGAGACTGGCGTGGGACAAGATGGGTTGCGTGAGATCAGAAAAAGAAGAGAAACTGGAGGAAAAGTCAAGCTAGATGATTACAGTACGCATGGAAAGTATGGAAGGGAGGGATATTTAGTACTATAATGTACTTGTTATCGGTTTACAATTTAAGCTAATGATGTCCTATATATTTTTTTTCTAGGGGTGCAGCAGCTAGGAAAGAAATTGGAGGGACTTTGAAAAACTTTTCCATCTTCTAATGTTGTAATGTTAGTTGTACATATATATAAATATGTGACCATATTATATGTCACATTGTTACTTATAACATTTTTGGTTTAGGAGTGTGTATATATAAGTACATGTGTGTGACTCTGATTTGTTTAGGGTATATAACTATTTATATAATTTTATTAAGGTATACTAGTAGTATTTAACACATGTAATAATGTATTACATGTGGTATTAAATTCAGGACATGTAATAATGTTTTTGACTATCTATGAACCTATATGTCACGGACTGTTGTTTTCATTAGAATTTAGCAACTTATTATATGTTACTTAATTCTTTTAGGAGTTATATGTCTCCCTAATTTTTTTTTGTTCCTCGATTTAATCATTACAGGATTATCTCCCTTAATCTACTATTATAATATTAGGGGTATTTCAGGTGGCACTATCCATTTATTACCACCACTTAAATTTCCGGTTTTCTTTACTTGACGAACTGTTCCCTCAGCATAGATCCCACTTTTGCTGGTCATTTTACACTCACCAAATTTCTCTATAAGTTTCCCATACCATTTTACCAGTTTCTTTGTTGCACACATTTTTACCTCACCAATGGCTTTCATACTGGTATTTTTGCTAGTGTTTTCTTCCTATCCCATAAAGGATTCTCGAATAGTAACATGAAAAAAAGGGTGATTCACTTCTTGTTGTACAAGCATCATCCAACATCATATGCTAGATTTGCTTCAGCACAAGGCTGTAACTCGGTCTAAGACTATAACTGAGGTTTAGTGGGAAGAAATAAAGGAATTATGCAACACCCTACAAACGAAGATTCGTATCAGTCTTACCCACTTATGATGTACCATATGTTGCACAAGATTACACAAATAATTGTTCATGTTGTACCTCTTTATGTTGTAATGTCTACGCCTCTGGATCATAATCATGAGTGGATCCCCAACTCTCTCCAAGATGGGTCTTGAACTGAACGATGATCAGTGTATTGTCAAGCAACCACTAAAGGCTTCGGGTGTGCCTTCACAACCCTCAGAGCTTCTGGCCTATCTACTTAAGCAAATGAAGAAATTTGTAGAAGCTATTCTTGAAGACCTGACCTATATTCTTGAGACACACTCAGGAGGTAATGCTCCAAGCCATCCACCAAACAAACATCTTCAACTTCAATTCCCTGTTTGATAGTTCCTATAACAACAATGTGTCTGTTCCATTATTTCCTAACGTAACTGGTCCACCAAGTAAGCCTTCAAATTCACAAAATACAGTGTGATCACCAGTCATGTGGCGTGAACAACCACTATCCATAAACCACCAACTTGAATCATCATTATTAGTCTGAGAGAGAAAAAGAAATTACAGTTAGTATTGTAACACCCCTAATCCTAATCACGTAATAATCGGAATCACATAACTTAATTGAAGACGACTCGCAGTGAAAAATAAATCTAACTTCTAATCCGGGTGTCACATGCCATTACTCACCTAGGTGAGTAAAGAAACAAATACTTATCATGATACTAGAATCGATAACTGCTATGATGAACTGAGATATTCTACTATTATCCTACACATACTAAATCCATGAACAAAAAATGTAGAACAATGAGCATCTAAAACATTCCCAATACTTACCTCGGAGTATATAATACAAACTAAAATTTAACGAGTGTGGAAAGTAAAAGACGACATAGACTACCCTATAGTCCCACACTCCGGCTTCATAGCTCAATCAAGTCCTATAATGTGTGGCTATAAAGGCTCAGCCAACTGCCGTATGCTAAATGTGATCTTAGACCCTTTAGCCCACTTAGGTTGATTAGTCATCTTGCTTAACATGAGATTCGTTTCATGCTATTCCGTTTACATGCTTATAAAATACTGTAAATGGGAATCAAACACACAACATGCACTTAATTATTCACACAACAATTCACAATACTCACATCATTAGCCAGATATCAACCAATGTAGTTAGTAAGAATCACAAGTTAGTTGAAACTGAATTAGTCTCACTTGTTCCATTTCCATCATATGAAGCCCCGCTTCCAACAAACCTCACATAATCATACGGGTGTCATATTAAGGACAATTTATCCATTTAGCCTCACACTTTCACAATTTGAACAATAGCCATATGCCATACTACCAGTGGATAGATGGTCTTACTTGTCTACAGTGGTAGATGTCCATCTGGCCGAAGCCATGGTGCCAATGGTAGCACACTCCGACTAACGATCATATCCGGCTTGTTAGATTAACAAGAGTAAACCCTATCCGGGTGTTATACTCTAGTGATCACTATGCACAACCTGCTGGAACGTATGCAACCCAGGATTTACTAAACACATTTATCATTTAATCATCACTCTCATTTGTTAGAGTATTTTAATTAATCTCCTGGAGATTTTGATCTTATTATTGGAGAATTTGTTGGATGTCCTTCGAGTCTTACACACATTTCTAGAAGTCCACTAGGTGATATTATAGTTCAAGTCATCGCTCTAGAGACGGCTAATACCGGGTCTCTAAGTAAGTATCTCACTATTTTATGGTAGTTTACACTCATAGGTTAGCACTAGGGTTCCTCCCAGCTGTTCACACACAAGTTAATGATAATGGGTATCACTTGTCCGATCGACATTCACGCACAAATAATAAACGCTTTGACGATCGATTACATAAACACATACAATACATGCATAACACAGATATCACTCTTAAACAGTAAATCACACAATGTCTGGACCCAAGGAAACCCTCAGGAAGTTTAGACCACACATTCACATACCGTACACCGTAATAATCGCTAGTGTGAAGATTCTGCGCCCGGTACTCCTCGTAGCTCGTCCTCCAGCATGTCCTCTAATGCATTCAACTCTGGAATACGAGACTACATATTAGCTCTCTATAATACAGACTAATTCAGTATCCCGACTAGACACTAATCCCCCTAGTAATTACCGCGTGACTGTTCAACGTTTATCCTTCGGGTTTTAAATAGTTTGGGATTAGTTAAATCATCCTCTAACTATATTATAAATAACATGTAGTATTTATTTACTACTTAGGATTTAATCCAAATAACCTATCTCATTTATTCATAGGTTTGTTAGTTATATATAATACACAAATTCATATAGTGTGTTTGAAATACCCTGTAATTAAAAATAGGGATTAATTAGGCTAATGAATAATTTAGAAGCTTAATTAAGTGTAAATAATCATGAGGGAACAAATCCCGAAGAAAACGGATCCTTAAAATGGATTAAAATCACTAACGAACCTTAAAGCGCGTTTTTCGAGGTAACCGGGAAAACGTGTCTTTAAGCGGGTCAAATAGACTCGTAACAATTTTGGTCAACTAAATAGTCGTTAATAAATATTAGCGAAGCTTTAGAACCAATAAAATCAATAAAAAGAGAAATTAGTAAAAACTGTGAAAAACGGGAAGTTGTGGGGTAGAAACATAATTAACCAAAACTTATGTGTCCAATATTGTAAATAAAAATTTTGTAAACCCATTTGGGCTGTGTGTGTCCGATTTCCATTCCCCGCACACACTCTCTTAACTTCTTTTTATTTACAAAAGACAAAAAGAATTTAAAAGCAAAAAGTAACCTAACTTACTTTACCCCACTCTCTCACTCTCTCTCTCCTATCTCTATTCTCTTCTCTCACGTGAATCCCCCTCCCTCACTCTCTGATTTTTCCTTCTTCTACCTCCCAACCGATGGCCATGGTGAATTGAGAGAAACCACAAAAACCTCTACTTCTCTCCTCTTGTAACCCCCTCAAATCTCCTCCAAAAATTACAAAACTTGTACCATTGGAATCCTCTCATCAAGGAGAGTATTTCCCTCTTTCCAAAATTCAAAAACAAGAACTTTCATCTCCATGGGTATGGAGCATTTGGAGCTTCAAGACCACCACTAGAACCACCTTCTTCTTCTTGTTCTTTTGAGGTAAAAATCTTCTTGAAACTCCATTGTTTTTCTAGCCTTATGGGCAAAATGAAAATTTAACTAAACCCTTGTTTGGTTCCTTTGGTACCCAGCCGGTTTTGGCTTCTTTGAAGGGGTGGAAACCTTGTTCTTAAGCTCCTCTAAGCTTCATCCACTCCCTTGCAAGGTAATGAAACTTCTAAACCCTAGAATATACATTAAAAGCTTAAATAAGGATTAGGGTTAGTTTTAGTATTGAAGCATGTATATAAATGGTTGTAGTGTTAGAGGGATTGAGATTACAAAACCAGTGAGAAGAGGAAGGAAAGAAAGAAAGAAGAAGAAGGAAGGAGAAAGAGAAAACTATAAGAGAAATAAGGTAAGGATGCTCACTTGTGTAGTCTTGTATATATGTGTATGTAACAGATTTTTAGAAGTTAAAATGAGTATTGTAAAACGGTAGTGTAGCTGTAGTGTAATGTGTAGGAGAATACAAGTGTTTTAAAACTTTAAAAGACATGTAAAACTTAATGAAACCTAGTTGGGATTGGAATGTAATGTGCAGGAATTTTTAAGAGTGTTTTAATGTTTGGTAATTGTGTATGAGAGCTTGTATATTGATATTGTGTATAAACAGGTGAGATGATCATGTATGTGTGTGAGACAATGTGGTGAGAGTATGAAAATATAGGGGAGACTATGGCAAAATTTGTCTAGGATTAGAACACTTAATGAACTAGAAACTAGGTGAAAAACATATGTTGTAACAGATTTTGATTTGAGTTGGTTAGTGGGCAAGTTGGGAGAAGTGTGTAATGCATTAGAAGCTTTAGGAGTGGCATTAGAAGAGGGAGTTATAGTTGGGGAGAGTTAGGACTAAAATCTGTAGCAAAATGCAACTAGAGAAGAAACTATGTGAGTGTTGAAATGGAATTTGGGAAGAACAAGAGTGTAAGTTAGTATAGGATTTGTGTAAATGAATTAAGGAATGAAATAGCATGATTTAGAGTGTTTAAGTAGTGGTAAAACATGTGGGAATAAGGGTAGGAACAATGGGGAAGTAATGGGTGAAAGATAGAACTGAAAACAGAAATAAAAATGCAAATACTGGGTCGGACCGACCTTGGGACCGGACTTGCAAGGTCGGTCGAGCCCAGATTTACAAAGGACGGAAACCTTCTGGAATGGACCGACCTTGGGACCGGACATGCAAGGTCGGTCGGCCAGAAGAATTTCCCGTAATGCAACCTACTGGAATGGACCGACCTTGCGACCGGACTTGCAAGGTCGGTCGACTCAAAATTCTTCGTCTTGTAAGCTACTAGAATGGACCGACCTTGCGACCGGACTTGCAAGGTCGGTCGGGCTAAAATTCGCCTGTAACGAAACTTACTGGAATGGACCGACCTTGGGACCGGACATGCAAGGTGGTCGACTCCAGAATTTCGAAACCAAAACTTACTGGAATGGACCGACCCTGGGACCGGACTTGCAAGGTCGGTTAGCCCTGAAATTTTCCAACGTAATTCCTTACTGACTTCGACCGACCTTGGGACCGGACTTGTAAGGTCGGTCGGGTCTTACTAAAAAAAAAAATTAAATTAAATTAAATAATATATATATGTATACCCTTATATACATATGTACATATATGTAAGTATACCAATGTTAAGTAAGGAAAGAAACTTAAAGCAATGAAGAGTAAATAAATAATGGGTAGGTATAGTAAGTGTAGGGACATAGTAAGTATGACTTAGGTAACATAAGAGTGATCGAACTAAGTTAATGATAGTTAATTTAATCACTCGAACATATGTGTGTTATAGGACTTGATTTGTGAGCACCGAAGGAAAGTCGGATTACAAGTACGACGGTGAACGGTATGAATTCCTCATGCCCCGTATGCTATCTTGGTTACTCTGATTTGTGTGTTGTGTGCTAACTGATCACCAAATAAGATAAATGCACGAATCGGAGTTACCATGTTTACTTGTGAATATGTAGTGTTGTATATTGATGTATAGTTTCTTTAATTCTTAGTTTGTATAATTCATGAAATGTATGGATGAATATGAATGTGTGCATGAATGTTGTGATGTACTGTGACCGAACATGTTTATGATTGGACTTCTAACTAATTCCTAACAAGCTAACCAATCTAACTTAAATTGGTAATTAAATTGGAATGAGTAGAAGTCCGATATAGTTTCGGCCACGCGTGAGGATGAGGAGACACAAGAGGTTGGATCCAATTCCTGACTCTTAAACTGGTCCGCGGCCCAAATCCCTTAAGTGGGTAGCATCCCGGATTGGTGAGTCAAGTAAATCCCGGTGGTGGGACGGTGTATTCCCCGGGCCGGAGGTCATACCGACTTAACTTGAGTACAAGTAAGTAAGTAAGAATGAGTAAGTAAAGTAAATGGAAGTAAGTAAGTGAAGTAAGAACAAGTAACATGTAATGAGTAAAAGAGTAATAAGCATTCCGATTAACCCGGATGCGTAACTTGGCTAACATCGTGAAGGTAATTATTGTATGCACTATTGTATTGATGCCTTGAATTGTGTAATGAATTGGATATGCATGTATGTTGTATGTAAAGCATGTATGTATGAAATTAATGAATCGCATGTTTAGTGGACGTCAAATAGTCGGCGTGCCCTAGCTAGCACGTGGTATATGCGGAGTTTATGCGTAACTTTTGCTGAGCCCCTTGGGCATCGTTTTTACTACACGCAGGTACTCGAGAAGGATGAAGAGGACGAGGAGTTTTATTTTGATTTCTTCTTGGATTGTAAACATTGAATGATGAATGGTGTACTAAGTAGTACACGGCTGTAGTTTTTGATTAGCCGGTGTACCATGGGGTACACCTTTTTGGATAATGGAAGGATGGAGCATTGGTATAGATGAGTAGTTGTTAAACCCATTCTTTTGGTAGATTGGAAAGGGGAATGTAATTGAAAATACTTTAAATACTCGGTGATCCAGGAATGTAAGTGCGATACCTTTTATAATCAGTAAGTAATTGTAGTAGCTCGGTACACTTAGGCATCAGACCGTCACTGTAAGTAGTAATAGCCTTGCTAGCCGTATGGGCGGTTAGCGGCGTTGTACCACCCGCCGTAGTAATAGTAGAATTTCCGCTGCGAACTGATAAGATTAACAGGACGATTAGACGGTAAGCATAGGATTAACGGTAGGGGTGTTACAGTGTTACTATATGTTAATTATATCATTGACTTATAAACCTTTATTTCTCCTTTCAAGTTATGAGTTGGTCAACTTGACATCTTTGGTCTATTGAGTTGATTTGGCCAATTATGTTGACTTGGTTAGTTTATCCAAGTACATAAGTTTATATAATTCATATTATAACCCTTGTATTATATAATTCACTCACCATTTAATATGTTATACTTTAACATTAGAACTTACATCCAATGTGTTGTAATCCATCTTCCCATCTTATAACATCTCTTATTTAATATTATATGGTTCCCAACCATATCATATAATCCATTCACTTCATATATTCTTGTAATATAAGAATTATAAAACTCATTTATTAAATGATATATCTTATCATTTATGTAAGGTAATTAATCTTACTTAATTGTGTTATCTTACACACTCATATTAAGAGTATAATTATAATGTTATATGACATTATATAGTATATTGTTAGACCTCCAAAGTCCAATTAATATTCCACATGATTTTATAACCTTATTATTTCATCGCGTGTACTAGTTTCATTTTAATGACATTAATACTTTATAATTGCTATAACTTATATAACATAATAATCATAGTCTAAAATTCATCCCTCACACTTCATATTGTACTTATAATACATAAGTTTTATTAATTGCTAATGTCCTTAATGGTGTTACATTATTTAGCCAAGTAACTTCTAACCTTATAATTCGACTTCAATTATACTATATCTTATAAGTTAATTCTCCTCTTATTTAGCATAATTTAATCCTCTAACTACACATACTCATACGTATCTATACAACATATACATATAGTCTTATAAATTTCGTCTTATAAATTCTAATATTAACTCATTACATTTACATATATACAACTCTAACTTCTCATAATTAATATCAACTTAATACTAATAACTTAATACCGATTTTATAAAACAATTCCTTAATTATTTTAACTCATCAATTGATCAACTTACTAACAAAGTTATTAGTCTCAATTACACTTACTATTTACTACTTAATCACTTAAAGTTGGCCAAATACAATATTAGTCATTCACCTCTAACTTAGTTTAAACCCAATTAGGATTCTTTACCCATTACATATCTCTAAGCCCATTCTAATTTTAATTTTGACTTACCTGATTTCCATTGATCAAAATCCCTAATTCTATTTTGACTTCCCCATTTCAATTTTGACTTGGTCAAAATTATGAATTCAATTTTGACCTATCAGTTTCAATTTTGACCTATCAGTTTCAATTTTGACTTGGTCAGAATCCCCATTTAGATTTTGACCAACCAATTCCAATTTTGACTAATTTAATTCTGTCCAACTCTACATTATGAAATCCCTAAATTGATTGGACCTAATTCAATTTTGACCAGCCAAAATTCCCAACTCTAAATTTTTTTTACCTAACCCTAAATCCATTCCTGCCGATCCCAATTTTGATTTCAGATTTTCAATTGGGCCCTGAATTTACCAGAATTTACCAATCCACCCCTAATTTTCAAAATTGGCGTTTTTGCCCTAGAATTTATTATCTTTCCAATTTTGCTACCAATTCTCAAAATTACAATTTTGCCCCAATATTAATTTATCCAGAAAACCCTAATTAGGTTTTGAAACCCTAATTTTCCAATTAAGGGCCAAAATCAATGTTATGCCGAAAGCCCCAATTTCTAATACTGTAAAGCCTTAATTCGATTTCCCACTTCGGAAACCCCAAATTTCTCATTTCCAACCCTAAATCAATTTCAAATTTTCAGAAACTTTAACTCCCGATTCTCCCCAAATTAATTTTGGGAATCCTAATTCCTAATTTAGCACAGTTAGGAACACAACCAGATCCCAATTCCTTTTCGATTGAACACAAGGTACCATTTCCTTTGCAGAATATGCAGAAGTGCTAAGCTTAGAACACAATATCATCTCCAAAATATCTGAAACTTCCATAATTGAAGCTTAATCTAATAGATTGAGTTCGATAGTTTTGAGTCATTTTCGGCTTTCCAAAGTTCACGTTTTACAAGCATAGTTTTCTTTTACAGATTTTGACTACCATAATCGGCTACAGGGCGCCGGACACACACAGAAATCGGAGAATTAATTTTTCTAAGCTTATGAGTTCTAACCCAAGCTAAAATTGGACAGCAAAACAAGAAATAAAAAGGAAATCTACCTCCTTGACGTTGTAACGGGTCTAGATTCGGCCTCCTCTCTCGATTCCAAATAGAGCTCCAAATTTGGGCTCCTTGTTCATACCCGACTCGCCCTAAGTTCGAACCCAGAGGAGAAAAGAAGAAAGTTAGGGTTTTTTTCTTTTTGTTCAGATTTTTGAAGATAATGAGAAAGAATATGAACTGGAACATAAATGTTTTGATTACCTTCAAATTTCTTCAGTTTTGTACCGAATTGAGGCCTCTGGTTCCTTCTCGGTTCAAGGTTTCCGGCAATTTCAAAGAGAATAAGAAGGGAAGTTAGTTAGTTTTCGACTCAGTCTTCGATTCAGACGGAAATAAATGAAAAGAGTCAAGCAAACCCACCTTACCCTTCAAGTTCACGCTACCATAAGAGAAAATATGCAGCATTTATGTTCTTGGTTGGTTCAAGAGACATAGCAAGAGAAGAGGGATGAAATTGGAGGTCAGAAATTCAAAAAAGAACAGAAGAGAGGCGGCGAGTAGTATGCTCCTTGTTCGAATTAGGGCTTGTTTAGAGAGTGAAGAGGATGAACAGGGAGGTGCCGGTTATTCATCTTCTCGTTGCCAGTTAGGGTTGTAATATCGTGAGTGAAAAGAATAAGGGAGACGCTGGGCAAGTAAGCTCTAATCGCCAGTTAGGGTTGAAAATTACCGTAGGAGAAGGAAGTGGGCATGACATAGGGATAGAAGAGAGGTGCATGTTGTTATTCCAGTTAGGGTTTCAAAATTTAAAGTAGAAGAAAGGAGAATTAAAGATGGGCGATCATCATGTCTGTCCAAGTAGGTTTACAAAATGTGAGTGAAGAGAAAAGGATGAAGGAATGAAGAGGGCATGGGCCGTTTTTTCCTTTTTTTGTCTACAAGGTTGGTCCGAATTTAAGAGAGGTTGTGAGCCTGGTTGGCCTGATTGGCCAAACTAGACTTATTTTTATCCTAATTTGTTCCCCTCAATTTGCTAGTTGAACTCTATTAATTGTGAGTTTGTTAAATAAATTCCCAAGTTCTTTATATTAATTTTGAGATATTATTTCATGCACTATCATGTATCACATGTTGCATAACTTTATTTAATTTCTCTCTTTAATAGTATCTTTTAATTCCTGCATTTTATGTGATGACAGGTGTCGTATTGTTATGCTTACTTTATTATTTGATTCCCTAATTTCATGGAGGGTTTAATAACATTTTTGAACCTTATAATTAATTACATGTAAATATAAGCAAGGTTCCACAAATCCTTAATAATTTCAGCCTCACTAGTCTCAATTAATTACATTTTCGTTTATATTTCTTTGTTCAGGTAATAATGTGTAACATGATAAATCAACCTGTGAGCTAATTTCCTCCTTTATAATGTTTCACTCGTGTCCATGTTTATGTAAGGTTTAATAACCTTCGCGGGCTTTACTTCCCTGATATAATATAAGGTTTAATAACCTTCATGGAATGTATATATTTATTTATACAAGTGTGCTAGGAGTTTTCATAGTTATAATTCATTAAGGCTTATTAGCCTTTATAATTCCATCATTTGTCTTTTAATTAGGTTTATAAACCTTTGGGGTATTTCAAGTATCGCTTAGGCACCCATCATTTTCTGGGTTGCCGATAATGACTATAAAGTTGAGCATACATGAAGTATTAGTTCGTGACAATCGTGCATTTTTACGATGAAGTTTATGACATGAATTAATGTGATGCCCTGGAATATGACAGTTATGACAACACGCCCTATAGTTCGAAGTATTTTTTACAGTTTAGTATGAGAATGATAAGATTGATCAGTATGAGGTAGAAGTCTAAATGATGTAGCATAAGAAGTACCATTAAAACCCAAATGTGTGTGTGTCCTGAGTTAGGTTTACTAATCATCTTATGAAGTTTTGTAGAACCTGTGTACCAAGTTGGTTTTTCTAAAGTTTCGATTTCCAATTTATGACTAGATCACAGTGTCTTTGTAAATCTATGTTTTCCTGTTGTAACCAATCATTGTCATAATTAAGAGTGAACTTCCTTTTGTCCACTCAGGTATTGAACTTAGTTTCGAGCTGACTACAGCAGTAAACGTGGATTGTACAACCTTAGCCGAGTTAGAAACTAATTGTGATGGTAAGTCTTTATTCTATTTCTTCAAAACAAATTTCTCTTCTTGTAGTTTATTAATCACAATATAAGACTCAAGGTGATTTTCTTGTTTGCCTCTAAATCCTTAATTTTTGAAAGCGCATCTTTCACATCTCAAATACTTGAAACTTGGTAGAATTATCATAAAAACTCATTCAAGCGTTGAAAACTTACCCAATCCCTTTGAGGGATTGAAGTAACTTATTTCCAACCATTAAGCACATAGACTCATCATATGTTGCAGTGTCGGTATGAGAACGTTGTATTTCCGTCATAAAAAAATATGCCTCATTGCTTTCTGCATTGTCTGGTTCATCCTCATCTTCACCTCACGTAGGTGCTTCCATACGTGATTCACGTTCTCGATGTAGTGGAGGTTTAGATGGCAAAGGTAAACCTTTATCAAGTGTCCAGTTTTTGACATCAAAAGTATTCAAGCTTGCTAGTATCATACTCATGTATTTGATTTCCACCTTGATGCGTTTCAGTTCTTGTGCTAGGATAGTCATATCATTCTTCAAATCATCATCTAATTCCCAGTCAAAAGTTTCAATGGGCTTCTTTGCTTTTAGTGCGAGCACAATAATGACTTATTTAAGATTTTGTTCCTTCATCTTGCTCTCTTACACAACCAGATCTAACCATAACTCCTCAAATGACATCGATGATAATTCCTTAGTCTTCTCCAATAGCAAAGTATAGTTAAGCCAATCATTAGTAAGTGAATCAAGGAATCTTTCATTGACATTCTCTTTTGAGATAGAAACACCAATTGTCTTAAGTTCCATTAGCACTTGATTAAATCTTTTGATCACCAATGTCAAACTCTCTCCATCGGAATCAGGCATCTTGAAGTTGTTGAATTCTCGTTGGAACTGTTTCTCTTTAGCCTTTCGAATTGTTTTAGTTCCTTGATAGACAATTTTCACAAATTACCATACTTCTTTTGCATTTCTTATACCCAAAACCCTACCTTGATTCTCGTCGGATAGAGATGAGACAAGGATAGAAGAGCTTGTTTGTTTTTGCTCAGCAAATTCTCATCATCCTCATTCCACTGTTATCTAGGCGTATCTTGTTTAACACCATCAATGAGGATAGTAAGTTTGTAATCCCCTTGAGTAACTATATTCCAAGCTATGTAATCAACTGACACCAGTTGATCCTCCATTTGCTCACACCATTTGGAGTATAAGTCAAGTTTCATCAATCCTGGCACTTTCACATTA
The DNA here is from genome assembly GCA_023374045.1 of Limonium bicolor. Lineage (NCBI taxonomy): Eukaryota > Viridiplantae > Streptophyta > Magnoliopsida > Caryophyllales > Plumbaginaceae > Limonium > Limonium bicolor. The sequence continues at coordinate 42,874,347 of CM041778.1, forward strand.
TACGAACTCATCTTGCCGATTAACCTAGAAGTGTGAACATTGTTGGATAGGTAAATCCACTTTTATACCACTTGTAAGTTCATGGTGTGAAGAATCTAATGATTCAATATTAAACTCACGAATGAGAAAAAGAAGAACAACAAGACAACGAAGTGTTTAGAAGAAAAACTCTACTATTAATATTTATTGATAACTTGCTCACCAGATGTGTTCAACAGATTTAAACAATCACACTTACGTCTATCTCTAGACAACACATTGAAGTTAATCAATAATATTTATCTATCTCTCTCTCTAAAATCTCTCTCTTTTATAGTGGTAAAAAGCCCTTACCTTTTCTCTAGATATTTCTATACATATATACTAATTGAAATCTTAACAAACTTCCTAAAACTATACAAAAAAATCTATATCTAAAACTAATATAATTTACAAACAATAAATCCTATAATATCAGCTAGGATAATACTGAATATTCCGACTAAATATTTTTAACATAAATTCGCATTTATTAATACCAAGTAAATAAGGCGATAGTTGTTGAGATAAAAACTGCAAGGCTTAGACTGACATCTTTGACGCATCAAAAACCTAAAGTAATCCCCTTTGTCACAATGGCATATGTGTTCGGTTAACAAGGAATAGCCACTAAGGGATTCAATACCGTTAATTTCCCATTGGTGTTTGTCTTCTAGCTAAGACCCATTAGTGTTAATTGGCTGTTGATGAAGCTACTCCCTCGATGATGTTTTTAACTTTATTACTTCATTTTATCACTTATATTTCTTGTCGCACACGTTTGCCAAAACTCGTATATTTCTATCGGGGCAAACTAAAGGTCTTTTGAAGACATACACTATACGACTTCTGGAGGGTCTCCCACCAAAAGGAGGAGTAAGGGGTTCTGAGAGTTTCATAAGGTAAGCCTAGTAGAAAGCAGGAGATTATGAAAAGATGTAGTAGATATTATATTGATAGATGATATTTCTTGTTCCCTTAGACATGTATTTATAGTTACTATAGAAGGTCCTAGAATGACTAGTATTGGACTTTATTCTAATACCACTAAATGGGCTACATAACATGGATTATGAACCAGGCCCAATACGTGGCCTACTATCCTCCCGCATTCCCAACTGTGCAAGGAACGAGAGACATTTGGAACGAAATTGCAAGAGACGCCCGCGAGTTAGGGTTTTGGTGTAACCATCAGCAAGTTGTTCCTTGGTTGGAAGAAAATCGACGCGCAGACTCCCATTCTTGATTCTTTCACGGACGAAGAAGAAATCGATGGAGATATGCTTGGTGCGATTGTAATAGACAAGGTTCATCGCCAGGTACGTTGCTCCCATATTGTTGCACCCCAAGACTGGACTTTTGTCTAGATATACTCCTAAGCCCGCAAAAAGTTTTTGTAACCATACCGTTTCTACTGTAGCTGTAGCAAGAGCCCGAAATGCGGACTCTACCGAACAACGAGCACAGTTCTCTGCTTACGAGAACTCCATGACACAAGCTTGTCACCAACGAATATACAAAAACCAGTTGTGGAGCGATGGTCACTGGGAGAGCCGGCCCAGTCTGCGTCAGAGAAGACACGAATCTCCCCAAGAGGAGAAGCTGGAAAGAACAGACCGTCGGTCATAGTGCCTCGAAGGTACCTCAAAATACTTTTTGTTGCTTGCCAGTGAATGTCTAGTGGGTGATGCATGTATTGACTAACCTTACTGACTGCGAAACTGATGGCAGGCCTGGTAAATGCCAATTACTGCAAACTTCCAACCACACTACGATAGAAAAAGGATCTGAATATGGTGGGGAGTTGGTAGTGTCTAGGGTTTGGGACTCAACCATGGGGGTTGGGACTGGTTTTGCGTTTGTCATGTTTGTTTTATGCAGAATGTCACGGAAATAGTGAGACTGAGAAAATTTTGAACCAGTAGTGTCACGGGTAATTGTAATGCCAAGGAGGTGATGGATATTTCCCAAATTTTTGATAGGAAATTCAGTGGACATACAGGAAATGAGTTTAGAGATAAGACTCTGGGAAGAAGCAGTGATTAATATATCATCCACATAAATGAGTGTAAAGACATAGTCATCACCTTGTTTGTAAGTAAAGAGTGAGGGGTCTGAATGTGAGGCTTGAAAACCAATATGTAGAAGATAGGAACTCAGACGAGAGAACCAGGCCCTAGGGGATTGTTTTAAACCATAAAGAGCCTTTTTGAGACGGCACACATGCTGGGGTAAGGCTTTATTAACAAATCTAGAGGGTTGTTTGATATAGACAGTTTCTTCCTACTCCCCATGTAAAAAGGCATTATCCACATCAATCTGAGTGATAGGCCAGTTCTTAGTTGTAGCAATTGCCAAAACAAGCCTTATTGTTGTGGGTTTTACCACTAGACTGAAAGTATCATGATAATCAATTCCTGGTGCTTGATTAAAACCTTGTGCTACAAGTCTTGCTTTTCTCATTTCTAATGTGCCATCAACATGTCTCTTTGTTTTAAGAACCCATTTGGTTCCAAGAATATTCATGTTTGCCTTATATGGTACAAGTTCCCATGTGTTGTTTCATTGCAATGCATCATATTCCTTTTGGATTCCCTCTTTCCATTCTTTATATTTCATTACTTTAGTAAAACTGGGTGTTTCTGGAACATCAGAAAGTGTAGTAGATGTAGTAGAGTTGCACCAGAGAGCAGTTCCATCAGTGCGAACTTCAGGTTTTAGAGATTGTGTCTTAGTTCTGGTAATCATGAGGTGGGTAGGTAGAGGATGAAGAGAAGATGAGGATGATGGTGTAGTGATTGAGTGTGATGTAGCCTGAGATGGACTAGTGTGAGTAGAGGCATTAGTAGCCAGAGGTGAATCAGGAGACCGAGGTGAGTTAGGAGACTGAGGGGATTCTGTAGGTGTTGTTAGGGAAAGATCTGGGATGAGAACATGAGTAATAGGGTTTTGTGGTGGAGAGGATGGTATTTTTGTGGACTGGTGCTGAAAAGGAAAATCAACTTCATCAAAACGAACATCCCTATATATGTAAATCCTCTGAGTATCTAGATCCATACAGATATATCCTGTAGAAGTAGGATGATAGCCCAGGAAGATGCATTTGGTTGACCTGAAAGACATTTTGTGTGAGTTGTAGGGGCGTAAGTTTGGCCAACATGTACACCCAAAAACCTTGAGAACAGTGAGGTCAGGATCTTTGTGATATAACATTTTATGAGTAGTTTGAAAGTAAATAGCACGAGTAGGTGTTATGTTCATTAGGTAGACATCAGTTTTGAAAGCATATGACCATAGGGTAAAAGGTAGAGAGGCTTGAGAAAGTAGATAAAGTCCTTTATCAACAACAAAGTGAATTTTACTCTCAATAGCACCATTATACTGATGGGAGTGAGGACAAGTAAATCTGTGAACAATATCCTCCCGCTGAAGAAAAGGGGTTAGAGCCTTAAATTCACCCCCACCATCACTTTGAATCGATTTAACACTGGTTCCAAACTGATTCTTAACCAAGGCCACAAAGGCTGTAAATATCTGGAGAACTTCTGATGTTGCCTTTAACAAATAGAGCCACATATGTTTTGAATAGTCATCCACACTTAAGAGAAAAAATCTGTATCCATCAGTAGAAACATAATGAGAGGGTCCTCATAGGTCTAGAAACAACTGATCAAAACTCTTCTGAGAAACAGTAGAAGAGAGAGGGTGAGGGAGAGCATGTAACTTTCCTTTACAACAACTAGAACATACACCCTCTGTTATTGAACTAGAAACAGGCAAATCAAAAACACGCAACATTTTTTTAGTAGTAACATCACTAGGATGACCAAAACGCTGATGCCGCAAATAGCAGCTGAAGTTTTAACTATTGAGTTTAACTGAGCAGGGCTGTGAGTCGGACGAAAGTAGTAGACTCCATCCTTAAGGCTGCCCCGAATTATAGTCCCTAAAGTTTGATTGTCCTTCACCAAAAAGTAATTAGGGTGAAATTCAAAGAAAACTCTGTTATCTGTACAAAACTTGCTGACTGAAACAAGTTGTTTGTTAAGATTTGGAGAATGTAATAGATCTGTAAGAACAAACTGAGAGACACCAATAGAAATAGTACCAGATCCTTGATGAGATATAGGAATAGATGATCCATCCCCCAGGGAAATTGTGTCTGTTCCTGTGTACTCAGTAGCTTCCAAATTCAACTTAGACAGATCTCCTGTAAAATGATGGCTAGCAGCTGTATCTGGCATCCATCCCTGTCCAGTATACTTTCCAGTAGCATTGGCAGTAATACTAGATGGTGGTTTAGGCTGATATGCAAAGTTATACCTGTGGTAACAAGCAGAAGCAACATGACCTTTATTTAAACAGATCTGACACTGTGGCCTAGTGTTAGGTTGTCCAGCAAAATTGGTTGAGGGAGTAGATCTATAGGAGTTGTTGTTTTGTGAACCCTTGCCTCATCCTTGTTGGACTGATTTCTACCTCTTCCTGAGTAATTATTGGTTCTGGATCTGTTATCTGTAGTGTATGGCTGAGTGTTTGTGGAGTTTAAGGTAACAAAATTGGTAAGTGCACAGTTTTGATGATTCAGCCAAGTTTCTATGACAATAGAAAACTATAGATCTGTGAAGGTGAGCAGGGATCAGATCGAGTGAGAATGTTTGTGACTAAGGCATTGTAATTGGGTGGGAGACCTTTGAGCACATAGCTCTGAAACTCTTGATCAGAAACAAGGTGACCGGTGAGAGTAAGGGAATCAACAAGAGCTCTTGCTCGATTAAAATAAGTGGTAACATTCTCATCTCCTTTCTTCTCAATGGACGCCAGTTGTAAATGTAACTGTCCAATCTGTGTGTTTGACTGTGCGGCAAAGGTAGCCTTACGATAGTCCCTTACCATAGCAGAATTCTCGAGACCAACTACCTGACTGATGATGGACTCGCTCAGAGAAGCTAGAAGCAAGGCGAGGACAAGCTGATCCTGCTGGCACCATTTGACCACGTCGGTGGTGTTGGATCCATCAGGCAAGGGGACAGGGCAAGGAAAAGATCCATCAACAAATTTGTAAAGTCCAACACCATGAATGAACGGGATTAGCACTCCCTTCCAGCCGGTAATTATCCACTTTCAATTTCACTAAATTTGTAGCAGTGGACAGTATCTGATGTGTGTTTGTTGTGATTGTGTTTGTTGTGATTGTGTTTGTAGGGGTATTGGATTGAGTATTTTCGACATCGTCGGTTTTGCCAGTGGATGATTGCTCTGGTGCTTTTTCAATCATTGTGAGCGAGCGATAGAAGAAGGATCGGAAAAATAAATAAATTAGGCGGTAGCCATTTGTGCTCTTGATACCATAGTAGAAAGCGGGAGATTATGAAAAGATGTAGTAGATATTATATTGATAGATGATATTTCATGTTCCCTTACACATGTATTTATAGCTACTGTAGAAGGTCCTAGAAGGACTAGTACTGGACTTTATTCTAAGACTACTAAATGGGCTACATAACATGGATTATGAACCAGGCCCAATACGTGGCTTACTAAAGCCACTCTCTGCTCAACTTGGATCCGCCTGTTTGTAGGAGAATGCAGGCAGATTTCTAGAAGGCTTGTTTTAATCGGTGAACTTTGGAGCAAGTTCTGTTAGTGCGCTTAAGAGAATCGTCTTATGTCTGATTCGTGTTTCACTAGTAAAGTAGTTAATTCTCTAATTCCGCAACTACGAAATGGACATAAGATTCAAGTTCATAAACATGTCATGAAGGGTAGATACACGGTAGCAGTACCGATCATGAAGTATAGGAAAATTAATCACTTCTTTTTATCCATTTTATAAACATGTAAAGGCAGTAACATATATAGAAGAAAAGAGCACCAAAAACTGCCTGTGTGTGAATCAAAGAAAAATGCAAGCTCGGGCAAAATCCCAAGCATCTCATCAAGTAATCTACACAACGAATCTTAAGTGCTCCGTTAATTACACATGAGGTTTGGAAAATGGGAACGGAAGCTTGAAGCGTCTCTAGCCCCTCCTCGCCAAGGCCGCGACAACACCAAAAACTACTCCGACCGCAGTGGCTGTCAATCCTATTCCAACGACTCCATCTGCGCTCGAAAATCAGAAAATGGAGAGTGTCTTAAATTCATAATCTTACAAAGGGTTTGTGGGTTTCAGCAGAACCATATCATTTCGTACCTTTGGCAATTTTATCCTCAACAGTTTTTTTCAAGGTTAGTGCCTGCCTCCAGTCAGGAGCAATCTGAAACCAACACAGATGAGGATATATTTCAGTAGTAAGCTACACAAATCTTCATCCTTAGTTCATTAGGAACCCAACTGCCCGAAATTCACAGACTTAGTAATTAGTGAACACCCAAATCATAGTTGAAATCAATATTGCAGCAGATTGGTACGTAGGTTTAACAATAAAGCGGCTTTTGTTGAACAAAGGGTGCTTTGGAAGTGTGAATGGGTGATGCCAGTTTACCTGCAAACATTGTTCGACAAGTTGCCTGCTCTTTGCAAAATCATCAGTTCGGTAATATCCCACGGCTAGAAGGTAAATTTTCTCTCTTTTCTCCAATGGGCCCCCACTTTTATTCGTCAAAGAAGCTGTTGTCAACCAGAGCAGATTTATATCCAATGACGGTCAGGAAGTGTTTCAGGACATCGAAAAACAGATGAACATTCAGTAATTAAACGAATAATAACCATTAACATCAAGCCCGTCTAGCTCAGTTGGTAGAGCGCAAGGCTCTTAACCTTGTGGTCGTGGGTTCGAGCCCCACGGTGGGCGTTGCTACTTTTTTTTGACAAAACCGAGGCGGTGCTTAATTACGATAGCTAACTACCCTCAACAGCCAGGTAAATACCTTCGACCATGGCGATCCCTCGCTGCACATCATCTGGTTGGGTGGAGTGAACGAGGGCCCATGACAACCTCATTATGCTTTCACATCGTTTCTCAGGCGACTCATCTTTTGAGGCTTCAGCAGCTTCTCGTTCAAGGGCCTATGTACATCAAATTTATACAAGTTTGTGAAACACACACAAGCCATACATATAGCATCGAAACGCAAAGGTTAAGTGCTTCAGGTTTTCACAACGATTACACCCTTAAAGTCATCATGCCTCCGGATAAATGAAATATAGTGGCCGAAATTCAAGTCAGCTAAATAAAAAACATGAGCTATTGGGCGGACAATTCAATTCATTGTCGAAATTAAATCACTAATCCCTAAATTTGAATATATGACTTTCAATCTCTGACATTAACAGACGTGGAATCAAAAAATCACTTACGGCTATGGTCTGGCGATCGCACCACGGAATGGCCTCACCACCGCTGAAGAAACTCCCGATGGACTCGAACAATCTCCCTACCGCCGCATCCATCGCCAAATTCTCGGAGGTAGAGAGAGAGGGATAGTCGATTGAGGAGATAGGATAACAGACGATGAGAGGGAGCGGGAAGAAAGAAGAAGAGATTGGTGGATGTTAAGGTTCAGCAGGCGATTGGTATTTGATGAGTCGGGAGAGGTCAACAGCTCTAAATACAAAGAGATACTAAACATTGGCGATTTTTAGAGGGTCAATTTATAGGATCTTTGGACGTCAACACCTCCTAGTTTGCCACTTCTATTCTGTGAGCCGTCCCCCGCGTTTTCTTCTCGTTTTTTGAAGGGGGTAACTCAGACCGATTTTTCTTGCAGACTACGACACAAGAGGGGTACGTCGACCAAGAAAATGATCAAAACTAATCATGTGGTAGAATTCATTATTACAACCTATGAGACGGATTGGGGCTAAACAAAAGATAAAGAGCACAAACAACTAGAAATAAAACAAGATTATAAAAGTTCAACATATCAAAAGAGTTACCCATCCACCACAAATGTAATACCCATTTGGATTCGGATATTGGGCAAAGAAACGTTACCATCCTGCAAAGAAACATTGTCATCGTGTAATCAGGAAGAACTTCATCATCAATCCAAACACCGGTTCCACGTACCAATCAGGAAGAACCCGATCACTATTAGCTCAAACTCAACATCTGTTAACTTGAACTCCCCTGACTTGTAGAAGAGGGTGTGGATTCACCACTTGGCAGATTTTTTCAACTTTTATGGACTTCTTATCAATTAGACTAAATGTCTCGGTTTCATAAACAGAGATAACATTTTTCCCTATTCTGGCGAAGTACTTGTCCTCTCTGCCGCCAGCCCATCTGAAATGCATTCAAGATATAAAGGAGTTGTGGGGTAAGATAATAGAGATCAGGCTCAGACTATACTATTACTAGATTTTAGGCACTAATGCTACATGACATTTACATCCTATATAAACCGAGGTTGATATTTGCAGTAAAAAATTACTAATCACCGCAGTATCACATTTTTTAAAATCATATTTATGTTGTAAGCACGGGTGGACCCAGAGATTAAAAGTTATGGGGTCATTGACAAATAAAATTTACTATAGTTATTTTTTCTAAAATGTATGGGGTCACTGACACATAAAACATCTACCCTATAATACAAAAATTACATTAAAACTTACTATAATTTTTTTTTTACAAAAGTCATGGGGTCACGCGACCCCGGGTGCACCCCCTTGGGTCCGCCCCTGGTTGTAAGCATGTAATGATGTGTCCTAGTGTTTTTTTTTCAAAAAATGATATCTGAAAGTAATTTAACCCAAGAATTTTATTGTTGATTAGTAGCGAATTTTCCTAGTTACTTCTTTGTTCTAATCAATACTGGAATTATTTTTTTAAAAAAAGTGTTGGATTACATTTTTATGTGTTTACACTATTAATATGATTTAAAATCACTTTGCACTGCCAAGTTTTTACTATTTGCAGTACAATTTTTTTTCACTAAACTTAGTTGAATAAGTTGGAATATTGTGGGGAGACACTTTTTTCTGAAACAAATGAGAATTGAATGACCAAAATTGAGTCAAAATGATTAAAACAACAAAGTTACAATATCTAAGTTACAACACTTAAGTTAAAGAAAAACTAAGTTACATAACATATTACAACATGACATTTGATGAAAAAATATCTTTAGGGAAAAATAGCATAATTGACATTATCAAACATCATTGCTTGTAACTGACTCTATTGAAGAATCATTGTCTTCTTCATATGAATTTGGGAGTGATTCGAGTTCCCATAGTATTGAACTGTCATGCACTTCATTGCTTGCAACTGACTCTATTGAAAAATCACAGTCGTCTTCATATGAATCTGGGAGTGATTCTACTTCCCATAATATGGAACTATCATACACCCCACCCATTCATTACTTCCAACAGATTCTTGTTGGTTGTGGGTTCTTGGTTTTGGAGCAATTCGTGCTCCGCCATTGAAACATCACTCTCTTTTGTATCAGAAAGGGATTCATGCTCCCATATGATATTAGAACTATTTTTGTCATTTGATGAGTGACTCATGATAATGTGAATGGGTTGTGAATTTGGAGGAGCTGGTGGTGTAGTGGAAATATGAATTGTAAAGAATTAGTAGCAACTCTACTCCTTTTATAGAGAAAGCATAATCTCCAGATTTTTGATGTTTGCTTAAAACATGGTGCTTGTGCCTGATACTGATTGTGTCCTTACATGTATTCCCCATAAAATTGTGGAATTTCATTTCATACCTTGTATAGTCCTATAAGGAATCTGTTATGAGTTGCTGTGTAAGAATGCTTAAACATGATGGTTGTGAGTGATCATGTGTAATAGTGATTGTGCCTTACATGTGATGCTGAAGCTAAATAGCCATGTAAGAAGCTATATACTTGTATTCCTCATAAAATTGAAATGTCATTTCGTACCTTCTATAATCCTATATGAAAACTTATGGGTTGGCATGGGCATGGCAAAAACAGAATGTATTAGTTGTGTAATAATGTACATGCATGTTATCCCTTTTAAAAACAAGTAATTTACACACACACTTACACTCACTTACCCACACTTACATACACTTACATACACTTACCCACACTTACACACACGCACGCACGCATGCACGCATGCACGCACGCACGCACGCACACATGCACGCGCGCACACACACACAAAAATCGTGTCAAATTCAATCACTAACTAAGCTAAATCGTGTCGAATTAAATCACTAATAACACAACTCGTGATTTAATTTGACACAATTTAGCTCAATTAGTGATTTAATTTGACATGAGTTTTGGCATTTTGTATTTCCAATATTTTGTTATATAGTTGAGTGATTACGTGACTGCAATTTGGTAATGAACCCTAACTTTAGATTCTCTAATGCATGAAGTTTGAATTCTAGGACTTCTGTAAAGAATTTTTAAATATATTTCAGTTCTATGATGCATAAACATTAGGTTTGTTCTGCTTAGTAGATGTTTGGATCATTAGATATTCATTTGATAGATGTTCCACGGGTCTATAAAATTTGGTAATGAACCCTAACTTTCAATTCTCTAAAGCATAGGGTTTCAAGTCTAGGATTTTTGTAACGAACTTCTATATTTGGATGTATTTCAATACTCGTGACATAAACATTAGGTTTGTTCCGCTTGGTAGATGTTTGGATTATTAGATAGTTATTCACATATGATTCTGTGATTCATGGGGTTTGAATTCTAGTAATTTTGTTAGGAATTTCTATATTTTGATATATTTCAGTTCTCGTGACATAAACATTAGGCTTATTCCGCTTTGGTAGATGTTTGGACGTTGAATAAACGTGTTGTTATACTTTTATGGATTTATAATCTTTGGTAGATGTTTGGACATGGAATAAACGTGTTGTTATACTTTGCTGGATTTATAATCTTTGGTAGATGTTTGGACGTTGAATAAACGTGTTGTTATACTTTTCCGGATTTATAATCTTTGGTAGATGTTTGGATGTTGAATAAACGTGTTGTTATACTTTTCTGGATTTATAATCTTTAGTAGATGTTTGGACGTGGAATAAACGTGTTGTTATAATTTTCTGGATTTATCATCTTTGATAGATGTTTGGAAAAGTAATCGCCACTCTCACTTTATTTATCTCTCTCGGTCTACATATACAGTTCAAACTGAAAGAGGGTTCCAAAACAATAATACTATATCGTAGGAAGAGATGGAGGGAGGTTGATGTAAGTAGGAAGTTTATGAAGAAGATGTGGAGGAAAGTGATGAAACTTGAGCGCAATCAGGATGTCATTATGAATGAAATAGATTATATGAAGCGTAAGATTGATTCAATCAGTATGTTTTTTTCTGATTTAAGTTCTAATCGCAGGAAAAAGAAGAAGAACAACAAATACAGTAGAGGGGGAGAATAAGGAGCGGAGAAAGAAAAATAAGAAGAGGTGGAGAAAGGTGAACAATTATAACTACAAACAGTTTAGTCAAGCAAATGTAGAAAGTCAACAAGCCATCCATACTGAATCTTATAACAACAAAAACATATTAAAACAATAAAAACATAAAACCCTAAACTATGGTGTGCCGTACTGGTGACAGTATGAATCCCATATGTGTGAGTTGTTGTTCTCTTATTTAATATGTGAGTTATTTTATTAGTACTTGTTAATTTTAAAATGTTATGATTTATAATTATTCTAATAAATTTAAAAACATTTATTATAAAAAAAAACCACTGGCTCACCTTGAAAGACAGTGCCAGGTTGAGCAACTCATGCCCGCCGCCAGGGCGAGACATCCCGGTTCGTGTCGGTAGCCAAGGCGAGCTGGGCAACGTCGTGTCTTCATCCAAGGCGAGGTCGGGTCGTGTATGTGGGCGAGGCAAGGAGCCGCGTTGTGTTTCTACAGGCGGGGCGAGGCAGCACTACTCGCCACTTCTATCGACACGAGATGGTGAGTATAGTGTCGAGGTGAGGGGCGATTTGAGGCACGGGGTGAGTCAGACTTGGCGTGTCTGGAGCAGGGGCGGGGGCGGGCGCGGGCATCGCATGTCAACAACCGTGGCAAGGCACCCCAGACGTGTTAAGAGGCGAGTGAGACGGGCTGTTTCGTGTCGGCAGGCGAGGCGAGGCGAGCATGCCTAGGTCGTGTCGGTAGGCGAGATGACCCGGCGTGAGTAGTGACGGTGGTAGGGGTGACGTTTCTGAAACTCCATTGATGGAGTTTCATTGCTTTTTCTAGATTTTATTTTGTAGATCTAGGCTAATTTAATGCGTGTTTCTAAATTCTGATAACATATTCAAATTCAATACATCAAGATCTATAACTTGAAAAAAAAATGAAAAACTCACCGGAAAACTTTTCCAGCGATGGTCGGCGGTGGTCCGGCGGCGGCTCCGACGATCAGGAAGAGATGATTCCGGTGAGATAATTTATAGGAGAGATAGTGCGTGCGTGAGAAATGAAGATACGAGACACGTCTTGTTTATATATAACATGCGCGTTTTGGAGCTCTTTTTTTGCAAAAAGCTTGTTTTGACTCGTTTCAGTATATTAACATCGTTTCGTAGTAAATACGTGAAAACATCAATAATTTAACATAAAGTTACAATTATAACATTCAAACGCAATAAAAATGGGTTTAACGTCTTTTACTACAACGAGAACGTTTTTCTACCTGAAATTGGCGTTTTCAACTACGTTTTCAGTATAACGTTTCTGAAACTGTAACAATGTCTGTAATTTAATCAAACATAACATAAAATTTCATTTACCAATGTCAAGTCACAATTAGAACGTTTGAACACAATATAAACGGGTTTAACGTCTTTTAATACAACGAGGGCGTTTTTTACGGTTGGTGATAAAATGATTTTTTTGGAAAAACAAAAGTTATGAAACGATGTCACTACATGTTTACAACGTTAAAATGATTTTTAAAAAATTGTACTGTGGTGATTAGTAATTTTGTACTGCGAATAGCAACCCAGTTTTATGATTGATCTCGCTAAAAGAACTCAAGGTTACTAATTTCCTCATCTTCTTAATGCACTCCTATATCAAACAGCAATCCGTTTCAGCTGCAACCATATGTAGTTATTTTTAGCTACATTTGTAATGGTATAACAGTAAAAGTACAGGTTTGTAAGCTTAACTGTACAATATACAAAGTTAGTATGTATATTTAGTACAATTTCAGTAGTTTCAAATTCAGTATATACCTTCATATATACATCCATACAGCTTTTATATATTGAAAGTACAATTTTAATAGAGCAATGATATATGTATGTGACCATTTATAGCTACATTATAATGTTGCTACCATCAAACCAAGTAGAATCCCATAGAGTTAAAAATCACATTATATAGAGTTACAAACACTAATTATGTATCATTATATGAACTGAAACAACTATATATATTATAGATTTTTATAATTAAATATTTATGATATATATATATATATTTATATTTGTTTTGCAAATTTTAACCAACATATATACTAATTTAAATTATTATTACTGGTACTCTATTTATATAATTTATAACCACATGTGGTATTTTTAATTAAGAATATTTAATATGACATATTGAAGCATCTTAAAGTACGGTTTAGTAAAATTCTTAAATATTAAGGCACGTGGTCAAATGAGCCTTAACACACGGTTTTTAAATTGTCCTTTAAAAGAACATTTAAAAGCACAGTTTGCACGCTTATAAAAGCATGCACTGTAACTTGGTGAAAGTTCAGGCATACATTATGAGCCCGTTCGATACTGATATTCAAACGCAGCAAAAGCTGCGTTGAGATAAATCCCCCTATGGATAACCAATCCTAGTGAAGTATATATGCTTTGGTCAATTGTAGCTCAAATAGAAAAATGACACCTGTTTCATTTTTTTTTCAAAAAGAGATTAATCTGCCAAAAGCAGAGAACGAACGGAGTCTATTTTAGAAAACTTTAATCACTTTTTGAGCTTCAATTGGAGAGGAGAAATAGGTCATTAGACTACACACATAAAATGATAAAATCCATTTGTAGGTTTTCTACCATAATTTGAACATGAGGAGTTTTAGTTTATTTTCGTTAATTGTTAGCATTGTGGTTTGTTTTATAGGACCAATTTCTTTCTTGCCTACACGTGACTGTAGCCATCTTGGTTACATAAGAGAGGGAGCACACGCGTCGCAATGCGTTTTTTTTCTTCATTTTTCTCTTTTCACGCGCCGCAAAGTTGATTTGTTTTTTCTTTTCTTTTTTTTTTAAGTTTTTTATTCTTTTTCTTTCTTTAGCACAAAAATTTTAAATTTTTGTAACTTTTAATATATAAGTCCAAAATAAAAAAATTATATCATTGTTCACCTAAATTCAAATTCTTCAAAATAAGACCAGTCATAAATATGTTTTGACAACTTTTAGAAAAAAATATTTTTACATGTATACGATGATACACTAAAATGATAATATGATTCATTAATTTTGTATTACGATTCATTAAAATTGATATTATGATTCATTAAATAATAAGTGGTGAATTTAACGTTTTTAACTTTCCTAGGATGGTTTTCGGGGTGTTTTGGGGGTAGGGTAATCTATTTAGAACTTGTTCTGTACTTTATATTGTAGCAACTAACTCGACAGGTTTTTAGGGTTTGTGGTAGCGGGCTTAGGGTCAAACACTACAAACCCTAAAAATGATTTCGACGTTTTTTAGCTTTACTAGGGTAGGGTAATCTATTTGGAAGTCATTTTATACTTTAATGTGATGATGTACATATTTTAATGTGAGATGTACATGTTTTAATGTGAAGATGTACATGTTCAAATGTGAGAATGTACATGTTCAATTATCTGAACGTATATGTTTTAATGAACATCTGTATATGTTTCTATGATCATCTGTACAAGTTTTCTCCCTTATATGTACAAGTTTTAATCTAAGAATGTACATATTTAATGATTCGTACAAGTTTATGTGACCATCTGTATGTTTTTAATGCGATGATGTACATATTTTTACGTGAGGATGTACATATTTTAATAAACATTTGTACATGTTTGTATGACCATCTGTACACGTTTTCTTTTACGTTATATGCATTATAACCCTTAGTAGCCTCCGCTTTATATTTTTGTAAATAAAATTATCTTTTTACTTGCGAGGTCAGCATATGTAGCCAGGATGGTTACATTCGGATGTAGTTTAGACCTGCGGTTTCTTTAAAGCATGCGTATTCTTTAACGTGTGCGAAACGCCAATAAATATCATGTCGTCTAATCTTAAAGGGGACAAATGAGAATATGCATTAGACAATGGCGGTTCGGTAATCTGTGGGCCATGTGATCTTTATTTTAACGAGTCCTTAATAAATTAAAACTTAAATATAAAATATATTATTAATTTAGATGTGTCACAACATAATTTTATATTAAGTTATGTAATGAGATAAAATATCGAAAAATCATAATTTAGATAAACTAGAAGAAGTCTCATTATGGACTAATCACTTAAAAATATTCATTATGCAAGCATTTTACAACAAAATCTTTCAAAAATAACCGTTAGTACTTCATTGGATAGAAGAACATAGTTGAACGGGTTGTCATTGATTACGTAGAAAAAGAAGGAAGATCAATGTATCGGTATTTTTTTAAATTGATATTACTGGAATATAAACAATGTCATTGATAATTTTATGTATTTGTCTGCTAAAAGGCTTAATGCTGTAAAATTCACTGTTATTTATATATTATATTGAATAGGTTAGAAACCTTCATAGTCTTTTAATTATACAAACTACAAGATAATTGACTCTACTTAAAAAAATAAATCCCTAAATATTTGGGGCCCTACTAAAATTAAGGGCTATGTCCAATGTTAGCTCTTGGACATGCCAAGAGCCACCCCTGACAGAAGAGTTAAGGTTCCGTTTGGACATATGATAGCTTTGAGGCTTGAGTGCATGTTGAGTTGCTACCGTGCTTGTTGAACAAGGAGTGTGTTACTTCAATATAGTGAAACTTTTCTTCTTCTTTTTCAAAAGTACAATAAGATGGAACTTGGAATTCGGAGCTACACGATATATACACAAACAACCAAAGATACTTTTTTTTATAGGCCCCGTTCTATGATGACAGTTCGTGATTAATCTCTTTTTCTCTTTACTTTTAAGACACTTGTCATATTTTAAGTGGATGATGATACACTTGTCACAACCAGTGTTGTTAACCACAGTGAGCTCAATCCAAACGCAGGAAAACCTGTGATTGAATGCGAGTGTCGAACGTGCCCTAAACAAAAACAACCAAAGATACTGGTTTAGAGAAAAACCAAACAAGGATACAACCTAAGGTTGCGTTCGATCGCCACAGAAAGATTAATGTCATTTTTTTTGAAAAAGTAGAACACAACTGTCAAATCCTGGTTGGATAAAATACTGCCCCATGATTACATGACAACACACAAATAGTTAACTATGGAGAGATTAAAACAAACACAGCAAATGCCCGCAATGAACGAGCGTGGCCTTAGTATTAGGGCGCGAAATTATATGGATAAAGCTTGATGTTTAATCTCCCTATAATTAATCTATAGTTATGACCAAATTTATTTCTATGGGTCCAAAAACTAAAATACTCTAATAAAATGTGGCACCTATCACCATAATCTACTACATTAACAGTTAGCACCTGACATCAAGCTGAACTTCTGTCATTAAACCCAATATTTTAATTGCAATCTGAATCTCCAACCCTTCCTATCTTCAGAAAAATAGGGAACTTAGCCACCTTGACACCACCCCCATCCTCATCATCCCACGCCCTCCTAAACCTCTCCACCATCTCCTCATCCAGTAACTCAACCCCTTTCTCCTGGGCCGTATTATACGCAGACCAAGAGCGAATCAACTGCAAAAGCCCATCCAGTTCCATCTTCTTATCAGCCCAGAACTCAAACGGCCCAGTCGAGTCCAATCCCTCCACCGGCTCAAAGGGGAAATCAATCCTCCTGTACTGATCATCCACCAGCTCCCTGGCCTTCTCCCAGAAAGGGGCACAATTGACCGAGTAGAACGGTCTGAATACGGCGTCCACCGCACTACCGATTACCGGTAAAGGTGAGCACCAAGCAGCGATGACCCCATTCGGTTTCTTCAGCACGTGCCGGACCTGATCGTAGAACTTCGGTAGGTCGAACCAGTGCATCGCTTGCGCCACGGTGATCAGATCGACGGTGGATTCAGCTGCGACGTGGCTCTCCAGCTCCGGTATGGTCATCGTTGGTGGTGTCTGTCGGTAGCAGACGGTTGGGAATCTCGGTGCGTGCTCGAGCTGGGTCGCACTGGTATCGGTGCCGATTACGCGCTTGTATCGTTCGGCTAGCTGAAAACCACGTTAAATTGATTGTTTTCATAGGATCTTAATCCTTTTAAATTGGATAATTTATTCATCACTAGAAGCATGTAGGACATTTAGGGGATTACCGGTGGAATGGCTTGGCCGCTGCCAGTGCCGACATCCCAGACCAAATCACGGCATGGCGTCTTGGAAGCGATGAATTGGAAGAGCTCGGCGGGATATGTTGGCCTGCTCTGTGAATACACTTTCGCCTGCTTGATGAACAGTTCTGCCATTTTAGTCTCCTTGTTCGTCCGTGTTTGATTCGCAAGTGGGAATATTTATGCTAGAAGACGATATCAGTGACGTCATGCATGATGGGAGCGGGCCGACACTGGGCTGCTGCAGCTACATGGCTCCTCCTCCTCTGTATAACTTAGGGCATCCACAATAACAAGAGTAGATTTCACTCTCAAAATAATAATATTTTATTCTCCTCCTCACAATCTTTCTCTTCTTTTGCTAAGACACCCACTTTTTGGGGTTCTTAGTTAAGAAACTCTCACACAACTTCTCTCCTTCATGTCATCATTTATCTTTTTGTTTTATTAATTTAGGGTGGATTCCACTCCATTGTGGATGCCCTTACATTGCAAGATTATCTCAAGAAGTTGCTCAAACTAACTTTTGCGACTTCCTTTGCGAGATGATTTTAAATAATTCAGAATTCAATAATAAACCCAGGGTATGAGAAGCTACCTTATAACGGGCCTAAAATTCTTCACTTTCAAGAGTTGCGGTTAATCCTTTATTTTCTCATAAGTCTGCGGTCAAATTCTATCCGTTCAGGCAAACTAGACCAAAGTTTTGGGTAGTCTGCTGCACTATACAGTTTTTATTCAATTCAGGCTTTTTTTTTCAAAGAAAGATAATTTCATTAACCATACATAAGCTTACAACATGATCTGGTACATTGCCGATCCTAACACACTCATTAGAACCACCCCTACCCAAACAAGCTAACATATGGACACTTGTGTTTTCAGCTCTAGGAATATAACCCCACCTAACATTAACAAAAGTAGAAAGAGCCAAGGACATAAGTTCATCCATTAAGATCTTAGACTCATAATCTAAACTACCTACACCATTAGCATAATCTATTAAATCTTTACAATCTGATAAGATACACACACTACTAGTCCGAAGCCTCGAAGCACAACGCAACCCCAGCTTCATAGCTTTAACCTCCACAATCTGTGGATGATTAACGCCATAGCCACCACTAACTGCAGCTCCTTCAATATTCTCGTCCCCATTTTTACAAATGACTCCCATTCCATAACGAGTGTCGTTATCATTACTGTTGTCAACAAAAACTCGAAGGACATTCGAAGCCAAGCTTCCAAGATCAAAACCAAGAGCTTGATCATGCATCCGTCGCCTCCATGCAATCCCAAGATATGCTTCCGCCCTCTTCCATCCCCATCTAAGATCCTTAACCACTCCATGCAAAACCTGACATCGTGAGAACCATAATTTCCCCAGAAAGCAAAACAAACGACAAACATAATCCAATGGAGAACTTAATGCAGTACACATTAACCAATCAAGGAAACTTCCATCAGATGAAACATCATTTGGCCACATAATTCTTTCCTGAGACCACAAACCACTAGCACCCAATCATGAAATAAAGACATGCTGCAATGATTTTATACCACTGCAAAAGCAATGCTTCAGTGGAAAACGTTTCCACCTAACCGAGAGGATAGTTTGCAAAGGCATGAAGCCATGCAATAATTTCCAGCTAAAAAGCTTAACTCTATTGGCAAATCCGTTTTCCAGACCCGCTTAACAGCTCGACCTAGACGCCCTTGATCTGAGCAAGAATCATGCAAGAAAAACTTCTTGTAAGATCATAATAGTATGCAGACCGAACCGTGTACATGCCTGATTTCGTTAAACCCCAACACCTCCAATCACTACATGCATGCGACAAGAGAGGAGAAGATAAAATAAATCGTACATCATCTTCACCAAACCATAGACGAACCAAAGACTACCTCCATGCTCAATTAACTGGATCGATAAGCCAAGATACACGGCCTTCATCACGGGCAAAACTCGGTAACTTAAACAAGAAAGGCCTCCCTCCAGGCTTAGCCCTCAGCCATGCAGCAGTTAAAGGGGTGTCACAACCGTCCCCGATACCCCGACATAGTCCAACCCTTAAAAGATCCAATGCACTATATAAGGCTCGCCAAATAGGACTTGGTCGCCACCCAAGACCTACATGTAACAAGTCACTTCCAGGGTAATAACGACTGTGCAAGACACAACCAACAAGAGAATCCAGCCTTGTTAATAATCTCTAACATTGTTTGCCAAGAAGCGCACAATTAAAACTTGCAAAATCGCGAAAGCCCAAACCACCATGCATAACATTCCTACATATACCAGACCAGCTCTTCCAAATTCAATTCAATTCAGGCTTAGAATTTGAAGAAGTGATGTTTTTCCTTTTTGATAATTAGGGACCAAAGGCCGATGAAGGTGATAACACAAAAACCCAAAAATACACCGAACATTATGTCTATATCTCTCTTTCCAATGCTAACGATCACCCTGGCCTTCTCTTTCCATTACTCCCCGGTCGTGAATTGACCATCTTGTTCACTATTTAGATATGTCATTTGATTTCAATATTTTACATATAAGATAAAATAATTTTTAAAATTTAAGTTTTACAAATGATTCCTTACATGATAAACTATATATTACAAAATAGTGAAGTGGAAAAATGTGCCATAAAGCAAACAAGACGATCAATTCAGGACAGAGGGAGTACTATACTAGTAGTGGGTTTTTCGAATCCACCGAGAGTAGGTGCAAAATCTAAAACATGTTTAATCGTCCCCTTCCTTCTTCTTTGAAGATTAATTTCATAAAAGTCAATTTGTGAAACAACTTATAAATGCGGGAAGATAATACAAATAATTTATGAAATTAATTTGTCGTATTTATTCAATTAGAAAGTGTAGTTTTTCAACTTGGACCCAGTAGCTTGATCACTTTTGTCGAGTGATGTTTGGAATATTATTTGAAGCTCACTTGTTTTGTTGACAGAGGCAATGCTGGCGAGTGTGGCTGATATCATTGTTTGGTTGATTCAAATAACTTTAGTTTCACTACAACATACACATTCAATAAGAGCAATAAAAGTTGCACCAATAGATCAAAACATTGCTCTAATAGGGTAATTGGAGCAAGATTAATCTTACCCTAAGGTTGCACCAGTTGATTCGTTACAATAACCAATTTCGTGTAGTTTTAGGTTTCGCTCTATTTGACATGCACTGTTAGTGCAACAAAAATATGCACCAATTGATCATATACAATCGGTGCAAATAAAGCCGCACTAAATGACTCAACTCAATTTGTGCAAGTTGTACTAGTCGCACCATTTGATCAATAGCAAATGGTTTCATTTGTTGCACCATTTCATTTGTTACAAAGGGAGCAAGTGCAGTTGTTGCCTCGTTTGCTCTTGGGGTGGCATACGGTTTACCCAACACAAACAGGACAACCAAGAATAGTTGCACCATTTGTTGACCAACTAATAGTGCAATTTTTATGCTTTGCACCATTTGATATCTGAACTAATAGAGCATAATATATAAGTTGCACCATTTGATATCTGAACTAATAGGACATAATATATAAGTTTCATCATTTGATCAACACCAAACAGTGCATCTAGTTTTATTGCCCTGTTTGTTGTTTTTTCCATGGCAACCCACCTACCGCATAAATAGGATAAATTTGTATATTGCACTAATACATATAGAACAACAAGAGCATAGTACTTATTTACCCTAGTTGATATCCTTTAATTAGGGTAAGTTTACTTTTATTGCACTATTTAATCAAGTATTTAGTGCAAACATATAAATGGCCTATTTGGTCTTCAACTTTTAAAAAATAAAATTTTGCATTATTTATAATATCAATAATCTCAATATATTATTAATTAAAATCATAATAAACATGAAAATTACAAAAGATGGGTCAAAAATATTATTTTCCATAACCTTTCCAACATTTATTGTATCTGTCAATTGATTACACCATTACCACTAATTTTGATCAAATACTATTTATATACATATTTTCTGTTTCCATACTCATGAAATCCACAGTACGAAGAAGGATTGTAACACCAAACTTTTCCATATTCATGATCTAGGGAGCTGAAACTAATATGAGACTCCTTGTGCAATCTAAACTCAGTCGCATCACCTTTGAAGTTGAAGAAACTCATATCATCAGTCTGTTCTGGTTGTAACACCAGACTGTTCCGGTTGGAGAATCCAGCGCATCACCTTTGAAGTTGAACCATACCATCAATTGTACGAAATATTTAACAAAGACAACAGACACATCTAATGATCAATTTGCGTTATAGCCTACAGAAGAAATCAACATGATGCTGCAGTGATGTTATTGTAAACGGACGATTGGGCATTTAAAAGGGAGACAATACCCCAATGAAAGACACATACCAAGCAGAATATGGGGATGCTTATACTATCACTCAAAATCTATCCAGGGCTAGCTAAACCATTAATTATCACTTGTTGCACTAATGAGTTATGCTATCCTTCATCAGTCATCACCACAACAGCAACATCAGAATAGCTACACTATCACATCAGACTTTCCTTTCGAATTGCAAGTATCAAATGAAACCGTGCAGGAATGATTCAAAAGCTAAGGTGCTTGCAACTGCTAGAGAATAAACATAAGTTAAAGAGTGAAGAACTAGATAGCTAGGTATGATTACATCTATATACTATTCGTGCCACCAGGTCGTGCAATTTGTGCATACACTTCAATCTGATCAGCTCTACTTATCATACTGTCCTAGTTATCTGAAATGTCATTCGTAGTTCTCCATTAAACTAATCTTGATTCGTAGTTCTCCATTAACTAATTAGCAATATTCAAATTATTGCGCTATCATCTCATTAAACTCAATAAAGTGTGAACTTCATAAAATAGGGTAGGAGGTTGTTTGAGAGAAAACTCTAATTCTGGAAAGAATGTACTATAATCACAATGTTACAATTTTCGTTGGCCAATGCTTTGAAACGGACTTCAGTATGGAAGCCATGGCCACGGTCTATTACTTATGTGAATATGATGAGACAAGGTAGCTCCAAAAAAAGATACAAAATCCTATAATAGAATAATATAGTCATAGTCATATGGGGAGCCAACCAAGTCCGTATCATAATAGAATTTCAAGTCACTCGAGGATCGAGCAAGAAAAATAGTCTTAAATAAGGTAAAAGTTGGCATTATTTTAGTTTTGTCTAGTGCATATGATTCTAGGGTTTAGATATAATTACTAACTTTGCAATTCATAAGAGTAGTAGGCTCATGACCCATTTTATTAACATTTTGACATAATACAATCACTCAATTTTCCAACAGCTGACAAAGATCCGTCACGAATACATGCTCCAGTTTGATGTCCTGGTCTCTGTAAATTGTTTAGTATCGCATATGTTGTAAATCCGAGTGAAAAACGAGAGGAAAAACGAAGAAGAAAGATGAACGATATTGAGGAAACTGTGTTTTAGGGTTTCGTATTAATATGTGCAAAAGAATGTATTTACAACCCTAAATCAGCCGTCTACTTATGGACATAAACTCATCCCATAAAAAAACCCGATATGGGCCCAAAGCCCAAACCGTACCATGTTGCGGGGCCCCCAACCCCCCCGAATGATAGGCCCTATAATTGCAAGCCCAGCCCACAATAAATTTTAATACAATTACAATAATCTCCACCTTGACGAAAAATCTCTGCTAGCTCTACAAAAACAAAACACTAACTGGGGAGAGGGGTTTTGATTTCCTAGTACTTGAGAACTTGAGCTAAGTTCAAACAATGTCTGAACTTCTCTGTGGTGATTGGCTTTGTCAACATCTCAGCTGCATTCTCTGATGTATGATCCTTCTCTAACAAGATCTCACCCGAAGCAACCAGCTCCCTAATCTTATGAAACCTGACATTAATGCGCTTTGTCCTGGCATGATAAACTTGGTTCTTAGCCAGGTGTATAGCACTTTGACTATCACAAAGAAACTGAACTCCACCTTGCTCAACACCCAACTCAGCCACACGTCCTCGAACCCATAGTATCCTTCGCTGCTTCTCCTAACGCCATGTATTCGGCCTTAGTAGTAGACAACGCAACAACAGACTGTAACATAGATCTCCAACATATGGGGCCTCCTAAAAGAGTAAATACATACCCTGTGGTAGACCTCTTATTATCCAGATCACCAGCATAGTCTGAATCCACATAGCACATTTCTGCCAAATCTACCTCCTAGACTCCAAACATAAGTCCATAGTCAACTGTACCTTTCAAATACCTGGGAATCCATTTCACTGCCTTTAGACACCAAAAATTCTCACCCCATAAAGCAAATTCCAAAATAATAATAAAAAAAGGGGGGGTTGTCGCCTTTCTTTTCAAAACGTATTAACGTGCGTGCCAAAACGACACCATCATTTCATGATAAAATTCTTAAATCATTTTTCAAAGCATTTCAGAAAAAACACAATTCTTCGGAAATGAATTTCCAACGACGATACGGTTTTAAAGCCGTCCCTTTTGTTTTATTCACTTATCTTATTATTGCTTATTCGTTTATTTATTAAGTTATCTTTTATTTTTATATTTATTGCTACTTTTTATTATCTTCTAGTATTTACTTCTTTTCTTATCATCATCATTATTTCCAGTATTACTTTCTATCATTTTATGTACGATTTTCCACTATTTTTCTTTATTCATGTTGCTACATTTCACCACTTATACATATTTGATTCATTTTTCATCTTTATCACATTCACCGACATTTAATCCCCGTTACACTGGTGATATTTTATTATTTCATGTACATGTTATTATGTTATTCCTTTTGTTTACTTCTCATTATGATTTATACTTTTTTTAGTTATGTTTCATAATTTCATGCCATTAGATTAACTCTCTCATTTTATTGTATATTTTCTTTTAAAACGGTAGCATTTTTAGAGGAATTATCCAATCTGGACTAGTGCTCTTGTATAACTTTTCTCATGTATATATTGAATTTTGACATAGCTCATTTGGTTAGAGTGCTCACTTGTAAACCCATGGATCTCAAGTTTGAATCTGGCAAAAGACAAAGGCCCTTTTACTTTTTCTATTCAGCTCAAGATAGAACTTAGTTTAATTTGTCGCAATCATATACCAAAATGTTGCCTTAGCTTAATTGGCTACTAGGTACGTTAAGGATGTGAACCCCTATGGTTCAAAACTGGGGAAGAGCAAGTGTGGAGTTTTTACTTTTCTCGGATGCTACATTCCCAAATGAGACCCTATCTCGGTCCAGACCAAACACGGCCCATTCTCTCAATTAGGTCCGATTTTTTTGCTCCCAAATAAAACCTATGACCAAGTTAATAAGCCCACAGATAAAATCAGTTAACTTTTCCTACAAAAACCCTACTTTTTCTAGTTATAAAGGGAACAGTAGAGCCCCGATACCTTCGGCTCGATGAACCTCCCGCAACCATCTTCTTGATTCCCTTCATCCATCTGGCTTCCTCGATTCGTAAAAACTCAGTATGCCTTCATCTCCCTCTGATTCTACCACTCTTCTTCTTCTCGATCTTCAAACATAAATACCCTAATCTACCCACCAAAGCGACCACCACCGATCCTCTTCTTCCCTCTGCTTTCTCTCCGATCAATCTCTTCATCCTCAATTTTGCACGCCCAACTGGCGAGCAAGAGCATACATGCTCTGCGTCTCCCCATCTTCTTCACCATAATTATTTTGCTCTCCCAAACCTGGCGACCAAGGAATATAGTACTCCAGCACCTCCCTCGATCGCTTCACAAACGGAGGGCCGTTCGTCGACATCCACGACACCGAGTGCGGTCGCCACCAGTACTACCGTGTCCATCACTCAGAATAGGGGAGTTTACGACATCACCTCTCTTCTCTTTATGTTCTATTTTGATAATCTGTACTTATGGGTGGTTGTGTTACGAGATTCGCACTTCATCCCCGACCAAAGAGACCGGTTTCGGTCTTCTGTATTCTGCTCACCAGAGGAGACATTGTTTGTTCTGTCTTATCTTGCTATCATTATGTCCTATTGATTTCACAAACCAAGCCTGATTCAAGTTAATTGAGTTCATCCGCGACCTTTGTGCTCTGTCGGGTTGATTTACGTCTGAATATAGATATAAACTTTACAGTTTCTAAGTGTTCAACAACTACAGTTCATTTGATCTCTGAATGTGATGTTGTCTTGTGTTGATCTGCTATCTACGTCGAGGTACCTCGCTTGGAATATGGAGAGAGTCAGTACCACTGACTCACATCAGTTTACGCCTGCCACTGCACTACGCCTTCCACTCGACTAGCAATCGACGTTCTTCTGAACGGCTGTCCTCACTCCTCATGGCTTTGCATTGCATGTCTTCAACGGCTTCTTGTTATGTGACTCAGTCCTCGATGGATTCGAAATGCTCTCTTGGATTATCTTCTGATCCTATTTAGATCACCCTTGACCCAAGATTGATGAGTTTCGGTTTCTAGCAAACTACGTTGTTTCTTGTTGTTGATATGTATTCATTTCTTTTTCTTTTTTGTCAAATCTGGAAACTAAACTTGTTGTATGTTTGTTTTCGCCCTTTGCGTATGACCCTGGTGAGAGGCTTTCAAGTATAATTTTCAGGTCAAAGACTCGACAAAAGATCTACATGTTGTGTGGAATTGAATCTGTTGCACATTAGCAGCCACCTTCAGATTTTGTTGAACTCGTGGGTCTGAAGTCCCCTTGTGATGGCCACTACTCTTATGAATCTTGGAGTTTCTATCGGTCAGCTACTCCTAATTATTTCCTGATTACCTGTTTAAGGTGTGGCTCTTCTAGAAATCGATGTTGGTTGGAAGTTATATTGTTTCCAGTGATTATTTTTGCTCCTCTTATGTTGCTCATTGATATGGAATTAAGTTTTGACCTCTTGTTAATCTCTCTTTGCGCGTTGGTTTCCAGGATTTGGAATCAGATTTCAATTTGGCTTAGTTTCTCTTGCGTTATGTGATTTGAATCTGGCCTTGGCCTCAACGAACAATAATTTGTGTTGCTTAGTCTAGACCTTTTAATTCACTCACTTTAGGATGTCGTATGAATCCTGTTTCAATCTGTTTATTTTCTCGCTGATTTAGTTTTATTAATGCCCCTACATGTTTTGCTCTTTGTGATATATTGTCGGCCTTATTTTCTTATCGCCATTTTGTTTTTGAACTTGTGGATTGGGCCATTCAATTTTCAGCCTAAAATAAAGCTAGCTTTGGCCCATTTTATGGTTAGTCAAACTTCGCTAATGCAAGTAAACCCTAGTTATTAGACTTTAGGACCAAGCCTTAGGATAGTGGATGAACCCAGATATTTAGGTGAGCCATGGTCCCACCTAATAAATTGGGTGATCCCTAAACCCAAACCATATTTTATTATTATATTAATAAGAAAAAAAACAATTCAAAGATCAATCTAATTTCATTTTGCCCAATTCTCAAACTAGCTCAACTCTCATTCGACCAATTTCTAAGTCGGCCCAATTCTAGTAATTAGCCTAAAACCCTCAAAAACAATCTTCAGCCCAAATAAAAAGGCCCAAGGCCCATTTCAGCCTAAAAACAATCTTCGGCCCAAATAAAAAGTTCCAAGGCCCATCAGGCCCAAAAGCCCAAGGCCAAGATTAGGCCCAAAATCAAGTCAAGCCTAACACTTGAATTCAAAACCCACACGGCCCACTAAGCCCATTCGGCCCATAGCCCATTCAGGCCCAAGCCCAACTCGGCCTATATCCCATTCAGGCACATTTGCCCTGACCTTGGCCCATATAGGCCCAACCCAACTCGGCCCATAGCCCATTTAGGTCTAACCCAACTCGGCCCATATCCCATTCAGGCCTAAGCCCAACTTGGCCCATATCCTATCGAGACCCAAACCTGACCCTTTCCATCTTAAGCCCAAATCACGCCCACAATCCAAATGTTGACCTTGACCTGAAGTTGACCTTGACCCGAAGTAGACCTTGACCCAAAGTTGACCTTGACCCAAAGTTGACCTTGACCCAAAGTTGACTTGACCCAAAGATGACCTGGCCCGTTTTCCAAGCCCGACCCAAATTAAATCCAATCTCAACTCAACCCAATCTCATTTAAGCCAATTCAATCCAATTTAAACTCAACTTGTAGATCCCGTTCAAACTCCAAAGAATTCAAAAACATTCCTCTTTATTCGGCTTTAACTCAGAAATCCCAAAAAACGTCTTTCTATTCAAATGTCATCAAATTTTCAAAGAAACTATTTTGTGGAAGTTTAAAGGAAAAAACTCTTCTCACATCACAGAAAACTTTTCTCAAAACGTAGAAAGTTCTTCTCACATATACAGAAAGTTTTCTCCTAAAAACATTTCTCAAAATTAGTGTTTCTTCGTCGAGAATTTCGAACAAAATTCAAAGTTTTCAAACTTGAAATAAGCCGTTTTCGGGGAACATGAGATGTCTAACACCTTCAAAGAACATTTTCTTCCTAGTTAGACATCACTTGTCTCTCTTCTAAAATAAAAGTCCGAGGCAGGGCACTGGGGTCGTAGCCTCCCTTCTCGCAGTCTGGATTTCTTTAGGCGGGGCATTAGGGTGACAAACATCCTCTAATTGCTGCCTAGATTTTTACGAGGCGGGGTGCTAGGGAAGTAACTGCCTTCCTTGTTGTAGCCGGGATTTTAGAATTGTCTAACTCCCTTCCACTCGATTTCAATGTTTTCGGTTTTTAACGTTTTAAAACCCGGGATTTAGAGACGTTATTAGCGTTTGACCGAGAGTATCCCATTCATGATACTCCTCTATAAATCCTATATTTCAACATAAATTCATTGCCCCATCTTTCGAGCCTCGGCACTTACCATTCATTAAGTGTCGCGCTTGAGGGGGTACATAGGGTGATCCCTCGAGATCATCCGCCCTTTCACAATGAAATGATTTTTCTCAAACCATTTTTGAACCTCGAACCTAAAAATCAGGACCTCTCCCAAATTCCCATTGCCTCACATACTCAAATCATCATTCAAAATCCAACTCACCTTAAACTCGAATCATCTCCCTAATTCCAATTTCTTCTAAACTTCTAAAGTCTCATAGGCCCGAGCGCCCCACAGACTCGAACATCTCAATCTCTCCATCATTTTAAGATTCAATCGTCTCATAGACCCGAGTGTCTCATAGACCTTGATATCCCATTACTCCCACTACATGAACATCCTAAATGTCTCATAGGCCCGAGCATCTCACAGACTAACCTCTCAAACCCTAAACTTCCCAAAACTTCAAACATCTAAAAAATCTCCAAAAACCTCAAAATGTCATGAACTACGTAAGGTCTGATCTCAACAGGGAGTTGAGTACGTAGGCAGCCCATCTAGGGTGCGACCCCATTCCACACAAAAAACCTTTTTCCCCCCTTCTAAGGTGGCTCTCATATCTCTCAAACACTCGAGCCTTCTTCGGCTCCCGCAAGCTTCAAACCATCAGACTCCAAGTTTTGACTATCCTCTCAATCCCAGACTTTTCCCCAATCTTTCATTCTACACTCGTTTAAATTCATCAATTCTTCTTCTTTGCATTAGCTTGGCAGGAAAGCTCGCCTCATCCACTCGTTTTCTCTCCTCCTGTCCTAATCTTATCCTTGGCTTTTAAATGAATCTCTCTAAAAAGGTTTCGAAAGAAGGCAATGCCGACAATTGGAGACCGAGGTTTCCTCGGGCACCAATCCGAAGTCGTGGTCATTGCCACTTCTAAGGGGTGTAACCCAGTGCGAACCCACACAGAATCTCTAGTATGATCAGATAAGTCCTATCCATAGGCAACAAATCATGAGAGTCAATTAACGGTTCTTAGAACCCTTCTTCCCTTCCTTCCTAGTATCTTAGGTCAAACTAGGTGGCGACTCTAGTCAATTCCGCCTTATAGAGGCATAAGTCCGCATGGGGCCCATTGAGAGCGGGTGTAGTGTTCACTTACACTCTCCCTTATGCTTTCTGGGAAACACGGACGATTTAGTAGGTATTTGAGGGATGCCAAGAATAACGGGTTTTCACCCTCCACAGAATGGCATTTTCTAGGATCTAGGCTTCTCAGTCAGACCATATTTAGATTGACCACCCTCATACCGAAAAATCACCCTCCACACTGCTCAGTGATCCCTCCCAGGATTAGACATGTACTTGCTGACTTGACTAACAGCTTGGGCCAAGTCAGGTCGCGTGCACTGAAATACCTCAAACAATTATTACCTTAATTAATAAGGAATTAAATCAGATGAAAGTTAATGATCAATAATCACCCATCTAATGAGTAATACTCATTATAAACATTAGGTATAAACATATAGTCCAAAATGGACACCAAACTATACATTAAATCTCTAATCAAGGAGAGAACATTATTAAGGAGAAATCAACTCCAAAAATTAGTATTACATGTAATATATAAAGACATGTATTAAATATCACAAATATTACTCATTAGACTATATGAAACATTTTATATAGTCAAAACAAATTATTAAATACAACAACCACTTATATACACACCTTACGACAAGGATAACTCATGTTACCACCTAACACATAAATAAAGTCACAAGTGTACAAACTTAATGTCTTAATATTAAGTCTTGGAATTTAAAATGGCCCCCCACACACATGTGCATCCGGCCATGCATAGAAGAAAAGAGAGAGAAGTGAAAAAAAGTGAAATATGAAAGACGACAAGAATGTACCAAAGAGGAATAAAATAAAAGTGACTTTCCACACTCTTCCTCTCATCCTCTCTTACACAAAGCTGGCATGGGTTCCCTTTCCTCCTCGGTCTCGGCTGTACAAGAGGTAAAAACAAGTCAAAAAGCAAGTTAGAAACAAAATAAACATTAAAGGACAACTCACCTTACATAAGACAAATCCATCTCATCCTTCCTTACACACACACAAAACTGAAAAGTATACCAGCCCTCCTTGGTCTCGGCTGCTGCTAGGAATATAAGACAAAGAAAAACAAGACCATACACATAAACAAAGTAAACAAGTACAATTTGTCTTACATTCCTACTACCTATCACATGACTTTTTCACTTCTAAGAGTGCGTTCGCTGCTAAGATTAATGCAGCCCACATTTCAAACGTAGGTTTTCCTGCATTATAATTAATCTCATGCTGTGAGTGAGGGATGGGTCCCATTCAAATAGAAGGCCAATGCTCAACTGACATGTGTCATTTTATTGTTCTTGGGTGTTGTGTAATTTTTTTCGCAGGTAACGAATGCACCCTAAATACCAATGTATGTCATCCATTTTAATTTGGCCATGCTCCAGCATTTCTTCCTTCCTTTACAACCGACACAACACTCTTCTCCCTCCTCTCATCACCTCCATTTTCCTTCTCAAACCTTAAGCCCTCTAATGGCGTTTTAAGGCTTATTTTAATTCAAAACTTCATTTTCTTGCACAAAAATCACCACCAATCTCTCCTCTTCCATTCTAACTCAAATTATAGGAGTATGGGCCAATACAAACGTGGTGAATCAAGGAATACAAGCTAGGTAAGTCAAGGTAAGACAAAAATTACCTTAAAGCACATTTTTGCTCATTTCTTCCTAAATCCGAAAATGGCACTTGTTTATACTCCATTTTTACACCATTTCATGCTCCAAATGACGGTGATAGTTACTTCATTTCGTGAGCCAAGGAGCTGCTCCAAAACACCTCTTAAGGAGCTCCAAAGGCAAGGTAAACCAAGAGCATATGAGGCCCTTTAAACCTATCTTTTCATTCTGATTTTCCATGAACTAAATTTCATTTTACCCTATATTAGGTGGCTGAAAATATGGCCTAATAACCCTTCAAAAATCTCAAGGTAATAACACTCTTTTAAGTGTTCAAAAATCCATGTTTAAGCTACTTAAATTACTTACTTAGAGAAATCACTAACCAAACTTTTATCCCTTGTTAATATGTGGTCGAGATGGTCTTGGAATCATCCATGGGGTGCTGTGGCAGTAGGGACATCATCCCAAAGAGAAAACCATCTTTAAGAAGGTAAAGTACTCATTTAAGGTCTTAAGGATTATAACGGTGCTAAGCTTAATTTTATGACACAAAAACCTAACCTAAGGTTATGTTTAATTAGTGTCGTGAAGTGTATGTGTCTGTGTGGACTTCCTTGTGACTATAACAAGGTAATGGTACTTAAAACCCTTATTTATATACATTAAGGTTATTAATGTTATAAAGTAAATAGGGCCAAAAATGTACATGTGTATATGTGCTGTTTAAACCATAAAAATGTGTAGAAAATGATGGTTACATGTTTGGTTTGTGAACCTAGGTGCAAATGACTTATTAAAGTCAAGTTTATAAGTTAAAAGTGAAAGACAAATGATTTTTATGAGTTAAATGAAAAATCTGTAGCAAGCCGTGTATAACCTATAGTTTATGGACATTTTAATGTCATTTTATGGTTAAGTTTATGTTATGTTTAAGGCCATGTGTTTAGGCCATTTTTATTATATGGTTATTTAAGGCTTTAAATACTATTTATTAAGTTTTTGGATGATTAAATGAATTATATAAGTTTCTGGTGCAAAAGTGTAATTTTAGTGAACATAAGCATCTAGGAACATTTTGGATGAATATGGGTGAATTTAGGTGTTACATAAATTAAAGATAAAGTTATAATATGATTTAAATGAATTATAAACTTTATAAGTATTTAAATGAACAAAAACTTGCTAAGTGGGTCCAACTGTAAATAAACAAAATTTGGGGTGCTAACCAACAAATAAAAACGAATGGGGGCTGTTAAGGAAATTTACAAACATAAAATGTGATTTTTATAAAGTTTAAACACTTAAGTGTAAAACTAGAGAAATAATTGTGGCCAAATCGTAAATTGTGTAAATATGGGTCAAAGGGATATTTGGGTGGTCAACCTTGGCCACATGTGGGGTTTGACCAAATTAAAATAATAAAAATAATTATTTTTGTGATTTAAAGAAATATTAAGTCAAAAATAACAATTATATAAAGTTATGGGGTAACTATGTAACTACCGAGAATTATAGGGGCTGGAATATGATTATTAAGACCCTAGGGGTCTGTTGGAATTATTTGAGATTTGGGCTAGTTTTGGTAATTTAATAAACTAAGGATTATAATATATAGTTTAAGTATTAAAATGTGACATTTATAAAACTTATGGGGTTATTATGTAAATAACCAAAACTTAGGGGTGGAAAATAACAATGGGACAGCCTTGGGGCTGTTCGAGAATTTAGAAAATTATTTTGGGAGTTTTTGGAATTAAATAAGTTAATATGTATAATATAAAGTTTTAGGTATTAAATTGTAAGTTTACAAAATAAAGAGGGGTAATATGTAATAATAAGAAAGTTGTGGGCAAATAGTATAAATCTGGAAAAAGGGGTGTTGCTGTTTGAATTTATATATATATATATATATATTTGTATACTATAATGCTATGGAATCTTAGGTTATAATTAAATAAGGTTAGAAATGTAACAAGAATAATGTTTGGGGTGATTTTGTAAATAATCCAAAATGAAGGGGAAAGGAATTTAAATGCCGAAAATAATATGGCTGGTTTGGAATTTTCAGAAACAATGAATGATATATCATAAAGTTTAGAATGGTATAGTGTGACATAATATTAAAATATAAGCAGTATATTGTGAAGGAATTATTATGGTGTAAATATACCTTGTAAACGATCACATAAGTGATGAGATTAAATTGGGAAATTGGGGAGTGTAACATATGGTTAGAAACCTTATAATATAAGGAATATGATAATGTATAAAATACCTTGTATAACATTAAGATGGATCCTTGGTAAAAGATTTGTGAATAAATAACACAAATATATACAAGAGTGTTCCACATAGAATAATGAATTAATTCATTATGGGGAAACTTTATAATTCACACATTATGAATTTATAATGCAAGGTAAACATGTAATGTGAATAATTAACCATATAAGGTTAATGTGTGAAGAACTATGGTTAGAAGTATAATCACAAGTGTTATGATAAGATGTAGTATGAGCTAATAAATAAATATCAACTACAATTAAATGTTGACTTGAAACATTGACCAAGTCATACTACGTTGACCAATCAACACAACTTGACCAAGTAGATTAATTGACCAACACAAGATATTATATAATTGTAAGTGAATATATAGCTTTGCCTAATGAGACATGGTAATAAACCATATTATATGCGCGTGAAAATAAATGTATATAATTAGCCAGACCTACACGTAAGTGTGTGTACTTAAACGTGCAAGACAATTAACCTCGATAATGCATGGGTATTAAAAAAATAATTCCTACGAACTAAGTATTATTACAATATCGAATATTACGTACACATAAATTGTAGTATGTCACAAAACCAAAATCCCGAGAACTAATAACAAACCCGAGTTAAACAAACAATCGACTAAGGGGTTAACTACGGGATAATGACTAGAACATATTCTAGATTGGTTATTCAGACTCGTGATATAGACACTGATATTAGAGTAATATATTCCAGAGTTACGGACTGCTAGATACGAGCTCGGGAGCAATAGTGGATAAGCGTGAACCGTCACGCTAGCGTTGTTTGTCGGTGAACAGTATGTGAATGTGTGGTCTGAACGTCCTGAGGGTTTCCTTGGGTCTAGACATTGTGTGATTTATCTGTTTAAGAGCGATATCTGTGTTATGTGTGCATGTATTGTATGTGTTTACGTATTTTAACCGTCAAAGCGTTTATTAACTGTGCGCGAACGTCGATCGGACAAGTGATATTGATTATCACCTAACTTGTGTGTGAACGATTAGGAGGGACTCCGAGTACTAACTTATGAGTGTAAACTACTTCTAAAACACTAAGTAAGGAACTTATTTTAGAGACCCGGTAATAACCGTCTCTAGAGCGATGACTCTACCTGTAAACATCACCTAGCAGACTTCTAGGTATACGTGTGTAAGACCCTATGGGCATCCAATGAATGTGTTCTCCAATAATGAGATTAAATCTCCAGCCTCCAGGAGATTAATTAAAATACACTAACCAATGAGAGTGTAATAATTAATGATACATTGCTTAGTAAATCCTGGGCTGCATTCGTTCCAGCAGGTTGCACATACTGATCACTAGAGTTTCGTACCCGGTTAGGGTCTACTCTTGTTAATCTAACGAACCGGATACAATCGTTAGTCAGAATGTGCTGCTGTTGGCACCATGGCTTCGGCCGAATGGACATCAACCACTGTAGATAAGTAAGCCCATCTACCCACTGGTAGTATAGCATAGGACTATTGTCCAAATTGTAAATGTGTGAGGCTAAATGGGAAATTGTCCTTAATATGACCCCCGTATGATTATGTGAGGTTTGTTGGAAGCGGGGCTTCGTATGATGGAAATTGAACAAGTGAGTTTAATTCAGTTACAACTAACTGGTGATCCTTACTGACAACGTTGGTTGATATCTTGCTAATGATGTGATTATTGTGAATTGTTGTGTGGATAATTAAGTGCATGTTGTATGTTTAATTTCGCATTTACAGTATTTTATTAGCATGTAAATGGAACAGCATGAAATGAATCTCATGTTAAGCAAGATGACTAATCCACCTAAGTGGCCTAAAGGGTCTAGGATCACATTTAGCATACCAGCAGTTGGCTGAGCCTTTATGGCACCACATTACAGGACTTGATCGAGTTATGAAGCCAGAGTGCGGGACTTTGGGGTAGTCGACGACACCATTTAAATATCGCACCACTAGTACAAAAAACGTCTATTTCGGTGGTTGTTTTGGGCCTATTTCGGCGGTTGTACAACCGCCGAAATGGAGACCGCCGAAATAGACACCCTATATCGGCGGTTGTTAGCTAAAAACCGCCGAGATAGGCCCGTGTTAGAACAAAAAAACACACTTATTTCGGCGGTTGTTAGCTAACAACCGCTGAAATAGGTCCTTTTTTTTAAAAAAAAATCGATTTTTGTGTCATCTTCAACCTTACAGCAGTTCCAGTGATTTTCGATAGAGGCGCAAACACAAGCGCAAACACGAGCGCAAAGCATGTATGTTCGCCTGCAAGTTTGAGTATATTACTGGTTCGCAATGAAATGCTTCAGTTTGAGTAGATTATTTCGACTCTAACTACAGATGGAACAACAAAAACAAGCAAAACGAATGGACTAATTTACACCTTTGAAAATCTCCAGAAGTTATTGGCTCTAGCTCTTTGGCACCCTCATCGATTCGTCCCGCCCGTTCTCTGTTCCAGCCGCGTCTAGTGTCGAAGCTTCACCATCACCGCAGGGTTGCGAATCCCGTGAGAAAGAGAGGGGAGGTGCGAGCGAGTATGTTGTTGCCAGTTAGGGCTCGAACATCACCAAGGTTTGAGAGGAATTGAGAGAGTTCGATGGTGAGTTGAGGGCGCCGTTCGTGAGGGAAAGGAAATCGAGAGGATGAAGAGATGAGGCTGGCGAGCAAATATATAATTAAATAAAGTCTATTTCGGCGGTTGTTAGTAACAACCGCCGAAGTAGACTGAAAATTAAGCGGCATTTCAAAATTTTTAGAAAAAAATCCCGAGAAATGACCCTATTTTGGCGGTTGTAAAGACAACCGCCGAAATAGGGCTCCGAGATTTCTAGTGTCTTCGGAGCCCTATTTCAGCGGTTGCCTCTACAACCGCCGAAATAGGGGCGCCGAAATAGGTGTTTTTTGTACTAGTGCACCTTTAAACTTAGTTATATCTAGTACGATGTAAACATTGGGATTACCTTTGATGCTCACTTACCTTATGTATCAGTTAAACTTAGGATGATGTAGTCTATATCTCGTTCATCACTGCGGTTAATTATTTTCGTTATTTTTATTATATTTCTTTTCTGCTTCTTTACTCACAAGAGCGAGTAATGGCATGTGACACCCGAGAGAGAATTATTAGTGTTTAATTTCTGTTGTAAGACGTCTTTAATTATGCTACGAGAGTGATTATTACGTGTTTAATGTGAGGGGTGTTACATGCACAACGTAGCATACATCAAGCATCCAACTGCACTTGCATAAGGAACTCGTGCCATATATGCAATCTTCTCCTCAATGTTTGGACACTGAGATAACAAAAGTCTAAAGTGATTCGCTAGAAGTGTATTTACAGATTTGGCTTTTGTCATGTCAAACCTGTCAATCACCTTCTCTATGTAACTCCTCTGAGACAACCACAATCTCTTGGAGTGCCTGTCCCTGCGAATCTCCATCTCAAGGATCTTTTTAGCAGCACCTAGATCCTTCGTATCAAACTCTCTTCCCAGAAGATCCTTGAACTCATCAACATCTTTCATATTTATCCCAGCAATAAGCATATCATCAACATACAGTAGTAGAAATATGGGAGTGCCATCTTCAACATGCTTAACATAAACACAACAATCATACTCACATCGCTTGTAGCCAATCTGCAGCATGTAAGAATCAAAACGTTTATACCACTTCCTAGGAGCTTGCTTCAAGCCATATAAGGATTTATTCAGCCTGCACACAAGCTGATCCTCTCCAGGCTGAATATACCCTTCAGGCTGCTGCATATAGATTTCTTCCTCCAAATATCCATGGAGAAAATCTGTCTTCACATTCATCTGCTCAAGATGCATATCCCAGCTAGCCACCAAAGCTAACACAACCCTGATGGAGGTGAGCCTAACAATAGGAGAGAAGATCTCGTCATAATCAATCCCTTTCTGCTGTGAGTACCCCCTTTGCTACTAGTCTGGCCTTATATCGCACCCCTTCTTTTTCTGATGCCCCGGGTTTCTTCTTGAAAACCCACTTGCATCCAACTGGCTTCTTGCCCTTTGGAAGAGGAACAAGATCCTAAGTCTAATTCTTTCTTAGACTCCCAGTCTCCTCCACCATGACACCCAACCATTCTTCTTTCTCCTGGCTAGATATAGCCTCTCAAAAAACTGGATGGGTCATCTGAACCAACTTCAAGAGCATAATTGACCACTTCTTCATAACTGAATCTCTGAGGTGGCTTAATGATACGTTTCTGTCTGCCAGAAACTAGGGACTTCACCTGCTGATGATTCTTATCTGCCTGCTCATCTGTTGTAGCTTCTGATATAGTGGTAGTCTCACTAGAATTGTTCCCCAGATCTGTTATTGGGCTAACACCAGTCTCAAATGTAGTTGTAGGTCCCTGATCTAACTTAGCCTGTTGCAGCATATACTATTCATCAAAGACAACATCTCGACTGAGGACTTTCTTCTTAGCCACAGGATCCCATAACTTGAAGCCTTTCAAACCTTTCTCAAACCCCAGAAAGATGCATCTCTTGGACTTGGAGTCCAGCTTGGATCGTTCATCATTAGGAAGTAGAACATAAGCAGGACAACCAAATATCTTCAAGTTGGATAAATCAATATCTACTCAAGTCCATACCTCTTTAGCGACCTTCTTCTCAAGAGAGCTCCTTGGTGATCTATTAATGAGATAGACCGTCATGCTTACTGCTTCTGCCCAGAACTGCTTTGGAAGTCCTGCATTTAGCCTTAGACACCTGGCCTTCTCAGTAATTGTGCGATTCATTCTCTCACTAACGCCATTCTGCTGTGGTGTCTTTCTTAGAGTGAAGTGCCTCTGAATACCATGCGCCTCAAAAATTTCTGGAACTTCGAATCAGTATACTCCATCCCATTATCAGATCTCAGATACTTTACCTTCCTCTCTGTCTGATTTTATACTTCAGCTTTCCAAATCTTAAACTTGTCAAAGACCTCAGATTTGTGCTTCATGAAATAGACCCAGACTTTCTTGGAATAGTCGTCAAAGAATATAACAAAGTACCTCGATCCGCCTAGAGAATGCTCCCGAGTTGGCCCCCATACATCAAAATGCACATAGTCGAGGAGACCCTTTGTCGTGTGTTGGCCAGTTTTGAAGGATACTTTTGACTGCTTTACCATCACACAGAACTTACAGAATCCCATCTTACAGTTCTTCAAACCATCCAGAAGGCCACGCTTGTGCAACTCAGACAAACCTTGCTCACCAATATGCCTCATACGCATATGCCACAGAGCAGTATTGTCACTTTCAAATATAATAGCAGCAACTTCACCTGCAATAGTGCTCCCCACCAGTTGGTAGATGTTACCCCTGGTAAGTTTTCCCTTCATCACTATCATGGAACCTCTGGTTATTCTCAAGTATTCATCATCCGACTTGTAATTGAACCCGTTTCTATGTAGAGAACCAATAGAAATCATATTTTTCTTCAGATCTTGAACATGCCTTACATCAGTCAGTGTCCTTATGATGCCATCATGCATATGAATCTTGATATGCCCAATACCAACAACACCACAAGGGTTGTCGTCCCCTAATCGAACAGATCCTTGATTTCTCGCCTCATAGGTATTAAACCACTCCTTGTTAGGAGTCATATGAAACGTACACCCTGTATCCAGAATCCAAGAATCTGGAGTGCTGCTTGAGGTTACTGAAAGCATGTCTGAATCTTCACCATCTGAACCATCCTCTTGAACAACATTTGCAGATTTCGAAGAACTTTCTGAACTCCCACTGCTCTGCTTCTTATTAGGACAATCTCTTTTATAGTGACCTTTCTGACCACATCCATAGCAGGTAACATGCTTCCTGCTTCTAGACTTAGACTTGCCCCTTTCCTTGCCATCAACTTTTTTGTCCTTCTGTTACCCCTTTCCTGGTTGTTGGTAACATACAACCCATCACCTTGAGATTTATCTCCACTAGTGTGTTGTCTGCGATCGTTAAGGGCAACAAGCGCTGCAGTTACCATCTTCAGTTTTATTGAGTCCTTCCCTGCGGTGAGGGTTGTAATCAAAGTCTCGTACGCAGGAGGTAGAGAACACAGCAGGATCATGGCTTGGTCTTCATCATCCACTTTTACATTAACACGCCCTAAATCCCCAATAATCTGATTGAAAGTATTAACGTGTTGTACCACATCTGAACCTTCAGACATCTTCAACCCGTATAATCTTTGTTTTAGATATAGCTTGCTGGACAACGATTTTGACATATACGTTTTCTCCAGTTTATCCCAGATCTCCTTAGAAGTTTTAAGATCGGTCGCCTGATAACCACTTCATCTGCAAGGCACAAACGAATTATCGATGCCGCCTTCTCCTGCATCTCGTCCCAATCTTCCTGTTTCGTGGCTTCTGGTCTGGCATCCAGAAGCACCTTCTGCATCCCCTGCTGCGTAAGCAGATCTTTCACTCGCCGCTGTCATAGAGCGAAATTCCTAGTTCCATCGAAACGTGAAATTTCAAACTTCATAGAATTCGCTATCGCAACCTTGCTCTGATACCACTTGTTGTAAATCCGAGTGAAAAACGAGAGAAAAAATGAAGAAAAAAGATGAACGATATTGAAGAAACTGTGTTTTAGAGTTTCGTATTAATCTGTGCAAAAGAATGTATTACAACCCTAAATCGGCCGTCTACTTATAGACATTATCTCATAAAAAAAAACCGATATGGGGGCTACGCCCCCCCCCCCCCCCCCCGCCCGCACCCCCCAATGATGGGCCCTGTAATTACAAGCCCATCCCACAATAAATTTTAAGTCAATTACAATAGCATAGACATAAAAAATTACTATTTTATAAGCTGTAAAGCGAAATCTATACAATTTAACATTTGTTGCAATACTGATTTTATTAGACATTATCGTCATTATTCTTTATTTGTACGTAGTTAGGCTTTGTTAGATATTCCAAACCGGTAGCCGAGAGCTTTCCCATTTTTTCTTCACTACTTTACTTGTTCTGACAATAGATAGTATTGCAAACGTTTTTTCATTTTTTCTCTTCTACTTTATTTATTTTGACAGCAGACAACTTACAGAGTCCTATTTTTTCTCCTCTATTTTGTTCATTTTGATAGTTGTCAGATGCGTACAACTAACATATGTCTGTACATGTGTATATTAATCGAACCCCTAATTCACTTAATATATGTTGAATCCAAGTGAGCTCAGATGTAGCGGAAGCCATGGCCCTATATTCGGCTTTCGTGGTAGATCTAGCCACATGTCTTGCTTCTTAGACTTCCATGAGATAGGATTGACCCCTAGATAAATACAATACCCAGTTGTAGAGCGTCGGTCCTGTGGACTGCTAGCCCAGTCCGCATCTGCATAACAGTGAGGGAGATAGGAGATGAACAACGTAGATGGAGTGAGTGAGATTTAGTGCCATTGAGATAGCGGAGAGCACATTTTAGGGCTTGCAAGTGCGCTTGCTTAGGGTTGTGCATAAACTGACACAACCGATTTACTGTGAAACAAATGTCTGGCCTAGTTAGAGCAAGATACTGAAGCACTCCCACTAGACTGCGATAGGTAGTGACATCAGGAAAGGGGTCTGACTCAAGCTGTGTGTGGTTAAAGGTAGTGGTCATAGGTGTTTGAACTGGTTTTGACTGAGCGAGATTGGCCCTCTTTAGAAGAGATTGAATATACTGTTGTTGACTAAGAAACAAGCCAGTAGAGTCTCTGTGGACTTCCACCCCAAGAAAATAGTTGAGGGGGCCTAAATCTTTGATAGGAAATAGGGTAGCAAGATGAGCAGTGAACTTTTGTAGAGTAGTGGGGGAGTTACCAGTGAGAATAAGATCATCAACATAGACTAAGAGAAAGAGAGTATCTTGATTTTGGTGATGGATAAATAAAGAGCTGTCAGCCTTTGATGATTTGAACCCCATATCTGTGAGAGATGAGCTTAGTTTAGAGAACCAAGCCCTGGGAGCTTGTCTCAGCCCGTAGAGAGACTTTTTGAGCTTACACACATAAGTGGGATACATAGGATGTTGAAAACCAGGGGGCTGATCCATATAAAGGTCCTCATGAATGTCACCATGTAGGAAGATATTCTGCACATCCAACTGTGTAATGGGCTAGTGTTGTGTAACCGCCAAGGATAGGAGTAATCTGATAGTTGTGGGCTTAACTACTGGACTAAAGGTCTCATGAAAGTCTAGGCCAGCCTCCTGAGTATATCCCTTTGCCACTAACCGTGCCTTCCTTCTCTCAATCTCACCATTTGTTTTCCTTTTGGTTCTGAGCACCCATTTGGTGCCTAATATAAAAACTCATCTGGGGCAGGGAACTAGGTCCCATGTCTGTGTCTTTTGTAAAGCAAGAAATTCATGAAGCATAGCTTCCCTCCAGACTGTGTATTTTTGAGCTTGAGCAAAGGTGGGTTCTTCTAGGATTGTGATGGTGTTGTGTGAAGTAGGCCAGGGAATAGTGTCATCTATTCTTATGAGGGGCTTGAAAATGTTGCTTTGTGACCTTGTTTGCATAGCATGGGTAGGGGGCTGAGGTGGTGAAGGAGAAGTATCTGATGATGGGTGTGAGGGTGGTGGGCTAGGAGAGATAGAATGTGTGGAGCTTTGTGTGGGACTGGCATAGGTAGTGAGGCTGGTGGGAGATGGCATATTTGGTTGTGGAGTTGTGGGTGTAGTGTATGTTGGTGAGAAGGAATTGGGTTGAGTAACAGTAGGAATGGAGGGCAAGATGTTAGTAACAGTGGTAGATGTTGGAGTAGTAGGGGCATAGGATTGCATAGGAAAATGAGATTCTTCAAACAGTACATCCCTGCTGATGTAAACCCCGTTGGTATCCAGTGAGAGACACAAATAGCCCTTATGATGGGGAGCATAACCCAGGAATATACACTTGGTAGTTCTGAATGATAGCTTGTGCTTGTTGTAGGGCCACAAATTAGGCCAGCAACAGCATCCAAAGGTTTACAGATGTGAAAAGTCAGGAGCCTATTTAAATAAACAGTGATAGGGTGTGAGATGATTGAGTATAGGAGTGACAGTCCTGTTAATCAAGTAGACG
This sequence comes from Limonium bicolor, assembly GCA_023374045.1. NCBI lineage: Eukaryota > Viridiplantae > Streptophyta > Magnoliopsida > Caryophyllales > Plumbaginaceae > Limonium > Limonium bicolor. The sequence continues at coordinate 42,916,755 of CM041778.1, forward strand.
GCTGTGTGAAAGGCTTTATCCCATGACTTGAGAGGAAGAGAGAAGTGAGCTAGAAGGGCCAATCCTTTGTCGACAATGTGCCTGTGCCTTGACTCAACAGACCCATTTTGTGAATGGGCATAAGGACAAGTTACTCTGTACTGGATTCCCTGAGAGTTAACTAATCCCCTGAGAGGAATAAATTCTCCACCCCCATCAAATTGAATGGCTTTCACTTTAGTATCAAACTGTGTTTGGACTGCCTTGAGAAACTCAGCAACAATAGAAGTGACAACAGATTTAACATGTAGCATAAAAATCCAAATATATTTACTAAAGTTATCAACAATGGAAAGATAGTACTTAGATCCATCAAATGCTAATAAAGGGGCTGGTCCCCAAACATCCAGAAAAAGTAGATCAAATGGTTTCTTAGATACAGAACCAGTAGGAGGAGAGGGAAGAGCATGATGTTTTCCCAAATTACACCCCGCACAATGAAGAAAACTAGTGCATTTTTGAAATAGGAAGAACAAATTTGTTTATCATAAGATTAGTAACTCTGTGAGAGGGATGTCCCAATCTATAGTGCCAGATTTGTGGTGTAGTTCTGCAACCTGTAAAAGCCTGAGGTTGGTAGTCTTGAGCTGGAGTAGGTGAGGGAAAGCAGTACAAACCATCCTTAGTGTCCCCTTTGAGAAGTGTTTTCCCCGTAGATCGATCCTTCAATAAAAAATGAGAGGAGTAAAATTCAAAGAACACATCATTATCTCTACAGAACTTGCTGACAGATAAAAGATTTTTACTGATATTAGGCACATGTAGAAGATGTGAGAGATGAAAAACATCAGAGGGAGTGGGAAGAATGCCATTTCCCTGATGAGCTATAAGTAGAGTTGTACCATTCCCAATCTGAACTGAATCAGCGCCTGAGTAAGGTCTGGAGTCAATGTTAAGATGGGCAAATTCATTAGAGAAATGATGAGATGCCCCACTGTCTGGGTACCATGTTTGATCTGAAGAAACAGTAGTAGTAGGGGCCACATTGGTATTAAAGCTGCATGGAGTAGCAGCTTGGTAGGAGTAGTCAAAACGATGCCAGCACTCTAGGGCAGTATGCCCTCTTTTGTCACACACCTGGCAAGAGGGTCGAGTGTCTGGTTTGCCAGAGAAGGAGGTGGTGCTAGATTGCTGTCTACCTCCACGCTGAGAGGTGCCTGCACCTCTGGACTGTTGTTGATTTCTGGAGTTCCTGCCTCCCCTTCCTCTGTTATAAGAATTCCCCCTTCCTCTCTGAGAATTACTAGCATAATTTGCTTCATAAGTTGTGGAATTATTAAGTGATATTTGTGTTTGAGCGAGAACAGAGGATTGCTGGTGAGTGAGGCGAGCCTCATATACTAAGAGATGATTATACACTTGTTGGGGAGTGGGTAGAGTAGCACTCATAGATACATTAGTAACCACAGAGTCATAATCAGATCCCAGACCAGTGAGCATATGAGCAACCAAATCACTATCAGTAATAGGAGATCCAGCTGATGCTAAAGCATTTGAAAATTTTCGAAGTTTACTATAGTATTCAGCAATAGAATCACTCCCTTTCTTGTGATTCATCATCTGGCAACGAATTTGCATTATCCTAGCACTAGACTGTGCAGCATGCATTTCTTTTAGTGCATTCCATAATTCAGCAGAGGTATTATTATCTTGAACTTGGCCAAGAAGAGTTTCAGAGAGAGAAGATGTAATAACAGAGAGAACTAATTGATCATACTGTTGTCACTTTGTATACTTAGGGTTGGGAAGACCATCAGAAAGCTTGGAGGGGCAGGGATTGGAACCATCAATCCATCCGAAGAGTCCATGACCCTTAAGATAAGGCTCAAGTTGTCGCTTCCAAGAGGGGTAGTTCTCAGTGCTGAGCTTGTGAAAATGAGAAGAAGTAGATATGAGGGATGACAAGGATATTGAGGAGCTGAAGATAAAGACGAACCGGATAGAAGAGATCCAGCCATTTGTTTTGTATTCATGGCTAAAGTATTTGTTTGTGTAGCGGCCATCGTGAGAAGAGAAGGTTTCCTGAAGAAGAAACCGCCGCCCCCAAGCTCTGATACCATAAAGAGACGACTGGTTATTTTGGGAATGCTGCTGTTTTGTCATATTGCTCATTACTGTAGGGTTTTGATTACAATGTCTATTTATACTGTACGTGGATAAAGTGTAAAGTATTTGGACTGATTTATTCTAAGTAGTAGTATCGTTTGGGCTTGCATCTGATTTATTATTATCTTGGGCCTCAGCAGTGGGCCTCGATATGGATGTGTTAGTAGTGAGATGCGTACAACTAACATATGTCTTTACATTTCTTTTTTATGCTCACGTACACCACAAGTTTCATAATTTTCATTGGTCTTTGCACATCCCAACCTGATGGTTCAACATATTTTCTCTTGATCCATTTCTTCATTTTTTACATACATGTAATTTAACGTTTGGTTTTCTCATGTTGCTTGCTTCACAATTCGCAACTATTGAAATAATATTTCCAAGACTAGTACAAGGTCACTGATACGTACAATGTTCCCCCAAAACGAAGATAAAATCCATTGGTTTCGGCGTTAGTCGTTTCTGTCAGGCTAATTTCATGAATAAACCATGATTGTATATTTTCCAAACAGTCCAAAATTCAAATACCCTTACAAGAATCAAACCAGTACCATATTAGCATTTACCAAGTCATTACCCAAAGTGCATCAGTAATTGCAATCCCCAACCTTTCCAATCCTCAAGTAAACAGGAAACTTGGCAATCTTAACCCCACCACCATCCTCCTCCCAAGCCATCCTAAACCTCTCCACCACATCCTCCCCTAGTAACTCAACCCCTCTCTCCTTCGCCGTATTATACGCCGACCACGATCTCACGTATTGCAAAAGCCCATCCAAACTCATCTCCTTCTCAGCCCAAAACTCAATCGGCCCAGTATGGCCCAATCCCTCAACCGGCCGAAACGGGAAATCCACCTTACTATACCGATCGTCCACCATCCTCCTCTCTGCCTCCCAGAACGGTGCCGAATCCACCGCGTAGAATTGCTTGAATACTTCACCCACGGCACCCCCTCCGAACTCCGGTATCGTGTAGCACCAGACCGCGATGACTCCATCGGGCTTCTTCAGGACGTGTCTAACCTGCTCGTAGAACTTCGGGAGGTCGAACCAGTGCAGTGACTGTGCCACCGTTACCAGATCGACGGTGGATTCGGTCGCCACCTGGCGCTCGAGTTCCTGGATTGTCATCGTCGGTGGCGTTTGTTGGTAACGAACGTTTGGTAACCTCGGTGCGTGCTCCAGCTGCTTTGCGCTCGTGTCGGTTCCGACTACTGTCTTGTAGATCTCTGCTAGCTGAAGATTAATTGATTAGTACAAATTTTGATTCAGCCACTTGATTTTGTGGAAACACAGTTGTTGGGGTTGGGGACGAGGGTTGAAGGAAAAAAAAAGTGGTGTGGTGTGCTTACCGGAGGAATGGCTTGACCGCTGCCTGTGCCGACATCCCAGACAAAGTCGTGACATGGCGTTTTGGAAGTGATGAATTGGAAGAGCTTGGCGGGATAGGTGGGCCTGCTCAGTAAATACACTTTCGCCTGCTTGATGAAGAGTTCAGCCATTGAAGTAGTATTAGTAGCGTATATAGCTTCTCTCTCTCTCTCTCTCTCTCTCTCTCTCTCTCGTTTGAGAATTCCTGTTTTCCAAAGAATCTGGTTTGATACTCGGATGGAGAGGATTTGAGGTGTTTATTTAAAGGCTTCTAACTGAGGATGCCTGTGACGTAAGCAATGATCAATTCTGTCACGCTTGATAGGAAGACAGTTGACGAGCACGAGCATGATCCGATCACTGTGGGCACTGTTCTATGATGCAGTGTCGGAATCAAAATATGGCACGCATTAGGCAGAGATTGAGCACTACTCCCCGTGTTTGGTTAGGAAGTGAGCGAAAGCGAATAGTCAGCAATAGAGGACAATTGAAGCTGCGTTCGACAGCAGCTATTCGGTTTTTTCATAGCTTAAGGTGACACATAGGCATTTGATCATTGGAGTATTCATATGTCATGACCCCACTAAGAGCGCGTTCGTTCAGAACGTTTGAAGGATTAATCTCACTAGTTTACTTTTTGATTGCCATGTGTTAGTTTGTTATTTGTTAAAATCTAACCCAATGTATATGTGTCAGTTAGTTATTTGTTAACTAGAGGCAGATTAAAGAAAAAGCTTGTAAACCAAGCTTCTCCTACAAAACTCCGAACGGGGAAGGCTGCGTCCGTTTTGAAGATTAATCTCGCACCGGAGATGAATGTGACATTAATGTCTATTTTACTTTACACATGTTAAGATGTTATTTGTCCACTTAAATATTTGGTCTCACTCAAACTATAAATAAAGTCACAAGTCATCTCTTCATTTGTTAACCAATCTCACAAAAGTAATCATACCTAGCTTAATTGTAAACACCACATTCGCCGTGTTTTATCGAACGACCCCTAAAATACAATCTCTGCTTTCTGATTGGTTAACTATGGGTAACCATAGTAACCTTTATAATAACATAGAATTACATGCGTTCAGCGAACAAGCCCTTAACCTCTGTCTCAATTATTAAAGTACGAAATAGCAGCATTTGTCAAAAAATAATGCAGAAAAGTAAGAATAATGATGATTCATAAGTGCATCAAATTACTTTTTTTAAAAAAATAAATTTTCGCTAATGTTAAAATTGTCAAATGGTAAAAGAAAGCTAATTATATTTAGACTATTAATCTATTTTATCAACATGTTATATCACTTCATAATTATTGGAGTTTAATTATAAATATAAGTCAATTTTGGGATCTTAAGAATAGTTCAACGTAAATACTTGATGAATTAGCTGATATAAGGGAGATTGATGGAAAACCCATGGCTTGAATTCGACTTTGTAACACTCTATATGGGTAGTTGGACGATAACTTAACTTAAAACTAGTCACTTTAGGTCTTTAATCCTCACTTGGGTTTAAAAGTGGATACGGTCTCGAGTTCGCTATGATATCATTTGTAACACCCCATTTGGAAAACTGTCCAACAACCTAGCTCTTAAACCACTATGCTTGAAAACACTTTAAGCCCTTTATCCTTGGGCTTAAAAGTGGAAGACCTTGTTGTTGTAGGCAACCCATATGTATCCTTATAGATCACTTAAAATACTACACATATCCCGATGTGGGATGGGGGTATTACAAACTTGAACTGTCACCCGATTCACTAGTCACCAACTTTCATCTGTTTATTTCAAATTTTCATCCTTTTACTCGGATGAGGTGGACCGAGTGGAGCGGCTACCAACTAAACACTGACATCCCTAGATATTAATCTTAGTATCTAGTGAAGCCTATCTTAATCAAATGAGGAACATACCAAATGGCCAAACTATAAGGGGACATTTGTTTTGAGTGGGGGAAACAGAATGGAATTAGGAAAGGGAAGGGAGAGGAATGGAAAAGAATTCTCTTTGATTTTCCCGGTTGTTTGTTTGAGCTAGGGGAAATGAAATATATAACCGGTCAACGGTTGTCGGTCAATGGTCAATGGCTGCCGACTGCCGGTCAACAATCATTAATTGCCGGTCAACATTTATCGGTCAGTGGTCATATATCACTGATCAAAGTGTATTGGGGAAAGGGAATCTCATTCCTTAGTAGGGGGTGAGGAATCAAGATAGAGGGTTTTGGGGTAATCCCATTCCTTTTCTCTTTCCTGAAAATAATAAAAACTGGCAAAACAAACAGTAGGACTTTCCTAATTACCCCAAAACAAATGCCCCCTAAATTCACCTAGCTTTTTGTGATTTGTTTTATAATTGTATTTAGAAATTCATAAACTTAATAGTAAAGTTTTGATAATCTTTCTTTATTTTATTTCTTTCTCTCCTTTATTTGGTGTATTCACAAATAGGTTTGATGCTATGTCGGTAGCTATCTTCTTGGGATCCTTCACTTATTTAGACATCTTCCACTTATAGAAAAATTTCATGTCTTCAAGTAGGTATCCTTGAATTTCATCAACGCTCGATCTTCATTGAAATCCCTGAATCAGTATTCTTTGCAAACTCTATAGTCTGTCTTGATCGCATTTAAGCTTCAACTTTAATATAATCTTTCACATCTTTATCTCATCCTTCAGGGATGCTCTCTTGATTAAAGACATTAGATGTGAAACCAGATGGGTGTCCAGGCTGCTTGAATAGTTTCTCACTGTCCCAGTGCTTGGCTACTACTGCTCTCAACAAATCCCCACCTTTATGTACGTTTGTGCGCATAACTTTCCCAATTGACCCTTCCATAGATTCATCACCCTTTTTTCATGTCTAAGGCCATCTCAGCATCAATTGAATTGTCCTTATTTTAGTTCTTTTTAGCCATGCCCACACAACAGTTCCTTTCTTGACTCACAAGCCACGGTTATCTTGGTAGTTTGTGTAGGTTATTTAGTTCCATGAGCCATATTGGGAATGGTTGTAAATATAGGCTCAATCTTGAATAACCACCCGTGGGAATATCCTTGAGTTGAGAAACGTATAGAGATAATGTGAATAAGGTAACAAACTCATACACATGAACCAATATTTAGTGAGATATAGAAGATTACATCACTCACCACACAACTTGTGTGTGAGTCTTCACTTACATTGTAACCTGTTACAGATGGGTTCATCTTCTACACTACACATAGTATAGGCATCTGAATCTAACTCTACCCGATTCACATATCCAAAGCAACACACGCTTACACACAAGCTTTATGTCTCATACTATGAAAACCTACACCACACTTAAACATAAAACACATTACAGAGATTGAAATACACACACTGAGGAAATTTGCTCCAAGCTAAGCTGATCCAGAAGAGATGCAGTAGAGCTTCGGTCTTATATGGCATCTTAAATCCCTAGTGAACGTTGTTGAACATTGGAGCTTAGTTGTTATGAACTTGAACTCGTATGAAATTTGCTCACACTTTAGACTTGCTTTCTCTTTTCTCTCGTTGTGCACTAAAGGTTTTTTATCCCTTAGAATAGGCGACCCAACAAGGTTAGGTTTACTTTTTTATATAGGGGGCATAATGGTTACTAATGTGTTAGACTATGCTACCATCTTCTAACCTTGGAAGATTTGATTGGTAGACAAAGTTTTGTCTCTTCCTAAACTTAAGCCATGCCTCTATTTCTAGAAAATTCTGATCAGAGTAAGAGTGAGCATTCGGCTATTTGGTTCTACTGAAAACCAAATTAAGAATAATAGTTTGGTTTTTGTTTGGTTGTAACCGAATAACCGAATTTCAGTTTTGAGAACCGAAAACCTAAAATTTTTAAGAATGGAACCTAGAACCAAACCCAAAACCAATATTTTAATACAGTTTTCATGTAGAACCGAATTATAAGAACGAACCAAATAAAAAAACCAAATTAGGGTTGCAAAAGCTAAAACATAGAGTTTTGACATATATGTTATTTGGGTAAATTCGAATAACCAACCCTGGAACCAAAAACCGAACCGAAATATATTTCGGTTTTACCTGAATAATTGAATAACTGAAATATTTCTCAAACAATTAACAATTTTGGTTTAAAAGCCAAAATTGTTTCAATTCTCAGTTATAAACGAATAACTGGAACCAAATGCTCACCTCTAGATCGGGGGAAAGTCTTGTCCCTTTCACAACTAAGGCTACGCCTCTGTTAAAATTACCTCTTTTGGCAAAAACTTCTCGGGTTGTCTGGAAACTAACACAAACATGATATAGGGTTGATTTTGTTTGTCCTCGATGCATGAGTAGAAAACGACGTCTATGGATTATCTAAGTACCTTTAGGGCACGTCAGATATACAATATGAGTCAGATGAAAACACTTCATGCTTAGAGAAAAAGGGTTAGATTACAAACTAGCCACTTTATAGTTGTCACCTTCATAACAATAGGGGATGTCCCAACATCCTTGAGCAAACAATAGCAAATGTGGAGTTTGTTATTATGTCACCTTTCTAAGAGATAACAATTGCTTCAATTCCATCGACGAGGCTTAAGAGCTCCACAATGTCTTTCTTTCTTACATGAAAACATAGCAGCTACTACATCTATTGTCTTTGTCACATAGAAAACCATAGGTAGACTATCATTTTCTATTCTCAAGACTAGTTCAATGACCACCGTTTCCATGTTCATTCCACCTATAGCTCCTCCCATGTAGGGGAGGTACTTGTCACCCCTCGCTTCTTATTTTGATAATAGTTCCTTTGTAACTTCTTTTTCACCTCTAAAGTCTTTTTCCCATTTATGTTCCCCTTGACTTTTTCTTTGAGAGTGACCTTTTTCTACTTGGATGAGTTGGTCCCTAGTCTACCTCTCCCACTCAAATGAATTCTCCCTCTTCCATGAACATGCTCACTCTTTCGCCCAACCTCTCTTTGTCATACACCCTCTCTTCCTGTTATTTTCCCATCATGTCCCACGCATACACAATCTCGTTCTTTCATGACCATGGACTGTTTAGGTCACTTAGTGGTAAAGGACCAAGGTCATGTAAATGTATGTAGCTAATCTATGGTATCACCAAATGTTCTTTTGTAACTAGAGGCAGAAGGAAAGTTCACACTATCACCATAAAACACGAACTTACCAAAGAAAACAACTGATGGATGGAAGGATTGGTCATACGGCAAATAAACATAGCTAGATCTATTCCCCAACGTCCTTATCTTCAAGCATTTTTGCTCACTACTCCCTCACTTGTCTTCTTCGAAGGATATTATGATTTTTAGTACATCTACCTCCAATAAGCATACCTTATAAGTAGTCCAAATTAGTACTACATTAATATTCTCCCCCATCTACTCCTTTGCCATTTCTCACGAACCAAACATAACCTAAATTCCGTACTGTATTGATTTATTGAAAGACTTATGGTCTTTATATACCAAACTCAAAAGTAATCAGTTTATTTTGAAATATACATCCAATTATTAGACATTATGAAGCCCACTCTTATCGTGGGGCTCCATCCTAACAAAAATAGGAAAAAGCGGTAACATTAAGTCTGACTTGTATTGATTTATCGAAAAACTTATGGACAAGCAGAGAGGGAAAGGGAAAAATGGTAGGTTGTCGAGGAGTAGTTTAGGTATGTAACACCCCTCACTACTAACACGATATAATCTCTCACGTAGCAATAAATAAAACGTCTCGCAGCGGAAAATAAATAACAAATACAAACTCACTCGGGTGTCACCGGTCATTACTCGCCCATGCGAGCAACGTAGCCAAACCACATCCAACTTCCAAAATAAACAAACTGCTAACCGCAGTGATAACGAGAAACTCCTATATATCATACTAAGTCCATAACCATAAACATCGACAAGTGAGCGACTACCCAATCCTGAATACACAACCTTACCATGATACAATTCACCATCTTCATTGCTATACAACATCTCCAGTTACCCTGTTCCTGCTCTTCAGCTCCGACAATGGTCAACAACCTGAAATGGTGTAGTATCAGCGATAGACGCTGAGTATGCCGGGCCTGGACCCTAGTGGTCACTTGTCATTTTAACCATCTTATTATTAGATTGGTTTCATGCTTTTCTTTTTACAGTTATAACCAAAACTGAAGCATAAATGTATAGTATACATAATCAACCATCCAAATATCCATAAACTTTTAACCATCCATCCAATCCAAACATCCATTTAATATTCCATACAATCATTTATATATCGAACGTATCGAGTAATAACAATATAATGTACAATGTACATTCGCCGTAGCGTACAGTTCTCATATTTAATTTACCTTAGCCTTGTAGGCTCCATCCAACCATCAACACACAATGAAATAACCACAAGTATAACCAATGAACAACAAAGCGAAACAACGAGAATAATAAACAAGTATTTAGTCTCGTCCATGGTATTGTTCGCCACTGTATAAGTCTCAATTGTTTTAGTTGTTCAGTTATACCTAGTGACAATGTCTCGTTAAAACGACATGTCTCTAGTTACCCATATATTATGGCGGGTCACCCACGGCAGTAGCCACTCCAACGGTAGAGTCTCCGACCAACGAGCCATTCTAGCTCACGGGAAATTTTCTTGATACTTACGGACCCGTACGCGGACATCCTGGTATCGTTTTTGTGATCACAGCGCGCACCAAGAGCCACATCCTCTTGGCTTTACTTCCATTCCATTAATTAATTAATTATACCATCGCATCGCATTACCAAATTTTCTAACACAGCAGACTAAGGTCATTAGTCCAATCCGGAGTCTGTAAACTCGGGATCCAGTGCTAGATACAAGAGCGGCGTATAGAAAGGCCAATGCTCCGTATAAAAGTCTCAGATAATATGTATATGTTATTATCATAGTGCTACAACGTTTTACTTACGTTCCTTATATTTCATATAAGATAGCACCATAGCCGCTAGTTCGTTTTATATATATAGGTTCATATATACGAACCAATACTGTTAACTCAACAACAGTAAATGATAAGCAGCTATAAATATACAGTTCATGCATATTAATTATCACATTCAGACAAACAATCTTATCACAGATCACACAACAACATACAAGTTATATCAACCAAATCCGAGCCCAAGGAGCAACCTTAGGACAACTCGGATCAAACCCCTTTACATACCGTTCACCCTGATTGTATTACGGTGGAGTATGAATCAGCAAGATCCTATGCTCCGTGTAGTCCGCTAGCTCGTCGAGCGTCTTGTCAGAGGTACAATCTAAACGGTAATAAACTATAAGTCAGTCTCCATGACTAACTACATCCGGTATCTCCGAATAATAAGTAACCCCGACAGTTCACCCCTGTTTTCTACAGTTGTTCGTTACGGGTTTCTCTAAAACAGTCGGTTTTGTTACTTATAACGCGTACGTCATAATATTTCAACTGTTAAGTTTAATTCACTATTTCCTTTTTAATCTTATCCACCATCTAGTTTAGGTACGTAACCCATAGTTGCATGTATGCATGCATGATTATATTATATTCTTTTTCTTATTGTATCATTTATTTTATTGTATTCTCTTTCGTATTGTTTTATTTTCCCACCATCCTTCATAATTCGACATGTTGTATAATCCCTTTATCTTTAGCAAATAATATTTGCTTCCAAAACTCATAACTTATAGTTCGTAACTATTTTTTTTTAATAACCACCACCATTAAATCATATGGTTTCCAACCAAAATATATATCCACCTTATATACATTATCCTTGTGTATGTATATATTTACCACGTAGGTAATTCCCATGAGTTTAATAAACTCTTATATCATATGTTACATTTTATCATCTTATGTTAGATGATTATTCCCATTAGTTGTATTGTATTGTACAACTTATATTAAGATTGTTATCCTAATATTATGTAACATTTTATGTTGTACATTTACAACTCCTAAGGTTCATTCCATAAACACCTTAGTTTATAAATCCCATTTATTTATAGTTTGTCACATTATTTTATGTGAGTACCCTTCCTTATATTAATTCCATCTAAACCATATCATTGTCATAACATTTATAACATTATAGACCTTAGTCTAAAATTCATCTTTCAACTCTTATTAACTCGGTATAGCCCTTAACTTATTTAAATTCCGTTTTGACCACATAACATTATGTAATGTTATACCACATTCTAATATCATTTGATATGATATTTTTATTCCCTTTAATTTATTCCTATAGTTTTTATACAAAACTATCTCATATTGCCTCATAGGCATATATTAAACCTTATACTTCTCCGTAAACCATAATTTCCTTTGTTTACAAAATCACCCCTTTCTTTTTACCATGTTATATATACCATTTAATATAACATTTCTAACTTATGAAAGAGTATAACCTATGGTTATTTTTTGTAAATTCCGAACAGCCCTTGTGCTATTCTACAATTGCCATTTGGCCCTATTTATAACATATAGTTTTACCATATCATAAAAATCATATCTTATACACATATCTCAATAGATACTCTTATATAATTCTAAAAATCACCAAATTCCACCAAAGGGTTATAAATATCCTTATTAACCCATATATTTTCGATATTTACCATTCCACCATCTATTTTTCCCCAAAGTGTCATAATGACATAATAACTATATATTTACATATATAGTTTATTTTAATTCCAAAATCCACCAAATAAATTCCTAAAAATTCTTAATAGCCCATGGGTGTTTTAAAATACCATTGTACACCCTTTTTTTGGTAATAACATATTTACCACATATGTTATAAAAATATTACCATTAAATACATAACTTATTATAAAACCTTAAATAAGTTATCTAACTTATTTATTTTGGTCAAAACCTAGCACATGGTCAATGTTGACCTCCTTAATATTTCCTTGACCACCAATTCCTTATAATTACGGTTTGCACCCAAACTTTCTAGAAATCACCATTTAACCCCAAAACTTTATAAAATCTTATAAACTTTATTTTAACTCCTTTTTAACTCTAATTTTCGGCTTTATTTTTCTAAAGTCCCTAAATTTAATTTAATTACACTATAACCCCTTATTCATTTCGGTAATAATATATACCACCTAAGCTTAAATAAAAGCTTGTAAATGCATAAATAAAATGGCCTAAAATACATGGCCTTATTACAAACATTGTCTTGCAAAATAAATTACACATAAATGTCCCAAAAATACATATAAATTTCGGCCTCACCATATAATTTTCATTTATTTACCAAACTTCCACACAATGTCTTAAATTTGACATTTATGCTTGTTTAATTAGTTATAAAATTTATTAAACCATTCCTTAAACATTTTAAGGTCAAACAAGACCTTATTTTACCTCTTCACTCACGGCAATTAATATACACACACTTAAACTTGTGTTAATGTATCAAGTTAAGGTTTTAAGTGATTTATACCTTGATTTAGCTTAGGTAAAGCCTTGTTTGGGTTCGCCACCTTAAGGAGAAATTCTCCACAGCTTGTTTTACATGTTTTCAACAGAAACCAAGGCCTAGTTAGTCTCCAAGAAAGATCTAACCATAAGAAGTAATTTAATGTAAGATTTAAGGCAAAAATCACCTTAAGAATGCAAGGAGAGTTCAAGATGGTTTCGACCTGAATCAAACACACCACAAGGTGTTAGATCTACTATATTGACATAGGAAATAGCTAGATCTCAACAAGCTGCCTTGTTATTAGGTTTTACCTTGGAAAAATGCCTTAAAAGAGGGTATTTCCTTTGGATCTCGGCCATCCTTGCTCCAAATGGCTAACCAACTGATTCCACATGAAAAGGAGAAGAAAATGAGGCTATGACCAAAGTTTCACAGCCGAACTTGAAGGGAATCAAAAGTTATGAGCTTAAAGCACATTTTTACCTTAAAATGAGATTTTGAGCAACCTTGGTCTCTAAACTTGTTTCATTCGAATTTGATTGATGTTATAACCTTAGAACACTGAGAATAAGCCATAGGAACTGATTAGTCACGAGATCTAAGCATAGGTGGTGAAGAGATGAAGAAAAAGAGCCAAAAACAAGCCTTAAACCATTAATTCGAAGCTTAGAAGTTAGGTTTACCTTCCCAACTGAAGAAGTTCGGTTGAGAGAGCTTGGGAGAGCTTGGAGGAGCTGCTTCACCGAAATGAATGCAGCTAGGAGAGAGAGAGTGACTAGAATGGCTAATATTTGATTGAAAATGCATTATTGATTAGTTTATTGTCTCATTATTGGAGGTGACTCATCAAAGAGATAAGGAGGGGACATGGGGTCGGCTGATTGAAGAGAAAGGAAGGCTCCCACGAATTGAGGCTTGATTGATCAAATAATGGAGCCTAAAGTGAGTGTATAAACTAATAAAAGGCAAAAGTAGCCTTAATTTAAGGAGACTTATTTAAGTCTTGTTTATTGTATTGGAAGTGACGAAATTTGACTCCCCCAGCCTGTGTATGTCGACCTCATGTGGTCCAAGGGGTCAAACTTTGACCTCTTGACCATTCTTAGTCAATGTTGACTCAAGCGGGCCCCCTTTTAGGGTTTTATTAATATTTTAATATTAAATTTGTAAAAATTTGTAAATTTCTGGAATTAAATTCCTAATATCATATAATATGATATTTTATTATATTTAAAGGTATTTATAACCTTTTAGCCCATTTAAAACCAATTTAGAAGGCGATTACACAAAAACGTGCTTTAAGGAGTTTTAGTGCACATTTTGTGTCGCAAGGTGTTTCTGGGCTTGGTTTTCTTTGAAACGGTTTTTTGTGTTCCTTACATGATATTTGATCATGGTATCAAATTTTATATCATTTAGAGGTCATTAGATTTTTAAGGTTTCTTAGAGCACCTTTTTGCCCTTTTTGACCCTGAAGCATGAAAGTGCTTGTTCTTTGTGTTGGAGTGTTGCCCAACAATTGTAATATGTTTAGTAATGTGTTAATATGCTTAGGACAAATTTTTAGGTCCTAAGTAGTTCATTTGGGTATTTATTTACCCTTAACAGTCAAAGGGTGCAACATCTTGTTTTATGTTGACCACTGTTGTTCTCAGTTGACTTTTAAGGCATGTTTAGGCCTTAATTAATATGATTAAATATTTAATCCATGTTTTATAAGTTTGGGGTATTTCAATCTACCCCCCTTAAAAAGACTTCGTCCCGAAGTCTCTTAATCAAATAGGTAAGTATATAAATGTACAACTACCCATTATTCCCAAAATGTATAATCTATGTGACTATAATCATTTAACAATCGTATTGCGGCTTATACAGCACATAGCCATCACGTTGTGGCGTTAGTTCCATCATATATGGATATAGGTGATCCATCAGCACCATTATTTCCTATCAGTTCTACAAGTCCTGACAACCTTCATGAGGTGTCCATAACGTCCATTCTTCCACATTCCATATCTAATGATTCATTTCGTATCTAGGCGATACCATATGTAATCATTCTATAAAACAATATGAATACATATCACAAATAGCATAAGCAAAGTGTCACACACTGGTGTAAACACATCATTCATACAGGTATCTCGTAAGATACATACATACCAATGCACATCACACACAAGAACAGACCAAACAACGCACGCCCTGCGTATCAACCATAACCATCAAAACCAATTCACTGTATGCCATGCATATGAAATAATTCACATACCAACCAAACAAACTCGTATGCCCCGCACACCACCATTCTTGTATGCAATGATACTAAACAAACAAAATTTAGTGCACACATGTGCATAGCCAAGAGGCTCTACCCCCCTTAAAAAGGGTTACGCCCCCGTACCTCACAAGTATACAACAGCCGCTCAACAAGGAGCGCTGGATACTGGCTCTCAAAGAGTTCTCCAAACTCGTGGATTATCCTCATATCAGAGAGACGGGTATGACTCTAGCCCTTCAGGGTTTCCACAATATATAAAAGGTAAGGCACTGATCTTTTTGTGCTCTCTCCCAAGTTCATTCTTTTGGGCCCACTCGCTCCGTATGAGGTGTAGAACCATGAACAAAGGCTCAATTTGCCTCTCTTTTTTTCATTGCTGTGAATCCAGGTTTGGATCACTAGCATATATGCGTGTGTCTTCTCTCACTGATATTCAGTTTGAGATGTAATATGACATTGGCTACTGTTAGTACTTAGTGCTCTTTGCACTTGTCTTTGTAATACTAAGACGTACCAGCCTATATGTCCACAAAGATGATGTTTGTCATCCATGTTCCTGGTGATTTGTTCCAGAGTAATACTCTTTGTAGTTATCTCTTTTTTTCCGTTTTTTTTTTACACACTCTTGTTGATATCCACTTTATCTTTCTGCATTCCCATTAGATTAATAACTGCGCGAGTGCAAATACCAAAACACTCAGTCATACAGAGTGCAGAGGCGTAAACGCTCAACAGCTAATATCCAATGAGGCAAATAGAAAAGATGTGCGAATTATCCTATGAGTGGTACATTCCGAATCCACTGTTCCTTGAGCAAGGTTTCTGCTATCATAAGCTTATCTTTTCTCCTTGCGTAGTCACTTGTTTATATCTATATCATCTGGTAGATTTCCTCTGGATTGCAGCATTAGCTCGATCCTTATGAGGATCTACATATTTTCGTCCATAATGGGTTTTCCTGTTGCTTTTTTTTTTCGGTTTCCTGTCCTTAAACGGTTCCTTTGTTTCTCTGTATACTGTCCACTGTTCTCTGTTGAAGGTTCTTTTTTTGTTTTTTTTTCCTAGCCTGTTGGTTTAACTGCGGCTCTTCTCGTCCATCTTCGAGGTAATATGTCTTACTGTCCGTAGAATGGAGTTGACTACTTCTCGTGTTCCTAACACTACTTGTCTAAGCATGGGGTACCGTACTGATACATTACTACTTACCCGACTAACTCATAAATAAGTCTGTCAGGCCCACATGCTCCTAACGGAGTGCGGTCGTCCCATGACTCGTTTAGTAAACTGGTAATGTCTGTCACACGGTTGTTGTGAAGTATCTTTTGTCAATCTCCCTTTGATGGATATCCTTTTTTTTCTTCTTCTTCTTCTTCTTCTTCTTTCTTCTCTTCTTCTTCCTTTCCCTTTTTTTTTGTTTTTTCTTTGCTTGTTTTTTTTGTGTGTAATAATTCCTGTTATCAGTTATCCTGTAATAAGTGCTATCGCCTTTGTGGCAACCGTGGTAATTGGTATCATAGACTGGTATTATTCAACTCGGTGTAAGTAAAATCCGTGTTATATTAGCAAACTTGTTTCTCCTTTTTTTTTTGATTTCATTGAGTACAACACATTTTCCTTTTCTCCCTGTTTTTTTTTCCGGTCATATCTCATCCATAGTTCATATTTGTTCTCTCCTCCGTTTAATTGGATGTATTGCAGATTGCATAATAGCTTGAGCAACTTGGCTCTTCACTACCCAACCATCCTCACTGACGGTGGTGCATCTACAAAGGGTATGCTTGTCCATGAGGACTAAACATTCATCACTGGTAGTGATTAGCATTAAATGTCGGTATACACTGTTGGTATTTGGTTAATAAGCCATGTCTGAAAGTTCCCAAATAATCAAATGGTGTGGTTTTACAATCACAGTGGTTGTATAATTTCCCAGTTGCTGTGGTTGGACTAACGGTCCTTCCAAGGTTGCATGGGTTTCTAATCTCAAGGTTTGTATGAAAAAGTTTGAAAAACATTTTTTTTATAAAAGGTTAAAAGAGTAGTAGTTGTTGTAGTTGCATTTGCAGTAGCTGTTACTGTTGCTGTCGCTGCACTTGCTGTAGCAAGTGCGCAAGGCAGATGAAATTTCAGTAGTTTATTGTCATAGCGCTTGCAATAGCAAGTGCGCCATGCAGGTGGAAATTCTGGTTCAGTAATTCCCGGACTCATTGACTCTACGTCATTTGAGTATTGCTACATGATAATGTAAGCATAAACATCCTGTTCATATATATATCCGTCAGGTTTAAAGCTTATAGGTACTGAGTACACACAACTAATCCCAAAGTCTTACACAAGAGGCGAGTGGTCAATGACACACTCCCACATTCTTATAACATAGCTCCTTCTAACATCCAAGGTAAGCACACAACATAGTAAGTAAACAAAGTCTTCCACCAGCGATCTCATGGAGTTAGGGGACTCATGCCCTATCTACTCCCTTGCCCTTCAGGGCTCCAGCATCAGTAGATGTCTGGCCATCCTGACCGCCTCGTGGTACTCCAGATCCTCCAGCTGAGGTCTTCTGAGTATTCTTTGGTGGCCTGTAATTACGGCTCTCAGGGTTCATCCAGCACTCGAATTCCCTATGGCTCTCTTTCTTGCAGCACCGATAGACAACTTTGCGGCCTTCGCAATCGACCCCAGGATGGTCTTTCCCACAACGCTTACAGTAAAAATGGCACGGGGGCTGTCTGGTGCCTAATGGTAGTAATTAAGTTTAAGTTACAATCTGATGATTTAAGGTTAAGGTCACAATTCAATTTAAGAGGTAGATGTTCTCACCCTTAGAAGGTGCTGGTCTCAGAGGCTTACCATCAATAGCTGGGCCGGTCAACTGAAGGACGGGCTCTTTCCCTTTCTTTCCCTTGTGACCCTGTTGCCTTTCTTTTTGAAAGACTTCCTGTTTAAATGTTTCGGGTCAGTATCTGTAAGGTATTTAGTATGGTAAACATTTAGAGTAGGATAAGTCCTTACTTTCCCTTTCCTGGCTTCCTCCTGGAGATGCTCCTCACCCTCAGACTCTCCCTCAGGGTTCTTCCTTTTCTTTGCCCCTAGAGTCTCTTCCCGAGTCTGGAGTGTTAGCTCCATCCTCGAGGCAGCCTCATAACACTCCTGAAATCTCTTGGTAAGTTCTCACAAAGTTAATTGGTAATGTAGTAAGTAAAGAATCTTATGGATTTCATGTTGGTACTGGGATGGTAGTGTAGAGGGTAGCACCCATCGCCATCTGAATGCGAAATAATAATCCTCCCGGAACTTCTCGACCTTCACGGTCTCTGAGTAATCCACACCGGGAATGAAGTCCAGCTGACCAATGAATCGAGCGTAATACTCATCCACGGTCAGACCTCCTTGGGTCAGTGTCTCGGACCCCAGGCGCTTCTTCTGTTCGAGATGTGCTGGGTGGTACTTCCCTCTCAGCAACTCGACAAAGGCAGCCCACGAAAAGTCAGGCGTAGCCAGGTGATGGTCCTTGACCAACCTCCACCAAGTGCTGGCTGCATCCTTCAGATGGAAAGCAGCAGTGGCGACCTTCTTGTCGTCAGGTACTTGTAAAGCTTCGTAGGCCTTCTCATGTTCAACAATGTAACGCTCCAAAGCTACGGGGTCTGTTTCCCGGAATATGTAGGTGGTCGGGTCTCGCCACCTGACTTCAGGCAGTTCGTTTCCCTGGGCTGTGGCGGGTGGGCTGGTGCTCCTCCTATCTAAGTACCCAGCTGTGCAAGAACGGCTGCAACCGTCTCAGCAACTCCTGTAATGCCGGGGTCACCGCCGCCACCTCTTCCAGTACCACGCCCTCTAGTTCCACCAGACATCTGTAGTACAGTATGTCACATAAATACTCGGTAAATTACCGTACACAACCAATAGATATCAAGTTGCCTTAAGGCTAACCTGTCACGCAATTTGCGTTACTAGACACAGTATCTTTCTAAGACGAATCGTCTCGTACCTCCCAAATGTTTCCCATAATTTCCCAAGTCCTAAGTTCACTGTCTTAACCTATTATCTCGTCATCAGAGCGGTACTCCGCTCTGATACCACTTTTGTAACACCCCTCACTACTAACACGATATAATCTCTCACGTAGCAATAAAAAACGTCTCGCAGCGGAAAATAAATAACAAATACAAACTCACTCGGGTGTCACCGGCCATTACTCGCCCATGCGAGCAACGTAGCCAAACCACATCCAACTTCCAAAATAAACAAACTGCTAACCGCAGTGATAACGAGAAACTCCTATACATCATACTAAGTCCATAACCATAAACATCGACAAGTGAGCGACTACCCAATCCTGAATACACAACCTTACCATGATACAATTCACCATCTTCATTGCTATACAACATCTCCAGTTACCCTGTTCATGCTCTTCAGCTCCGACAATGGTCACACACACCTGAAATGGTGTAGTATCAGCGATAGACGCTGAGTATGCCGGGCCTGGACCCTAGTGGTCACTTGTCATTTTAACCATCTTATTATTAGATTGGTTTCATGCTTTTCTTTTTACAGTTATAACCAAAACTGAAGCATAAATGTATAGTATACATAATCAACCATCCAAATATCCATAAACTTTTAACCATCCATCCAATCCAAACATCCATTTAATATTCCATACAATCATTTATATATCGAACGTATCGAGTAATAACAATATAATATACAATGTACATTCGTCGTAGCGTACAGTTCTCATATTTAATTTACCTTAGCCTTGTAGGCTCCATCCAACCATCAACACACAATGAAATAACCACAAAGTATACCAATGAACAACAAAGCGAAACAACGAGAATAATAAACAAGTATTTAGTCTCGTCCATGGTATTGTTCGCCACTGTATAAGTCTCAATTGTTTTAGTTGTTCAGTTATACCTAGTGACAATGTCTCGTTAAAACGACATGTCTCTAGTTACCCATATATTATGGCGGGTCACCCACGGCAGTAGCCACTCCAACGGTAGAGTCTCCGACCAACGAGCCATTCTAGCTCACGGGAAATTTTCTTGATACTTACGGACCCGTACGCGGACATCCTGGTATCGTTTTTGTGATCACAGCGCGCACCAAGAGCCACATCCTCTTGGCTTTACTTCCATTCCATTAATTAATTAATTTACCATCGCATCGCATTACCAAATTTTCTAACACAGCAGACTAAGGTCATTAGTCCAATCCGGAGTCTGTAAACTCGGGATCCAGTGCTAGGTACAAGAGCGGCGTATAGAAAGGCCAATGCTCCGTATAAAAGTCTCAGATAATATGTATATGTTATTATCATAGTGCTACAACGTTTTACTTACGTTCCTTATATTTCATATAAGATAGCACCATAGCCGCTAGTTCGTTTATATATATAGGTTCATATATACGAACCAATACTGTTAACTCAACAACAGTAAATGATAAGCAGCTATAAATATACAGTTCATGCATATTAATTATCACATTCAGACAAACAATCTTATCACAGATCACACAACAATATACAAGTTATATCAACCAAATCCAAGCCCAAGGAGCAACCTTAGGACAACTCAGATCAAACCCCTTTACATACCGTTCACCCTGATTGTATTACGGTGGAGTATGAATCAGCAAGATCCTATGCTCCGTGTAGTCCGCTAGCTCGTCGAGCGTCTTGTCAGAGGTATAATCTAAACGGTAATAAACTATAAGTCAGTCTCCATGACTAACTACATCTGGTATCTCCGAATAATAAGTAACCCCGACAGTTCACCCCTGTTTCTACAGTTGTTCGTTACGGGTTTCTCTAAAACAGTCGGTTTTGTTACTTATAACGCGTACGTCATAATATTTCAACTGTTAAGTTTAATTCACTATTTCCTTTTTAATCTTATCCACCATCTAGTTTAGGTACGTAACCCATAGTTGCATGTATGCATGCATGATTATATTATATTATATTCTTTTTCTTATTGTATCATTTATTTTATTGTATTCTCTTTCGTATGTTTTATTTCCCACCATCCTTCATAATTCGACATGTTGTATAATCCCTTTATCTTTAGCAAATAATATTTGCTTCCAAAACTCATAACTTATAGTTCGTAACTATATTTTTTTAATAACCACCACCATTAAATCATATGGTTTCCAACCAAAATATATATCCACCTTATATACATTATCCTTGTGTATGTATATATTTACCACGTAGGTAATTCCCATGAGTTTAATAAACTCTTATATCATATGTTACATTTTATCATCTTATGTTAGATGATTATTCCCATTAGTTGTATTGTATTGTACAACTTATATTAAGATTGTTATCCTAATATTATGTAACATTTTATGTTGTACATTTACAACTCCTAAGGTTCATTCCATAAACACCTTAGTTTATAAATCCCATTTATTTATAGTTTGTCACATTATTTTATGTGAGTACCCTTCCTTATATTAATTCCATCTAAACCATATCATTGTCATAACATTTATAACATTATAGACCTTAGTCTAAAATTCATCTTTCAACTCTTATTAACTCGGTATAGCCCTTAACTTATTTAAATTCCGTTTTGACCACATAACATTATGTAATGTTATACCACATTCTAATATCATTTGATATGATATTTTATTCCCTTTATTTATTCCTATAGTTTTTATACAAAACTATCTCATATTGCCTCATAGGCATATATTAAACTTATACTTCTCCGTAAACCATAATTTCCTCTGTTTACAAAATCACCCATTTCTTTTTACCATGTTATATATACCATTTAATATAACATTTCTAACTTATGAAAGAGTATAACCTATGGTTATTTTTTGTAAATTCCGAACAGCCCTTGTGCTATTCTACAATTGCCATTTGGCCCTATTTATAACATATAGTTTTACCATATCATAAAAATCATATCTTATACACATATCTCAATAGATACTCTTATAATAATTCTAAAAATCACCAAATTCCACCAAAGGGTTATAAATATCCTTATTAACCCATATATTTTCGATATTTACCATTCCACCATCTATTTTTCCCCAAAGTGTCATAATGACATAATAACTATATATTTACATATATAGTTTATTTTAATTCCAAAATCCACCAAATAAATTCCTAAAAATTCTTAATAGCCCATGGGTGTTTTAAAATACCATTGTACACCCTTTATCTTTGGTAATAACATATTTACCACATATGTTTAAAAATATTACCATTAAATACATAACTTATTATAAAACCTTAAATAAGTTATCTAACTTATTTATTTTGGTCAAAACCTAGCACATGGTCAATGTTGACCTCCTTAATATTTCCTTGACCACCAATTCCTTATAATTACGGTTTGCACCCAAACTTTCTAGAAATCACCATTTAACCCCAAAACTTTATAAAATCTTATAAACTTTATTTTTCCTTTTTAACTCTAATTTTCGGCTTTATTTTTCTAAAGTCCCTAAATTTAATTTAATTACACTATAACCCCTTATTCATTTCGGTAATAATTATATACCACCTAAGCTTAAATAAAAACTTGTAAATGCATGAATAAAATGGCCTAAAATACATGGCCTTATTACAAACATTGTCTTGCAAAATAAATTACACATAAATGTCCCAAAAATACATATAAATTTCGGCCTCACCATATAATTTTCATTTATTTACCAAACTTCCACACAATGTCTTAAATTTGACATTTATGCTTGTTTAATTAGTTATAAAATTTATTAAACCATTCCTTAAACATTTTAAGGTCAAACAAGACCTTATTTTACCTCTTCACTCATGGCAATTAATATACACACACTTAAACTTGTGTTAATGTATCAAGTTAAGGTTTTAAGTGATTTATACCTTGATTTAGCTTAGGTAAAGCCTTGTTTGGGTTCGCCACCTTAAGGAGACATTCTCCACAGCTTGTTTTACATGTTTTCAACAGAAACCAAGGCCTAGTTAGTCTCCAAGAAAGATCTAACCATAAGAAGTAATTTAATGTAAGATTTAAGGCAAAATCACCTTAAGAATGCAAGGAGAGTTCAAGATGGTTTCGACCTGAATCAAAACACCACAAGGTGTTAGATCTACTATATTGACATAGGAAATAGCTAGATATCAACAAGCTGCCTTGTTATTAGGTTTTACCTTGGAAAAATGCCTTAAAAGAGGGTATTTCCTTTGGATCTCGGCCATCCTTGCTCCAAATGGCTAACCAACTGATTCCACATGAAAAGAGAGAAGAAAATGAGGCTATGACCAAAGTTTCACAGCCGAACTTGAAGGGAATCAAAAGTTATGAGCTTAAAGCACATTTTTACCTTAAAATGAGATTTTGAGCAACCTTGGTCTCTAAACTTGTTTCATTCGAATTTGATTGATGTTATAACCTTATAACACTGAGAATAAGCCATAGGAACTGATTATTCACGAGATCTAAGCATAGATGGTGAAGAGATGAAGAAAAAGAGCCAAAAAAAGCCTTAAACCATTAATTCGAAGCTTAGAAGTTAGGTTTACCTTCCCAACTGAAGAAGTTCGGTTGAGAGAGCTTGGGAGAGCTTGGAGGAGCTGCTTCACCGAAATGAATGCAGCTAGGAGAGAGAGAGTGACTAGAATGGCTAATATTTGATTGAAAATGCATTATTGATTAGTTTATTGTCTCATTATTGGAGGTGACTCATCAAAGAGATAAGGAGGGGACATGGGGTCGGCTGATTGAAGAGAAAGGAAGGCTCCCACGAATTGAGGCTTGATTGATCAAATAATGGAGCCTAAAGTGAGTGTATAAACTAATAAAAGGCAAAAGTAGCCTTAATTTAAGGAGACTTATTTAAGTCTTGTTTATTGTATTGGAATTGACGAAATTTGACTCCCCCAGCCTGTGTATGTCGACCTCATGTGGTCCAAGGGGTCAAACTTTGACCTCTTGACCATTCTTAGTCAATGTTGACTCAAGCGGGCCCCCTTTTAGGGTTTTATTAATATTTTAATATTAAATTTGTAAAAATTTGTAAATTTCTGGAATTAAATTCCTAATATCATATAATAAGATATTTTATTATATTTAAAGGTATTTATAACCCTTTAGCCCATTTAAAACCAATTTAGAAGGCGATTACACAAAAACGTGCTTTAAGGAGTTTTAGTGCACATTTTGTGTCGCAAGGTGTTTCTGGGCTTGGTTTTCTTTGACAACGGTTTTGTTGTGTTCCTTACATGATATTTGATCATGGTATCAATTTGATATCATTTAGAGGTCATTAGATTTTTAAGGTTTCTTAGAGCACCTTTTTGCCCTTTTTGACCCTGAAGCATGAAAGTGATTGTTCTTTGTGTTGGAGTGTTTCCCAACAATTGTAATATGTTTAGTAATGTGTTAATATTCTTAGGACAAATTTTTAGGCCCTAAGTAGTTCATTTGGGTATTTATTTACCCTTAACAGTCAAAGGGTGCAACATCTTGTTTTATGTTGACCACTGTTGTTCTCAGTTGACTTTTAAGGCATGTTTAGGCCTTAATTAATATGATTAAATATTTAATCCATGTTTTATAAGTTTGGGGTATTTCAAGGTAAGTCAACACAAATAATGGTATGATTAGGTAGGGAGTCTATATAGAAGGAATTGGGTTTGGGTGCATTTGCACGTGTAAGGTGTTTGTAGTGTCGTTCATAAGTTATTTGCATTTTCAGTGATACTAAAATAGAACAAGTTATATTATACAAAACCCTCAGTTACTTTTACATCAGAATAATCATTAAACTTAATTGATAGTTATTTTACATAAAAACTCATAGGGCATTGAACACTAGTCATCATTAATAAGACATTATTCAATAATCATCAGTCACTTGTCACCCTCATAAGTATGTAGAGTAAGAATGAGACCTTATCTTCTTTAAACTCAAAACCAAACACACTAGGGGTGTTGGATGGATTTTTTGTATATGGTTGATGCAAATTGGTGTTTAACAAAAGTTGTGGATGTATGACTTTCAACGACAAAAGTTTTTTTTATATATATAAAATAGTGTGAGTTAAATATACTTCTTGTATGTAAATTTTATTTTGTTGACTATTGATGGGGAGCGTAATTGTTGACAAATTTTCACCTTTTAAGGGGTGTTTGTTGTAGGTTAAGCAGGAAAAAGAGTCAGAATGATTTCATTTTTGTTGTTTGTTTAGGGAGTTTTTCTTATTTCCATGAAACAGAAAGGGATGAGATTACCCCAAATTCCTCTAACTTGATTTCACACCTCCCTCTAGAGAATGAGATTCTCATACCCCATTACACTTTGACCGGTGACTGGTGACCATTAACCAATGACCGTTGAACGGTGACCAGTGGATGTTGATGGGTAACTGGTGGTTGTTGTCCGATAGTTAGTGGTCGTTGACAATTGAAGAATCCTACTGTGTGAGTATAGAACTGATAAAGAACACCAGAGGGGTGTTGACAGCAGTTGAAGTCAAATAAGTATTATTAATCATCACGTATCACACTTGATACAAGTATTACACGTAGTAGAGTTCTTCCCTACAATCTCAGGAGTATACTCAACCCAAAACACGTTGAAAAGATCAGTCTCTCTCAACACCTATAATCTGAAGTTCTACCCTTTTTGTAACTTCAGATATTTCAACCCTTTAACATGAATCGCACTTACAAAACGTTAACACCTCTCCTCGCCGTAGCTTATTCCTATGTTTTTCTTTTTCGTTTCGAAAGCCTAACCCTAACCCTAGGTTCTCTTCCTCATATATAGATTAGAGAAAATCAAATAATATTCTATCGTTTAAGATTTTATTTATCTTTAACAGATATATAAAATCTTGTTGAGATATTCTATCTTCTCCCTTTTCTTTTCCTGTTCAAGACTGACGAGCATCGCTTCAGGTTGATCTTATGGCGGACTTCAGTATTGGACTGAGTTTGCCGATCAAAATAGCATCAACAACCAGTGCTTCGTTTCTTTCTTCACTGCACAAACAAACAGTTAGGAAAATCAAAATGTATTATTTTTCATTATTCTTTATTCATTTTCCTCATTTCTTTCTATTTCCTCATCCCAAAACAAACACCCCTTAATGGTTTAAAAAGATAAGTTATAAGGAAATCGCAAAAGTTACTTCTACAAATTTGGAGCACCAAAAACTCATCCTAAATCCAGCACAAACATACCACTATAATCTATGACGCAATGACGTAGTCCAAATACAAAATGCAAAAGACTGAAATTGTAACCAACTTGACAAAAAATTACATTGCTCACCTATGAGCTTTAGAAAATTACAATACCACCCATGAGATATTAAGAAATTACAATGTTCACCATGAGTTTTTGAAAATTACAATGTCCACCCACATACTCATCAAAGTGAGGTGAATTTGAATAAGTAGAACAATAATTACCTTAAAAAATAACTTAGGCAGTGCAAAAAGTTGAAAGAAATCTTAAATTAACATTATATGTGTTGGTACGGTGTGACCAGCCACACCTTAAACCATATTACCAAGAGCATTAACCACACTTCCCCCCATAACATGCGCCCAAGCAACAAGCCATCAGTCAAGATACGGAGGCCCTGACTAGTATGTATCCCGTCTGATGAACATCATGCCCGAGAATCCAATCCCGCCAGGGTTCGAAACCAATGAGAGATAACCGGGTGCCACCTACGGAAACCTTGGTCGACCTCCCTCCCACATCATAAGAAAATCACTCATGACCTAGGTTGTATCCCTCTGACGTCCTTTCTAATCAGTCTCATCGGACAACCCGTCATTACCGTCTTATGCACTCATGGTTACCAACTTGCACACCTCTCTGACATGCCATTAATGCCCTAAGATAGCAAGCGTCTTTTCCACAATTAAGGATGTACGAACGAACAAAGCAAGGAAGCTTCGTCCCTAACAAAGTGACCTAATCTAGATGACATCATCCGCATCTCCAAGCATGACCCGCGTGCATTCCGCGTCATCAACCCGGCTAGCAAGTGAACGATGAAACCGGGAGACGCATCAAATCTTTTGTCTGCTTCCCTATAGATAGCAATCAATGTACATTTATCAAAAAAGCAAAACTGGTCGAGACATACCTAGTACTTGCGAACACTCTTTGTACCTCAATTGTTGCTCAATTTCTCTTACTAAGAAACTTCATCATATCTCCTGTGGATTAGGTTATTTTACGAACGAACCACGTAAATCTTGTTGTCACTTTCCTCACACATTACCACACTCAATACTCCATCATAATTCGGACCGTAATTCCATAAGCGGATTATCTTAACCCTAGATTTGTAGGCTAAACTCTAGTCTGTAGATTACCATCTCTAACAATATGACCCTCAAGAGACAAATAATGAAAGATACATAAAACAAAAAATAAAATAAAGAAATGAAACCAATGATAAAGTGGTGAACATCTCTATGCAAGTCCTCATAAATGTTACATTTTTTTTTCAATTCATCACTCTAACATTGCACGGTGTAAACTCGGATTTTTATTGGTTTAATCCTTGAATTACTTAATTAATGTAATATTTACTATTTCACCTAATGGTTGGTCAATATAATTTACCCCATTAAAACAATGGGTGGCCGAGAAGGGTCTATTGTATTGAGCCTTAGATGCACCCACTCAGTCAGGTCAGCCTCTACTTACTTCCTTCAAGTTTATGCTCATTGGTTCGAATGATTGGTACTTTTGCTCCAAGTCGCCCAAATAAATGTATGTGTCTTCCACCAACTTAATTCTCATATCTGCTCGTTAACAATCCGATAGATCAGATCCTAAATTTTGTTTTGAAGGGAAGATGGAATAATGTTTTCGAATCAGAGGTGTAACCACCTCATTTAAACCTCTAAAGCATAAGGTTCTTACTTGGTTAGGGACTGTTTATTTACATTTTACATAATTGCATTTTCTATCAATATCTAGCTGCTTAAGCGCTCCAAGACCAAAGACGATCAAACAAAGCGCATAGAAGAGTTTAAACAAGGCACCTCTCATTGCTTATTGCACCAAGCAACAGATCAACTTTAGCCTCAACAATACAGGAGACGGCGTTAGCTTGGTTGCCAAAAAGAATCAATCTTCGGTACCTGGCTACCAGCCAAGCTGATGCTATCACGCGTGAAACAAGCAAACTCCCACCAAAAGCAGTTCTATTTTATTCGACTGACTTGGCACTACAAGGACTACATACACATAACATCAAACACTTGGGTGTGACCTTCATTGATTTGAAGTGAGACACTATAACTAAACATCAATATTGATACCATTTTAATCTGTCACACTTCCCAACTAAATGAAAAAGCAAGTATAGAAAAAAGAGTGGGTGAAGCGACAATCTCTCACTTCTCAATCCTTATCCTGTACCAGGTTCCCAATCATATTTACCAACGGAACAGTCCCTTTCGCCATTATCTCCACTCTAGACACATTTGAAGCTTTCCCAAACAGCGACAAGCCAAACAGCAGAAGCTCCGGAAGATACAACCTTGAACTCAAGAACCCATGCCAATACCGTGGTTCAAGATCAAAGAATGCGTCAAAGAACCTCCTAGTCCCAGGCAAATCAAGCTTCAGTAGAATATCCATCCCAAAGCAGAAAAACTCCCTCTGTCTCCTCCTCTCAATCGGCCACAGATCCTTCCAAACTTCACTCGACAACTCATCACCCGCAAAACTTTTCCTTGAACCAAGGTATTTCACAATCGCTTTTGCCACAATGGGTGCAGCTGCCAAGGTTCTCGCCACCATGTAACCAGTTGATGGATGCACCATCCCAGCTGTCCCACCAATTCCAACCACTCTTTGTGGAAGGACAGGTAGAGGCCCACCCATTGGGATCACACATCGCTCATCCTCTTCTATACTCTTCACCCTGATGCCAAGATGCTTCAATCTAGCTTCCATCCTCTCCTGAATATCTTCCATGCGCAGACCAGGCCGAGCCACCAATGAAGTCTCTTCCAAGAAGATCCTATTCGAGGAGAAAGGCATGGCATACAGGAAAGTAGGGACCTTGCTGTTTCTTTCCTTCAGCACCTGATCACCATCCAGATGCGAGTCTCGCCAGTCCATGAACACCATCTTTTCAGGATCAAACGGGTGACCTTCGACTTCAGCCAAGATACCATATGCAACTTGGTAACCCGGATTATATGGCTTGTCATATTGCACCAGGCATCTAGAAAAACCAGTCGCGTCAAGCACAACAGAAGCCTGAATGGTCACACCATCATTGCAGATCAACAACGACTTTGATTCCTCATGGATAACCTTGATTACCTTAGCTTGGTGGAACTTCACCCCATTGGATATGCATTTCTGCATCATCTTCGACTTCAACCGCTTCCTGTTAACCCGACCATAGGGTCTATCCAGGTCCTTATTGACCCCATCTTTGATGTACACCACAGCACCAGACCAAGTGGTGTCAAGGCAATCAAGCAGGTCCATCGCTTCAAACTCATCCACCCAAACACCGTAATTGTTGGGCCAGATCACTTTTGGAGACGGGTCAATCGAACAGACAGAGAGGCCTGCTTCAGCCACCAGTTGAGCAACCGCGAGCCCCGCTGGCCCACCGCCGACCACAGCGAGGTCGATGACTGCTTCTCCCTTCGATGAATCGTACATGGGCAGCTCGACTTCCAGATTTTCTTCTTGGTTTCGGGAACTAGCTCTAGAAGGGCACTATTCCTTGCCCTAAGAACAGTTACATTTTTCATACCTGTGGATGTCAGACCAACACGGGTGGTTCTTCGGCTCAAAGACCTAATATAATTATCGACTTGATGAGCCTTTACTATGCCCAAGGGGGTGGTTGATTGCTCGCCGAACCCATTGATGGGATGGAGAAAATCGAGCTTAGTATGAACCCGAAGCAAAGTGCTCATCGATTCCCGAAGTTGGGGTTCAGTGATTGATCCGGAAATTCAACTGGGTCTTCACCAAATCCTGAAACTTAAGTGTCAAGGCATCCAAAACTAGGGATTCAATTTAAAATAAATGCAAATCTTGACAATAGTATGTCGATTCAAGCTGAGAACTCCCAGGATAGGTGAGAATGGCATCGAAAATAAGAGACGGACAGCTCACCATGAAGTAAAGAGACCCAACCGATCCATAAGTAAAAGGAAGCAGACTCCGGAATCGTGTAATATGGTCGGATTAGGCTGCGAACAGAGCCGAAAGAGGGGCTTTGGGAAGAGGAGGGAAGGTTGTGGATGTGGGGAAGTGGAGCTTCGTCGTGATGCGTCAGGGTTGTGGTGTGATGTGAGTCGTGTGGCCTTCCCTTGGCGGTAATCAAGAAGATCCGTCTTGCAAACGCCTGAATAACATAGGATTTGCTTTTGCTTCTGGATAGGGAAAGATTATGTACTCCACGAACAATCTTCACAATTAATTTAAACAATATCCTATAAAGTTGAACAATCTTTATACTAACGCGTGTAATCTCATCAATATGAACAATCAATACAAACATTTGAACAACCTTTGAATCTAAAATGAACGACAACCAGTTGTACAATAGTATTTGCCGCGATGTACCAGTACTACAGCTGTGACAATGGTAACCACTTTCATTACTCTCTCAAAATGAAGGCACGTTCCCATTAATACTTCATCGTGCTATTTTAACTTAACGTAGTTGAAATTTTTTAAAAAAAATTCCACAAAATGTTTTGATAATTATAATATTTACCCAAAATTTATGACATATTATGAGGAGTCCCAAATTTCATTATATAAGAGGGTGAATATGTTGTGAAATAAAACAGGCTTGGTTGTTTTACTATTGAACAAGAAGTAGATGATAGTCAATGTCGATGATTCTAACTAACACTACTCGTAAATGGGAAAAGTACGTACTTAAGAATAAATAACACATATATCAAACAAATTATCAGCAAAGTAGATCATAACGAAGTAGACGAAAAGATGAACGTGTCGCGCAAACCGAATCGACAAACAGAGCTATCACAAAGAAGATATAGCAATTTTAAGACCGAAACCCGACGTCGGCGCCAACAAAGAAGGGCCGGCGCCGGTAAGGAAGGAACGGAACGGCACCGGCGCCCCTCTTCCTCTTCGGCGTCAGCGCAGTTCCTTCCTTACCGGCGCCAGCGCTGGCCCTTCTCTGTTGGCGTCGACAGCGGGTTTCGGTCTTAAAATCGCTATATCTTCTTTGTTATAGCCCCGTTTGTCGATCCGTTTGCGCCGACGCTGAAATACCCCAAACTTAAAAATGGCGATTAAATAATTCTAATATGGTATTTGAAGGCCTAATAGTGCTTAAAGAATTTTGGTAAAGAAAATAAATCCAAAAGAAAAGAACGTGTAAAAGCACAAAACGTAAAATTGTGCGTTACGTAACTCTAGGAGGTGTGTGACCTCGACCAGGATCCTAGAGGGATCCCTAAGGCTTAGTTAGGCCTAATTAATATACGGGAACTCCCGAAGAAAACAGATTCATAAAATGGATTAAAAAGGCTAATGAAGCTTTAAAGTACGTTTTTCGAGAAAACCCGAAAACGTGACTTTAAGTGGTCAAACAGACCCGTAAAGATTATAGTTGACTATATAACTATAATTAAATATTAATGGAAGCTTAAGAACCATTAAAATTAAAGAAACGAGAAAAATCCAGAAAACGGACCCGGTTAGTGAATAGTGCCAAAACCGGGAAAATTAAGGAGTGTTTCTTGCGAAAAGACGAAACACCCCAACTTAATTAACTAATGGGCCGGGTTTTATTAGTAGTCAGCACTTCCCTCTCTCAATTTGTAAACTAGCTAATTAGCTAAAAGTAAACAAAAAAGCAAAAAGTGAAAAATGTGAACAAATACCCCTTTTTCTCTCTCTCCTCTCATTTCTTTCCCCACTCACGTACTGCCTTCCTCTCTTTCTTCTCCCTCTGCCAATTTCTCTCTTCTTCCTCCTCCTTCCATGGTGATTTGCAGCCCTCTCCCAACTCTCACCTTCTCCTCTTGCACAAGCTTCATTAAAGCTCCAAATGCAAAAATAAACACATATTCTTGCTCCCCTCACCAAGAGCTTCATTTCTATCTTTTCTTAATCTCAAATGGAGGAAGTTGACCTCCATGGGTGTTGGTCATTTGAAGAGAAAACTACATGTTCTTGGAGCTTGACACCTCCTCTTCCATTTAAGGTAAGAAAAAAGTCAAGAAAACTCACCTTCCTTCCATTTCCTAGCTTGGCCGATTTTGCCCCTTTTTAATGCCTTGTTTTATTTCTTGATTTGAGCATTGGTTCAAGCCTCCAATGGTGGTGTAACCCTCCTTTTGATTCAAGGTTTAAAACCTCTTCTAGAACTCCAAAGGTAAAACCCTAACTTTTGTGCTTTAAGCCTTCCATTGAATTCTAGAGTTATTCCAAGGGGTTTAGGAGTTTAATTATTGTTCATTGTATTCCCATGGGTGTTGGGCCGGAATTTGGCAATCACATTGCCCACTTGACCGAAAATGGGAAGAAGAAGAGAAGAGAAGGATTGAAAAGAAGAGCTTGTGAATTGGAGGTAATTAAACTACCTTGATTCCTACCTCTAATGTTGTAGGATTTGGGATGGGAAAATTGAGAAAGAAATGAACCAAATTTAAGTTAAGAATGTATTTGGTAGTTAATGAGAGTTGGTGGTTTAACTGTGTTGAATTAAGGGCCTTGGAGCCAAATTATTTGAGAATGTGTGTATGTTGTTGATTGATGAATTTTGATTGAGTTTGTGTGCTGGTAGGACCCTCTATGGGTGTGATTAGTTTTGATTGGTTTATGTGAGAAATTGTGCAATTGGAGATGTTAGGATTGTAGGTAAACCATGGCAAAATTTCAGTATAAATTATGGTGATTTAAGAGATGTCATGAGTGAGGAATGACCAAGGGCTAATTAGGTTTTGGAGAGAGACCAATTGGGTTAGTTAAACATCTAGGAGCTATATTGGAAGTGAGCTAAGTAGTGAGTAAAAATCTATAGCAAAGGGTGTTTAAGTGCCTTGGGAATTTAGAGAAGGTTGTGAATTTAGACTTTGAGAATGAGGCATGAACTTGAGTATTAGAAGTGCATTGTATTGGAAGAATAGGAATGGTAAAATGGTTGAGAGGAGAAGTGTGAACTGTCAAGGAGAAATTTAGAAATGCACAAGTGTGCAAAATGCATAATGTGAGAATTGAAATTTGTGGAATTGAACAAGAATTGGGTAAAGAATTTGACTAATGGTTTAGGGAGGTTTAGAGCATGATTAAGAGGGTTTTAGGGTGGTTAAACATGTTAGAAAACATGTGAAAGGATTAGGAAGATATTGGGTATGAAATAGGGGTTGAAAAGAGGTCAAAACTGTAAAACTTGACATTTCCAGGGTTGGTCCAGGTTTGTAAATCGGTACACAAACCCGGACCACCTCAAAAACATGCCAGAATGTCATTCCAGTGTTTGGTCCGGGTTTATAGCCCCGGACTCAAACCCGGACCACATGGAAAAATAGGCAGAATGTACTGCGATGAGTTGGTCCAGGTTTACAAACCAGGACACAAACCCGAACCAACATAAAAATGCACCAGAAAGTAGTTTTAAGCCTCTAAATGATGGGGAATTGATTGGGGATGGTTTTAGATGATGATTAGGACTTGTTGGTGGTATTTAAAGGCCATTAGAAGTGTAAACAAGTTTGAAAAGTGAATGAGAAGGTTGAGGACTTAGGTACATCTGAGCAAAACTAAGATTAACGGGATAACGGGGTTAACTACGGGAGTATTAGTTATTTACATACCGTAATACCTTAATGTTAATAGAAACATTTGAAATATTATCAGTGGATCGAGTAAGACCCGAGGAAAGTAAGGTGACACGGTAAAGTTAATCCATGGTGAAAGGTATGATTTTCTCATGCCCCGTATGCTACCGAGATTACACTGATTTGTGTTTGTTTGCTTGTGTGCCGACTTAATCAAGATAAAAGCATGAAAATGATTTATTGCATTTGATATGTATGTCTTGATGCATGTTGTGTGTACTAACCATCCTTGTATGATTGCGTGGTCTAACTTAGTGATATAGACCGACTCGTAGATGAGTATTGTTTGGTTAGTGACTCGTAGAAAGAGTTGTTTCTCGAAATAACAAAAAACGTGGAACCAAACGAAAGCTATCGAATCAAGAATAACGATGCAAACCTATAAATCACTATAACGTGAGAGAGTTTTTGTACGGGATTAGAAAACTCCCGATAGCGGTTAGAAAACCGAAATGAACAATCCACAAAATAATCAATAGTGGAAAGAAATGATGAAACCTCCATTTAGAGGATGACGATAGTTCAAAGAAAATAACTCTTGAGAGAAGTAAAAGAATGATAAAGGACTGTCAAACTCCTTTAAAAGATAGTTGATCTACAATATGAGGATCCGACCTAATTTGAGAAAATGTCCCGAACATAAAAGGTATTCGATAAGTTGGGGAAACCCTTAAATCTGAGAATACTAGACATTGAGAAAATTCCCTAAGCTATTAGATGATATCGAGAGAGATACTTCTAGGCTAATCTATATGATTACAATATAACTCCGAGAGAGGAGTATTTGGGAAATTGAGTAGTCCGGTAGAGATACGAACGTTTGAGAATTTGAGGAGCTAAGTGTATAGTTCCGTTTGATAGTCGAACCTTCCCACTATGCTAGACCCGGAGTAGGGTCGAAACGGGGAAGTAAGACTTGTAATTGAAAGCCCGGTGGTGAGTCTTGTGTATGACTCTGCCCGGAGGTCATGGGTAATGACTTAAAAGATGCCCTGTTGACAATTTGAGATTTGAGACTTGAGAGTTGAAAACTTGAGA
Source organism: Limonium bicolor (assembly GCA_023374045.1). NCBI lineage: Eukaryota > Viridiplantae > Streptophyta > Magnoliopsida > Caryophyllales > Plumbaginaceae > Limonium > Limonium bicolor. The sequence goes on from CM041778.1 coordinate 42,951,923, forward strand.
GTTGAAATTGAGGATTGAGAATTGAGTTTGAAACTTGAGAATTGAGTTGAGAATTGAGAACTTGAGAGTTCAGGATTGAGATTGAGTATTGTAGAACTTGATTGAGATTGAGAATAAGAGAGCTTGAGTAAGAGTAACCCAAAAGAATGGGTAAGACAATGAATATGTGACTAAGGCATTAGTGAGGTAGAAACCCTCAAGGCCTAAGAGTAAGTTAATATGAACTAACAACCTTGATGTGTTAGTTAGGGATTGTATTCCATGATTGAATGTTGAATACTTGTGCTAGTGTACATATATAATGTATTGCTATCCTGCATGATGATTGAATTAAAATGAATCCCATGTTCTCGACAAAGTAGTCGGCGTACCCCCGTTAGCACGCGGGGTATGCGAATTTCATACCAGCAATTTGTTGAGCCCTTGGGGCACCGTTTTTACTTACAGGTATCTTAGAGCCGATTACCGTTCTAGAGTAGGATGGGGATGGCGGTTAACATGGGTAGTTGATTATGAACATTTGTATTATTTTAAATGTTGAATTGTAAGCCCGAAATGTTATCGGCAAACTTGAGGATTGTAGATACTCGGTATAGAATTGAATTGAGGTTGTTTATATTGTGATTTAATTAAGGAATGAATTGTAATAGTGTTGTTTGATTACTCGATATACTAGTTCATCAGACCGATATTGTATTTGGATTTGGCCATGTTAGTCACGTGGGTGACTAACGGCATTGTATCACCCACCATTTGTAGTGAATTTCCGCTGCTTTGATATTGGTAATTGAGACGGATTAGGAGATAATGACTTGATTAGCGGTAGGGGTGTTACAGACGCGTTCATCTTTTCGTCTACTTCGTTATGATCTACTTTTTTGATAATTTGTTTGATATATGTGTTATTTCTTCTTAAGTATGTAGTTTTCCCATTTACGAGTAGTGTTAGTTAGAGTCATCGACATTAACTATCATCTACTTCTTATTCAATAGTAAAACAATCAAGCCTGTTTTATTTGATTATAGTTATCGACATTGACTATCATCTGTACTAATTTCACGACCGTCGAAGACGAATCTATCTAAATTTAATTAACCGACGATGTAGACACCGATCTAATTAGTTAGAGTTATCGACATTAACTACCATGGAATTCTTGTTCATACATACTATTAGGGATGATGGTAAATTAGTATTGACTGTGAGAGGTACGACAAGAGTAGGCCGCGGAATAGCCAATCAAGCCTGTTTTGTTATAATTAACTGACGATTTGGACACCGATCTAATTAGTCAGATGTATCGACATTAACTATCATTGACTTCTTATTTGATAGTAAAACTAGGGTGGAAATTCGGGTTGATGGGTCGGGTTGAAGCTCATCCATACCCAACCCGATTAAAATTGTATTGACCCATACCCGACCTAAAAATAATCAGGTTACAAACTTTCAACCCATACCCAACCCATATAAAATCATTGAACCCAAACCTGACCCGTTTAAATGCAAATAATTTTATTTTTCTGCAGAATAATCAGTCGTTCATAAAAGCGTGCACATGATGGTCATTTATTTCAAATCATTGTGTCGTTTTTCCAAATGTCAACATTTTGTTAAATTGGTCAATAATCTGAACTCATAGTCATTATTTGTGCGGATGAAATAGTGTGAACGGTGGAGTTTGTGTGACTAATATTTGACATAGTATTTAGGTTTTCAAACAAATAGTGAATGGTGGATATAGATGGCTTAAAGAATGTATTTGGATTTATCAAATAATTATTTGTGTAGGCCTAAAAAAGTGATAGTATTTTTGTTTGCTATTGTACTAATGGTTATAGAATTAATACGTATCCAAGTAAAATATATACATATTTATTTATTTATTTATATTTATATTAAATTAAGTAAACGGGTCGGGTTGAAATCGGGTTAGGACCCTTAACCCATACCCAACCCATATATTTAATAGGTAATTCATACCCGCTATTTACGAATTGGGTTTGGGTCGAGTTATCGGGTTGGGTAAAAACTGTCACCCCTAAGTAAAACAATCAAGCCTGCTCTATTCTAATTAACAGACGATTTGGACACCGATCTAATTAGTACGTGAAATTAGTGTAAATGATATACAATTTCGATGACTTTCAAATAGATTCTTCTTCTACGGTCATGAAATGAGTGGAAATAGACAATTTCGATGACTTTCAAATAGATTCTTCCTCAACGGACGTGAAATTAGTGGAAATGATAGACAATTTTGATGATTTTTAAGTAGATTCTTCTTCAACGGACATGAAATTAGTTACAATGATGGACAATTTCGACAATTTTCAAATAAATTCTTCTTCAACGGATGTGAAATTAGTGGAAATGATAGACAATTTCGATAACTTCCAAATAGATTCGTCTTCGACGGTCATGAAATTAGTGCAGATGATAGGCAATGTCGATAACTTTGATAAAATAAAACAGGATTGATTGTTTTACCATTGAACAAGAAGTATGTATATGTAAATGTCAAACAGATTGCAGCTTGCGCACTTTACATTGATTGAGATCAGTGCTCTCAGTAAGAACTATGTATATGTAAATGTCAAACAGATTACAGCTTGTGCACTTTACGTTGATTGAGATCAGTGCTCTCAATAATAGGGATGGCAATGGGTGATGGGTGTCCGTTTCACCCGACCCGCTAAAACAGGTGAAAAAGGGTGACGGGTGCAACAGATTCGGGTGACGGGTCGGGTCCCGGTCACCCGACCCGTTCACCCAACCAGTCACCCGCGTACATATACATATTTTTAAAAAATACTTATTTCATGGTTAATTCTCTATGTTTTGAGTATGTTGTTGACATTAGTTGATATGGTATGTCTTATTAACATATATAGATGTTTTTAGCAAAAAAACTAAGCTTATATAGGTGTTACAAAATAAAAAATATGTTGGAAAAAAAACGGGTGACGGGTTCACCCGTTTCACCCGCGAATGACGGGTGAAACGCGGGTGAAATGCGGGTGAAACGCGGGTGAAACGGGTGGAATGCATGTGAGAAATACATGTTGGAAAAAAACGGGTGACGGGTTCACCCGTTTCACCCGCGGGTGACGGGTGAAACGGTTGACGGGTGGTGATTTTTCAGGTGACGGGTCGGGTCGGGTGATGCGGGTGAAAAATGGGTGACGGGTCGGGTGGAGCATCACCCGACCCATTGGCATCCCTACTCAGTAAGAACTATGTATATGTAAATGTCAGAGGGTAGGATTTCACTTCTCGCACTATGATCACTGGTGAACAATATAAAAGGATGAATGAGATTGGTTTGCCGAGGGAGATAGCTCAAAAATGACTTTTGAAGACAGAGTTAATATCACAGACTTGTGCCAGTCAATCATGTACTAAAGCTTAGTTCAGTAGATGAGAACTCTGTTTATAAGCAAAGGATAAGGTTTCTTTTCTCGCACTGTGATCACTGGTGAACAATATAAAAGGGTGAATGAGATTGGTTTGTCGAAGGAGATAGCTCAAAAAATGACTTTTGAATACAAAAATATCACTGAAAGTCGATGGTAGTTAGTGTCGACACATCTAACCATCTGGATCGATGTTCAAATCATGTTAATTAGAATATTTACAACTGCATGTACAAAGAATTCCCCACAAACAATGCAACTCAATCATCCGGTAGATGAATACCAGCACCTGGTCGGCCAGAGGAAACAACTGTAGCCAGTGCTCGCGTCGTGGAGTGTACATAGATGCATAATGTGTCGACGTTAACTGATTCGTCATTGAATTCACCATCATCCACAAAAATTGGCTCGTATTAAATAGATGACCTGTTTCTACGTTAACTGATTCATCATCGAATTCACCATCATCCTCACCCTAAGTAGAAACAATCAATAATTCTGTTCAGTCAAGTGATACTACTCGTAAATGAAAAAACTATGTACATAAGAAGAAATAACGCATTATCAGACAAATTATCACTAAAGTAAATCATAATGAATTGACGAAAAGACGAACACGTCGGCGTAAACGGATCAATAACGAAGAAGATATAATGATTTTAAGACCAGAACCCGACGCCGGCGCCACAGAGAAGAGCCGGCGCCGGTAAGGAAGGAACAGCACGCGGGCGCCGAAGAGGAAGAGGGGGCGTTGGTACCGGTATAGATGGGACGGCGCCCGCGCCGTGTGTAATAAGCCGGCGGCAGCGCCGGGTTCCGTCTGCTACTCAGGAATCCTTTTTTGCTTTTTTTCGGACAGTTTTTTAACAAATTTTGCCTACATTAGCACCTAAACTAGTCATTTTTTGACTGACCGTATTAGAATTCCGACCGCGTATAATGAAATATGTATGCATCTCGTAATATGTCACAAATTGTGGGTAAATATGGTAATTTTTAGAAAATATTGAAGCAGGTAGGGATGTCAATTTCGGGTTTTGAGTCGGGTTGACTTCAACCGAACCCGACCTGCTCATGTTTCACCTCAACCTGAAACTGACTTGAACCGAAACGGGTTATGTTATGTCAACCAGAAACCGACCTGGTGACCCGAAATCAACCTGAAACTTACCCGACACCCGAAATCGACCAGAAATTGACCCAAAATCAACCAGAAATTGACCCGGAATCAACCCAAAATTAGAAATATCGTACTATCAATACAAATTCTACACAAAATAACCAAGACAATATAACATAACATAGAAAACCATCAAACATAAATGGTTACATGATTGATATATTAAGAGTTATGTCGCATAACTATAAGAATATATATTTTATTTTCTTTTATAAAAATGTTTTCAGGTTGCGGGTTCAAATCGGGTTGACAGCTCAAACCCAAAACCGACCCGGGTTTTTAGCAACCCAACCCGAACCCGACCCAAAAATATTTTGGTTGAAAATTGCGACCCAAACCCGCGTTTTAGCGTGTCGGTTTCGGATCGGATTTTGGGTTCGTGTCAACATTGACATCGCTAGAAGCAGGGGCAAATTGATCATTTTCCGACTGAACGAATTAGAATTCCGACTGCGCGTAGTGACCCTCTATTAGAATCCTATTAAACGTATAAGAGTAAAACTTTTCATCGCAGATTCGACTACACGGTCCTCTGCACCATGTGGCAGTTGGCACGTGAGTAAGAAGAAAATTTGTATTAACTTTAAATGGTTGTAACTTTTTATATATAAGTCCCAAATGAAAAAAAATGTATAATCATTGTTCACTTAAATTCAAGCTCTTCAAAATAAAACCAGTCATGGATATGTTTTAACAACTTGAAATTTTTTTTTACAAGTTAACGATGATACACTAAAATGATAATATGGTGCATTAATTTTGATATTATGATTCATTAATATTTAAAATTGATATTATGATTCACTAATTAATAAGTGGTGAATTAGATAACAAACTTTGGAACCAACAAAAAAATCATTATTGTTTTGTAGTGTATTGTTATTGTTGTATGGTGTATTTTAAACCTTATATGGTGTATCATGTATTTTCCATACATACTAAATATTATTTTGTGTTGTATTATTGTTTAATTTTTTTATATGTTTGCGATGATACACTATTATAAACATATGATTCATTTTTGATATTATGATTCATTAAAATTGATATTATGATTCATTAACTAATAAGTTGTTTTATATAACAAACTTTGAAAACAATAAAAATTATTATTTTTGTTATTGTTTTGTGATGTATTATTTATATGTTTTACGATGATATGATATGATTCATTAATTTAGATATTATGATTCATTAAAATTGATATTATGATTCATTAATTAATAAGCGGTGAATTAGATAATAAACTTTAGAACTGATAAAAAAAATCATTATTGTTTGTGGTGTATTATTATTGTATGATGATGTATTTTTATTGTTCTGTGGTGTATGTTGGGGTAAAACCTAACGGTAAATTATGCTGGGGGTTTAACCTAACGGCAAGTGTACCGGTCGATTATAGCAAGTTTTAAATCTCGGAGTATTCCCTGAGTATTGAATCCAAGGAGGCAGCGGCTAGTTTAATTTCTACATACACACAAAACAAGAATAATATTAAAATAACAGGAAATTGGGGGTTTTGTATGTGATGATGAATATTGTAAAGGAGTTCAATGAGCAATAAATAACAGGTAAATATTTGTTTTGATTTTGTTTGATAAGGGAAATTCCGGTTTACTACTTCTCTCTAGATTGCAATTTCTTCCCCTAAGTGATTTCTACAGTATTCTGAATAAAACCCTAGAATAAGGATAACTCGTATTCGGTCTCCCGCTCCACGAATTCTAATTAGCAAAGACCAAATCCTAACTCTCGTTATGAATCCACTGTTTACTAATTGCTTTAAGTGTAGTCTAGATTAATGGTCAGCTAGCGTTTAGAGGAATTACCATCTCTATACTAACTGGTTCTTTCCCTGTAGTCAATTGATAGCCGCAGTTCTCACTTATAAGTGAACAAACTGATAAACTCATTTAATTGATCAGATTAACAAGTCTAGGAATTCATAAGGGAAAATAACTTTATTCTATTGTACTGCAGAAAATCACAAAGGTTCAGAAATAATTATTCTAGAGATACATAGTAAACCGAAATTAAAAGCGACTACTCAGCCATAGACAAAATAACAATGCTCAATATAAACAGCATAAGGATAGAGGGATTTAGCAGAAAAACTGATTTTAGAAGCCGTCGAGATGATTCTGCAAATTTCTCTCTTGTCCGGCTGTCTTGGGTCGGACGCAGATCCGGACGCGTTGTTCTGGTTGTGTCCGGATCCGGACACAAATCCGGACGCGGCTAAACGGAGCACAGTGAGCAGGGTTCTGTCTGTGAGTGAGGGAGAAGAGTTACGGAGGAAAATTATGAATGGAGATGGATGGTTTATCGTGGATGAGAGGATGATATGTGGAGAGGAGGAAGAGAGGATTAGACTCTGAGAGTCTGGGACGATTTGAACTGAAGGCTGAAGCTGGTTTATATAGGCTTTAGAAATGAGACAGATGTTAGTGCAAGTTTGGTAGCTCGTCATTAATTGTGCATGGCTCTATATCAATAATGGTTGAGGTATGGGTTAAGCTCGCTTTCGGCTGATAATTACGCCGAAAGCCCGATTATCAGCGCGATTGCATTTTTATTTTTCATCTCTGTGTGACGTCCGGATCTGTGTCCGAATCCGGACGTGACACAAAACTTTTAGATCTGAAACTCGGAATATGTCCGGATCTGTGTCCGGATCCGGACAAGACACAGAACTTTTGGAGTTGAATCTCGGTGTCATGTCCGGCTGTCCTGGGTCGGACGTAGATCCGGACATGAGACGTCCGGTTCTGCGTCCGGCCAAGTTGATCCGGACGTGACCAATCTTTGTCTCTTTTTCCGGATTTGTTCCCCGTTTGTTGTGTTGCAATCCTTATGATGTAAAATCTTCCTTTCTCAGGGTTTTCCCTATATTTAGCATATAAAATGCATCAGTTCATATCAAAACATCAATCTTAGGAAAAACATAGAATAAGTGGGAAACATTGCTTAAATTGTAGCAGATTATAAGATAATTAAGCCCTTATAAGCCTATATGTTTCACACTTATCAACTTCCTCACACTTAAGCTTTTGCTTGTCCTCAAGCAAAATAAGGAATAAGAATATCACTAAAACCGTCACATAATCTCAAGATTAAACAGGTGCAGAGGGAAATCAAGCAAAGTGACAGATGAAAGAATAATCTTGCTCTTTAGAGGTAGGTTTTCATAAACAGTGAAGGAAGAACAATTTTGTAAAAGCATAGAGAAACTAGATTGTAGAAAACAGTTAACTTAGCTTGGGATTTCCACCAATTTTCATTCCTCTACCCTTTGGATGACAAGGGGTGTGAAGTAATGCCTTATTCCGCAATACCTTTCAACACCACACACTCATGATCAAAAGCATAATTTAACTGCAATCATCTCTTCTGTAAGCAAACGCATTATTCTTCAAGAATTATGTATAAAACAAGCTAATATTGAAAATTTTTGCAGAGTTCTTCCGTAACCCAGACTTTTCTCTCTATCCTTGAGATGGTGTTGGGCCAACTATCCCAATCCCGAGACCTTAGGTAGATAGGTGTTAAAGCACCCTTAAGACTTAATAACCGGATAGACGAGGCCTGCTATTGTTAGGAAAAAGTTTTGATCAGCGGAGTACCTTGCCTTACCTTTTCATTCCAAACATTCTCTTCATTTCCAAAATCCCAAGCTAAAATAATTTGATTTCCACAACTAGCTAATCCACCTGGTTTCAGTGAAAATAGAGTATTTTTGAAATAAAATTATTTATCAAACCTCATCAAGCAAAACGATTCTTACGGTTGTCACTTGGTTTAATTTCAAATGCTCCTTTAAATTTTTTTATTGGTGTGCATAGTCATTAGATCAGCAAAAAGCAAATGTGGCATTAAAGAACAACTAGCATGTTTTCAGGGAAAGGTCTTTCCTTCCTCACACTTAAGAGGAGCAATGTCCTCATTGTTCATAGAAATAGCAGTGAAAAGATCTTTCAAAACATGCTATACTCATAATAGACGCATAAGCAATAAATAACCCTCAACGCAAGAAAGGTGAACATCAATAAGTAAAATTATGAACTGAGACTCCCCTGGTGTTATAGATTGAGGAAGATGTTCTTCCTCACACTTGAAGTTTTTCCGGGGTCGAGATATTCCTCATGAGTCACAGACAGTATGCGTGTCGTCCAGAGCAAAAGTTGCGAGTTTCTAAACGATAAACAAATGCAGTGAGAAACCTAAACAACAAGAAAAGAGAAGCAAATAATGCACCAATACCCGAAACCGATCGAGCAGCATGTTCTATTTGAACATATTCTGGCACATAGTTGTTCTATGAGAACCAAGGCATTAAAACATCCAAACATGGCAAATAATAACAATAAACAGTAGAACATTAACCTAGAAAACAATTGCAGATTTTTTTTTTTGTGTGTCCGGATCCACGTCCGGGTCAACTTAGCCGGACGCACTAGGGTTTTCTAGAGTCCGGATTTGCGTCCGGCTGGATTTAGCCGGACACGTTGAAAATCTTTTTTAATTTTTTTTGTGTGTGTCCGGATCCACGTCCGGGTCAACTTAGCCGGACGCACTAGGGTTTTCTAGAGTCCGGATTTGCGTCCGGCTGGATTTAGCCGGACACGTTGAAATTTTTTTTAAAAAAAAATTTATATATATATATTTTAATATTATTAAATTAAATACCATTAATCTAAAACACCTCATTATTTTAAAATAAAAACATTTCCAAAAATAATTAAATAAAACAAACACAAGAAATGCAGAAATGAAATAGCAAGAGTGTTAAAGGACTCCCTGATCCGTGGTGAATACTGCCATGGTACTTCCTCACACTTGAGTTCAGTTTAGCATTAGAATGAAGTACCTGTAAGATTAAATCTGCAAAACCAGAAGAACTCAAGTGGAACCAGGCAGAGTTATTTATTAAAATAGGGGAGTCGGGGCTCGTGCTGTAATTATAAAAAACTCTCAATAGATTAAAAGTAAATTATATCAGGTAAAAGGAAAGTGAAAAAATGAAAGTAGAGAGAAGATTTATACTGGTGGGTTGCCTCCCACCAAGCTGCCCATCTTTTCGGTCTTTGGCTAGACCTTGGTTTTTGTTCTTAAGAGACTCCAGAAGATTGAGCCGTCTTTGAAACCTGGTGACACGAACTCCGAGAAGCTTCCAAAACGTTTTTAGAAGACCTACCAGCATAAAACAGTAGCTGCTCACCTTCTGCATTCAAAGTTATTGTACCATGAGCAACTTCGATTCGAGCGTCGGCTGTTGCTAGGAAGGGTCTTCCAAGGATAATAGGGACCGTCGGATCTGCAGCCATGTCGAGTACGACAAAGTCGCAGGGGAAATACAGATGCTTCACCTTAACCATCACATCCTTTGCAATTCCACAAGGGTAAACCATTGAGCGATCTGCTAGCTGAAGCGTCATTTGTGTAGGCTGTAAGTCTCCAATTCCAAGCTTTTCAAATAAAGTGTATGACATGAGACTAATCGACGCTCCTAAATCAGCAAGACAGTGGTCGAAGTCAATGTCTCCTACTCTGCATGGAATTGTGAAGCTTCCAGGATCTTTGCATTTTTCTGGTAAGCGCTTCTGTATGATCGCTGAACAAGTCTCTGTGAGCTGAATAGTTCCTGTCTCAACTAACTTTGCCTTATTAGATAAAAGCTTCCTTAAATACTTGGCATAGTTAGGCACCTTCGCAACTAAATCAACAAAGGGGATATCAACAGATAGTTGACGAAGTAAAGTAAGAAACTTATCAAACTCACTATCCTCCTTGGAACGCTTGGTTTTGTTTGGAAATGGAACTGGAGGAGCAACTTCAACTGTAGGTGGTGTAGGTGAAGGAGATTTGGTAACTTCACAATTCCGCTCATTCTCTAGCACCGGTTGCTCTATGCTCACCACCTGAGGCTCAGTAGCTTTACCTTTTACTCCTAGTAGTTACCTTCTTCGTGTTTCTTTTTCCTGCAACGAGCATTTGTTAGCCAAAATATCATCCACCAGTATAGCATAATTTGGCATTACCTTAAGCATGTCAGAAAAAGGAATATCTTTAGTTAATTCTTAAAAAATTTAAGAAATTTTCCAAGCTGTTCATCAAGGTCCTTTTCTTTAACCTGTCAGGAAAAGGAATAGGTTCTTCAAATTTACGATTGGAAACAGAAGAGTAAGAAGGTTGAGTTTCAGGAGACTCCTTCTCCTTGGGTTTTTCAAAAACTTTACTGGAGTCCTTAACCTCTTGTTGAACAGGTAAAATTGCAGCGACAAGTGGGAGTATCTTCTTCCACAACAAAAACAGCTTTAGCATACTCGCGAGGATTCTTTTCTGGCTGGCTAGGTAGAGCCCCTGCAAGTCTATCAAAAAATTTTTCATTCAGTTGGGCAATCTGAGTCTCAATATGTTTGTTGAAAGCTTTCTGCTCCAAGATGAATGTCTTGTTTTCATGGTTTGTGTGCTCTTGCTGTTCGAGTTTCCTATTGGTCGACAGGATAAACTCTCGCATCATGTCCTCCAAACTTGAACTCACACCAGCTGGCTGTTTCTGTGCCTGCTGGTTCTGCATTTGCTGATTTTGATGAGGTCTCTGAAAATGCTGAGTGTTCTGCTGTGGAGGTCTCTGACTGTAGTTATTTCCCTGGAATCTCTGCTGTTGATATCCTTGATTGTTTTGATTGTTGTAGAAGTTCTCTTGCCTGTTTCCCAGATAGTTTACCTCTTCATTTTGCTGAGAAGTACACTGACACATGTTGGAACTTCTACCACAATACTCACACTGTGGGAAAGAATCAGTCACAACAGCTGCACTTGACTGAGGGTTTATCATTGCACACATCTTCTCGAATTGCTTAGACATGCTATCCATTCTAGCAGCTAAAAGAGTGTTCGAATCTACCTCATAGATTCCAGCGGTCTTCCTTGGGGGAACCTCAGTAGATGCCCTAGTGCCTCCCCACTGATTGGATGCATTGGTAATGGTCTCCAACAATTCCTTGATTCTAGCTATGGGTAACTCCATGAGGCTTCCTCCTGCACAAGTATCTACCAACAAACGGCTTGAATGATCCAAATCTTTGTAAAAGGACTGTAAAATTACCTCCTCTCCCAAGCCATGGTGTGGTACTCTGCGCACAATCCCCTTGAAACGCTCCCAAGCCTCAGATAATGTCTCACCGGTGAACTGCTTGAAGTTGGTAATCTCTCCTCTCATAGTCAGCATTCAAGAAGGAGGGAAATACTTCGCCAAGAATACATTTGCTAACTCCGTCCAGGTAGTGATACTGTTGGGCGTTAATGAGTTTAACCATTCTGCAGCTCTATCCCTCAGGGAGAATGGGAAGAGAGTCAATCTAGCAACCTCTTGTGAAGCTGATGTAGAGCATGCTCCTACCAATCTCAGGAAAGTGGTGAGATGGACATTGGGATCTTCGGTGACTGTCCCGCTGAACTGGGGTGCGTTCATGACCATAGTAACATAGTGTGTCTTGAACTGCCACTGTACTCCAGCTGGTAGCGCAGGAATTACTATCGGTGAAATAAGCCCTTCGACGCTTGGGCGGGTGTAATCCCTCATGTGCTTCCCCGAATTCAAATTCTCCATATTGGCTCCTGAGGGGTTGTTTAGAATCTCTTCTTCAACTAGTAACTCAGAAACAATCTCCTCTGCTGGTGAATTTTGGAGGCACCTCCTGCTCAATTGGAGGATCCAGTACTAACCTTTTTCGAATCCTTCTTGTTACTCTGTCTATTTCTGGTTCAATTTCGAATTCAGGGTTTCCTTCAGAACGAGTTTTAACCATAAACCAAAATAATCAATAACTGATAGTGGGTAAAAAGTAAAAGTAAACTCAATCGGGTAACCAAAAATAAGAGAACAAATTGCACAAATCTAAAAAAAGAACAAATTAAAATAAAATAAAATAAACAAACAAAACTAAACTAAAAAAAACAAAAACAAAACAAAATTAAATGGGTTAATACCAATATAAAAATTAAACTAAGCAACCGTGCCTCCCCGGCAACGGCGCCAAAAACTTGTTGGGGTAAAACCTAACGGTAAATTATGCTGGGGGTTTAACCTAACGGCAAGTGTACCGGTCGATTATAGCAAGTTTTAAATCTCGGAGTATTCCCTGAGTATCGAATCCAAGGAGGCAGCGGCTAGTTTAATTTCTTTTTACACACAAAACAAGAATAATATTAAAATAACAGGAATGGGGGTTTTTGTATGTGATGATGAATATTGTAAAGGAGTTCAATGAGCAATAAATAACAGGTAAAATATTGTTTTGATTTTGTTTGATAAGGGAAATTCCGGTTTACTACTTCTCTCTAGATTGCAATTTCTTCCCCTAAGTGATTTCTACAGTATTCTGAATAAAACCCTAGAATAAGGATAACTCGTATTCGGTCTCCCGCTCCACGAATTCTAATTAGCAAAGACCGAATCCTAACTCTCGTTATGAATCCACTGTTTACTAATTGCTTTAAGTGTAGTCTAGATTAATGGTCAGCTAGCGTTTAGAGGAATTACCATCTCTATACTAACTGGTTCTTTCCCTGTAGTCAATTGATAGCCGCAGTTCTCACTTATAAGCTAACAAACTGATAAACTCATTTAATTGATCAGATTAACAAGTCTAGGAATTCATAAGGGAAAAGAACTTTATTCTATTGTACTGCAGAAAATCACAAAGGTTCAGAAATAATTATTCTAGAGATACATAGTAAACCGAAATTAAAAGCGACTACTCAGCCATAGACAAAATAACAATGCTCAATATAAACAGCATAAGGATAGAGGGATTTAGCAGAAAAACTGATTTTAGAAGCCGTCGAGACGATTCTGCAAATTTCTCTCTTGTCCGGCTGTCTTGGGTCGGACGCAGATCCGGACGTTGTTCTGGTTGTGTCCGGATCCGGACACAAATCCGGACGCGGCTAAACGGAGCACAATGAGCAGGGTTCTGTCTGTGAGTGAGGGAGAAGAGTTACGGAGGAAATTTATGAATGGAGATGGATGGTTTATCGTGGATGAGAGGATGATATGTGGAGAGGAGGAAGAGAGGATTAGACTCTGAGAGTCTGGGACGATTTGAACTGAAGGCTGAAGCTGGTTTATATAGGCTTTAGAAATGAGACAGAGGTTAGTGCAAGTTTGGTAGCTCGTCATTAATTGTGCATGGCTCTGTATCAATAATGGTTGAGGTATGGGTTAAGCTCGCTTTCGGCTGATAATTGCGCCGAAAGCTTGATTATCAGCGCGATTACATTTTTATTTTTCATCTCTGTGACGTCCGGATCTGTGTCCGGATCCGGACGTGACACAGAACTTTTAGATCTGAAACTCGGAATATGTCCGGATCTGTGTCCGGATCCGGACAAGACACAGAACTTTTGGAGTTGAATCTCGGTGTCATGTCCGGCTGTCCTGGGTCGGACGTAGATCCGGACATGAGACGTCCGTTCTCTGCGTCCGGCCAAGTTGATCCGGACGTGACCAATCTTTGTCTCTTTTTCCGGATTTGTTCCCCGTTTGTTGTGTTGCAATCCTTATGATGTAAAAATCTTCCTTTCTCAGGGTTTTTCCTATATTTAGCATATAAAATGCATCAGTTCATATCAAAACATCAATCTTAGGAAAAACATAGAATAAGTGGGAAACATTGCTTAAATTGTAGCAGATTATAAGATAATTAAGCCCTTATAAGCCTATATGTTTCACACTTATCAGTGTAGTATTATTATTTGCATTATGTATGTTAAGCCTTTTATGGTGAATCATATATTTCCCTCACATACCAATTTCGGACTAATAATGGATCATTTTTTTATGATGTATTTAAATTGTATATGGTGAATTATAAGTCTCATTGATATGAGCAAATATATACATGTAAATAATATAAAATTTCAAAGTTGTCAAAACATATTCATGATTGGTCTTATTTTAAAGAGTTTGAATTTAGATGAACAATGATATAATTTTTTTTTCATTTTGTACTTATATTTTAAAATTTACAATCATTTAAAGTTAATCAGTAAAAAGCAATCCAGTCAGTAAAACAATCCAGACATCAAATGAGCCGTGCGGACTTAAGTGCGGACAGGCTACACCACCGACATACTGATTTTTCATATAAGAATTTCAAGGTAAAACTTATATTTATAAAAATATATTACTTATATATTAAATCAAACAATATACACAGATAGTAAACAATACGAATTGAGTATTTTCTAAACAATGATAGTACTAATTTTTATTGGGTAAAGAGGAAATATCAAACAATAGATTTCTTTTATTTGGATTGTTCCCGATCAGTTTGGCTATTGTATAGTACTAGTCAAATTGAATAGATAAAATTGGAAGATCAAGCTTGAACAAAAATGTTTCTAAAACATTTAACTAAAAAACAACACTTATATACTTTTTTATTCTATTCAAAACATAAATCATTTTATGCTTGAGATTTAAATTAAAAATATAATTGTTTTGGATTTTTTATATCTATCTTTATACTTTTACTTTCGGTATTTTTTAAATTATTATAAAATTTCGCTCATTTTTTAGTTCTCTCACCAAAGTATGCTTATTTGTTCTTCCCATATAGAAGTGATGGTGTATTAGTCTTAAATCTTTTTCATACCAAGTGTGAAAAAAATCTAGAATGATTTATATTTTAGATAAGATGGGTATCAGTGTTTGGTTTTCTTTGAAGAAGTGCAAGAAGATATTGGACAAGTACTAATTGATCTGTAACTTTTTGAAGATGGTACTTTTTGTGTAAGATACTTAGGTGCCCCTTAATAGTCCTGAAGAGCAACTGTCAATGTCTATGCATTACTGATTGTGAACATTACTAAAAAGATTATATATTAGGAGTCAAGTGCCTCCCTCATGCCATTCAAGCACAACTAATTTCACATGTGATTTTTGGTGTAAAAAACATCTACTTTAGTTTGTCTTCACTTCCTACAAATATGACTTAACATATTAGATATCTTTGCATAATTTCTCTTTTGTAGTAATGAGGTAAATAAAAGATTTGATTTGTTTAGTTGGAATAAAGCATTTACAAAGATAATGTTGCATATTGAATATGAACTGAATCAACATGGGTAGGATGAATCAATGCATATATTTGCAAGGATATGTCATTTCGGAGGTACAAGGAATGTGTTGGAGAAAGCTTAGAGATGAGATTCAACATTAGGTCTAAAAAACAAATTTTGCAGGCTATAGTATATGATAAGTTCAAGCTTGACCATATCTATGAGATGTTTTATGTCTCCGGTACTCAATTGGATTAGGAGCCTCTTGATTGAGATTAATGGTGTGATTGATGAATTGCATATCTAAATTTCCTTTTATAATAATGAGAACAATAGGGAAACAACATCGTTTGTCATCACCAGGGACAAGCTTGAATGAGACTAATGGTGTGATAGATGGACTGCGTATCTAAATTTCTTACCTACTTAGATTATTTTTTAAAAATAATCACAATCACATATCCAGTTGATATATGTCATTTTAAGTGTATTTTAATTATTTTAGTTTTTTGTTTGTTATCACAAAATATATTTTGTGTGTCAAGAGACACATATTGGTATGTATCGGGGTTACCAAATTGCAGCATCCCTGCCTTATCATGCCTTGTGAAACTTTGGTACCTTGTTTCCATGTAGTACACTATAATTATGGTCGAGTATGTTCCTCGAGTGTGGTTTTTTAGATTGGTCATTGGCTGGTACTCGACCATTGAATGTGTCTAAGGTAGGTGAAA
The DNA here is from genome assembly GCA_023374045.1 of Limonium bicolor. NCBI lineage: Eukaryota > Viridiplantae > Streptophyta > Magnoliopsida > Caryophyllales > Plumbaginaceae > Limonium > Limonium bicolor. Next base: position 42,968,321 of record CM041778.1, read on the forward strand.
CTGAAAAGCGAGATGTTGAGTCCATTTGATGTCAGCTATTTTTCTTCTCGTAGACTCTAATTATCATAGTAGATGTCAAAATAAAGTAGAAGAGAACTAGTGGGACCACACTCCAAAATGAATAAGAGTTGCTTATCTTCTTAATTGAACTTTTTAAATTTCTCTATATGGGTAGCTGAGTAGATGTTTAGATCTGTTAAACAATAAGTATCGATTAATCTATAAGGGCTAGGCAGACACCCAAAATTTATCAAATAAATAAAATCTATAAAAACACTACTTAAGATTTGTTAAAAAAGAACTACCATGGAGTGAGACTTCTCAATGGTTGGTGAATGATTTTAGTTTTTTTGCTTATCTTTGTTATCTATGAAAGTATGAATATGTAGTGTACTTGTGTGATGAGCTGGATGTGCTTTATGTCGCTCTAGTCAGTGAGAATTACATCTTCTTTAGCTGATGTTATCCAGGTACTGGTTGTTGGTCTTACGACTTCCTTCTTTGCCACTATTTAAGGGGTAGGTGAAAATCTGGTATATATAGTTATGTATCCTGTTATCGGTTAATGAAGAAGGTTGTGTTTCAAAAAGAAAAAAAGGAAGAACTACTACGATCCTAAGTAGTAAGTATTTAATGATAGCCAAATTCTTGGCTACATGTTACTGTACTTAGACATAGCTACATCCAGAGGATAAGGGAGCGGCGCGCGTCGGTTTACTTTTTTTTTTTTAATTTCTTTTTCCTTGCATACTGTGACGGTAGGGTGATGATTTTTGTTTTTTAATTTTTTTCTTACTTAATTATAAATTTTTTAAATTGTTATAATTTTTAATATATAAGTCCAAAATGAAAAATTATATCATTGTTCATCTAAATTCGAGCTTTTCAAAACAAGACCAGTCATGGATATGTTTTGACAACTTTTTTTAAAAAATTATTTTTACATGTATGCCATGATATTTTAATGTGAGGATGTATGTACATATTTTAATGTGAGAATGTACATGTTTTAATGTGACGATGTACATGTTCAAATGTGAGAATGTACATGTTCTTTAATGAACATCTGTACATGTTTGTATGGCTATATGTACATGTTTGTATGACCGTCTGTACAAGCGTTCTTCCTTATATGTACAGGTTTTAATTTAAAGATGACACATTTAATGATTCATACAGGTTTATATGACTATCTATATGTTTTTAATGCGAGAATGTGCATGTCTTTACGTGAGGATGTACATGTTTTAGTGAATATTTGTACAGGTTTGTATAACTATATGTACAAGTTTTCTTTTACGTTCTATGCTCCATACATGTAAAAATAATTTTTTTAAAGTTGTCAAAATATATCCATGATTGGTCTTGTTTTGAAGAGCTTGAATTTAGGTGAACAATGACATAATTTATTTTCATTTTGACTTATATATTAAAAGTTACAATAATTTAAAATTTTATAATAATTTTTTTTTACAAAAGAAAAAACTACAAAAGGGTGCCGGGACTGAAAAAAAACTACGAAAGGGCGGAAAAAAAAAGCATCGCTCGCTGGCCAAACCAAGACTTAGGCTCTGTTCGGCATGGCTGTTTTGGCAGCATAAATGCAGCAGATTTGACAGCAGGAATGCGCTGGCATAAATGCAGCATATTTGCTGGCAGAATGTGCTGGCATAATGCAGCTGTTTTGAAAACTGCTGTTTGGCAGTGCAGCATATATGCAGCATGTTTGGTTAAGTTAGTTATATGTAGTGCGTTTACCGTTTTCGTATTACAATTATATTTTTATTATATTCACTACGTAATTTTATTTTGTTAGTAAAAATAAATAAAAAAATCACAAACAATAAAATTTTTATTTCTATTGTTTAAGCAAAACTTGTAACTCCTAAACAATATATTTTTTATCTAAATTTTATAATTCTTACAAATATAAAAGCGTAAAAAAAGAAAAAGCGTTTCAAATTTTCTGATAATGTTATGTGAATTTATTTAGTGAAATTATAACTTTTAATAATATATAATATTTTTGTAACTTTGTATGTTAATAAATTTATATCCATTCATATTTCTATATACTATTTTAATATTTTAATTTATATATCAACAAGTGTGTATATTTTTTCATTTTTTTAATTTTATTAATCTATGTGGTATTACAAATAATATATTATAGATTTGTATTGTAAATGTGATTTTTTGTAAATTTGGCTAAAGATGTGGTACTATTTTTTATAAATTATTTAAAGCATTATGTAATTTGTAATAAATAAAGTAACTTGTAATTTTTTTTTAAATCAATAGTCACAGTAATTGCATTATGAAGTGAGTAAAGAAACGGAAGTGAAAGCACGAAAATGAAAAAGTATCATTTGCTGTGGGCATTTATGCTGACATTTATGTTGTTTTAGGCGAACAGTAAAAACAAATAAAGGAGTCCAAAACAGCATATACTGTATATTTATGCTGTCAAAAAATGCGCAGATATGCTACAGGCGAACGCATCCTTACTCTTAATAATAACACACATATCCTGGACAAAACTACGGAAACATTTGTCCCCTCGTTCTTATCTCTTATCTTGTCCATTAATAGTGGCCCATATACCACGTCTCAATAATTAACAAAACATATTTGCAAAATACTAATAAAATAATTATTTTATTAACAAAATATCCTGAAACGCAACGTATTGGAATTGCAGCTGAGACCGATGACCAAAGGCAAACCCCTAGCCCGTAGGCGAGCCGAATTGAGCGACAGAGATGGTTTGTGTTCAAGGGGAAATAGAAGAGAAGATCAAAGAATACTGAAAACATACTACCAAGTTGATCATGACGACTTCGACGCCAACGGCGGACGATTTCTCGGTGTTGGTATTGGCATCAGACCTGGGAATCGATGCCCGGCCCTTCCTCTCTCCGGAGCAAAGAGACATTTCACACGAGGAAGGAAAGGAGGACTGGCATGACTGCCCATCGTACTTCGCGGACGAGGATTTCTCCGATCTCGAAGTTCTTCAATTTTTCCGAGTCCAGGGACTTGACAAGCACGGAAATCGGATTTTTCGAATAGTTGGAAAGTACTTCCCTGGTGAGAAATCTAATTTTATGTTAAAATTTAGTTTAGATTTGGGGGGTTGTGGTTATTAATTACGTTAAAAAGTGATCTAGTAACTGGGCCAGCACTTGAGGAATTGATACCTTTTGCAGTCCGATTCTGATTATTACTGAGTTTAATTTGGAAAAGATTTGTCCAATTGTTAGTCTCTTTCTACTAATATGTTGAACTGAAATCTATTTTTTGATGTCGCTGATGGAGGCCTGGCAATGGGTGTTTCTTTCCCCATTACGTCCTAAACCGACTTGTAGCTGTTATATTTGATGTAGTTTAACAGCATAGCTTCGTTTTCTGACCAGGAAAGAGACCAGTCGTCTCTAGTCTTTGATCTTAACATACCACATTTATGTAGTCGAGCAGCAGAACTACTATCTGGATTTATCTGTCCCTTCCGACTTACTTTTGCGATCCATGATTGTGTGTTGTTTCTAGAAAATTGACATCCTCTCTTGATTCTCATGTAATGTACACAGCTCAAGTGATTAGTGCAGAGCGGCTCAAAAAGTATGTTTTCTACAAAGTGTACACGGAGGCATCAGAAGGACCATTTTGCATCGTGTACATGCACTCAACTGTTCAGAAGGAAGACAATTCTCCTGGTATGACCATCCTGCGATGGATCTATGAGGATCTACCTGAGGAAGCCAAAGACAGACTTCAAGCTGTGTATTTTGTTCATCCTGGGCTTAGATCGAGGCTTGCTTTTGCCACTCTTGGGCGATTCTTTCTAAGTGGCAAGTAAGTTGTTTGTTTTCAATCACTCGGGAAAAATGAAAACAGATGCTGATTGCAGATCTTGATAGTCTTTGTTTGTCATTGATATGTGCATCATGTGTTTTGCTGTCTTAGCTGAAACCTTCCCCTTCTCTTTGGCAGTTTATATTGGAAAATAAAGTATGTGAGCAGGCTTCAATACTTGTGGGATGATATAAAGAAAGGGGAGATTGAAATTCCTGAATTTGTTCAGAAACATGACGATGTACTGGAGAACAGACCCCTGACTGACTACGGAATCGAACCAGACCCTCTTCATCTCACGGATATTCCTTCTGCATCCTTCTCGTTTGGCAGATTTGACCAGAGATGGACATCTAGAGAGTATATCTCATGAAGCTCTGTTGTTACCCACATCCTTTTGTGTGAGTGTGTGTTAGCACCGCCTGCATTGTGGGGGCAGGGGAATGATATGATATAGGATGCTTGTGTCTTTTTCTTAGTCAGATAAAGAATGATGCTACTATGAATCTGCAGCCGCTGCTTGATGCTATCATCATCATCCTCGTTGTAAATATACATTTGCTCTTTTGGTCGATTTATTGACTTCAGAATTAATAGTTTGAACGTTTTTTGTTTGTAATTGTATAAACGGGTAATAGGAAGGCAGGGGAAGGAAGGAAGAGTTAACAAACAAGCATGGAAAAAGCTGTGAATGGTGGCAAGTTATAAGCAAAACGAGTCCATGCCACGACAAAGATGTAAATACTTACTACATGACAAGACACAAAGTATTTGGCACATGACATTAAACATTAGAGATTACTATTCCCATTCCACACATGATACATGACAACACACAAAGTGGTTCAATCCATCCATCCATCCATCCTGCTAAAAAAAGTCCAATGCTTTGATCTGCAACATCATCTTCTCAGCAGCAGCATGTATCACAGATCCAGCAACAACACAGGGCAGCAAGGCTGCACGTCAGGATATGTAGATACTCTCATCATCAAGAAGTTAATTTGATAAATAATTAGCACATGTTTAGGCAGGTTTAACGATACGATCAAGACAAAGGTTTCAGGTTTCTTCCTAAACCCTTAATGTCCAGTGAAACAAGAATAGATGTTATAACTTACCATCCTTTTAGAAATCCATCTCCTCTCTTCTTGACACGGAAAAACCTTGTCTTCTCATTCTCGGAGGACGGGAGAGGATCTTCAGGAGTTGGATAGCCTGTAAAACCCCTCAAATATTAGTAACTAAATGCGCAAATAAATTAATTACGGGTCCCATTAATTAAAGCTGCAAGCAGCCTGTGATTAAGCTTTGGTAGCTTCCAAATATTGTATGCGCGTAATTTGCAGCAGACCTGGAGGAGGGAGCTTTTGCTTGTACGTTTCCGGCTGAGCCATATTGGAAGATCAAAATGAATAATGAGGTAACTAAGCGGTGAGTTAGCTGCGCAGCTCTTTGCTAATTAACTAGGAAAAGTCAACAACTCAACCACAGCAAAAAGTACGATCGTATAGTGTTACAAAATGCTGACTGGATCCAAAGCCCGAAAGCATACTTCACAAATTTTAATATACCTTTCAATATAGATGTTCAATATCATCTGATCATAACCAATGATAACGTGCACGTACTAGTTTCTTGACTTCTGCCAATTATGAGTTGACACTTATCGTACGTACTTGTCACGTTGTGCATATATCATCTGGGATGATAAGGACATGCAGGGTTGATGATATGCTTCTTTCCTTTTATTGGTGCCATTGTTAGCATTAACAGGCGGCAACTGCTTATGTGCTGGGATGATATTCACCACTGATTGCCTTGGTGAGAACATCATCAGTTGATTTGCAAGCAACTGAGACGACTCCTTCTTGACAAGGTTCCTGACATAATGGGCGTCAACATCTTTGTGTTTTATTCTCTGATCATGTGAAACTGAATTCTTGACTTGACACTGTGTAGTGCCGATGGACTATTTTACTTGACTTATTGACAAGAGATGAACATTAATTCGAAGCACATGCACACACACTTGTTATTCAATGAGTTTCTTCAGTATATACTCAAGTAATTTTCAGTTCTTACCCGAATCATTGAAACTCAACGGACTGACAACACATTCTCACCCAAAACATATGTACTATATTTTGTTTTTCTCGTAAACGAAACATGTACTATATTGTTTATCAAGAGTTATACTAGTTATTAAATATTACTCGAGTTTGGATCAAAGCGGTAATTAAGGAAGTGCCTTTCTACAACCTCAATGGCCGTTCTCATTAATGGTTACCCGGGTACCACCTTTTATCTACAGCGGGGCTTACGTCAGGGTGACTCCCTGTCGCCACTTCTTTTTATTTGTTGCATGGAAGTTCTGACGTCAACTTTACAGCTTGCAACACAGGTCAACCAATACTCAAAGTTCACTCTCAGCGGGCTTCCTTCGCCTATTACCAATTTATTCTTTGTTGATGACTGCATCCTTTTTGGAAAGGGTACGGTTTCAAATGCCCAAGCTTTGGCTAATATTCTTGAGGATTTCAAGCAAACGTCTGGGCAGTGCATTAATATTGACAAGTCACCAATTATGTTCTCTAGGCAATTGCCTGTCCCACTGTGTGATGCAGTTGCATCTACTCTAGGGGGACGTCACGTGAATGACTTGGGTATGTATTTAGGTTTTCCAGTCAAGATGGGCCATAATCGAAATGCCATTTTTGCTTACATAAAAGATAGACTGGCGAAACGGATACATCAATGGTCCCATCAGATCTCCCAGCAGGGCGGTTAAACCTGATCAAGTCTGTTTTGCAAGCTATTCCCACGTATGTTATGTCTATTAATGCTTTACCCCAAGCCCTACTGAAAGCAATTAAGAGCATGATTTCAAAGTTCTGGTGGAGTGGGTCCTCTGCCAAATCATCTATTCATTGGACAAACTAGAAAAGCAATGTACCTTCCTTTAAGCTCTGGCGGTTTAGGTTTTCGGGATCTTCGCAGTTTTAATAGGGCTCTTATGAGGAAGCAGCTGTGGCGCATCTTGGTAAACCCTCACTCTCTCCTTTCCTGCTTTTACACAGCTCATTATCTTGGTCACACACCTCTTCTGCAAGCTCAACCTACGTCTACCTCAAGCCCAATTTGGAAAGCTCTATTGGGTGTGTGAAACCTGATTGATTTGGGAGGACATAGGCAGATTAATAATGGTCACACCACGTATGTCCATGACTGTTGGCTCCTTTCCAAGGAGGGAGGCAGGCCGTATCTTTGGTTGGTTCCGCTTTTTCTTCAACACGCTAAGGTGTCTGACTTAATGCTCTCTCCTTCTGCCTGGAATATTCCTCTCTTACAGGCCAACTTTCATCCGGAGGATGTGCAACACATTTTGAATCTTCCTCTCCCCAATGTTAGTACACGCTCAGACACATGGTTATGGAGCTTCACCTCAACTGGGCGCTATTCTGTTAAGACGGCCTATCATAGTGACGTTGCCCTCTCTTGACCCACGCAACCAAGTATGTCTACCTTATCAGTTACGCCTCAGGGTCTCGCTAGAAAGCGGTTATGGAAGACGGATATGCCACCTTGTGTTCGTCTTTTTGGTTGGAAGATTTTGCATGGCGTTATTCCCTGCATGGAGATATTAGCTCACAGATTGCACCGCCCCGACCTAGCATTGTGCCCCGTTTGTGGGGGCAGTGAAACGTTGCCCTATGTCTTTTTCCACTGCCCCTCTGTTAAACAATACTGGGACTGCACCGCTGCTTCACACAAATATTGCTGCATTTGTTGATTGGTTCATGCACTCATGCACTACCAGGTCTGCCTCCGAACTGTGCATCCTCACATCTCTCCTTTGGAGGGTTTGGTATGCCCGGTGCCAATTAGTTCATCATCGAGTTCGAACTTTCGAGGCTGGATGGTATCAAGCTGATAGTTTTCTCCAACATAGTCTGCCCCTCTCAGACTCCTCTTCTCCTATCAGTTTGTATGCTCATCGCTCCTCCTACGCTCATTGGGCCGAGATTTTTGTTGATGGCAGCCTTGACCAGTTTGGTCGTTTTGGGCTAGGGGTTGTTGTTCTGGTTAATGGAGTTGTCGCTGCTACAGCAGTTTCGGCTGGCACGGGGCTTTTCGAACCTTCACACGTCGAGGCCCTGGCTCTTGTTCTGGGCATTGATATTGCCAAGCAGCATGGGTTTCAGCATATACGTGTTCTGTCAGATTGCAAAAGTGTTGTTGACTATGTTTCAGCCACCGTGCAACGGCTTTGGACGACCAAACGACGAATTTTCTTAATTGTCTGCTTACTCAACTTCCGCCTATATTTGATGTTGCATGGTTTCATGTTAGTCGAGATAACAACACTATAGCTCATAACCTAGCATATCATGCTAGAAAAACTCAGCTTTATAGGAGCTGCTGGAAGTCTTGGCCTTTGTGCACACTTTATGTTCTTAATATCAATATAATTGGTTTTTTTTTAAAAAAAAAAAAACAATTGAGTACTCAAGTTTGGCCGCCCTTAACCGGATTTTGCACAGTTCTCCCATATCTGCTGCGGTGTGATTTCGCGGTCCCTAAACCAAACTGAAAAACATACAACAAAATGACGTTTAATAATATACAATATTTTGGTCACCGGTTAACTGAATTAAGACCGCTCTAAACACAAAAATATTAATATAAAAAATATCATAAATTTCAATTAAAGAGTAGTTGAAAATCACGGTTTTTGACCAAAATCAAATTACGCTGATGAAAATTTCGCCAATTGCAGACTCGGTGGCTGTACGAAACCAAAGATTAATATTGGGTTTGATCAGCGGAGTTGAAAATGGCTGGAGGAGGAATGTATAAACAAACTGTTTATAACATAGTACAAGTTGATTAAGTTATATATTAGCTGCAGATAAGGAAGCTAAGTTAAGACAACAAAGATTCAGTACAGCGGAGCATTAAATAATCGGAGTGTCTGGGCTACATCTAACTGTAGCCATCTGGCTACAATCCAGAGCGTGACTACGCGCGTTTAATTTTTTTTTTCGCGCCCCGCCTTGTCGTTGTGTTTTGTTTATTTTTTTTTCTTTTCCTTTTTTTCTTTTTTTATTACAAAACTTTGAATTGTTGTAATTTTTAATATATAAGTCCAAAATGAAAAAAAATTATATCATTGTTCACCTAAATTCAAGGTCTTCAAAACAAGACCAGTCATGGATATATTTTGACAACTTTTTTAAAAAATTATTTTGACATGTATCACAGTAGGTAAAATAAACTTGTACAGATGGTCATACAAACTTGTACAAATGTTCATTAAAACATGTACATCATCACGTAAAAAACATGTACATCCTCGCATTAAAACATATAGATAGTTATATAAACCTGTAAGAAAAATTAAATATGTACATCCTTAAATTAAAACCTGTACATAAAGGAAGAACACTTGTACAGACGGTCATACAAACATGTACAAAATGTTCATTAAACATATACATTCTCATAATTGAACAAGTACATTCTCACATTTAAACATGTACATCGTCACATTAAACATGTACATCGTCACATTAAAACATGTACATTCTCACATTAGAATATGTACATTCTCACATTAAAGTATATCAACGGCTTCCAAATAGATTACCCTAACCCCACACACCCCTAAAACCCCCTAGAAAAGCTAAAAAATGTCGAAGGCATTTTTAGGGTTTGTAGTGGCAGACTCTAAACCCGCGACCACAAACCCTAAAAACCTGTCGAGTGAGTTGCTATAATGTAAAGTATAGAACGGTTTCCAAATAGATTACCCTACCCCCCAAAACCCCCAAAACCACCCTAGGATAGCAAAAACGTGGAAGGCATTTTTAGGGTTTGCAGTTGCGGGTTAGGGTCTAACGACCCTAAACCCGCTACCACAAACCCTAAAAACCTGTCGAGTTAGTTGCTACAATAAAGTACGAAACAAATCCAAATAGATTACCCTACCCCCAAAACCCACCCTAGGATAGCTAAAAAACGTCGAAGTTAGACCCTAAACCCGCTACTACTACAAATCCTAAAAACCTGTCGAGTTATTGCGATGATGTACAAGTTTTTACGTGTGGATGTACATGTTTTAATGAACATTTGTACAGGTTTGCATGACCATTTGTACAAGTTTTTTTTACGTTTTGTGCACTATATATGTAAAAATAATTTTTTTCAAAGTTGTCAAAACATATCCATAACTGGTCTTGTTTTGAAGAGCTTGAATTTATATGAACAATGATATAACTTTTTTTCATTTTGGACCTATATATTAAAAGTTATAATAAGTTTTAGATTTTATAATAAAGTAAGAAAATAATAGTAAAAATCTTGAAAAAGAAAAAAAGGAAAAAAAGAAAAAAAAAAAGAAATGCGCTGCACGCGCGTGAAAGAAGAAGAAAAAAAATACACACTTCCATCCGCGTAGGTAGACTCCTCTTTGGTATGTAGCCATCTATATACATTTAGGTGTAGGCAAGATTTTACCTAAATTCGTACCGAATAGTTGAATCATAGTCTCCTACAATAAAAATGATCGCATGGATGCGCTGTAGCAACAACACCTATGAAAAATCCTAGTTCTGTTTGTTAGTTTAAAGTTTAAACCAGTTATAACAATTAAAATCTTAAACTTTATCTTTTTGTTAGTTATAACAACTAAGATATTGTCCAACTTTCATGTTCAACATTTTATGGTTTTGTTTCAATTCCACACTATTTTAGGGCAGTTATTACAATTAATACTCCACACAACGATACAGGTTTCTATAAGTGAACTCGTACGCTCAGTCGTGTTTTCACTTCGCATAGTCAGAATTTTAAAAAACTTTATGATTTTGCCCCTACCTTAATATCTTTCAGAAATTACTATATTTACCCACAATTTGTGACATATTACGAGGTGACCCCAAATTTCATTACGCACAGTCGGAATTCCAATACGCTCAGTCGGAAAATAACCTATTTAGGGGCTAATGTAGATAAAATTTATTAAAAATGGTTTGAAAAAAGCAAAGAAGGATTCCGAAGTACTTATATAAGTAAAAAAATATATCATAAAAATTATCAGCAAAGTATACCATGACAAATTAGACGAAAAGACGAACGCGTCGGCGCAAATGGATCAAAAAACGGAACTATAACGAAGAAGATATGATGATTTTAAGACCGGAACCCGGCACAGGCGCCGGTAAAGAAGGGCGGGCGCCCGCGCCGGTAAAGAGTTCGATCTGTTTGCGCCGACGCGTTCGTCTTTTCATCTACTTTGTCATGGTATACTTTGCTGATAATTTTTATGATATATGTATTATTTCTTCTTAAGCACAACATTAACTATCATCGACGTCTTGTTCAAAATTGTCTATCAACCACTAATTTCATGTTCGTTGAAGAAGAATCTATTTGAAATTCATTGAAATTGTCTATCATTTCCACCAATTTCACGTCCATTGACGAAGAATCTATTTGAAATTATCAAAATTTCCTATCAATATCAATATTAACTATCATTGACTTCTTATTCCATAGTAAAACAATCAAGCATGTTCTATTCTAATTAACAGATGAATTGGACACCAATCTAAATTAGATGTATCGACATTAACTATCATCGACGTCTTGTTCGAACTTACCTATCAATTCCACTAAATTCATGTCCATTAAAGAAGAATTTATTTGACAATCATCAAAATTATCTACCTTTTCCCCCAATTTCATGTCCATTGAAGAAGTGTCTGTGTGAAATTATCAAAATTGCCTATCAATATTGACATTAACTATCATTGACTTCTTATTTGATAGTAAAACAATCAACCCTATTCTATTTTAATTACCAGAGAAATTGGACACCGATCTAAATAGTTAGATGTATCGACATTAACTATCATCGACGTCTAATTCGAAATTTCCTATCAATTTCACTAATTTCATGTCCATTGAAGAATAATCTATTTGAAATTCATCGAATTGTCTATCATTTCCCTCAATTTCACGTCCATTGAAGATGAGTCTATTTGAAATTATCAATATTGCCTATCAATATCGACATTAACTATCATTGACTTCTTATTCGATAGTAAAACAATCAAGCCTGTTCTATTCTAATTAGCAGATGAATTGGACACCGATCTAAATAGTTAGATGTATCGACATTAACTATCATCGAAGTCTTATTTGAAATTGCCTATCAATTCCACTAATTTCATGTCCGTTGAAGAATAATCTATTTGAAATTCATCAAAATTGTCTATCATTTCCCTCAATTTCACGTCTATTGAAGAAGAATCTATTTTAAAATCATCAAATTTGTCTATCTTTTCCACTAATTTCACGTCTATTCAAGAAGAATCTATTTGAATGTCATTGAAATTGTCTATTTCCACTAATTTCATGAACCTAGAAGAAGAATCTAATTGAAAGTCATCAAAATTGTATATCATTTCCAATAATTTCTTCTTCAATGGGCATGAAATTAATGGAAATGATAGACAATTTAGATGTTTATCATAAATTCTTCTTCAACGGACGTGAAATTAGTGGAAATGATAGACAATTTAGAATTTTTTTAGACAGATTTCTTTTTCAATGGACGTGATATTTGTGGAATTGATAGACAATTTCAAACAAGGCGTCGATGATAGTTATTGTCGATACATCTAACTATTTAGATTGGTGTTTTATTCGTTTGCTAATTAGAATAGAACAGGCTTGATTGTTTTACTATCGAATAAGAAGTCAATGATAGTTAATGTCGATATTGATAGATAATATTGATAATTTCAAATAGACTCATCTTCAATGGACGTGAAATTGAGGGAAATGATAGACAATTCGATGAATTTTAAATAGATTATTCTTCAACGGACATGAAATTGGTGGAATTGATAAGAAATTTCAAATAAGACGTCGATGATAATTAATGGCTTCGTTCGGACATGTCACAAATGTGGCATAAATGTGTCATTTTTTATTTTGGCATTTTGACCCAAAATGTCAAACCGTCATCACCGAACAACAATTTTCAAAACAGACACAAATATACCATTTTCAAAACAACCACAAACAACCACAAAACAACCAACAATTTATGCAGCAAATAGAATTAATACCGTAAACAGAGACGGAGCCAGAAAACTGTAATTAAGGGGGATAGAATATTTTAATAATATTAATTAATGTTTAAAATTTAATTTTTAATAAATTAATTTAAATTTTCAATACTTATAATTATATTTTAAAAATGATTTTATATGCTAATATAAGTTATTTTTTATTTCTCGGCATATCCAGTATTAAATTTAAATTTATGTTTTTGAATTTCATTAAGTAATATTTAATTGATTAGAATATATTATTTTAACTACAAATATATGTTTAAAATAATTAAATAATATATAATAATAAAATAATAAGTGATAGTTGTACATATATATTCGGTTATAGTCAATTATTTATTATTAGAAAGAATTATTTTTTTCAATTCAATGATATTATTTATTCCATTAAAAAATAAAATAATCTTAAGTATTAATACATTTGAAATGTTATATTAAATACTAATATGTAATCCATAAAATTTTATTTTTATATGTAACATCTAATATATTTGCTCTAAAACAATGGTTTATTTCTTTATTTTTTCTAATATATGTAAAAAATTTATTGATAAATTAATATGTATACATATTATAAATTAATTGTCACTAAAATATTAATAAAGAATAATAATAATTAAAGTATATAATTGAATATCTACATATATTTTAATTTTATTAACAAAAAATTGTTTTAAAATGTAATATAAAATTTTTAATTGTAACACCAAAAATGTTAAACGCACTGCACAAAACTAACTTATTCAAAACAGCCAGACGAAACCGCCGCCTACCGAACACTATTTTTCAAAACAGCCACAAAACAACCAGCACAAAACAACCAACAAAACAACCATAAAACAACCAACAAAACTACCACAAAACAACCAGACCAAAACAGCCACAAAACTACCACGTTTATACCCACCCGAACGCAGCCAATGTCGATACATCTAACTATTTAGATTGGTGTCCAATTCGTCTGCTAATTAGAATAGAACAAGCTTGATTGTTTTACTATCGGATAAGAAGTCAATGATAGTTAATGTCGATATTGATAGGCAATACTGATAATTTTAATAGATTCTTCTTCAATGGAAGTGAAATTGAGGGAAATTATAGACAATTTCGATGAATTTCAAATAGATTATTCTTTAATTGACATGATATTAGTGGAATTAATAGGCAAGTTCAAACAAGACGTCGATGATAGTTAATGTCGATACATCTAACTATTTAGATCGGTGTCCAATTCGTTTGTTAATTGGAATATAACCGGCTTGATTGTTTTACTATCGAATAAAAAGTCAATGATAGTTAATGTCGATATTGATAGGCAATATTGATAATTTCAAATAGACTCATCTTCAATGGACATGAAATTGAGGGAAATGATAGACAATTTCGATGAATTTCAAATAGATTATTTTTCAACGGACATCAAATTAGTGGAATTGATAGGCAATTTCAAATAAGACGTCGATGATAGTTAATGTCGATACATCTAACTATTTAGATCGGTGTCCAATTTGTCTGGTAATTAAATTAGAACAGGCTTGATTGTTTTACTATCGAATAAGAAGTTCAATGATAGTTAATGTCAATATTGATAGGCAATTTTGATAATTTCACACAGATTCTTCTTCAATGGACGTGAAATTGAGGGAAATGATAGACAATTTCGATGAATTTCAAATAAATTCTTCTTTAATGAACATGAATTTAGTGGAATTGATAGGTAAGTTCGAACAAGACGTCGATGATAGTTAATGTTGATACATCTAACTATTTAGATCAGTGTCCAATTCGTCTGTTAATTAGAATAGAACATGCTTGATTGTTTTACTCTCATATAAGAAGTCAATGATAGTTAATATTGATATTGATAGGAAATTTTGATAATTTCAAATAGATACTTATCAATGAACGTAAAATTGGTGGAAATGATAGACAATTTCAATGAATTTCAAATAGATTATTCTTCAACGGACATGAAATTAGTGGTTGATAGGCAATTTCGAACAAGACGTCGATGATAGTTAATGTTGTGCTTAAGAAGAAATAATACATATATCATAAAAATTATCAGCAAAGTATACCATGACAAAGTAGACGAAAAGACAAACGCGTCGGCGCAAACGGATCGAAAAACGGAGCTATAACGAAGAAGATATGACAATTTTAAGACCGGAACCCGGCGCAGGCGCCGGTAAAAAAGGGCGGGCTCCGGCGCCGGTAAAGAATGACGCGCGCCTTTGTCATGGTATACTTTGCTGATAATTTTTATGATATATTTTTTTACTTATATAAGTACTTCGGAATCCTTCTTTGCTTTTTCGAACCATTTTTAATAAATTTTGCCTACATTAGCCCCTAAATTGGTCATTTTCCGACTGAGCGTATTGGAATTCCGACTATGCGTAATGAAATTTGGGGTCACCTCGTAATATATCACAAATTGTGGGTAAATATAGTAATTTCTGAAAGATATTAAAGCAGGGGCAAAATGGTCATTTTCCGACTGTGCGAAGTGAAAACACGACTGAACGTATTGACCCTTTTCTATAAAGGCCAAATAAAAGCCTTTACATAAAGGCTTAATGTTAATTGGTTGATATAGGTACACGAGAGGAGCCCGGCGCCCGGAGTTTGGTTTCAAATTTTTTTTTCCTTTTTCTTTTTTTATCATAAAAACTTTAAATTATTATAACTTTTAATATATAAGTCCAAATTGAAAAAAAATTATATCATTGTTCACCTAAATTTAAGCTCTTTAAAATAAGACCAGACATGAATATGTTTTGACAACTTAAATTTTTTTTTACTTATTAACGATGTACACTCGTGGCAAATATTTCACACGTGTATGGATCATATATTAGTATATACATGGCATATATATTTTTGAAGCAATGGCTAACATTAATCTGTATCTAAAACTTAAGCTAATAAGGAATTATTAGCCGTACATATACATTATAATCTATAAAATTTTAGCCAACCCAATATATACTTAGCTTCATTAAAGACAATTGATTTGTTGAAGTAAGCAATGAATATTGAGTATTTTTGTATATTAACGATTTACATTCATGGCAAATATTACATAAGTGGCATACATATTTGTACACACATGGCATATATTGTTTTATGCCTATGGCTAATTTTTGTTTGTATCTAAAACTATAGCCAATAGCCGTAGATGTACAGTATACGTTGTTAACTTTTATTCAATATACACATAGCGTCATTAAATACAATTGATATGTTGAATTAAGCAATGAATATTGAGTAGTTTTGGTATATTTAACGATATAAACTCATGGCAAATATTTCATGTGTATGACACATATATTTGTGAAAACATGGCATATATGATATATTGTTTGAAGCAATGGCTAACATTAATCTGTATCTAAAACTTAAGCTAGTAAGGGATTATTAGCCGTACATGTACATATTTTTAATTTTCATTTTAATTAGTATTTTCAGTTGTACCTGTACATATTAGAAGTGGACATGAAAAATTAATTACATGAATAAAACATTCTTATCTAAACCATTCATCATAATATGTTAGATCCAAGGGTTAATATAGGAGCTTTTACATAAATGCAATCCACGCCCACATACAACTCCCGGTTCAATCAATTTTTTTAAAATTATATGTTTAAATCTCTTGCATTTTTTATTATGTCAAGCACATCTATATGATTCATTTACTCTTCAATATTTATAAAAGGTTGTTCAAGAAATATAAACTACTTGTTTGATATTTGATACACTATTTTCACAACCTGTTCAAATTAAATTTCCCTAATATTAATATAATATAGTTAAACTATGTATATGACTTTTTGTTTATTATTTGACAAGGCATGGTTAAGAAGTATAAGTAATTGTTCGATCAGACGGTCAATTGTGCGGACGGCCCACATCATATTGGGTGTGGCTGTGTGATGTGGCAGTCTAGTCAGCTTGTTAGTTGGACTATTTATGTGGTGCATAGGTAAGAGTAATATTTGTATTAACGTTAAATGATTGTAACTTTTACAATATAAGTAAAAAAAAGTGTACCATTGTTCATCTAAATTCAAGATCTTTAAAACAAGTCCAATTATGAGTCGTTTTGACAAGTTTGAAATTTTATGTTAGTTACATGTACATATCAACAACACTTATGATTCATCAAATACACTTTAAAATACACCATATAACATTAATAATACACCACAAAACAATAATGATTTTGTTTCAAAGTTTGTTATCTAATTCATCACTTATTAGTTAATGAATCATAATACCGATTTCAATAAATAATAATATCAAATTTAATGAATCATAACATCATTTTAGTGTATCATCAGTAACATATAAAAATAAAAAATTTAAACAATAATACAACATAAAACAATATTTTTACGTAAAAAAAATACATGATTCACCATATAAGGTTTAAAATACACCATACAACAATAATAATACACTACAAAACAATAATGATTTTTATCAGTTCCAAAGTTTATTATCTAATTCACCACTTATTAGTTAATGAATCATAATATCAACTTTAACGAATTATAATATCAAAACTAATGAATCATAATATGATTTTAGTGTATCATCGTATACATGTAAAAATAATTTTTTTCCAAAGTTGTTAAAACATATCAATGACTGATCTTGTTTTGAAGAGTTTGAATTTAGGTGAACAATGATATAATTTTTTTTCATTTTGGACTTATATATTAAAATATTAAGTATTTAAAGTTAATACAGTAAAAAGACAACTCAATCACCAAACCAGCCCAGCCAGCTGCTGTCAAATCAATAGGTCACACCATATTGGATACGGCTGCGCTGTGACGTTGAATTTGCCTTGTTCGATTCTTCATTCACGAGTTCAATGTTTTACTCTAGCTATCTAATACTCCCTCCGTTCATTTTTATCTGTCGTTTAAGGTGAGGTGCACAAATATTAAGGAGAGTTGTAAATGGACTAAAATCACCCTATTTTGTAGTTGTGAAACAAATGATTACCGATTTTAGACTATATTTATTTTCTTTTTATAGGACTACTCATATTTCTAATTTTTCTTTTCAGCCAAAACAATGCTAAAAAAGTGGAGATGTTCTACACTTCTACACGACAAATTATAAACCCACCTCGAATAAAAAAATGAATCATGTAAATCCAAATATGTACATATATTTTGGAGCCAAAACAAAATTTAAAATTGATGAAAAAAGATTTTGAAGTAAAACTATGATTAGAATTCTAATCTAAAATTTAAATCAAAGTAAAAATTCTGGAGGGAAATGATAGAGGTGGTGATTATTTATGCATAGTGTAGCAAGACAAAATAGTTTTGCTCTTCAAAATGACTTCTATCCTCCCTAATTTAAATGTTTTTCCAAGTTTGGAGATTCCTTTGATTTAAATGAATATCCTGTTTTAGAGGGTGACACAACAGAAACTAATGAAGATCAAGAAGGACGTGGTAAGTAACTCTTTCCTATATAATTTTTTTTCTTTTTGGACTTATATATTAAAATATTAAGTATTTAAAGTTAATACAGTAAAAAGATAACCCAATCACCAAACCAGTCTAGTCAGCTGCTGTCAAATCAATAGGCCGCACCATACTGGATACGGCTGCGCTGCGGCGTTGAATTTGCCTTGTTCGATTCTTCATTCACGAGTTCAATGTTTTACTCTAGCTATCTAATACTCCCTCCGTTCATTTTTATCTGTCGTTTAAGGTGAGGTGCACAAATATTAAGGAGAGTTGTAAATGGATTAAAATCACCCTATTTTGTAGCTGTGAAACAAATGATTACCGATTTCAGACTATATTTATTTTCTTTTTTATAGGACTAGTCATATTCCTAATTTTTCTTTTCAGCCAAAACAATGCTAAAAAAGTGGGGATGTTCTACACTTCTACTCGACAAATTATAAACCCACCTCGAATAAAAAATGAGTCATGTAAATCCAAATATGTACGTATATTTTGGAGCCAAAACAAAATTTAAAATTGATGAAAAAATATTTTGGAGTAAAACTACGATTAGAATTCTAATCTAAAATTTAAATCAAAGTAAAAATTCTGGAGGGAAATGATAGAGGTGGTGATTATTTATGCATAGTGTAGCAAGACAAAATAGTTTTGCTCTTCAAAATGACTTCTATCCTCCCTGATTTAAATGTTTTTCCAAGTGAAAGAGATTCCTTTGATTTAAATGATTATCCTGTTTTAGAGGGTGACACAATGGAAACTAATGAAGATCAAGAAGGACGTGGTAAGTAACTCTTTCCTATATTTCATTTCTTTCCTTTACTTTTGTAGAAAAAATTAATTTCCTTACCAAATGTAACTTTCTTGATTTTTCTTAACTACCCGTAAGATTTTTTTTTCTCTTTCCTCTAAACCAAATTTAAATTATAATTCCATGTTTAATTAGAAAGTGTTTCAAGATATCCTAAATTTATCTTTAGCATTATTTCTATTGGAAAGTCAAAAGGAATGTTCAAGAGATATTTGAATAAAAATAAAAACGTTGAGAATGATTATCATTTGATTATTGTGCGTTATGATAATTGCGATTATTGGCAAGTATCTAAACATATTTTTTCTTACTCTAGCATTATTTTTTGTCATTCTTTTCTTTCAATAGAGAACTTGCACATCCCTCCAGACTTAAATAATGGTAGAAGCATATCTCTTGTATCAAATGAAAAAAGGTGGGCAATTTATAATGCTTTGCTTGAGAGAAGTGTAAATGGCAAGTTAAAGCGTCAAACCACACATGAGGTTGCATCTTTATTCTCAGTGTCGTTACGAGTTCAACGAATTTGGAAACAAGCTAAAGATACTCGTGCAACAAGTGTTGATGTGTCCCACAAGAAAACCAAAAATTGTGGTAGAAAAAGAGTTGAAATATGCCTTGATCGCATCGCTGAAGTTCCTCTTAATCGAAGACAAACGTTAAGATCATTAGCTCAAGCTTTATCAGTTAACCATGTCACTTTGCATGCACGCTTGAAGGAAGGCTTGTTTCGGCATCACTCAAACTCGATCAAACCACATTTAAAGCCAGAAAAAAATTTGGCACGACTTCAGTTTTGCATATCAATGCTTGATTCTACATGTGTTCCTAATGAGCCAAGATTCAATGATATGTACGATGTCATTCACATTGATGAGAAGTGGTTTTACATGATGAAGAAGTTTAGAAAATACTACCTCCTTCAAGAAGAAGAAGAGCCCTTAAGGTCATGTCAAAGTAAAAACTTCATCAAAAAAATAATTATTTTGGCGGCTATAGCAAGACCACGATTCGATGATCAAGGCAATGAAGTATTCTCTGGGAAGCTAGGGATCTTTCCTCTAGTCATCAAAGAACCAGCCATAAGGAGAAGCAAAAATAGAGATGCTGGAACTTTGGTAACAAAACCTATTTTGTCGGTGACAAAAGAAACTATTTGAACTTTTCTAATTGAAAAGATTGTTCCATCAATTCAGTCGAAGTGGCCAGAAGATGATCATGGGAAGACTATATTCATCCAACAGGATAACGCTAGAACACATGTTGGTTGTAACGATGAGGAATTTCAAAGAGCTTCCTCACAAAATGGGTTTGACATTCGATTGACATGTCAGCCCGCTAACTCGCCAGACTTGAATGTTTTAGATATCGGTTTCTTCAATTCCATTCAATCTTTACAGGATAAAGAGTGCACACAGAATGTCGATGAGCTCATTGCTACAGTTGAGAAGGCCTATGAAGAATACCCGACATTCAAAGTGAATCATATTTTATTGACTCTACAATCGTACATGAAAGAAATAATGATGGTTGAGGGATCTAATCGGTATAAAATTCTACACATGAATAAAAATGGGTTGGAAAGAATCGGTGAACTTCCTAAGCAAATCACGGTTGACTACAATTTGGTGCAACGTGTTAGGAGCATTTTAGCAACACATAATTAGTGCATACTAGCTCTCCTCCTCAGACCCATGGTTGTTCAACTTTTGATGATTTTGTACTGGTGAAACTATGAAGCTATGTTTGTTTTTTAATCTTGAGATAGTCATCCGAATGAAGGAAAAATAGATGTTGTATTGCTACTCAGAAATAGTGTAGTTTCAGATATGTCTTGTAACACCCCTACCGTTAATCCTGTCATTACCGTCTAATCATTTTGTACCTCCATACATATGCAACGGATAATTCCTTACACAACGGTGGGTGATTCAATGTCGTCCCGTTAGCCACCCACGTGACTAACAAGGTCTACTTCCATTACAACATCGGTCTGATGGACCGGAATACCTGAGTACAAACAATACAACTCACTCTTCAATTTCCAACCGGGTACATACAATTCTCCATTCAATACATTGCTCAATACTTACCATACAATATACCGAGTCTACTAGTTTACCATCCAAATTACAATATTCTCACAAGTCTATACAACCGTCTATGAGTTCAACATCTCAATCTATCTATCAAGATCTCTTTAACTCCAAATACCACTACATATACAATGCGGCACACCGGCCATTCGGAGGGCTACAAGCCCGTATACAGTTCAATACATCACTCAAAGAATCCCTAGCTAATCAGAGCATAACAACCCGGTCTCACTCTCGACCATTTAGCTTGTCGGGTACCTGGAAAATAAAAACAGTGCCCCAAGGGGCTCAGCAAAAGCTGCATATGAAATTCGCATACCCCGCGTGCTAACGGG
The DNA here is from genome assembly GCA_023374045.1 of Limonium bicolor. Classification (NCBI taxonomy): domain Eukaryota; kingdom Viridiplantae; phylum Streptophyta; class Magnoliopsida; order Caryophyllales; family Plumbaginaceae; genus Limonium; species Limonium bicolor. The sequence goes on from CM041778.1 coordinate 42,990,062, forward strand.
GGTACGCCGACTACTTGGTCGAATACATGCGGTTCATTTTATACATGCATACATGCGATTACATACAACGTTACAATCATACAAGACACATACATACGAGAGTACCACACATACAAGGAAGACCATTCACAGGTCAACCAAACATACATACCAAGGCACTGCGATACACTTCTCAAGTTCATACACAATACTTGTTAGTTACTTACTCATCCGGGTTAATCGGATGTCCTTACTCCTTTAATCTTGATCAATGACTTACACTAGCCATGATCTTTACAATACCAAATACTTTACTTACTTCAATACTCAAGTTAAGTCGGTGTGACCTCCGGGCAGGGACTACACCGTCCCACCACCGGGATTTAGGGTGGCTCACTAATCCAGGTTGCTACCCATTTAAGGGGTTTGGACCATGGAAAAGATTAAGGCCAGGAATCGGATCTAACCTCTTGTGTCTCCTCATCCTCACGCATGCCGAAACTATATCAGGCTTCTTATATACTCCAATTTACCAATTTACTCAAAGTTAGAAGGGTTACATAGTTAGTGAGTTTGTGAGAATCAGTTCACAATCACTAAGTCAAGGGTTAGCACATTTGCACAACCACACTCAACCACTTCATCATCAATCATACATTTCATGAATTATACAAACTACAAGTTCAATACAATTCAACAAGAACAATACATCACAAGTACAAGAGAGTGTAATAAATCTGATTCGTGCGTTTTATCTTATTTAGGTGATCACATAGCACACAAACACGCAAATCAGAGTAGCCAAGGTAGCATACAGGGCATGAGAAAATCATACCGTTCACCGTAGTTGTTCGATCACCGACTCTCCTTCGGAGTCCAACAATTCCAATCCTATACATACATGGAATCGGGCGGTTACTTACCTATAATTAACCCAACTCATTACGTTTCTAACGTTTCTTGGTTTATACTTACTGATTCCTTACAAATCAAATCATTCACCTAAGTTACTTACTTCTCAAGCTTGTTTACACTCCTAATGACCTTTATATGTCATTAATTAAGCCTTAACAAGCTTATAATATCATTACCATTCAAATCCCCATCATTAGAATGCATTAAAACGCATTCTGGTGAAAGTTTGGGGTGGTCCGGGTTTGTGCCCGGGGTTACAAACCCGGACCAAGCCTGGAATGAAGTTTCTACCGTTTTTCTACTATGGTCCAGATATGTTTACCGGGATTCAAACCCGGACCATGCCCTGGCATGTCTTTCTGGCGTGTTTTTGGGGTGGTCTGGGTTTGTGTACCGGTTTGTAAACCCGGACCAGCCCTGTTACACATTATTTTGCAGTTTTTCAGCCTCCTTGCAACCCCTATTTCATACTTAATACTTTCCTAACCTTTCCACATATAATCTAGTATGTTTTTACACCAATTGGACACTCTAAACTTCCTTAATTCATTCCTTAAACTCATCACCCATTTCTTGATTTCCTTACATCATTTTCCATTCTTAATTCTCTTAAACTCTCTGCTACAGATTCTTGCTCTTCCTCTCTTCACTAACCCAATGGTTCCTTCATTGCATTACTTCCATCCAAAGTCTTACCCAAATACACATTCACTCACACCTAGTCTCCAAGGTGATTAATTACTCAATCAAACTTCCAAGCACACCTAGTCATCCTAGGTTCTTCCCTTACCATTTCACACTTATGTCACCTAGTTCCCAAGGAAATTTTGACAGAGTTTCCCTATAAATCTTAACATTCCCAAAGCATCATTTTCATTCCACTAAACCTACTCAACTACCATATCCATAAGAGGTGCTACAACACATAAATTTCCTACACATTCACACCATAATCCAATTGTGCATAAACCTTAAATACTTGGCTCCAAGGCCCTTAAACATTAATATACACAACACCAACCTAAGCCACATCTTGTTCATCATTGCAGTAGCTTAAACAACCTCAAGGCAATGTAATTTTCTCATTCTACAAGCACTTAAATTCTGTTTGACATTACATACAAAACTAGCTCAAGGGTAAGTTCATTTACCTTGAATTTGCTAGCTCTCTTTATTTTCTTCCTTTCTCCTTACTTCTTCTCCTTTGTTCTTGGTTCACCAAATCAACAATGCTACAGCCATCCATACCACCATACGTACTTAGAAACTAATCTTTACTAACCTAGAATTTTAATACACATTAAGGGTTTGTAAGAAGGCATTTACCTTAGGCTTCTTGGGAGGATTTTTGGACAGCAAATAGGTGAGATTCTAGCTCCCAAAAGGCACACCAAAAACCGACTGGAATGAATAAAAATAGCAGCTCACGTTGGTTTTGGTTGGCAAGGAAAGAGTTAGAAAAATGATGGATTTAAAGACCCTTTCTTACCTTAAAACAATGAGGAGGTGTTGGAGGTCAAAGTGGCATTCTTCAAGCTCCAAAATATGCTACACCCATGGAGATGAAAGTGGTGTTTTTCTGATTTTGAAAAGAGAGGAATACTCTCCTAAGTGAGGGGAGTTCAATGGTGTAATTTTTGTTGAATTTGGACTAGGTTAGGACTTCTAACAATGGAGGAGAATGAAGCTTGGTGAGGAGGGCTTCAAAATCGCCATGGTTGCTGGAGGAGGAAGAAGAGAGTTCAGAGAGGGAGGGAAAAATCGAAAGAGGAGAATGTGGGATAGGAGAGAGAGTTTGCTTTTTGCTTTTCTACTTTATTTTCTTGTCCTTTTGTGCATAAAGCAAGTAAAGAGAGGGGAGGAGTGGGCTGGCAACAAAACGTGCCCCATTTTATAAAGAAGGGACCGGCTACATATATTACAAGGGGAGGGTTTAATTTTTTGCCTTATTACATTTACACCCCACAACTTCCCGTTTTTGCACTATTCACTCCCGGAACCCGTTTTCCGGAATTTTCTCGTTTAATTAATTTTATTGGTTCTAGACCTTCATTAATGTTTAATTATAGACATTTGATTGACTAAAATTATTACGGGTCTATTTAACCCGCTTAAAGTCGCGTTTTCCCGGTTTCCTTGAAAAACGCGCTTTAAGGTTAGTTTGTGTTTTTAATCCGTTTTAAGGATCCGTTTTCTTCGGGAATTGTTCCCACATGTTTATTTAGGTGTAATTAAGCCTTAGGAACCCATCTAGGATCCTAGTCGAGGTCACATACCTCCTATGGTTATGTAACGCTCATTTTTACATTTTCTACTTTTTAAGCGTTTTCTCTTTTCTTTTGGTTTTATTTTCTTCACCAATATTCCTTAGGCACTATTAGGCCCTTAAATACCATATTAGAATGATTTAATCACCATAGTTAAGTTCGGGGATTTCATGTCTATTTATAGCTACTGAACATTTTTTGCTTGTGTGACTCATGCAAGAAATAAAAAAATCCATCATCTCGTTTTTTTTTTGTTCAACCAACAATCTCATTCAGTCAAGGCATGTAGCTTAAGAATCCAACAAACAAGGGCGCATTTGAATGAAACTGGAATTTTTTAATTATTCGTATACAAGAAGGAGAGAAACCTCAGTCGGGTTGGTGCAAGAGATAAGGTCGGGAATTGTTGAGAGCAAAAGAGATATTGACGAATTGTTTTAACAAAAAGAAACCCATTGCAAGCCAAAATGCTTAAGCCATGGAGTACAAAGAAAAACAGGGAATCTCCTACTTCCGTGTATCTCACTGCCAGACGTTACATGAAACAAAGTAAAAGGCCAAGGCGACGAAACTCTTCGTTTGCGGACCATTTTAACATCTGATATGGCGGAAGCAGTAACACACACAAGGTGAAGAAGGTGAAGGGTAGAGCCATCCATTTCAGCACCATGTTCATCAGACCCAATATTAATTCGAGAAAGATCAAACAAACAATGGAGTGCGATTCACCCAGCTACAAGTTCATATTTTCCTGCACAATAAAGCACGGGGACGGCACTCAACAGCCGTTTGACATTTCGAAACGTTTCAAAACCGGAAACGCGACCGAAACGCCTACGAAACGTTTAGGTGACTTACTTTTAATTTGCGAAACATTTCCCAAATTTTGAAACGTTTCCACTGTAAAAATTGTTAATTTTAAACGTTTCCAACATTTATTTTTGCATTGTTTTAAAATTTTAAAATTGCAATGATATAAATCAACTCAAAACAATTAAATAATATATCACCTGCACTTTCCAACCTTAATCTACGTCCTTGCTGTCAAAGTAGTCTCTACAAATGCTGGCCGCTGCCATTGCCGATAGAAGCTCACTCCGTTCCTTTTCTTCTTAATTTGCTTAACCTGGTAGAAAAAGGTAATTATATTTTACTTTAATGTATTTGTAATTTATTAAAAATCAGCAACAACAAAATAGTAGAGATCACTTTTTTGAGCTATTTTACCAACGCCATTGATATGGTATTTAAAGTTATAGTTTAACTTATTCTAATGTATTTAGAAAATTATAATTTATATATTTATGTTGTCGTTCCCGTTTCTTTGAATTTTAAAATTACCGTTTCACCATCCCCGAAACGTCCCCGTCCACATATTTAGAAACGTTTCAGCGCAACATAATCCTGCATGTGCATACGATTATACATGCTTGAACAGCAACTTTCAAAGAAAATACACAGTAGGCATTAGTTTCCAATAATGGTGATTGTCAAATCGAAGAAGATGTCCAGAATATTTTGAACGTAGTTTTACAAAAAGACCAGAGCAAACATAATCGTTGCATTTGTATCTGGTTCAACCAAAATACTTACATCAAAATCTAAAAGAAATTTGGATGATAGATTCTTAGTATATCTAACAATATCAGTAGCTAAATCACATCTAGTGTGTTAAATGTGCATAGAGTAGGAATCGATCCCCCGATGTTTGGGATGAATATAGAATGTCTTAACCATTGTGTCATGATAGTTATTCACATCATATATAGAAACTACTGTATATATTGAATTTTTGATACTGTAAAATATAAATGGAAGTTTTTGTCGAGACATGATCAAACCAGTGATATATTAAAATTAATAAAATAGATATATGGCTGATTATATAATATAACAAACTAATTTAATGTGACCAAAATAGTAAAGCTAATAAAAATATTAGTATATTATTGACTTAAAATTATAAAAAATTAAAAAATATACATATATATCTTTTTAAAATCTTTGAAATGTTAGAAATTATACAAAAAAGATAATATATTATGTAAAGTTACTATATAATTAAGTCTTATTATATAGTGTTACAAATACTAATATAATATACATCATTACATGAAAATTAAAACTTTTAAATAATAGGTTTTGTTTTTGTAAATTTGTATATAATATTTTATAAATTTTAATAGATGTATAATCTTGACTAATTTAAATTTTTTTATCTTTACTATTTTTCAAAATCCTATTAATTTGTGTGTTGTAAATTAAAAACAATAATATAATATATATAAAATACTAAAATATACAACACAATATATATATATATTCAACTTACTTTGCAAATTTTAACCTCATGTCAACTAATTTAAATTGTATTAGTTTTAGTTTTTTATGTTTTATTAGTTTATGTGGCTTTTGTAAATAAAAGTATCATATAGTAATAAAAAACTGTATTAAATTAATTATATATAAACACACACACATATATACACTTAATAATTTAAATTATTATTACTACTATTTTTATATATTTTGTAAATTTTAATCAACATATGTAATAATTTAAATAATTAATATTTTACTCTATTTTATAATGTATTAATATGTGTGATACTTTGAGACTTAAAAATATTATAATATCAAAAATATATTATGTTAGGTATATCTTATATGATAAATAAATTCTAGTAGTAGTATATAGTTTAATTATTTTTCACGAATTAGACGATTTTATTTAATTATTGTTCTTTTCAAAATTTTGATAGCTAAAAGCTAACCAATATATATATTGAAAAAATTAAAAAAAAAATTAAAATTATATAAAAAGATAATATGTCCACTATGCAGTAGCAGTATAGGTTAGTATTTCGAACTATGTGGTAATCACAAGTTTAAGTTATAAGAATAATAATTTCGATACCACATTCATTTGTTGTATTCTAGCATAATATCAACTAAAGTTTATTAGCATATTAGTCAGTAGCAATTTCGAAATTGAATTATATACGTATCACATTTAAATTATAAGAGAATTATAATTTTACTATCACTTAAAAATATTATCTATCATTTTTTATAATGTAGCACAATTAGCCATAATGTCATTAACATCATTAGTCGGTAGCAATTTCATAATTAAAGATAGTAACCATTTTATGCTTGCTAAAAATATTCGCTACCGATGCCCAAACAGTAGCAGAACGACAACCGTGATGAGTGTTAGTAGCAATTTTATTAACTTAGCTTATCTATTTGGTAGTAGCAACTTTTAGTAGCAATTTAGGTACTAGTTATAATATTTTTCGCTACTGCTGCTTTAATAGTGGCACAATAGCTACCATGATCGAATTAGCCACATCTTGCAGTAGCTATTCCGTAATTTAGCTACCAACATTGGTAGCTAAATTGTTCTTACAAAAAGAACCAAGATGAAATCTAAAATAGCTACTATTAATGGTAGCAGCCGTGTCAGGCGATAGCGATTTGGCTACTGTTTAAAAAATCTAGCTACCATTGTCGTTGTTGTAGCAAAATAGACACCACTATGTTAGTACCATTAAAAATCAGTTGCAATTTTTGAAAGTAGCTACCAATATATGTGTGGTAGCAAATCATTGGTAGCTAAAATGTTTTTTCTTGTAGTGTCATTCAACCTGTCATCATCTGCAATTCGGTAGCCTTTCAAATTTATCTGGTTTAAATCGAATCCGCATCCCTTCTTGCCATTACCATTCCCCATATTTTTGATCGGTGAACTATTGAAGTTCAGGTTACCATCTGTTAGGATATACTTAGTTGTTACTTAATTACTGTTATACCCTCTACTTAGTCTATTGTTTTGTATACGTTATATAGCTGACTATATATAGACAACTAACTCCTCTTTTAGTATCTTTGCAATAACAAAGAACCTGAAATATAACATGGTATCAGAGCAGGTCCTCCTGTGTTTTGTTTTTTCCTTTCCTTTCTGAATTTCCCTCACGGTTTCTTTCGTTTCTTGTTTTTCCTTTCCCGACTCTTCCTTCTTCTTCCTTGCGTGGTCGATTTCTATGTCGGAACACGAAGAAGAGTCTCCGGTAATGGAGACGCCCAAGAAAAGAACCCACGTGGGTAGAAAAGCTGGTGCGGCGGTGACCAAATGCCAGATTCTCAGTGCGGCTTCGACCAGAGTTGAGTATGCAGACCCCTTCTATCTGTATTCTTCCGACGGGCCAAGCATGTCGCTCACCACCACTCAACTTAACGGCGCCAACTTCGGTTTGTGGAAGCGTGCTGTGACTCTTTTTCTTTGTGCCAAGAATAAATATGTATTCGTTGACGGAACTCTTCAGAGACTGCTCGATGCTTCACCGGAAAGGGACGCTGGGACAGGTGCAATACCATGGTCATGGTATGGCTGTTGAACACCATCAACAAACAGATATCAAATACCGTTATTTTTTCCCAGACCGCACGACAGATTTGAGAACAATTGCTTTAGTGTTACGACAAACCTAATGCGGTGCGACTTCTTGAATTGAAGAGGAACGTGGTCTGCTCCAGCCAGGGAACCGACTCTATCGCAACTTACTACTCTAAATTGAAGGTTCTCTGGGACGAGTTGGATGATGTCGATGAATTACCGGATTGTCAGTGTCTTACCGGGAGCAGTCTTCAGACATATCAAACTCGCGAGAGGTTAATGCAGTTCCTGATGGGTTTGAATGAGCTTTATTGGCCGGCTCGAGGATCTATTCTGATGATGAGTCCTTTTCCAAGCGTTGACCAGGCTTTCTCTATTCTTGAGCAAGAAGAGAATCAGCGATAGGTTGCGTTTCCTCTCAACCAGTTTCTGGTTATTTTTCTGTCAATTCGAACACTAGTCTTCAAAGAACTGGGTAATATGAATTACCTGAGGACTGGTGATGCTACTGGGAAAAGGGATACATGCGATTTTTGTGGCAAGATTGGGCATGTTTCTTCTAATTGCTACAAGAAGAATGGATTTCCGCCAGGGTTTAAGTCAAAAAATCGTAAAACTGTTGCGAGTGTGTCAGAGGTTGAGAATGCTTGTTCCTCTCAGAATCTAGTATCTCCCATTCCTGGTATTTCTTTTGATCAATACCAAGCCATGATGCAGTTTTTCACCAAATCTGCTCCCTATGCGACAGTTTAGCTTCCACTGTTTCTACTGAGAGGAATGCTATGGCTGGTAATTTTCTTTTTCCTACTTACAAGTTAAAAGTTCCTGTTTGTTGTTCTATGAATCGTTTTGAGGATTCTTGGATTGTAGACAGCGGGGCTACACACCATGTTTGTTACACAACTGATTGGTTTGTGAACTTTTATTTTGTTGCTAATAGTGTCAATGTCGAGTTACCAAATGGTACTTTGAAGTGTGTTAATACAATGGGTGATGTTAAGATCGGTGATGCTTTTATTCTAAAGAATGTGTTGTATATACCACATTTCAAGTACAATTTGATTTCAGTCAGTTGGCTTGCGAAGCAATTAAAAGGTGTCATTTCCTTTAAGTCTGGTGTTTGTGTTTACCAGGACCTTTCTCTGAAGAGGCCAAGGGAGATTGGTGACGAAGTTAATGGGATATATGTCTTGTACAAGAGAGCTTTGGACAGTTTGTGTGCTAAGAGAGATAGTGCTGGTTGTAATCTGGATTTGTCAAAGCATGATGTTAAATGTTTTCGTGTTTCAGTTTCTGCTGATAATGTCTGTAGTGAATCTGAATCTAATGTTGTTAGAATAAGTGATACTGGTTTTATTCCTGTTTCTCGGTTGAGTAAATTGGAGCTTTGGCATTTGAGACTTGGCCACTTGTCTTTGGCTAAGACTCGGCAGGTTGGTGGTTCTAGTTGTTCTAAGGATACTAGTTTTGTGTGTGAAGTCTGTATACGAGCTAAACAAACCAGGCTTCCATTCAGTAAGTCTGTTTCTAAGTCTAATGCAATTTTTGATTTGGTCCATGGAGATGTTTGGGGCCTTTACAATGTTGATACTCATGACAGATACCGTTATTTTTTTTACTTTGGTCGATGATTTTTCTAGGGCTACTTGGGTGTATTTGCTGAGTACTAAGGCTGAGGCTTTCATGTGTATTAAAAAATTTGTTCGATCTGTAGAAAGACAGTTTTGCACTAAAGTTAAGACGTTAAGAACCGACAATGCTCTTGAACTTGGGTCTTCTGCAGAAGGTATTAATTTCTTTAGTGAAACTCGCATTGTTCATCAAGTTTCTTGTCCATATACCCCACAGCAGAACGGTATAGTGGAGAGGAAACATAGACATTTGCTTGAGACAGCTAGGTCTCTCCTTTTTCAGTCTAAACTTCCCAAGATTTATTGGGGTGAGTGTTTGCTCACAGCTGTCCATCTTATTAATCGCTGTCCCACCAAAATTTTGAGTGGAAAATCTCCTTATTTTGCTCTCTATAAAACAGAACCATATCTGACTGACCTTAAGGTTTTTGATTGTTTATGTTTCTGTTATAACAATGTTATTAAGGACAAATTTCAGGATAGAAGTGTTCCTTGCTGTTTTGTTGGATACCCTTTTGGTTCCAAAGGGTATAAGGTCCTTGATTTGCAAATTGGGCAGACTAAGATAAGCGACATGTAAATTTCGTTGAGCATATTTTTCCTTTTGACAAAATGCAACTTTCTGATAATTCTTCTAGTTTTATCAGTCATCAAGATCAGGCTTTAGATTCATCTGTCCATACACCTGGAGAACAGGCTTCGTTTGATAACAATGGCTCAGCTGAACAGCAGGTTGCACATGATGATGCAACTGCTTCTACAAGATCTGGTAGACAGGTTAAAATTCCTTCTAAGTTACAAGATTATATTTGTTCGCCTGTTACAGATAATTCCTTCTGCACTCACACTATGCCTTCCCTGTTTGATACTCAGAAAACTACTGTTATGTCTTTGCCTATATTAAGCCATATGCTAAAAACTGATGCGTATTATGAACCTGTTACATATGAAGATGCTGTCTGTTACAGTCATTGGCAAAAGGCTATAAACAAAGAGTTTAAGGCCTTGGATTTAAACAAAACATGGGAGATAGTAGATCTTCCACCTAAGAAAAAACCCATTGGGTGTAATGGGTTTTTAAGGTCAAGACTATAGTAGATGGTAGCATAGAGAGGTATAAGGCACGACTTGTGGTTAAGGGGTATACACAAAAGGAAGGTATGGATTATCTAGAAACCTTTTCTTCAGTTGTTAAATTAACCACTGTTAAGGTGTTATTTTCTGTAGCTGTTGAAAGGCAGTGGAATATCTACCAACTAGATATCAATAATGCATTTTTGCATGGGAACTTGGAGGAGGAAACCAAGTGTGCAGGCTGAAAAAGTCATTATACGGTTTGAAGCAAGCTTCACGATAGTGGAGTGCAAAGCTCAACAGCACCTTGAAGATGAGAGGTTACACCCAGTCCAAAAATGATTATTCACTGTTTTACAAGCTGCAAGGTGACCTTTCTGTTTACCTAGTTGTCTATGTCGACGATATTGCCATAACTGGTAATGATATTGAAGAGATTGAATCTCTCAAAGGTTTCCTTCATGACACCTTTAGAATTAAAGACTTGGGTCTGATCAATTTGTTTCTTGGCATACAGTTCATCAAGGTTTTCGATGGTTTGATTCTGAATCAGAAAAGGTTTATCGATAATCTGTTAAAAGAGTTCGATTCTTACAGAATCAAAGAACATTCATACCCCTTCCTTCTGTTAGAAATACAAAATCAGATAGTAAACGTTTAGATGATCCCACTGTTTACAGGAAAATAATTGGGAAATTGAATTTTCTATGTCACACTAGACCTGACATATGTTTTTCTGTATAGTTTCTCAGCCAATTCCAGCACTCACCAACAGATGCAGACCTTCACCTTGCTCTGTACACTTTCGGTTCTTTAAAATCCACTTCAGGATGTGGAATTCTTCTGAGACAGAATGACAGTTACAGCTTGGAAGCCTTCTGCGATGCTGATTGGGCGGGCTGCTAACTCACTAGAAGATTGGCCAGTGGATATGTCATCACTCTAGGAGGGAGTCTTGTATCTATGAAGTCCAAAAAGCAGTCGACAGTCTCACTTTCATCTGCTGAAGCGGAATATCGCTCCTTGAGAGTTGTATGTACAGAGATTGCATGGCTTACTCGCCTACTAGCAGAGCTTGGTGTCCATGGAATCACTCATGTCCCGATAAAATCAGACAGCCAAGCTGCAGTTCACATAGCAAAGAACCCGGTGGCTCATCAAAGAACCAAACACATCGACATAGATGTCCACTATGTCCGAGACTTGTTACAAGACGGAACAGTTACGGTTAACTATATTCCTGCTCACCAACCAGCGGATATACTCACACAGTCCTTGGTTGGACAATTCAACTTGAGGGGGGTGTTAGGATATACTTAGTTGTTACTTAATTACTGTTATACCCTCTACTTAGCCTATTGTTTTGTATACGTTATATAGCTGACTATATATAGACAACTAACTCCTCTTGTATTAGTATCTTTGCAATAACAAAGAACCTGAAATATAACACCTTCTTCTTCAAGCTTGACGTTTTCCACAGGAGGAACATTTAAATCAATCTCCGATGCAACTTTCTGTTTGCTTTCATCTTCCACAATCGGTAGATTCAAATCAAAGTCAAACAAAACTTTCTTAATTTCCATCCTCATCTTCTCGTTTCATCGTGTATGCTGCATGCAAAAAAAAAAGCGATCAAAACTATAAGACATACATAAACTGGTTGATGAAAAAATATAATTACCGTAGAGATGCAGTCAGTTAATTGATGAGGAGAAAAGTAGGGAGAAAATAAGGTTGAAGACGATACAGTAATTATAAATAGCGATAGATAGGAATAAAATAAAATAATGAAATGGAGTAGAAAGAGTCACCCACGCGATTACTTGTTTTACTTCCATTCTCGTCAGACTTGCATAGGAAATATAAATGGGAATTTTTTATTCTTTTTATTTTAATAAATGAGGAGGGTATAAATGAAATTTTTTGATAAAAAAGTCTAAAACGTCAAATATTTTCTAACAAAATATAGAAGCTAGAACGACAGATAAAAATGAAAGGAGAATAGTAATTTTGTGCTTTACACATGATTGTTTATGTTTTTAACTAGACTTTTCAAGAAATGCAAAATACTAGTTCGATATTTGTTTTTATCCTATTGTTTGATATTGACGAATACTTTTCAAAATACTAGTAGCTAATTGTTCAATATTTCGTTGACTATCTTAATTTTTTAAATTATTCTATCAAGTTAAAAGTTTTACTATAATATACTAAACTAAGTTAAAAATTTTGATTATGAAGAGTTCTACAAAGTCAAATCATTTTGAAAAATAAATTTGTATTGCTATAACAATGTAAAATTACCAAAACGCTAAATGAAGTGTTAATTCTTATAAAATAAACTTGAAAGAAAATAAAAAATATTTAAAATTACACGGAGAGTTGAAAAGATTTATAATTATAAGTTAACATAAAATTAAACAATTGAATTATTCTTATTGTACAATATTAACAGAAATTTGAACACATTTATATTTGCCAATAGTTGGACCTGTGTTTGTTGTCAATAATGCCGAAGTAGTTTAGAGTCTGGATGTATGGGCCCTTTTCTGTTTAAGCCTTTTAAACTTTTGATAGTTGATTGGGCTGATCCGGTCATTTATGAAAATTCATTATCGATCTTCTTTTCAGACACAAGATTGTCACACAGCTCGTTTACGAAAAAAAAAACATTGTCACACAGCTAGAACTGCCCGGTCTAGGCGTCTAGCCATGATAGAAAATCAATATAATTTTTTATCCAATTGTTTCTTTTAATAGTTATTATATACTCCCTTTGTCCTGCCTGAATTGACCGTCCTGTTTACTTTATGGCATGTTTTTCCACTTCAATATTAAGTACATAAGATAAAATAATTTTATAAAACTAAATTTTGTACTATATGGTTTATCACGTAAAGAATCATATGTAAAACTTAAATTTTCAAAATTAATTTATATTATATGTTAAAAATTAAAGTCAAACGACATATCCAAATAGTAAACAGGAGGGTCAATTCAGGAGGAGGGAGTACAATAGTCTACTTGTTATTCATATACATAAATGCATATATGCACAACAATAACATAGATGTATAATTATAACAATGAAAACGGGTGAGGTCCGTCGAGCTTATTTGGCTCACAACTCTTATTGTGCGCTTATTGAGAGGATGTTGTTTACTTTATGTTTATTGTGGAATTTAACTAAAACACCTCGCTCCCCACTCACAGTTATTCTTGTTCAATCTTCTTTCTTTCTTCTAGAAATTGGCACTCTATTCAGTTGACATCTAATCTAGTTCTCTCATCTCTCCTTCTTTCGATAGTAATTGCTTAGTCCTCGTTTAGAAAATGTAAAGTTCTTGCAAGTCGGTCAATTAAAAAAAAACTACGCTCTGTAGGTCGATATTTAAAATTATTTGAACAAATTTATAATTATTAAATTAGCATAAAACATAACAATTTAATTGACTGACTTTCAGTTCTATCCTAAAAATCATTGAATTCAGTGGACTGACAAAATATGTGACCGGAAACATATAGTATATTTTAATAGTGGTACCCAAGTTTGTGTCTAGCAGGCTCTTATCGTATTTTACATACCTACAAGGAGAACCCAGAGGAGATGCATGGACATATACACACTTCAACCATATATGCCTCCATTCTTTTGTAACTGGTGCAGGTTGAAATTTGAAAGAGTATTAAAGAAAAAAATAGTACGCAATATAACTGAGCTGGCCCATATTAGAACTGGTGTTTGAAATTTTAACATGTAAATGAAGATAATTAACAAACACCATAGTGGAGCAGTTACCTATGCCCTCTTCCATCGCCCCAAAATCAACAAATGAATCCTCCTCCTCTGTGAATTTCACATTAGTGAATATAAGAAAGAAACTTCCAAAAGTAAAGGTAGAAAGTGTGTAGATACAATTGATGATAATATATATAGCACTAGTGGCTGCCCAATTTGAGGATGAATTCAGTCGTCTGTCGTCACTCGATCATATGATGCAGAACGAACATAAACAAAATCAAAGGCAGTCAGCCCTGTTTTGACTATATAGTAGTAGTACGTAGTACGTGGTTGTTTGTAAGTAAAATAGTATGAATTTGTTGTTACCAATGAGTAGGTTTGGCCATAGCAGTAGTAGTATCATCCTGATCACAACCCATGTGGGGTCCACCACCACCATGGCTCATATACATGATGTTCATATTATTCCCACTACTACTTGTACTACTATTCCGATCATCACTCATCCCACCAGCAGCATACATATTGACGTTCAAATTCCCAACCGGCGGTGTAGTCGACGCCGGCAATGGCATATTCGAGTTCACACCATGGCCAGCAGTAGTAGTACCATCATTATTCCCTGCAGCTTCTTCCCTAGATATGACCATAGCAGCCGACTGTACCAGTTCAAGACACAATCTCAACTTATTAGGCTCAATATGTGTCAACCCAGGAACCGCACCTTTAAACAAGAAATCAGAAGTCAAGCTACGCAAAACATCCAGCGGTGTAATCCCATCCACTGTTCGTACATTGGGGTCAGCATGGTGGTCAAGCAGAACAGCCACCATATCAGGTGAGACCATCTCAGCAGCTAGATGTAAAGGTGTTTTACCACGTGGACCAGCTGAGTAGTTGACATCAGCAGCACCAAGTTCAAGAAGTGCTTTCACCACTTCACGTGAGCAATTCTGAACGGCGTAATGTAATGCCAACGCATCATCTAGATTTAAACCTTCTCCCATGACCATGAGTTTGACTAGTTCCACGTCGGATGAGTCGAGTGCACGCCTCATGCGACGGATCTTGTGGTCTTCAAGTTGGGCGAGGTCGACGGTGGTTTGGTGGTGTTGTACTTGTGCTTGTGCTTGTTGTAACTGGTGGTGATGTGGGAGGAAGGATCGAGGGTGGTGAGGAGATAAAGAGGATTTAAGACGGAGTTGTTCAATTTTAGCAACCATGTCTATTGGGAGATGTTTAGCGAGGATTTCAGGTGGGACACCGGATTTAGCTACAATGTGGGAACAAGTTGTCCATAGTTGATGCATTTCTTGTTTACGTGAAGCTATTAAGACTCTCATCACGTCCTCAATTGATGCCTTCTCCACCATTGTTGATAGTTGTTTCTACAAAATAAAGAGAACAATTGATACGACATTTTGAATCGATGTCAGTTCATACTTTAATTACACAGTATGTTGTATGTAGAGCTTGAAATGTACACAAAGTTATCAAGATAGATAGCTTTAATGATTAAAAAAAAAGGGTAATTCTTAATTTGTCCGGGTGTATATATCATGTAAGCTACTATATGCTAGTGATGATGTAAAGGTAAATCTTGTTAAAGCTACGAATGAATGGTGATCAATTTCACCGGAAAAAAGGCCAGCCAGAACCCAAAAGAGGAAGTGGAAAGGGTAAAGGTTAATTTTAGTGATCCACAACATTCACCAAAAATAGACTAGTATAATCTTCTTTTCTTTTGAAAGACAAGACGTGTGAAATGGAATGTAAGGGGAGGTTGTAACTAAAGAATCTAAATTTAGAAAGATTTGGAGAGAGCAAGTGGAAGTATTAGATGTAAAGTAACAACCACACTGGCCTGTTGGAGAAAAAATCATCACTTGATCGATTATACTACTAATAATACTATAATATATACTACTAAAGTAATAATTTAATACATATACATATATAGTAGCAAGCAAGCATTTGACCGATGAGAATGAACATCAAGATTCAAGTCACACACCTAGCTATATATATTGGTGAAGTGGACTGGAGGGAGGAGTGTTGAATACCAATAATGGATCTTATAGATTTTCATGTATACAAAGAGGTCAGAGATTTGACTAAAAATATGAAGGAAAACCCTCTCCGGCCCCATCAGTATTATGGAATTGGGTAAACCCTTAGAAGATAGATTTGGGGGTTAATTAAGAAATAGTATCATACATACGTCACTCAAGATTCTATATCATCGAAGCTATCTCAATCAATAAGATTGAATAAAAGAAAATTAATTAATAACAAAGTATATAATTAATTATGAGAAAACAACACTAACCTCAGTAAGCAAAGCTAAATGCTCAACCCCAAAAGATCTAGCAGCTGAGAGTGTATCAAGCGCTAAATCAACAGCCGATGAACAATGTGTATGCCAGCAACCTCTTTCACCACAATTGGATCGAGGTTCATGTTTCTGAGGCAAGATCGAGACTTGACCACTATACAGAAACTGAAGCATCAACATGAAAACTTCATATCCAACTGAATTAACAGGGATCACTTGTCCACCACAAGTAGATACAACAACAGGTGCTCCACGTGGTGAAGTTGTAGATGAAGATGAAGATGAATTATTACTATTAAATGGATCTTCAACACTTGAAGCTGGAGCACCACAGAAGAATTTACGAAAGAAAAGACTACGAGCTGCCAGAATACAACGATGTGCAGGAACAAGACGACCTTCTACACTGAAAGTTACGTCGCTGAAAGCTTGACCGTTTATTAATAGGTTTAAGTAGTCAAGTGAGAGAGATCTCAGTGAATCATCGATGCTCATGGCTGGGTCTGTCTGGATGGATGGATTTTTTGTATATATATATATGATCGATCTTCTTTGGTTTTCAATTCCGGCCGGAAGCTGCGCGGTGAATCTGATTGATTTCTAGCTAGGGTTTCCTTTTTTCTCTGTCTTTTAGGGAGAGAAAAAGGAAGAAGGTGGAGCGAGAGAGAGAGAAGATCGACGAACGATGGGTCTAATCTAAATTGGTTACATACAGTAGTACACTGTAGGTTAATTAATGGAATTGTTGAAGAAGAGTGCTGGATGGAAAACACAAAACAGTCAGTTTGGTTTTCTCCATCTCCTCCACTACTTTTAATTAGTTTACTGCTGTGGATTGTGATAGCTGGGTTCTTTTCTATTCTTTTTTCCCTCTTCGATCAATCGTCTATATAGTCTTTGCTTTTCCGTCACTCACCATTCCAACCAGCTGCCTGCAGATCTCTACTAATATCTTATTCCACTCCGCCGAGATTCTGGTTGTTGGTTCTGGTGGTGCCGACGATTGAGAACGATCAGCGCGCGGATGCCTGCTGTCTAGATTCTCCTGTTGTTTTGATGCTCGATCTGATTCAAGAATCAAGGATTAGAGAGAGAGAGAGAGAGAGAGAGACAACAGGTAGTGAGGAGGTGTGGGGATAATTGAGCAAGCTGGGCGGCTGATAGTATTACCCCTTTCACTTGTACCACCACCACCACCACTCCCCAGTCCCCCAACTTCATTTAAAATATTGTACTACTACTACTACTACTACTTAATTATTTTCCACTTTTTCTTATTACATCGTCAATAATTATGTTGCGGGATGATGGATGGGTTCAACAGTGAATCAGCGAAATTTAATAATTGCGCCTTAAACGAACTCCCACACTTTCACTGTTCTTTTTGCTTCTTGCCACCATCTTAAATAGGAGTGAATATGACTTAATTTGTTCTTATTAATTTCTTAGAGTCAATTTGGATTTGATTCTAGAATTCTATCAATAATTAATTGGTTTCTTAATTAATCCATAATAAATTAATTGATCAGAAATATATCTTGCCGCAAAGATCGACAACTTTTCATAATTATCAATCTAATACAAGTATGTCAATACTTTTTTAAGTATAATATTCTGTATTTTACAAACAATGATCTAATAGTTTATGGAATAAAAGTGAGCATGTAGCACGATTCATTAGAACCAAAATTAAAAAAAGATATTTTATGAAATATCTTTATATTTTTTACTAATTCATTAAATGTCACTAAAAAAAGTATGAAATGTTATTATATTTTTATAAAAGTTCATTAAATGTCATTATAGCCATTGCGAGAAGGAAAAATAATAAAAATATCTCTATTAGTTAATAAAATACTTTAAAAATTCACAATATGCCCTTAAGTGCTAAAAAAAATTACCAAAAAATTCAAAATACTATAAAAATATAATTTATTTATGTAAATTATAAAAATATTAACAAAATATTAAAAATTCCTTTAAAAATTGGAAAATAGTTAGTATTATTTAGATGTTTTTAAATTATTCAATATGTTTAATTTAAAGTTTTGAAAACATAATTTATATCAATCTTTCTACTAATTTGTATCAATTACCATAATTTGTATCATCTATTTTTAAATTATCTATTTTTCTAACAATTTGAGTTATTTATTCTAAGTAAATTATATTTTAAACTAATATTGAGAAAAGTATTTATATTCTATTTTGTTGTAACTTTATGACATAATACTTTTGTTACCTACAAAAAATATTATGTCACAAAGTTATATGAAATATAGAATATAATTTTTTTTAAATCTAAATATCTTAAAATATAAAATAATTTATTTTTAATATATAATTTAAATTGATAGAAAATATAATTTTAAAAATTTAAGATACTTAATTGGTATAAAAATAGAAAGATTTATATAAATTATGTATTTAAAACTCTATATTATTTTTTATGGTACTGAATAATTTTAAAAAATATAAAAAATATTTTTTCAATATTTTAATCTTTTTATTTTTTCAATTTTTATAGTTTTATATATTTTTTATATTTTAATATTATTTTGATTTTTTATGAATTTTGATTAATGTTTTTACACTCAGGGGCATTTTGTGAACTTTAAAAATATTTTGTAAATTACTAGTGGTATTTTTGTCATTTTTTCTTCTCGTTAATACTATGGTGACATTTTATGGACTTTTACAAAAATATAGTGACAATTGGTGACTTTTTTTTTTAGTGGTATTTCATGAAATTTATGAGTTCCGTGAAAAAAATTTGATCTTTAAATTAAAATTCAGTTTAATGGATACATTTAGGGTTAGCGGATTCTATCAAGTTTGTGTAAGGGTGGGTGAGCCAATTAATTTCTAGGGCTTCAATTGGGGTTTAGACTGGAAGTATGTAGGAACGAAACAGGAGACTAGAGCTAGTAATTAAATACAGAGAAAGCTAAACGAAATATTGCAACTTGTCGGACTATGACTATAATTAGATTAGCTTTTTTATCAATCACCACGTAGTATGTAGTTCTAGCACTAGTACTGCAATCACTGTGCATAAATGCTACGCTATTCACAAAACATTTCGAGGCTTCTAGTATTTTTCTTTCGTCCATCTAGCAACCTAGTTATACTAGAACAAAGTTGTATCTCTTACTTACTCTATAAGAATGATTCAGTATTACTGAAATAGTCAATCTTATCTTACGGATTGTAAGTATAATATCCATGCTTACAATAAGCCAATTGTCCCCAAGTCCTGGCTCAATTGCTATATATATAAATTTTTCAATGTAGATGACCTTGTAATTTTTTTATATGTTTTTAATTACTAATAATTAGTAGTATCATTTAAAATTATTTGTAACACGATAGTACTAGATAAGATTATACTCTAAAATTTAAGATGATGAAAATTTCATGAAATGTCACTATATTTTTTTTGCTAATTCTTGAAATGTCACTAGAAAAAAGAAAGTCATGAAATGCCTCTATATTTTTGTAAAAGTCCATGAAATGTCACTATGTCATTGACCAGAAGTAAAAAGACAAAAATATCCCTATTAATTAACAAAATACTTTTAAAGTTCACAATATGCCCCTAAATGTTAAAAAAATCACTAAAATTCACAAAAAATTCAAGAAACTATAAAAATATAGATAACTTTAAAAATTAAAAACAAATATAAAAATAAATGAAAACTATATGAAAATATCATAAAACATAAAAAAGTAAATATTTTTTAAAAAAATTTCAAAATTATTTAGTACCATAAAAAAGAATATAAAGTTTTAAACACATAATTTACACCAATTTTTCTATAAATTTATACCAATATAATACTAGAATTTATACTAATTAATTACCATAAATTTTTAAATTTATTTTTTTACCAATCTAAATTATTTATTCAAAATTTATTTTGATTTTTAAAATTATATCTGAAAATTAATTTGAAAATTTTAAATTATATATGGAAATTAATTTTAAAAATTAATATTCTATTTTACAATGAATTTATAACATAATATAATTTATTTCGAATAAATATTTCAAATTGATAAAAAAGGAAATTTGAAAATATTAGGTACAAATTATGGTAATTATTAATAGGTAAGTTATGGTGCTTAATTGGTAGAAAAATTGATATAAATTATGTTAAAAATTATGACTAGTACCATTTTTTTCTACCAATTAAGCACCATAAACTGTACCAATTAATTATTATTATTTGTACCATACATTTTCAAATTATCTTTTTTTATCATTTTAAATTATTTATTCAAAATAAATTATAATATGTCATCAAGTCATGTGTAAAATAGAATATAAATTAAAAAAATATAAATGTTAAATAAAAATAAAAATATTTATTTGTATAAATATTTAAATTGGTAGAAAAAATAATTTAAAAATATATGATAATAAATTGGTATAAAGTATGGTAATTAATTGTTATAAATTATTCTAAATTTGTAGAAATATTTGTATAAATTATGTTTTAAAACTCCCTATTCTATTTTATTCTTTTTATGGTTAAATAATTTTGAAAAAATCTAGGAAATAGTATTTATTTTTTCAATATTTTAATATTCTATTTATTTTATAGTTTTTTTATAATTTTTAAAATATTTTTATAGTCATCTATATTGTTATAATATTTTAAGTTTTTGTGAATTTTTTAACACTTTGGAGTGTATTTAAAAGTGTTTTATTAATTAGTATGAGTATTTTTATCTTTTTTATTGTTGATCAATGACATAATAATATTTTATGGACTTTTATAAAAATATAATAATATTTCATGACTTTCCTTTTTAGTGACATTTTATGAATTAGCAAAAATACAAAAGATTTCATGAAATTTCCTAAGGATAAGTAATGTTGAGCTTACTAAGAGATTAATTTGTACAAACGGCATGTTGCTGTTCAAATTGCATAAATAGTGTCCAAGTTCGGGAATATGCAGTCATAGTATGTATTAGTAGGGCGCAGCATAGGTATGCAGAAAGCTGGGAAAACAGAGAGAGTGACGATGGAAGGGGTGAAAACTGAAAACCATGACAGGGCACGTGAGAGAAGTGAAGAGCAGAGAGGGGGCACGTGTAGGAAAAGTGCAGACCCAGAACTGGTAGTAATTTGGCAGAAACTAGTTGTTGCTTTAATTTTGTTTACTGAAAACTGCAAAGCGGAAGAAACAACCAACAGTCAGGCAGAGGCAGCAAAACTGCAAAAGAACGACCATGCCAATGCCAATGCAATATCGGAGAAAAGGGAAAGAGAAAATCCTGTTGATTGACAGGTCAAAACAAACATTATTTTATTCATTGGTCCCCTCGATTTTGACGTTTGATTTGTCTTTTCATCACCACCTTCAATCACTCATTCCTCTTTCTCATCACCATTCCTGAAAACTTTACAACCAAAAAAATTAAAGCAGGGTCATCGTTTAAATGCAAGGTCGAGGCGACCGAGTGTCTTCCAGAAAAAAGGTTGCTTTGCCCACCCTACTCGCCTCTTTTGGCTGCCTATTTATACGTATGTACAAGCTCATTCTTGTCTCCTCCCATGATCCCCGAATGATCCGTGGTATAAACAACGTATCCTCCGTTTAATTTAAGAAGGGAATATTCACGATATAGCTCATTTTCTTTTATAATTGACAATATATCCCTTGTGATTTTCATAATTCAACTTTAAACATGTTTAAATGTTGTCCAAAATTGATGAAAATTTATATGGACGATGCTAAAGTGTTATATTTTGATCCAATATCAAATTTGAAGTTTTTTAAGCTCACATATGACTTGTGGGACCCAATAAATATGTGATTGTCTTTTTTATTTATTTTAATAGTAAGCATAAGATAAAATAATTTCATAAAGTTAAAGTTTGTCATATTTAGTTTATGAAATTATATACAAAATTTAAAATTATTTTATTTTATATAGTATCAAAGTCAAATGACATGGTCAATTAATGTGGATCGAGTAAGAGTTAAATGTTAAACTTGTAGGATGTTATGTGAGGGTATGTGAATTTCTATCAAGAAACGATGAACAATCTGAATCTGTATTGCTATTGATTTAGGGTTTACAGTTTGGTGAGGTAGAGTCGAGGGAGACGAAGACCCGAGACTCTCTCCCAGTGTGTCTATGTGAATATTTTCTAAAGACTGAGACTAGTACTAGATATATTCATATGAGCAGCACGTGAGTTCTGTAGGAATAAAGTTTACAGAATAAGAGTCCTAAGAATACACACTAATAACGTACAGAATATATCTTCCTAGATACATACTAATACCCCCCCTCAAGGAGTACAATTTGTACCACCGGATGATGTACTCTTGCTGTGTCAGTTGTAAAGTGTGTTGATGTAAGAAATTGTGCTCCTTGTTCTGTTTACTCCAGATCAGCCACTGTAGTTCTGCTGTTTCAGACCTGCACGAAAAAACTGTTGCTGCAAACCTAAAGAATTGAATGAGTTTCTGTAACTTTTACCTGTTAATGACTTAGTCATTATATCCGCCAGTTGGTTGCTGCTTGGAACGTGTTGTACCTGTATTAAACCACCCTGCAATTTCTCACGCACAAAATGGCAATCTAATTCAATGTGTTTTGTGCGTTCGTGAGAGACCGGGTTCTTGGCGATGTGAATAGCTGCTAAGTTGTCACATTTTAGTGGTATTGGGGTGATGTTGTCGATGCTTAGTTCATTTAATAATCTACTCAACCAACTTAGTTCCCCGGTTACTTGTCTCATGGCCCTATATTCCGCTTCAGCAGAGGAAAGAGAGACTGAAACTTGTTTCTTTGATTTCCAGCTTAGGGGGCAGCCACCTAGGAGAATATAGTAGCCCGATATCGATCTTCTTGTTATTGGGCACGATGCCCAATCAGAGTCGCAATATGCTACTAACTCATAGGTGGTTTGTTTATTAAAAAATAACCCAAATCCTGCTGTCCCCTTGATGTATGATAGTGTGTGATAGGCTGCCTTGAGGTGTTCTGAGGTAGGGGAATGCAGAAACTGACTCAGATACTGCACAGCATATGCGATATCTGGTCTTGTGTTGGTGAGGAAGTTTAACTTTCCTACTAGACATCTATATAAAGTAGGTTCTTCTAATTTTGATCCTGAATCTTGGTATAACTTCAGGTTCATTGGAAGAGGAGAAACAGATGTCTTGCAGTTTTCCATTTGAAATTCTTTCAGGATTTGTTTAACATATTTTTGTTGTGACATAATTATTCCATCTTTGGTTTCTAGAAACTCCATTCCAAGGAAGAAGTTTAACCTCCCTAGGTCTTTTATCTTAAATTCTTCATCAAGTTTTCTTTTTAAGAATTTTATTTCTTTGGTGTTGTTTCCAGTGACAAGGATGTCGTCCACATAGACACCCAGCAAAGTGATGTTGTTGTTGTTTCTTTTGATAAATAGGGAATAGTCATTCTGAGATTGGTTGAAACCTAGACTCTTAAGGAAGTTGGCTAGTTTCTCATACCATTGACGGGAAGCTTGTTTTAGTCCATAGAGGGATTTGTGTAACTTACAAACTTTGTTCTCTCCTTGGACTTTGAGACCCTGTGGTATGGTCATGTACACATCCTCATGGAGATCTCCATGGAGGAATGCGTTATTCACGTCAAGTTGGTCTAGAGTCCATCCTTTCTTAATTGCAATGATAATTAGGGCTCGAACCGTAGTGAGTTTGACTACAGGGGAAAAAGTTTCCTCATAATCTAATCCTTGCCTTTGGGTGAAGCCCCTGACTACCAACCTAGCTTTGAACCTCTCTAAACTACCGTCTGCCTTAAATTTTGTTTTGTATACCCATTTGCAGCTAATGGGTCTTTTGCCTTTGGGTAAGTCCACTATTGACCATGTCTTATTGGTTTTAAGAGCTTGAAACTCTTCTGTCATGGCTCTTACCCATCTAGGGTCTTGGCTGGCGGTTGCATAGTTTGGAGGTTCGTCTAGATTTTGAAGTTGATCTAAGAAGTTGCTGGATTTTTGGTAAAGAGAACAGGACAGAATAGTGTTGTTTGGAATTTGATCCGTGAGAGTGTTGAGAAGAGAAGGGTTTGAATTGTTTGGACTTCTTTGATCTAATATTTGTGCTAGGATGGTAGAGAAGATGTCTTCATGGTTTAGGCTTGTGGAGCAAATGTAGTCATCATATTTGCTAGGAGCTTTGTGGACACGTGTGGACCTCCTAACTTCTGTATCTTGGATGGGAGGGCTTTGCTGAATGGATTGATTTTCTGGATCATCTATTTCTTGTATGTGTGAGGTGGGCTGTATGTGTTCCTCTATTTGGTTTGATTGAGAATCTAGATCAAGGAAGGGTTCTACTTCTGCATAAGGGGCGGAAGTAGGAGAGAAAATGTCATTGGTTTGTTGTTTTCTATTGAGGATAGACTTCCATTCATCATCTTTTAAAGGGAAGACATCCTCAAAAAAAGTAACATCTCTGCTGTGTTTTATTGTGTTTTCCTCCCAAAACAGAATCTTGTACCCTTTAATGTTCTTGCAGTTCCCAAGATAAATACAAACAGATGATCTAGGATCAAGTTTTCCTCTATTAGGATTTATGTTTGTTGCATAGCAGAGACATCCAAAACTCTTGATCTCATCATAATTAGGCTTTGTTTGGTACAGTTTTTCATAAGGAGTTAGGTTTTCTATGGATTTGCTAGGGATTCTATTGATAATATAAACAGCTTGTTCCACACAATGATTCCAATACTTATCTTCTAAACCAGATTGGAACAGTAATGCCCTAGCAACCTCCATTATATGGCCTTGTTTCCTTTCAACAACCCCGTTTTGTTGGGGGGTGTGGGGGCAAGAAGTTTGGTGTACTATACCCCTTTGGGTGAAGAATTCAATCCCTTCATGTGATTTCCCTAACTCCTTGGCGTTATCGCTTCTAACTATTTTAATTTTTTTGTTCATTTGCCTTTCAGCTAAGTTAATGAATTCTTTAATGTACCTCATTGCTTCTGATTTGTGTTTCAAAGGGGTGATCCATGTGGCTCTACTGTAATCGTCAACCACAGTTAAAAAGTACTTGTGCCCCTCATCAGTTTGTGTCCTTATTGGCCCACAAACATCTATGTGTATCATTTCTAAGATTTCATTAGTTTTGATTCTAGAATCTGGAAATTTGAGTCTTTTTCCTTTTGCCTTGAAACAGACAGTGCAAGGTAGAGACGAAGACTTAGTTTTATTAGAAATCTTTAGATCAAGAAATTTACACATTTTGTTAACTGGCACATGTCCCATTCTGTTGTGCCACAACACTAGGTTTTTAGAAACAACAGTTCTGGGTTCTACATCAGAAACATGACCATACATCATTTGGCTAGTTTTTCCAGCAGAGATGAAATCACGCAATACAGAAACATTAAGAAAATACAAGCCAGCACATTGTCTACCAATTTCTAAAGAGACTTCTTTTTCAGAATCCTGCAAAACACAGAAATCAGGGTAGAAAACAAGCTGGACATTCAGTTTCTTTACTAGCTTGGTCACAGAAACAAGGTTAAAGGTAAATGATGGAACAAACATGACGTTTTCAAGACATTGAATTCCATCTATAAATAGACTAGCAACACTGTCAACCATCCTTTTGTGCCCATCAGGTAAGGTGATCTCTCTATCAGTATGCGATATTTCATAATTAGATAACAATGATCTATTTCCACTGATATGTTCTGTCGCACCGGAATCTAAAATCCAGAAATCTCGTAACTTATTCAGAATCAAGTTTGCATTCGAATTCAGGCATGGAAGAAAGTTTATGAAAGATTGAGTGTTACCTGAAAAACTACCAAAGTTGTTCTGATTGTTGGATTTTGTGGTGTTGCCTTGTTGTTGAAGGTAATTAACGAGTTGGTGGAGTTGGTCTGGACTGAAGCCCTTTACTGGCGATTCAAGCTCAACTTCTCCTGGTGCAATCTCGTTCTTTCCTCCGTCAATAGCTGACCCAGCGCGCACCTCCTTGTTTTTCTTTCCCTCTTCCCCCGGAAATCCTATCAGCCACCAACAATCCGCCCTTGAATGCCCAATCTTCCCGCAGTTGTTACACTTTGGTTGATCCTTCTTGTTAGTCGATTGAGGCTTGTTGAAGGCTTTCTTGGTTCCGAATTTTGCTCCAGGGGAACTTGCGGTCGACTTTTGTTTGTTGAACGAGAAATTTGGTCCGCCTCTTGCCCCTAGGGCTACAGACTGTTGAGACTCTTCTTCAGATTGAAGCGAGGTCCTTTGTTGTTCTTCGTGAATGATCAGCGAGAAAGCTTGGTCAAGACTCGGAGGTTCCTTCATTGCCAGTATCTGGCCACGAAGATGCATGTAGGATTTATTTAGCCCCAACAAGAAGTGGAGAAGTTCATCTTCAGCTCTTTCCTTCAGTCGAAGTTTCCTGGACTTGCACGAGCCGCAGCAGTCACAATCTTCCGGCGGTCGAGCGACATCCAGTTTCTGCCAAGCCTCTCGTAATTTTGTGAAGTATTCTGTCACAGAATCGTCTCCTTGTCTCAAGTTTGCTATCTTGTTCTTCACGTTGTGGATGCTTGTAAGGTTTTTGTGCTCGAAGCGACCGCATAGCCAGTCCCAAATTTCTTTGGGATCATCGTTGAATCTGACACTTCTTGCAATATTAGGCGCGAGGGAAGAAAGAATCCAGGACACCACAAGAGAGTTTGCGCGTTCCCAGGCCAGAGTTCGCACCGTGTCTTGACTATCTGGGCGTTTAACCGTGCCGGAGATGAAACCCAATTTGTTCTTCGCCCTCAATGCGGTTCTCATGGTCCATTTCCAGCCTAGAAAGTCTTGTCCATCGAATTTTGGCGCTTGAGCTTGCCCAGGCTGCTCAGAAACATGTACGTATATGGGATCGTTGGGATCGATCGAAGTGGGCGTCGAGTTGCCGCTTATCGTATCTTTATCCTTGTCTTTCCCACTCATCCTTCTTCAGCAGGATGATGCTCGCTCTGATACCATGTGAATTTCTATCAAGAAACGATGAACAATCTGAATCTGTATTGCTATTGATTTAGGGTTTACAGTTTGGTGAGGTAGAGTCGAGGGAGAAGAAGACCCGAGACTCTCTCCCAGTGTGTCTATGTGAATATTTTCTAAAGACTGAGACTAGTACTAGATATATTCATATGAGCAGCACGTGAGTTCTGTAGGAATAAAGTTTACAGAATAAGAGTCCTAAGAATACACACTAATAACGTACAGAATATATCTTCCTAGATACATACTAATAGGGTAGTAGGGTAGTTTTTGAGAGTATCAGTTTTTATGGTTTTTTGCTGTCTGATTTTAAGTGTTATGTTGTTTCTCGCTTTTACGGTGTATTTGGCTTTGCGCCTCAATTATAAAAAAATTAACGGTGGATGGAGTAGTTTATAATATGATTTGTTTGAGGGCTACACTATCTATCAAATGGGACCCATTTGTTCTAGAGAAAATATAGGAGATAAAAATCTTATTAAAAGAGCAGATTAGTAGTATCAAACTGTCGATTCAAAGTAAGAGAGTACATATTGTCGTTGTAGTAGGGGTTCTATATTGTACAATTTGGGGGTTTCTCCGTAATCACCAATCGAGTGATATTACTGTGAGGGTGCTTCACATAGAGAGTGCAATAACATTAAGTGTTCTTACAAATGTGATTGAGAAGTGAGTGACGTAGTTAATTACGCAAATTCTTGGTTGAGAACTGTATTAGTTTTTATATACGGGAGAGATCTGTGATTTTGTGACTAAAACTTTCATAAAAGAATCATCTTTTTCACCTCTGCATTATCTGCATAAAATCGTGTAAACTCACAATGAGGAAACTTCCAACACCCATTTGGATAATTAGGTGACAGTTAAACTCTCAACTCTTAGCTTCATAATTTTAACTATCTAATCAGATTAGTGCAACTTCTTAGTGTAACTACCAGAGTAATACTAAAACCTAATCATAATTGTTGAAACAAGAATAGCTCGAGTGTATGATGGACACATGGTGTTTAATATCGTATTCCATATGTAGTCAGTAGTGATTAGATAATTGATGAACAAGAGAGCTCTTCTAAGGCTAAATATGTAAAACCACGCACAGATTTAGCTGCCCACATATAAGAAATTATCTTCACCAATACTTCAAACTAGCAAACAAATCTAATCAGACCAATATATAAGTAGTATTTTATTTCAATTGATAGGGACACCAGTGGAAATTTTCGTTAATTATGATGAGGTGTCGTTCTGTTCCCCTTTTTTCTGGGCTCCATGGGTATCTTAAGCATACATTAATTAGGTGCATTTAACGGAACGGAGAAGGTGGAGCTAGAGCCATATTAGAAGGTGGAGAGTGACATGTGTCAACAAGATATTGGAGACAAAAAATCAAGAGAAGAAAAATAAAAGAAATGAAAAGAGAGAAAACAACACACGCGCAAGGGAGGGGGCTGAAATGGTTAGGAGAGAGAATTTATAATTTTTTTTCAAAATGTTATAACTTATAAAATATAAGTGCAAAAATAAAAAAAATTATACCATTGTTCATCATTTTTCGTGCTCTTCGAAACAAGACGCATCATGGATATGTTTTGGTCAACTTAAAATTTTATGTTTTTAGAATGAGTATATATCAGGTAGTTTTTAAGTGAATCTTACTCATTAGTAAAATGAATCTTCTTTAATAATAAAATGAATCATATTCATTAGCAAAATGAATCTTACCACAAACACCCCAAAAACCACCATAGGATAGTTAAAAACGTCGAAGGCATTTTTAGGGTTTGTAGTACAGGGTTTAGGGTCTAACGACCCTAAACCCTAAACCACAAACCCTAAAAAACTGTCGAGTCAGTGACGACAATATAAATTGTAGAACTAATACCAAAAGATTAACCCTACCCCCCCCAAACACCCAAAAACCACCCTAGGATAGCTAAAAACGTCGAAGGCATTTTAATAACATTTTAATGACCTTTGATTCACTTTTTAACAACCTTTGGTTCACCTTTTAACAACCTTTAATTCACTTTTCCTACACTTAAGATTCACAATAAATCTTAAAATATATTTTGTACATATAAAAAATAAAAAAAATTAAATTTATCAAAACATATTCATGTTTGGTCTTATTTTAAAGAGCTCGAATTATGATGAATAATGATATAAAATTTATGTTATTTGGACTTATATACAATAAGATACAAAATTTTAAAATTTTTGTAAAATGATAAAGTAAAAAAAAAAATTGAAACATAGGTGGCGTAGGCGCCATCTTCGAACTTGCCGCATTTAATTAAACAAGACAACTCTTATAGAGTTGGATAGTGTGATTTCTAAATTCTAAAAATTGTCATATCTATCCAACCCACGCCGATATTCATAAACAATAAAATCCAACCCACGTCGAGGGTGAAAAGGCTGAAATAAAAAAAGGAAAGGAACCACTAACTACCTAAAGCGTATGAGATTTCAAATATAAACATAGCTAATTAATAAAGATTATATATTGGGTATCCACATCATTGTACTGATGAACGATTTGATTTTGTTTTATATAAGGGCCCCAACCTACCTACTTTAGCATTCTATTGCCCATTTGTTGACGTAACTTGATACCATTTTTCAGTCACAATGATTATTAAATTTTACGCTGAAACTTTATCATTCCTTTTAGTTTTAGTATAATTAAGACATATAGAGGCAAGAAAAAGGTGTCAAGTCATACCAATACTCGAATTCAAGTTAAGAAAAACTCATAACGTCACGAGAAAGCAACTTCAAGTAAAGATATCTAGGATTTCTAAAGGACCACAACTATTTAGAGATCAAATTAAAATCTTCAATGGAATTTCCTTCTAATTTGAAAGTTCCACTCATTTTTATTTTTCTTTTCCTATAATTGAAAGCATATTATGCTTAGAATGTAGTTTTGTATAGAGAGGGTGGACTTTGAAGTATCAACAGAGAAGTGATTTACATGCCAAGCAACAAAGGTGCCAATGTTTGGCTGGTCACTTGTAGCGTAGTTTCTAAACATATCTAGACCTATATAATAGTATCATTGCATAAAGAACATTATGTGAGTAATCAACTATATATGTCTAATGAGAGGAAGATGATACTAGTAGAGGTTCCCGTTAGGACATCGCCTTGTGAATCCTATCCTCCATGCGAATATAAAGACCTTGTGAATTCTCTCCTTGGAACTCTTCTCCATCGGCCTTCTTTTTCTCCTCCTGTCATGTGTTGCTTCTCTTAAAGTTCTAGCTGCAGGCCTAGGCTATCCCACCGATTCCCAGCACCCGCCACCGCATGAGAAGTGAATGATTGTAATAATTACATTTATCTTGTGTGGGTTGGAAAAATCCTATTGATGGACACTCGATAGAGAAATATGTTCGGCTCTACGACTTCCCTTGTCCCCTGTAGCATGCAAATATCGAGTTTGGCATAGTGGAGACTCTCTGAATTCCCACGCCCATATCTGAAGTCCAACGTCGATAAATTTCATGCTCGAGTACGAAGTGTTTGCATGCTCGCTACCAAAATCACTCTTTATTCCAGTTGTGTTCAATCCTCCTATTCCTCACCTCTGTCGCGTCCTATTATTGGCTTCCTTTCATCTCGTCGAATGGATCCTTTAATCATTAATGACATTGCTCCAACCTTTAAGCGGTGTCTGTTGGTCCGTCTATTCTCAGTCATTCCTATATGGGCCACTTCTTTTGCACACATTCTTCAGGACTATTGGACACAATTTGGAGGTTTTCACTAAGGTTGGCCTGAATATGTTTGTTTTTGAGTTCAAAACCATGGAAGCGGTGAAAGTGAGAGGTCCCTGGACAATCAACAATGATCTTCTCCTGATTCAAACTCTTGATCGTCTAAAAAGATTATTGCAATAGGATTTCACCTGGATACTGTTTTGGGTTTGAGCTTATGATGTGCCTCTTCATCACCATACGCCGGAGTTTGTGTGACGGGCCTCCCAGAAGCTAGGTCAACATTAGAAGCTAGTAAGGATGATGAATCTCGAGGGGGGGCAACTATATCCGATCCAAGGTTCTCATAAATGTTATGTTCCAATCCAACAGGCTTTATCTATGTTGGTGGACAATCGTTATTGCACATATTTGGTCTCGTATGACAATATGCCTTTGATATGCTCAATTTACGGTCTCTTCACGCATACCACCGATGCATGCCTGACTCCCTTATCGGCGGATGAGGTCCGGGTCCCTTATGAAATGTGGCTCTTAACCGAGAATTTTTAGGCTTGCTCACACCCTTAGGAGGTCAAGCAAGTGGATTCATGGGCTCTGACGGAGCGTGAGGTGCAATATCACCCAAAGGTGCCATTATCCTCGTGTCCATCTGGTTAGGCTAACCATTCATGCCAAACTATACTTCTTTTTTCAACCAGGATGTGGAGATGCCTAATTCCTTTAGGTTCCCACACAAGAGGAAATTCAATGATGTCCCTAAGGATGCCTCAAGACTTGAATTTCAGGATCTTCAAGTAGTAGAAGCCAAGAGGAACGGTAAGGGTAAGTTATTTGTAGGTGCGGACACTACTGCGGACGGAAGCAGAAAACGTGGTTGAAACTGCTCAAAAACGACGGTTCTGAACCGTCTTTTAAACGCCCGTCGTTTTTTGTCATATGTCTTAAGCGACGGTTCACAAACCATCTTTTAAGATACATTAAGCGACGGTTTTTTCGAACCGTCTTTTAAAAGCTCCTGATCGTAAATTTTTTTAATCTAGTCTCATTTGCCAAGATTAACCTTGTAATCTTCGGTGGTGTCTGGATTCGAACCCGCGACCCATGATAAAATCGATCCCACACACGCACCCCTTACCACTAGGCTACTGCATCAAATTCGTTTATTTTATGAACAAAACACATATATGTAAATAAGACTAATTCGTTTATCTTATTAAACTACCAATTTAGTAAAATGATAAATGCTAATTATAAAATTATATAATAAAACCAAGTTACAATGCTAATTATGAAATTATATAAATAATAAATATTTTTTTCAATAATAATTACAATGCTATTATAAAAAGACTAATTTACTAAGCTTTTATAACATATATATATTTAGCGCTTTAAATGACGGTTTCAAGTAAACCGTCTTTTAAAAGTGTTTCGCCAGCACTTTAAATGACGGTTTCAGGTAAACCGTCTTTTAAGAGTGCACTTTAAAAGACGGTTCATTTAAAACCGTCTTTTAAGAGTGCTTCGCGTGCGTATGAGCAGCACTTTAAATGACGGTTTTAGATAAACCGTCTTTTAAGAGTGCACTTTAAAAGACGGTTCATTTAAAACCGTCTTTTAAGAGTGCTTCGCGCGCGTATGAGCAGCACTTTAAATGACGGTTTCAGATAAACCGTTTTTAAGAGTGCACTATAAAAGACGGTTCTGTTAGAACCGTCTTTTAAAGTCTCTTCGCGCGCGCCCACAGCTAATTTAAGACGGTTTTCGCTAAAACCGCCTTTTATAGGCCGTGTTTTTTGATATTTTTTCCACTAGTGGGAACCGACTATTCAGGCTGGGGAGTTGGACAAGGGGAAGGATATCTCGGCTCATAATCCATCCCGAGACTAGCTTGGGAGTGAATGGGGTTTCCTTGTTAAGGATGGATGCAACTATGGATTTCAATAGATCGGGTTCGGGTTGGGTGAAACATCACCTGCATCCGTCACCCGGATATATCATTCATCTTCCGTCCATTCGAAACCCGTTTATTCTTCATCCGTCATCCGTCCATCCGTCATCCGCGTGTGATTTGGGTGGATCAGATGATAATTCGGTAAAAAAATTCTATATCATAAACAATTATTTTGTTAGTATGGTAATAAATATAAAGATTTTTTGTATTGCTCTAGTAAATTTTCCCAGTATTTTAAGAAAATTCACTCCAAGATAATAAGAAAATAAACATGCAAAGTATTATGTTGTGCCGAAAGAAAATAAAAATGGGCAGTAAATTATAACTCTACAACTATTTTTTTAGATCTTAAAAAGCTTCTTTAAGGTTTTTTGGTTACTTGAAATAAAACAAGATGTAACTTTAAACGGATGACGGGTAGGGTAATAAATGGATGACGGATCAGGTGACGGGTGAAAATAATGTCATCTGTCACCCGACCCGGCCCATCACCATCACCCGATACATCATCCGTTTATTTTAGTTTTTTATAGTTTACCGCAAAGGCAGTACTAGGCAGAATACACACCGTATAAGTGCACTTGCCAGAAGTACGACCTTATAGCGATGCAAGGTTTATTTTGGGTTTCATTCGTTTATTTGAATCGGGTGCATCGGGTTAGCGGGTATCCATTTAAAATTGTCATTCATAGATGCAACTCATGCATCCTGTGTTGTTGGCTTTGTGTCATGTTTGTCCTTGCTGGTTGTGGTAGTCTAGTCCTATCTTTGGTCTGGTTTGTCATCCAATGTGTGTCTTTGGGTAGTTTCCTTGGGTCGATTCCTTGTTCTTGGGTTATGGGTTAGGATCTCAAAAGAGTGTGGCTCTATCTTGTGGTTGTTCTGGTGGTGTTTGATCTTTCCCTTGGAGTTTTTTGGGCCCGCGGGCTTTTACATGAAGCATACTACGTATACATCTTTCTTGTTTGGTTGGATTTTGCTGCTGGTTGGTGTTGGTCGAGGTCTTTGTGGTTGTTTCAGTTGTGGTGGTGGGTTCTACCATGGTGTTAGTCAGTGGTTTTGGTCATGGTTCTATGATTAATGTTGCTAGGTGTGTACTTAATCTATGATCTATTATAAAATCCTTATCTCGCAAAAACAATGTCTAAGGTGAGAGACTTTTCAGTTAGTGAATTAATGTCCACTTCTACTTCTCAAGACATGACTTTTAAACTTCTAAATGTCCCTCTTTTTAAAAATAGTAAGAGAGAGTACATTTGATTTCAAAATTGGTATGATCCATCTGTTTCCTCATACGTAAATTGATATGTCCATCATCTTGTACATGAGCTTTGGATTCACAAATAACATTTAGGAGAAGATGCCTCCAACTTCTATTGATTCCTTTTCATATGGATAACCCTCTCGTGACTACAAACCTCGTTGACTAGAAGTGTTTCTAGTTGTGTCTAACTAGTGTCTCTTCCTAAGACAACAAATTTTCAGTCTAAGATTTTATTCAGCTGGAACCAAAGACGGTGACGAGGGAGGTAAAGGTGCGGGATGATGTGGTGGGTGTGAAAATGGAAAATTGAACTTAAGAAGGTGCTGGAGGGAGAGGTAGCGGCGATGGATATCTAGAGAGTGACCATTTTCTCCCGATGGAATTAATACTTTCCTGAACTTTATGATTTTCCATGACCTTGGTAAGATCTTGTTTTATGGTGGAGTAGAGCTTCATTTCAATTTGAACTTTCTCCTTGAATTATATATGTAAGAATAAAGTTGTTATCAACTTCCATATTCAATAGTGCCAAATTGTCATTCAATCGAAGTTAGCATGGACATTAAGCCTAAAGTGATTAATCAAGAACCAATGTGAAGATTTTCCATTTTTGACACCTAGATTGGCTGACATTTCAAGCCAATGTGACTTTGGGGTTGGCTTTCGAGGATGAGGTTCATATCATGCAATGATCCTGGGATGACAATGAATGAACTACTAAATGGTTGGATTTCAAGGAAAAGTGTTAGATATTAACAATCTTATTCCATTATTATGTCACTTGAATTAATTGCGCTTGAAGTATCACAATTTTTTACTTATACTTCTACTGAAACAGGTTCTTTTTGGTTGTTTGGCCTCACTCGGTGTAACACCCCTACCATTAATTCAATCATTACCGTCCAATCTCTTCGTACTTCCAGAGTCATGCAGCGGATACATATTTACATACATTGGGTGATACAAAGCCGTTAGTCACTCACGTGACTAACAAGGCTACAACTCTTACATACAGCCGCGTCTGATGACCGGAATATCCGAGTGCTAACAAGTACAATCATACTCCCCAATACTTACTGGTACTACAATACTCCAATCGATACAATACCTCCACTCCATACAATACTCCATGATTCAATACAAGATAATACACTACGCATACCGAGTTTACTAAGTTCCAAATACAAGTACGATACCTCTTCAATTCATGCACACTCATTAAGAGTCTAATCACTACCCATTCCTCACAATTACTTACTTTCTGAGCACAAGGGTGTACCCCTTGGTACACCTCTACGCTCTACTTCTACTACCCGGGTGTAGCCACCGGTCTCTTACCTTGACCACATCCGCTTCGGTACCTGCACACTAAAAACGTTCCCCCTAGGGGGCCAGCTTTCGCTGCATATGATAACCGCATACCCCGCGTACTAGCGAGGGTACCGACCATTTGGTCGAATACATGCAATTCGTTTTACAATACATGCATGCATCCATACTCATATCCATACATACATACATGCTCATATACATACATACATACTTTCATTCGCATTACTACAATACAATACAAGGTATACATACGTACACACAGTACAATACATACTGGGAAGGTCGTACAAGTCAACCAACACTTACTTACCATTTTTCCATGATACACACACCATACATACTCATTACTTACTCGATACGCAATACGGAGATACAATTCTCCTTCTCATACAGAAGTCAAGTTAGCTTCCTTACACACCCGGGTTAATCGGGTGTTCAATACATTTTACTCCAGGTCAATGACTTACAATAGTCAAGACCAATACACATACAATACTTACTCCATACTTACTTTACTTCCAGTTAAGTCGGTATGACCTCCGGGCAGGGAGTACTATCTCCCACCACCGGGCTTTAGGATGGCACACTAATCCAGGATGCTACCCATACAAGGGAATTGGTCCAAGGAAAAGATCATAGCCAGGATTCGGTTCCAACCTCTTGTGGTTCCTTATCCTCACGCGTGGCCGAAACTATATCGGACTTCTACTCATTCCATTTACTCGTTACTCATGTTAGGAGTTAGATTGTTAGGAATTAGTAGAAGTCAGTACTTCGTTCCCATACATTCATACAATACACAAGTACTCAATACTTACACATGCTCTTCATTTCCATTCATTCATTTCATGAATTATACAAACTAATTGTTCAAGAAAATACAACAAGAACAAATAGTCCAAACACAGTTAAGTGCAATATAAGTCCGATTCGTGCATTTATCTTATTGGTGATCACATAAGCACACAAATCGGGGTAACCAGGTTAGGATACAGAGCATGAGGAAATCATACCTTTCACCGTTGACTTTGGACTCACCGACTCCCTTCGGTGTCAACTATTTGAATCCTACCACATACATACAGTTGGGGGTTAATTATCATAATTAACCTTACTTATTACTTTTAAAGTTTCCTAGTTTACTTATTAACTCTTTGTTACTTATACATTTACTTAAGTTACTTACTTACAATTATTCTAAGCTTGTTTATAGCCTTAATGACCATTAACATCATTAATTATGTCTTAAGCATCTTATATCATTATCCTTACCCTCCTTAGTTTGCTTTAAACACATTCTGGAGGGTTTTTAGGGGTGTCCTGGTTTGTGTCCTGGTTTCAAACCCGGACAATTCACTGGAACAACTCTCGGGTGAAAATAAGGTGTGATCCGGGTTTAGGGCTGGGTTACAAACCCGGATCATATGCTGCTATTGCTCTCGGGTGAAAATTTTGGGTGTTCCGGGTTTAGGTATTGGTTTACAACCCGGACCATCCATTCTGTATTACCTTCTGCCGTGTTTTTGGGGTTGTCCTGGTTTGTGTCCTGGTTTCAAACCAGGAAATTCCAGCGAGAAAGTATTCTGCCCATTTTAAGAGGTGGTCCTGGTTTGCGTGCTGGTTTCAAACCAGGACAATTCCAGCCTGTTGCAAAATTTACAGTTTTTAAGCTTTGTTTCAATTCCAACTTCTACCAATCTCTTCCCCATAATTCCATATAATCTAGCCTATTTTAGCATTGATTAAGCACTTTAAACTAGCCTAATCCACTCTACCAAAACCTGTTACAAAATACACTCCACTGTTAAATTTTCTCCACTGTTACAGTTTTGGTTCTTCTCCAAATGCTACAGATTTTTCCTCTCTTCTCCCACTACTCCTATGGCTCTTCTATTGCCTCATTTGCATTATACTCAACCTAAGTCTTACTCAGTACAATACTCTTTTTACTAAATCCTTCATACTAATTCTTCCTTGATTCTCCAACACATTTCAATACTCTATGCTACAGATTTTACCTCTTCTTATTCTCTTACCACAACTACTACTCCTTAGTTACTAAATCATCTCTACTAAATCCCAATACACACCTTGGTTCTCCCATTCACCAAGTCATTCTTAATGCACAGTTCCTACCGAAATTTCGCCATAGTTCGCCTACTTTTCTTACTTCTCCATATACATACTTTTCATCAAATCCATTCCTAGTCTAGCCACACCCATACAAGGGTCCTACCAGCACACAAATCAATACCAATACACCATTACCTTCCTCAAACTACAATATCCATACACATACACAATGTACATTCACCAATACTTCTTCAAATACCAATACTAATACTCATACACAATCCTTTGGCTCCAAGGCCCACAATTCACATACCAATTCACAAATACTCACATTTCCTCACAAATACTCAAACTTCCAATACTTCAATACCAATACAATAGTTTAGGTTCTTTTATTTGCTTACCCATTTCCATTACACTAATGCATTAAATTGAGCATTAAGATGGAGCTCTTACCTTGAGCTTATATTTCCTTCAATTCTTTTTCACCCTTCTCTTCTTTCTTTCTTGCCCAAATCGGCCATGTGGGGAATGGAGTTGCCAAACTCCATTCCCATCACCCCATGAACACAAAACAACTACAATTAATATACTAACCCTTGAATTAACACTAATCCATTGAAGTGTTTAGAATAAAAATTCTAGGGTTTACCTTTGGAGTGTTTTAGAAGGGGTTTTAGCCCTTGGTTCAAGAAGGTGGATCCACCACCATTGCAAGGTGAGATTGGTGCTCAAAGAGAGAGAGAAAACAAGGCATTACTATGGGCAAAAATCGGTTATCAAGAGAAGGTGGAGAAAACTTGAATCTTTTGTGGAGATTTTTACCTTGTTGGAAAGAGGAGACTCCAAGCTCCATAATGGTGTGCTTATCTCTTCAAATGGGGAAAACCCATGGAGATGAAATTGCTCATTTTCAGATTTTGAAAAGATAGAAATGTAGAGGATGATGAGAGGAGCAAGAATATGTACTTTGTTTTCGATTTGGAGCTTACATGAGGATGGAGCATGCTAGAGAAGGAGGGAAGCCATTGTTGGTGTTTGTGGAACTTCAAAATCGCAGCAGCCAGAGGGAGGAGGGTGCTCACGTTGGGGAAGGCAGCCAGGAAAGAGGGAGAGTAGAAAAAGTGAGGTGAGAGAGTCTTTTCTACTTTTTGTTTTCTTGTCTTCTAGTGTGTGTGAGAGAGAGTAATATTTAATTGAGTGTGAGAGAGGGTATTAATACCCTATAAAAACCGGCCCACTTATACTGTTAAGCTGGAGCAGTTTTTCGTCTTTTACAGAAAACGCTCGTTATTTTACCCGGTTTAGGTACTATTCACTAACCGGGCCCGTTTTCCGGAATTTTCTCGTTTACTTATTTTTATTGGTTATTAAGCTTCCATAAATGCTTAATAACTGTTATTTAATGATTTATAATTTTTACGGGTCCGTTTGGCCACTTAAAGTCACGTTTTCGGGTTTTCTCGAAAAACGTGCTCTTAAGCTCTATTAGCGTTTTAATACATTATTTGGATCCGTTTCCTTCGGGGGTTGTTCCCACATATCATTTAGGTCTCATTAAACCTTTAGAATCCATATAATACGCTAACCGAGGTCTCATACCTCCTATGGTTATTTAACGCTTATTTAGCGTTTTCCGCTTTTTAAGCGTTTACTATTTCTTTTGGATTTATTTTCCCTTACCAATATTACTCAAGCATTTTTGGGCTCTTAAATACGGATTAGAATTATCTTAATCACTATATTTAAGTTTGGGGTATTTCAATCTACCCCCCTTAAGAACTTTGTCCCCAAAGTTGCTCAAGGTTATAGGGTTACAATGCTTGCTCATTCTTACTTGTCTATGCCAAAGGTCGTACATTCTTCCTCCTTACCATTTCTGAATTCATTACTCCAGGTTTCTACATTCCATACAATACAAATATACCATACTTACTCCCATCCGCATCACATGCCACCATCCGGTTTCGCATTACAAGGTTTATATATACGTACGGTGCAAAGCTATCCCCAAAGCAATGCAATACCTATTACAATCCCGCAGGCACTCAGGTCATTTAGACACAGGACTCCTCTATGTCCCGCTGCCCTTGGAATAATACCAAATGATACGCTAATACTTTCTCAGGCATACCCTTCTAGCAAATCCTTCATCTCCAGGTTAAGAAAAATTCTTTCGCAACTACTACTTAGAAATTCTCCTAGAGCACACAACTCCAAATTCTAATTTATATTCGTTGCTTCTATCCTATGTGTGATTCTTGTGACCACTTGAGGGAGCTTCGAGAATCATTCGACCCTGATGTGATCAGCATCAGTATTGAACTATCTTTCCACCCCAATTTGTGTTCGGTTTCCCTTGATCTGATCAGGATCAAGTTCGACCTCCCACATCAGTTTCAAACAACAGGTAATTCAATCATTTTCATTTGTTACCTTTTTACTCTTCCTAGTCATAATTCCAATTTCATACAACTCCAAAGGATGGAATTCAGTCCATCAATTATTCTCAATCTACTTCCCAAATACTTTTCTCGGAATTCGATGCCTAAGTGCTCATTCCATCAATCTTCTCTACTTCCTTCCGTTACTCTCTATTATCTCCACTACTCTGACTAGGGCATACAGTACTTATGAAATTCAGTTGTCCTCAATTTACTTCTAATAACATACTTACGAATACACCACTCATGGGTTACATTTCCTCTACTACTCATAATCAATCCGTACTACTTCTTTAAGGATACCATACATGTGGATCTCCGTCCACTACTCATTCTCAATTGTCTCGAAACAATCACCTAGGGAACTCGATTTCCTCTAGGTTCTACATCGGTTTATACCGACTCGTGCATCGTAATGCCGTGTCTAATTTCAAATAGACACACACTACGGGGATTATCGTTCCCCCAGGAGTTACTCTACTCCTCTTTACTAATACTTTTACACTGGGGTTACAAGATGGGTATATTCACCCTATGGTATTCGCATCTCTCGTGCCTAATTCCCATAATTACCAAATGAATGGATCCGTATGTTTATTTAACATAGTACCAATCATCAATTTGATTCTCGTTTGTGCTATGCACATTACAGTTTATGAGTTTTATTCATAAAATTCTCATTATGCGATTTTCGCTCTACCCCCCTTAAAAGGGATTACGCCCACGTAATCTACCATATGTTATCATTACCAAACATTGGTTACTCAATTTGGGCAATCTGAAGCGCTTC
Organism: Limonium bicolor; assembly: GCA_023374045.1. NCBI lineage: Eukaryota > Viridiplantae > Streptophyta > Magnoliopsida > Caryophyllales > Plumbaginaceae > Limonium > Limonium bicolor. The sequence continues at coordinate 43,031,018 of CM041778.1, forward strand.
GCTTCACTACGATATACTATACAATATGCTCTAGTCAAAGGGTCTTAACCATACCAATGGTTTAGTCTTTGCACCGAGGATTCCTATATGAGTTTATTTAACTCATAATTAATTCAGTTCTAGCCTACTAGGCTTCAAGGCGATAATAGCCATGCTTTCATACTTACCAGGTATATTACATTTCCTAGCTAGGGCCCACTAGCTTCTGCTGCGCGACCCTGCTAACTTGGGTTACTCACCCTTCATGTTATCCTTCGTGTGCTATACATTACCTTTTTATCCCTCTATTGTGGAAATAAGGTTTACTAACAGTGTGGTATTCTTTTACCGCTGTTTGAACTCCATGAGTTTTAGATTGTAACCAGCTCTCTGGTAATCTATTACACATACTATTCGTACTCCCGCGATTATTCATTATGTTCCTCCGACTTGTTGTCGGGCGAGGTTAAGTCACTACCTAGTTGTAGTGCTTCCTCTGATGTTAATAGTTTCTGAATAATACCAGTTCTTCTGGTTCAGTACAAGTGTCTTTACTTGTATGACCTTGCCTTCCGTATGCGTTGGTCTTAGTGACTTGTTACGACTCCTTTCACCTTTTTATTCCAATGGAATTCACATCTTGTGATTGTTAGTGTGTTTCACAATCTTCGTGCTTCTTTGGGCTCGTGCTGCACGGTCTGTTGCTAAGCTTCCTTAGCTGGCTTCTGCCATGTTTGTTGGTGAAAAGAAGGATTTACTACGGTTTACATTTTCCATATCCCTAGCCGTCCCATTAGATCATTAGCTGCACAAGCGCCATACCAAAACACTCAGTCATACAGAGTGCAGAGGCGTAAACGCTTGACAGTAAGTCACTTATGTGATAGGAAAGGATATTCTACTTATCTCCTCATACTTATACTCCGTGTCATTACCTTGCTACTTCCTCATAGCGGTCGCTGGCTGCGTACCGTATTCTTACTCACTGTACAACATTGTTCTACTTCTTCCGTTACTGTGGTAGTTTGTCTTTACTCATTGCCATTGTCATTGGCACCATTCCCTTATGGCGTGAATACACTAGGAGGTTCCTAGTTCACGTATGCGACGGTCATCGTAGCATGCCGCAATACTATTATCTTCCCCTCGTGGGGATGTTTTATTTCAATTTGGATTTCATGTGTAGGTTAGCTTACCTCACACTACTTCCTCATTCATGATACAGTTTGCCAAATAACTTAGCTGACCACAAATGAAGTGGTTTATCGGGTTACAAGCTCTCTTGAGCGCCGGTCATACATGGCGTGCAATATGCACATGCATTGATTGTTTTTGACCATTACTGTCTCTATAATGCTGAGCAGTGATCATAGGTTCTAGCTATGCAGTTTTACTTTTGCAGGTACATTACCGGGACATTTCAAAACTTGAAGGGTTTTCTGGTCCCGTTCTCCAATTGGAGGGTTTCATCACTGGTAAGTGAAGGTTCTTATTGACTACAGTCCAGTCTTAACCCACATGTGTGATAACAGTCCGCTTTGGGCCGCAGCCCGCACGGTTTTGTTTCCGGGGTACTATCCCCAAAAGGCCTCACGATAAGGTTCATTAGTGTTTACACGATGGTTCACCACATGCTTGGGTGCATGTGGGGCACACTTACTCCTTTAAGTTGTAATGGTTTGGAAATCTCATTTCCTTATTCCATCGCTCTTTGGCAATATCTACTTGCATAAGCTTTATGGTTATAGTGGATGGAAACCTTTCCTATGGTTTACATTTTACCGCATTGGTGATTTTCTGTTAACGAGAGGTACTTTTCCTCGAGTTTCCGTAATGTCCAAGTGTGGACTAGGCCATTGTTGGCATTATCCCGATTCTTATGCCTCTGTGCTACCTTTGCTACAGAAGGCATCGAGGGTAGTCAAAAGCTTGTCAACTGTATACTAGACTGATGCTCTAGTGACAGTAACACTGAGTTGACCGCTACTCCAAGCCACTCAGGATGTTGGATTTGAATTGATGGTCCAGTTGTTGATTTCTTGTCGTATGAGACAATATCTCGCACAAGTCTTGTTAGTAATTGATGCGGGTCTTGCAACCCTTTTGATTCACGTAACGTATTTGGTTGGTGGCTTTTAAGCCTTACTGCAGCAAGCTATGCTCTTTGCAAGCTGTTTATACATGTTCCCACTCCTAGCCTACCATCATAGGGCTGAAGGTATTACTGGGCTCCCTGGCAAGCCGTGACATCACGCTTCCGTCCCTAGGAAACCCTTTAGGCAATCTGGTGCTAATCAGTGCCTTTCGGTGTCTGAGAGTATTTCGTGTTAAGTGAAATCCCTTCAGTGTCCTAACCGAATAGTTGTTCTGGTTGTCATGCTCTCTCCATGACGTTTTGTTCGATTGGTTGTTATCTTAGACACCCTTCGAGGATTGCTCCTGGGTGTGGTTGAGCTATGCCGTACATCCGGCTAATGTTTAAGACATGTTATCACTATACCGCCTTGTGGTATGGTATTTGTGCTATCCACTTTAGGGTTATAACGTCTCCCGTTCTTGGGTAGACTGTTTATACCTTCTCCTAGTGTTCTTGACTAGGTTTAAAATTCTCTCCAATGCTGGGTTATACTTGGGGGTAATCTTGTGGTTACTCTTGGGAGCTCTGTCCCATTTGTTGTGCATCATTGTGCTCACAATAGGCCTTTGCCTTACTGTGTTCAAGCTGGGTGTCCTTTCCAGCTGTCAGGTATTTGCTTGAATTATTTGAGACATATCCAATGTCTATGCTTGTTAATCCGTGCGCTTTGCACTTCCTAATCCTCATTCCTTATCTTCAGATGGGTTCTTGGATACTTTATACTTATTCCTTAGCTGAGTTTCCTTCTCTTAATCGACTGAGGTGTCCATTTGTTCTGGTTAAAATTTACTCATGGTCCGTAGAACGGAGTTGGCTACTTCCCGTGTGTCGTACACTACATGTATACATACGTGGGGTACTTCGTTGATACGTTACCACTTACCCGACTACTTGTCAGGCCCGCAAGCTCCTTCGGAGTGCGGTTGTCCCACATCCCGTAGTTGGGTACACTCATAGTGTTCGTCACACGCCTAGGTGAAGTATTCTGTTGTCAACTCCTCTTGTATCACTCTATGATACTCACCATAATTCTGTTGGTTTGGTTTTAAAATCCAAGGTTTAAAACGAAGGTTTGTGGTTTTGAAAGAAGAATTTGGTTTTAAAATCATGGTACGTTGTTAAAAGAGGTTCTTCATGGCATAGCCATGTTCGAAATCTTGACCAAGTCCAGCTTCCCGCTGACTGGTATGTTCTAAATGCAGTGGTCAGGCCGTCAGGCCTTTCCATGGTTTCATTCCTCCAGTTTTAGGATGTTTATTCCTGTAGTCGCTTCATCGCTGTCGCGGTACATTACTATGTACCTGTGGTGTGTTAGAGTTCCCTTACATGCTCCTGTCCTTACTGCACTTGCCGTGGCAAGTGCGTGGTACTGGTGGTTTTTGGGTAGACCTATACCGGTCACGGTGTGATTTCCACTGTTATTTAATAGTCTTGTCGACTTCTCCATTGATCTTGTTGATCATTTACTTAGGTTATTCAGTCTCCTGAGTAACTCCTCTGTAAGTTTGACATGGCTGTCATTGATCAGGGTATCTCTCCAACCCTTGGAGATTCCCCTTTTTGATTTGGTCGTGTTCTTCCTTGTTGCTCGTTCCCACCGGTTTACCGTGGTTATTGAGCCTTAGCTTGTTTAGGCACTACAGTTGTAGTTGCATCAGATTGTATCTTGTGAATGTTCTTGTAGCTGTCTGAACTATGTTGGCCAGGTTTGTAACCTTCTTGGCGTTGTAGTGTTGGAGTCGATCACTCCCGACTGTGTCCTTAGCCAGCTAGCATACCGTTGGTGGTGTTGCTTGGCTATTACTGTTGTCCCGCAGACTTGTGTCTCGGGTTCCATTACTGCTCCTTTTCCATTTCGTTGCGCGGTTAGTGCTTCTTCCTGCTACTGGTTGGTTAGCCAGGTTTCGCGACTGCTAAGCACGTCGCCCCATGCTGTTTTAAGTTGCAGCCTCCTCGTGGTTGGAGTGCTCATCCTACCGCTATTAAGTGCGGGTATTCATTCAACCGGGATCCATCTCCGGGTCCTCCATTTCTTGGAATCTACTATATGTCCGGTTCTTTCCTCTTGTAGGAAATCACATTACTGCCAGATCGGGTTTTCCCGAGTATGAGAGGACTTCCCTTCTCTCTGGCGTACTTTCCCAAGTTATACCAAGGGATTTGTGGAGGGCGGGTCTGGTATTGTAGGTATCCGGTACTCACCGGTAGTTCCTAACTAGCATATCTCTAATGCTAACACTCAGCCCTTAGCCCTAGGCTTCTAAATCCTAACTCGGTATTCCTAAACTCGGTATTTCCAGTCATCAGAGCGATACTTCGCTCTGATACCACTTTTTGTAACACCCCTACCATTAATACAATCATTACCGTCCAATCTCTTCGTACTCCAGAGTCATGCAGCGGATAATATTTACATACATTGGGGTGGTGAAACAACGCCGGCTACAGCTACAACCACGTGACTAACAAGGCTACAACTCTTACATACAGCATCGGTCTGATGGACCGGAATATCCGAGTGCTATACAAGTACAATACATACTCCCAATACTTACTGAGTACTACAATACTCCATTCGATACAATACTCCACTCCATACAATACTCCATGATTCAATACAAGATAATACACTACGCATACCGAGTTTACTAAGTTCCAAATACAAGTACGATACCTCTTCAATTCATGCACACTCATTAAGAGTCTAATCACTACCCATTCCTCACAATTACTTACTTTCTGAGCACAAGGGTGTACCCCTTGGTACACCTCTACGCTCTACTTCTACTACCCGGGTGTAGCCACCGGTCTCTTACCTTGACCACATCCGCTTCGGTACCTGCACACTAAAAACGTTCCCCCTAGGGGGTCAGCTTTCGCTGCATATGATAACCGCATACCCCGCGTACTAGCGAGGGTACGCCGACCATTGGTCGAATACATGCAATTCGTTTTACAATACATGCATGCATCCATACTCATATCCATACATACATACATGCTCATATACATACATACATACTTTCATTCGCATTACTACAATACAATACAAGGTATACATACGTACACACAGTACAATACATACTGGGAAGGTCGTACAAGTCAACCAACACTTACTTACCATTTTTCCATGATACACATACACCATACATACTCATTACTTACTCGATACGCAATACGGAGATACAATTCTCCTTCTCATACAGAAGTCAAGTTAGCTTCCTTACACACCCGGGTTAATCGGGTGTTCAATACATTTTACTCCAGGTCAATGACTTACAATAGTCAAGACCAATACACATACAATACTTACTCCATACTTACTTTACTTCCAGTTAAGTCGGTATGACCTCCGGGCAGGGAGTACTATCTCCCACCACCGGGCTTTAGGATGGCACACTAATCCAGGATGCTACCCATACAAGGGAATTGGTCCAAGGAAAAGATCATAGCCAGGATTCGGTTCCAACCTCTTGTGGTTCCTTATCCTCACGCGTGGCCGAAACTATATCGGACTTCTACTCATTCCATTTACTCGTTACTCATGTTAGGAGTTAGATTGTTAGGAATTAGTAGAAGTCAGTACTTCGTTCCCATACATTCATACAATACACAAGTACTCAATACTTACACATGCTCTTCATTTCCATTCATTCATTTCATGAATTATACAAACTAATTGTTCAAGAAAATACAACAAGAACAAATAGTCCAAACACAGTTAAGTGCAATATAAGTCCGATTCGTGCATTTATCTTATTGGTGATCACATAAGCACACAAATCGGGGTAACCAGGTTAGGATACAGAGCATGAGGAAATCATACCTTTCACCATTGCTTTCGGACTCACCGACTCCTCTTCGGTGGTCAACTATTCGAATCCTAGCATATACATACAGTTGGGTGGTTAATCATCTATAATTAACCTTACTTATTACTTTGTTACAGTTTCCTAGTGTTTACTTACTAATTCCTTATTATTCAAATACATTTACTAATTCCTTATTATTCAAATACATTTACTTATGTTACTTACTTAAAATTATTCCCTAAGCTTGTTTATAGTCTTAATGACCTTTAAACATCATTAATAATGTCTTAATCATCTTATATTATCATTACCCATCCTTACCCATCCTTAGTTTTGCTTTAAAATACATTCTGGACAGATTTTGGGGTGGTCCTGGTTTGTGTCCTGGTTTTAAACCCGGACCAAACCACTGGAACAACTCTCGGGTGAAAATAATGTGTGATCCGGGTTTAGGGCTGGGTTACAAACCCGGATCAATGCTGCTATTGCTCTCGGGTGAAATTTTGGGTGTTCCGGGTTTAGGTATTGGTTTACAACCCGGACCATCCATTCTGTATTACCTTCTGCCGTGTTTTGGGGTTGTCCTGGTTTGTGTCCTGGTTTCAAACCAGGAAAATTCCAGCGAGAAAGTATTCTGCCCATTTTAAGAGGTGGTCCTGGTTTGCGTGCTGGTTTCAAACCAGGACAATTCCAGCCTGTTGCAAAATTTACAGTTTTTAAGCTTTGTTTCAATTCCAAACTTCTACCAATCTCTTCCCCATAATTCCTACATATAATCTAGCCTATTTTAGCATTGATTAAGCACTTTAAACTAGCCTAATCCACTCTACCAAAACCTGTTACAAAATACACTCCACTGTTAAATTTTCTCCACTGTTACAGTTTTGGTTCTTCTCCAAATGCTACAGATTTTTCCTCTCTTCTTCCCACTACTCCTATGGCTCTTCTATTGCCTCATTTGCATTATACTCAACCTAAGTCTTACTCAGTACAATACTCTTTTTACTAAATCCTTCATACTAATTCTTCCTTGATTCTCCAACACATTTCAATACTCTATGCTACAGATTTTACCTCTTCTTATTCTCTTACCACAACTACTACTCCTTAGTTACTAAATCATCTCTACTAAATCCCAATACACACCTTGGTTCTCCCATTCACCAAGTCATTCTTAATGCACAGTTCCTACCGAAATTTCGCCATAGTTCGCCTACTTTTCTTACTTCTCCATATACATACTTTTCATCAAATCCATTCCTAGTCTAGCCACACCCATACAAGGGTCCTACCAGCACACAAATCAATACCAATACACCATTACCTTCCTCAAACTACAATATCCATACACATACACAATGTACATTCACCAATACTTCTTCAAATACCAATACTAATACTCATACACAATCCTTTGGCTCCAAGGCCCACAATTCACATACCAATTCACAAATACTCACATTCCTCACAAATACTCAAACTTCCAATACTTCAATACCAATACAATAGTTTAGGTTCTTTTATTTGCTTACCCATTTCCATTACACTAATGCATTAAATTGAGCATTAAGATGGAGCTCTTACCTTGAGCTTATATTTCCTTCAATTCTTTTTCACCCTTCTCTTCTTTCTTTCTTGCCCAAATCGGCCATGTGGGGAATGGAGTTGCCAAACTCCATTCCCATCACCCCATGAACACAAAACAACTACAATTAATATACTAACCCTTGAATTAACACTAATCCATTGAAGTGTTTAGAATAAAAATCTAGGGTTTACCTTTGGAGTGTTTTAGAAGGGGTTTTAGCCCTTGGTTCAAGAAGGTGGATCCACCACCATTGCAAGGTGAGATTGGTGCTCAAAGAGAGAAGAAAACAAGGCATTACTATGGGCAAAAATCGGTTATCAAGAGAAGGTGGAGAAAACTTGAATCTTTTGTGGAGATTTTTACCTTGTTGGAAAGAGGAGACTCCAAGCTCCATAATGGTGTGCTTATCTCTTCAAATGGGGAAAACCCATGGAGATGAAATTGCTCATTTTCAGATTTTGAAAAGATAGAAATGTAGAGGATGATGAGAGGAGCAAGAATATGTACTTTGTTTTCGATTTGGAGCTTACATGAGGATGGAGCATGCTAGAGAAGGAGGGAAGCCATTGTTGGTGTTTGTGGAACTTCAAAATCGCAGCAGCCAGAGGGAGGAGGGTGCTCACGTTGGGGAAGGCAGCCAGGAAAGAGGGAGAGTAGAAAAAGTGAGGTGAGAGAGTCTTTTCTACTTTTGTTTTCTTGTCTTCTAGTGTGTGTGAGAGAGAGTAATATTTAATTGAGTGTGAGAGAGGGTATTAATACCCTATAAAAACCGGCCCACTTATACTGTTAAGCTGGAGCAGTTTTTCGTCTTTTACAGAAAACGCTCGTTATTTTACCCGGTTTAGGTACTATTCACTAACCGGGCCCGTTTTCCGGAATTTTCTCGTTTACTTATTTTTATTGGTTATTAAGCTTCCATAAATGCTTAATAATTGTTATTTAATGATTTATAATTTTTACGGGTCCGTTTGGCCACTTAAAGTCACGTTTTCGGGTTTTCTCGAAAAACGTGCTCTTAAGCTCTATTAGCGTTTTAATACATTATTTGGATCCGTTTCCTTCGGGGGTTGTTCCCACATATCATTTAGGTCTCATTAAACCTTTAGAATCCATATAATACGCTAACCGAGGTCTCATACCTCCTATGGTTATTTAACGCTTATTTAGCGTTTTCCGCTTTTTAAGCGTTTACTATTTCTTTTGGATTTATTTTCCCTTACCAATATTACTCAAGCATTTTTGGGCTCTTAAATACGGATTAGAATTATCTTAATCACTATATTTAAGTTTGGGGTATTTCACTCGGTCCAAATGAATAAGTGAAAAAGCTTATATCATAGTAATAGTCACTAGCCTATATTATAAGGAGGATGTGTATAGCCCCAAGCTCATTAATAGGAAATCGGTACGGTCTGTAGAGCGAACTCCAAATCTGTTCTCTCCTCCACCCACCGCCTCAAGTCCTGAAATGGTTCATCTGATAATTCCATTCCATGGACTTCCACCTTAGATAGTTAATCTGGACAACAAAGTCCTATCACGAAGAAGCAGGAGCTTTTTCCCGGAGAGTCTCCAGCTCCAGTTCATACGGGCTCTGGCTCTGGAAAAAACCTAGATTCGAGAAAATTACAAACCCTGAATAAAATACGAGTTGTGGGATCTTACAGGAGAAGACAAGAGCAGCGGCCACGCCGAGAAATCCAAAGAAGGGAGTCGTTTCATCGCCGCTGAAGTACAAAGAAGGGAACTAGATCTGAGAGTGGAGCAATTCGAATTGGTTTTCTCTTTGCTCTGAATAGGAGAACCGGGAGACGATGGATGAATTAGGCAGAAACAAGATCAGATGAGATCCCTTGTCGAGATATCACTGATGGGATCGTGTCACATGTGCGTTCTGGGGAATCTTCACGCCAAGCTAGAGATACGAAGAAAACCTTAAATCGCCTCCATGCTCTCCCTCCTCTCTCCTCTCCTCCACCTCCTCGCCGCTACCCCACCATGCCCCCACCAAGCCCCACCATGCCCCCACCAACGACACTAGATTCTCCCCCGTTCTACCCAACCATCTTCGCCATCAACTACACACAAAGCAAACTCCACAAAACTTCTTCCGCCCAATCCCCTTCCCGTCTTTGCCGTCTACTACACACAAAACCAAATTCCCAAAACCTCCAGAATATTGCCGTTTCAACCTTTCCTTCCAGGCGAGTTCTCTCGCCCCTCCCCCTGTTTCATCCTTATCGGTTCCGTGCCGCTTCCACCCACCTGCGCTTTCCACCTGCTGTTAACTATGAGGAGAGACAAGGTCCGTGCAGGGAGGAAAAATATGAGGAGGAATGTGAGTCGTTCCAACCGGGGGGCAAGCTTGCGTCCAAGCAGTAAGTGTAGTTGGTAAGTCCAGACGGCTTTAACAGACCATGGTTCAAGGAGCCATTATTCGAGGTATAAACGTGACTCAGTTTCTGACCGGTGGTGCCATGGTAGCAACGGTTCTAGAGGTAACACTACTACCACAATATTCATCGATAACATTCATAGAGGAGTTTCGGAGTATCAATTAGGCAAGATCGTTAGAAGGTTTGCTCGGTGGAGTAGGATTTATATTAGTAGAAAATGGAGAGCATGGACTCAAAATGCTTGTGCCTTTGTCGACGTTGACCACGTCAAGGATGCCAAAAGGGTGATTGACGGCATCAAAGGTTTGAATATCAATGGGGATAGTCTCTGGGCGAGAATGGAGTTTCAAGGTCCCAAAGCTAGAGAGAGTAGAGATGCTTCAGCAAAGCGCTCGTTACAACCCCAAAAGATGTGTTCCCAAGTCCAAAAGGATAGAAGTGCTAAATCTAGGCTTTCTATTAAGATTAAATCCGACGAAGGGATGAAGGCGTGTCTATCCAAATGTACGATTATCACTCTCCAAGAAGATTAGAACCCAGGAGAAGCCTTGGATTTTCTTCTCAGTAGGTGGCCAAACATTTCTGGGCTCCTAGCTTTTACAAGGAGAAAATTTCTCATGTTTTTAACACAACCCAGGAAGAAAAGGAAGTTGTGTTACAATCTGGTGATATGGAAAATGAAGGATTAGCAGTGCGTCATTGGGACAGAGATGACCAAGTTGAGAAGCGTAGGACATGGGTTGTTATACGTGGTGTCCCCCTCAATGCATGGAATAAGGTTAATGTGCGAAAAATTGCACAAACAGTAGGGGATGTCATTAAAATTGAAGAAGATGAGAACCAGTTTGTGGAGAATGCCGAAATCCGTATTTACATAGAAACGTCGACCCTCCAGTTGATAAACTGGAAAATTACGGTTATAGTTGAGGACCGCTCCTACTCGGTGTCCATAGTTGAAGTTGGTGACGCTAAGATTATTCACGGTACTAATAAACCTACAGAGAGCATTGTCCAGATGCCTTCTGCTGGTGGAGGTTGTAATCGTGATCGACAGAGTTGCAATAATACGGTTCATTCCCATGAAAGGGGTGGAGATGACAGCGTTCGAAATAAGTCCCGTACAGATGATGAGGCGCAGTGTGGATTGGAAGTTGTGCCAGATGTTGGTGGGAGGCAACAGGATAATCAGGCGACAAAATCATTTTGTCATGATAGCCCGTTAATTCCTAGTCATGAAGCGGCGCCCCCCTTAGTGGTCGATCTTGGGAGATTGACGGTTAGCAGCACCGTGCAGAATTTTTGTCATCGTGAGGGGGAGTTAATTGCAGCGGGTCTCGAGACTGGTGCTGGTCCTATGACAATTGTGGTCCCTGAAGGAATTAAGGAGTCTAAGGTGGGGCGGCACATCATATCCACAGATACACAATCGGTGGGTATATGTGGGAGACAGAATAATGAGGCTGATAATTTATTTGGTGCTCTATTCGATGAGGAGTCGTCTCCTCCTCCAGGAGATGTGCCGCGTCAGCAAATTGAGGACGGAAAGGTGCTAGTAACTGACATAGGCTCAAATATAGAGGGAGTCACGGACCTCGAGTGGGAGAGGTAGACGTCAGGGGTAGAATTGGCAACTCAGAGAAGGGATATTGATCCGGCAAGGAACGAGCTAGGTAAAATCATCAATCCTGATGCAGAAGCTGATGAATGCATCAAATTATTAAGGCAGTTAGGCTGCCATATGCCGAATCCAACCCAGACCAAAGTGAATCTTATCAATCAGATCAAAGAGCTAATGTGATAGCTTGAGGCCTAGGTACTGGGTTTTTTTTTGGTTAGTTTTAGGAGGAGGATCAGTTGTGTTTGGGATTTGAGGGTTTTGTCTAGGAAGGTTTTTGCCCACCAGATGCGAGTGAGTTTTCGTGTCTGAAGGTGCTTGTGTGGTTTTGCTTTGTGGATCTGTGAGGGTGTTGGTATGACTGTTTAGGGTGTTGGTGTCTGTAACACCCCTACCGCTAATACCGTCATTACTGTACAAATACTTACCTTCGCAGCGGATAATACTTACTCAACGGCGGGTGTACAATGCCGTTAGTCACCCACGTGACTAACAAGGCGGATTACAATACTACATACTATCGGTCTGATGATTATGAATATACCGAGTGCTCTACACAATACAATACTTTCCATTTCATACTCCTCCATAACCCAATTACAACTCCAATACATTACTATACCGAGTATACTACAATCCTGACATTACCGATACAGTTTAAACTTCCAAATTCGCATTACAATACGAGTACCAATCCCTACTATACAACTACCCATGCTTACGCAGCAGTCCCCGTCCTACTCTCTCGAACGGCGATCAGCTCGGGTACCTGCACACTAAAAATGGTCCCCCGAGGGGGTCAGCTTACGTGAATATGACTTCCGCATATCCGCGTGCTAACCGCGGTACATCGACTACTTTGGGTCGAATATACATGGAGTTCATTTACATGCTTACATACATACTCATGCTACAACAATACAACAACAATACTTACATGCACATACAAATTCAATACTTACTAAGGAAGGCAGATCGATGGTCAACCATTCGTTTTTGTTATTCATTCATTACTCTTCGTACTATATTCGGTATTCACTACTCCACTCATACCTACTCCTTACTCCTACATACTTAACACTCCATGTTCGATGCTTTACTCGTACACGTTTCTTACTCCATACTCGTTACTACACTTATGCATACTCATTACTCAATACTCCTTACTTACTCATACTTACTCATTACTCGGTACTCTTTACATACTCATACTTGCTCCTTACTCGATACTCATTACCTTACTCATACATACGCAATACTCATTACTTGGGCCTCTAGGCGGAGTCATACTCAAGACTCGCCACCGGACCTACAATACGAGGGCTATACGCTTAGCTCCTCAAATACTCAAATGTCCGTACTACCGGACTACACGAATTCCCAACACTCTTCTCTCAGAGCACAATACAACCTCATGGGTTAGCCTAGAAGTATCTCTCTCGATAACCTCTGTTAGCTTAGGGAGTTACCACCATCTAGTATCCTCAGATTTAAGGGTTTCCCCAACATATCGAATACTCTCTCGTTCGGGGCATATTTACATCAGTCGGGTCCTCTCATAATGGGTCGACTAATTACTAAGGGGTTTGGAGATCCCTCATCACTCTTTACTACTCTCATGGTTCATGTTTTGCACCAAGATTAATTCCCCTAATAGAGGTTACTTATATACTTCCACTACTGTTCGTTTGTGGATTATTCATTTCGTTTCTCCTACCGTTATCGGGAGGTTATTACTCCCGTACACTCTCTCACATTCTAGTGAGTTCATTGGTTTACGTTCCCATTTATTGGTTTGTTGGTTTAGTGCGTTGCTACGGTTTCATTAATTCACACATGACTCTCGCTACGAGTCAATACACAACAAGACTCATCTATGAGTCGGACTACGCACTAAGTAAAGCCACACAATCAATCAAGAAGGTTAGCTCAATCAACATACAGCAAGACATATAATGAAAGGCAATAAACCGTTTTCATGCTTTAGTCTTGATTAGCCGGCATACAGCACACAAATCAACGTAACTCGGTTAGCATACGGGGCATGAGGAAATCATACCTTTCACCGGAGTTAGATTCACCATGTGTTCCCTTGTTCCATGGTTCGTACTTGTACCACTGATAATATTTCAACATGATTATTAATACTATACTCTTTCGATACACAAATAATTACTATTCCCGTACTTACCCCGTTATCCCGGTATACTTAATGTTCTCATACTCTCAACCTACTTCATTACTTTTCATACTTGTTTCCTACTTCCATACTTACTTCTTCACCATTGTTGTCACATTAATGGTATACTACTAAGGTCCTCTATTCATGTACTGACCTACATACATACATACATATGATTACTATGTTACTATATATATATTTTTTTTGTAAGTTAGGGCCGTCCGACCCACCGTCCGACCCAAGCCCTGGGTCGGACCGTTCCAGTAGATTCTCCTCTCAGAAATTCTCCCTGTCCGACCCAGCACTATTCCGTCCGACCCATACTCTCTGGGTCGGACCATTCCAGAAGGTTTTGGTCCTGTCGTCCAAGCTCCGTCCGACCCACGTCCGACCCAACGTCTGGGTCGGACGAAGTCAGAAACTTCGACGACGGAAAATTTTAGCCTGTCCGACCCACGTCCGATCCACGGCTCTGGGTCGGACCATTCCAGAAAGTTTTATTTTCGTTGATTAAGCCATGTCCGACCCACGTCCGACTCACCCTCTGGGTCGGACGGAGTCAGAACATCGCTACAGGTTTTGTTTTTCTTTTCTCTTCTTACCCATTTCTTCCCCAATCTTCCTACATGTAATCCCACATGATTTAGCACTAATTAGGCTTCCTAAAATACCTTAATTCATCCCCCAAATCCATTACTAAATTCATCAACAACTTACACAATTTTCTTACTTCTTCTACAACACATGTAACAGTTTTTTGTTACTCTCATGCTACAGATTTTACAATTCAATCCTCCCATCCAATACTCTCTCAACCAATGCCATCCCTAGCATTCTAAATACCTCTCCTACCATGCCAATTTATTTCCAAGCCATTGCACTTCCTACACCCAAGTTCCAACACTCCTCTTACAAAATCCTGCACACCAATTTCTCCTAGCTTCTCCAATACATTTTTATCACTTCGTGCTACAGATTTTACATCCTAATACTCTCACACCTCAACTACCATTCCATGGTCATTAAACACCTTTATTAAATCCAATACACACCTTGGTTCTCCCATTCACCAAGTCATTCTTAATACACGATTCCTACTAAAATTTCGCCATGGTTCACCTACTTTCCTTACATCCTCAAATACACATTCTCTCATCAAATCCAACCTAAAGCTAGCCACACCCAACAAGGGTCCTACCGGCACACATACAAAATTCTAATACACCAATGCTTCCTCAATTACAATACCAATACAACATTATTCCTCAAATAACATTACTAATATACATACACCATTCACTTGGCTCTAAGGCCTACAAATCCACACACTTACTCACTAGTACTCAAATGTCCACAACTACATTACCAATACAATAGTTGAGGTTCTTTATTTGTTTACCCATTCCCGTTGCACTAATGCATTTAAAATTAAGCATCAAGAAGAGCTCTTACCTTGAGCTTAAATTTCCTTTCCTCCTTTCCAATTCTTCCCTTCCTCTCTTTCTTGTACCAATCGGTCACATGGGAGTGGAGTTTCAACTCCACCCCAACACCCAAGAACACAAAAAAAATGCATTTTAGTTACTCTTCTAAACCCTTAGAGAATTCTAATTCCATAAAAAGGCTTAGAGTACAAGTTAGGGTTTTACCTTTGGGGGTCTTTGAGAGGGATTCTCACCCTTGAATCAAGAAGGGGGTTACTCCACCATTGGAGGGTTGAAATGGAGCTCAAAACCAAGAAGGAAAACAAGGTAAGAGAAGTAGCCAAAATCGGCCAAGGCAAGAAAATGGGGAAATGAGATTTTCTCTTGAAACTTTTTACCTTGTTTGAAAGAGGAGACTCCAAGCTTCACAATGGTGTGCTTTTCTCTTCAAATGGGGAAAACCCATGGAGATGAAGTTGCTCATTTTCGGATTTTGAAAAGATAGAATTGTAGAGCTTGAAGAGAGGAGTTCAAATATGTATTTTGTTTTTGATTTGGAGCTTACATGTGGATGGAGCATGAGGTTGGAGTTGGAGTTGCCATGGAAGCCATGGGAGGCTTCAAAATCGGTGCCCAAATCAGAGAGAGAGGGGGGAGAAAACGATGGAGAAGGAAGGAGGGAAGGAGAGAGAAGAGAGAAGTGAGTGGAGAGAGGAAAGGTAAGTTACTTTTTACCTTTTATTCCTCTTTTGCTTTTTGACTCATTATTTGCTAGCTAGTTACATGTGTATAAGAGAGTATTAGTACTCTATAAAAACCGGCCCCCTTTTACTGTTAAGCTGGAGCAGTTTTTTTTTTCGTCTTTTACAGAAAACGCTTGTTATTTTTCCCGGTTTTGATACTATTCACTAACCGGGCGCGGTTTCCGGAATTTTCTCGTTTCTTTATTTTCATTGGCTATTAAGCTTCCATAAATGCTTAATAATTATTATTTAATGATTTATAATTTTTACGGGTCTGTTTGACCACTTAAGGTCACGTTTTCGGGTTTCCTCGAAAAACGTGCGCTAAGGTTCCTTTAGCGTTTTAATACATTTCTTGGTTCCGTTTTCTTCGGGAATCACTCCCGTATACTACTTAGGCATGAATAAGCCTTAGGAATCCTTACGATACTATAACCGAGGTCTCGTACCTCCTATGGTTATTTAACGCTCATTTTAGCGTTTTCCGCTTTCTAAGCGTTTTTCTCATTCCTTTGGATTTGTTTTCTTTACCAAAAATTACTTAGGCACTATCAGGCCCTTAAATACTATATTAGAATAATATAATCACCATATTTAAGTTCGGGGTATTTCAATCTACCCCCCTTAAAGAACTTTGCCCTCAAAGTTGGTGAATCTAATATTGTTACTTGTACCAATACTCTATGCTAAGGTTATGACCTCTACATATAACTTGTCAAACTCCAAATGTCTGACATGATGCATACTACGCATCCAAACAGCATGTCACTGCATGCATAGCAATCAAAAATATCTGTTTTACTCCTCTCCAAGGGGGTCCATCCGTAGACAATTAGGTACAATCCTCCCCCAATGGAGAGTGATCCCTCAGGTACCGGTCACGTTTGAACACTTACGCTTTCTGGTTCACGGCCGTCATGACTTGAGCACTTACGCTTTCTGGCTCTACGGTCCTTTGGTTCTGATCAAATTCATTTGCACATATAGAGATCCTCCGGCACTTACTCATACTTACTTACTCATACTTTACTCATACTTACTCATACTTACTCGGGACTACGCTGCCCCAGTGCCTTTGGAAAAATACAAACACGCACTGTTACCGTACACCCGGTGTAGTGGTTTCAAACTACTCTACACTTCCACAGACTCAAAACTAGCTTCACCTCCTATGGTTTCGACCGGATACCCGGCCTAGGCATGGAAGATCCACTAGCGCCCGTGGGAGCGGTTTTAAAACCGATCCTCATTCTCAAGTTTGAAGAAAACATTGTACCAAATTAGTTTTGGAAATTCATTTTGAAAACTTTGCATACATCTCCCAATTTCAAATTTTTTTTTTGATGATCATGCCTAATACTAGTGTTATTATTGTGACCACTTAGGGGAGCTTCCAGAGTCCTTCAACCCCAATGTGATCTGCATTGGTGTTGAATTATCCTTCCACTCCAATTTGTGTTCGGCTTCCCTTGATCGCTAGCAAATCAAGTTCCACTTCCCACCTCAATACAAACAGACAGATTGAAATACCCCAAATTATTAAAGCATGGATTAAATATTTAATCATATTAATTAAGGCCTAAACATGCCTTAAAAGTCAACTGAGAACAACAGTGGTCAACATAAAACAAGATGTTGCACCCTTTGACTGTTAAGGGTAAATAAATACCCAAATAAACTTCTTAGGACCTAAAAATTTGTCCTAAGCATATTAACATACTACTAAACATATTATAACCGTTGGACAACACTCCAACACAAAGAAAAGCATTTACATGCTTCAAGGTCAAAAAGGGCAAAAAGGTGCTCTAGGAAAACCTTAAAAATCAAAGGACCTCTAAATGATATAAAATTGAATTACATGATCAAATATCATGTAGGGAACACAACAAAACCGTTGTCAAAGAAAACCAAGCCCAGAAACACCTTGCGACACAAAATGTGCACTAAAACTCCTTAAAGCACGTTTTTGTGTAATCGCCTTCTAAATTGGTCTTAAATGGGCTAAAAGGTTATAAATACCTTTAAATATAATAAAATACCATATTATATGATATTAGGAATTTAATTACAGAAATTTACAGATTTTTACAAATTTAATATTAAAATATTAATAAAACCCTAAAGTGGGGCCCACATGAGTCAATATTGACCAAGCATGGTCAATGGTCAATTAATTGACCCATTTGGACCAAGGAGGCCGGCTGCAATAAGTGAGGAGACAGCATACAATGATTTTGGAGACAAATCATTACCTAATGTTCAATTTGCAATAGTAACTTTACTTTTTTCAAATTAATCAAGCTTTCCCACCTTCTCCCTCCTTGTCCGATCCCAGCCTCTCCAACCGAGCTCTCCTCCTTCCTAGCAGCTCTCAAGCTTTTTCTTGAGCATGGAAGGCAGATCTAACTCCTAAGCTCTTAATGTAAGTTTTAATGTCATTTTTAGCTCTTTTTCTTCATCTCTTCACTACCAACACCTAGATTTCGTGGCTCATCAATTCCTATGGCTTATTCTCAGTGTTCTAAGGTTAGAACAAGAGCTAAACTCGGTTGAGACCAGTAGAGGGACCAAGGTTGTCCAAATCTACATTTTAAGGTAAAAATGTGCTTTAAGCTCATAACTTTTGATTCCCTTCAAGTTCGGCGGGTGAAACTTTGGTCATAGCCTCATCTTTTCTCCTTTTCATGTGGAATCTGTTGGTTAGCCATTTGGAGCAAGGATGGCCGAGATCCAAAGGAAATACCCTCTTTTAAGGCATTTTTCCAAGGTAAAACCTAACAACAAGGTAGCATTTCGAGATCTAACTATTTCCTATGTCAATATGGTGGATCTAACACCTTGTGGTGTGTTTGGTTCAGGTCGAAACCACTTAGAACTTCCCTTGCTTTTTAAGGTGATTTTTGCCTTAAATCTTACATTAAATTACTTCTTATGGTTAGATCTTGCTTGGAGACTAACTAGGCCTTGTTCTCTGTTTGAAAACATGTAAAACAAGCTGTGGTGAATTTCTCCTTAAGGTGGTGAACCCAAACAAGGCTTTACCTAAGCTAAATCAAGGTATAAATCACTTAAAACCTTAACTTGATACATTAACACAAGTTTAAGTGTGTGTATATCAATTGCCGTGAGTGAAGGAGAAAAACAAGGTCTTGTTTGACCTTAAAATGTTTAAGGAATGGTTTAATAAATTTTATAACTAATTAAACAAGCATAATTGTCAAATTTAAGACATTATGTGGAAGTTTGGTAATTAAATGGAAAGTGTGTGGTGAGGCCGAAATTATAAGTGTTTTTGGGACATTTATGTGTAATTTATTTTGCAAGCCAATGTTTGTAATAAGGCCATGTATTTTAGGCCATTTTATTTATGCATTTACAAGCTTTAATTAAGTTTAAGTAGTATAAATGCATTACCGAAAATAAATGGGGTATTAGGTGTAATTAAATTAAATTTGGGGGCTTTAGAATAATAAGGCCGAAAATTAGAGGTAAAAAGGAGTTAAAATAAAGTTTATAAGATTTTATTAAGTTTTGGGGTTAAATGGTGATTTCTAGAAAGTTTGGGTGCAAACCGTAATTATAAGGAATTGGTGGTCAAGGAAATATTAAGGTGGTCAACCTTGACCATATGATAGGTTTTGACCAAATTAGATAAGTTAAATAACTTATTTAAGGGTTATAATAAGATAAGTATCTTAAGGTAATATTTTTATAACATATGTGGTAATATGTTATTACCGAAATAAAGGGTGTACAATGGTATTTTAAACACCCATGGGCTATTAGGAATTTTTTAGGAATTTATTTGGTGGATTTTGGAATTTAAAACGAACTATATGTATAATATATAGTTATAATGTCATTATGACACTTTGGAGAAAAATAGATGGTGGAATGGTAAATATTGAAAGTATATGGGTTAATAAGGATATTCATAACCCTTTGGTGGAATTTGTTGATTTTTAGAATTATTAAGGGAATTTAATAAGTTATGTGTATAAAATATAGTTTTAATGATATGGTGAACTACATGTTATAAATAGGGCCAAATGGCAACTATAGAATAGCACAAGGGCTGTTCGGAATTTACAAAAAATAACCATAGGTTATACTCTTTTATAAGTTAGAAATGTATATTAAATGGTTATATAACATGGTAAAAAGAAGGGGTGATTTTGTAAATAAGGAAACTATGGTTTATAGAAAAGAATAAGATTTTCTTATGGTGCCTAAGAGGCAATATGAAATAGTTTTGTATAAAAACTATAGGTTATAAGTTAAAGGAAATAAAAATATCATATCAATGGTATTAGTATTTTGGTATATTACATGATGTTATGTGGTCAAAAGGGAATTTAAATAAACAGGCTATACCGAAAAAGAGTTGGAAAATGTTTTGATGTTGATGTTAAATTAGGGACAATTTAAATGGTATTAAGGTGGTTCAGATGGAATTAATATAGGAAGGGTACTCACATAAAATAGTGTGACAAACTATAAATAAATGGGATTTATAAACTAAGGTACTTATGAATAAACCTTAGGAGTTGTAAATGTACAACATAAAATGTTACTCATGTTAGGATAATAATCTTAATATAAGTTGTACAATATGATACAACTAATGGGAATAACCATCTAATAGGAGATGATAAAAAGTAACATAAAATATAAGAGTTTATTGAACTCATGGGAATTACCTACGTGGTAAATATATACATACACAAGAATAATGTATATAAGGTGGATATATATTTTGGTTGAAAACCATATGATTTAATGGTGGTGGTTATTTTAAAAAATAATAATAATAAATATAGTTACGAACTATAAGTTATGAGTTTTGGAAGCAAATATTATTTGCTAAAGATAAAGGGATTATACAACATGTCGAATTATGAAGGATGGTGGGAAAATAAAACAATACGAAAGAGAATACAATAAAATAAATGATACAATAAGAAAAAGAATATAATATAATATAATCATGCATGCATACATGCAACTATGGGTTACGTACCTAAACTAGATGGTGGATAAGATTAAAAAGGAAATAGTGAATTAAACTTAACAGTTGGGATAGTTTTGACGTACGCGTTTTAAGTAACAAAACCGACTGTTTTAGAGAAACCCGTAACGAACAACTGTAGAAAACAGGGGTGAACTGTCGGGGTTGCTTATTATTCGGAAATACCGGATGTAGTTAGTCATGGAGACTGACTTATAGTTTTATTACCGTTTAGAGTGTACTTCTGACAAGGACGCTTGACGAGCTAACGGACTACACGGAGCGTAGGATCTTGCTGATTCATACTCCACCGTAATACAATCAGGGTGAACGGTATGTAAAGGGGTTTGCCGAGTTGACCTAAGGTTGCTCCTTGGGCTCGGATTTGGTTGATATAACTTGTGTGTTATATGTGTGGATACATGTATGTGATTGTGTGCTACTGCATTAATTATTTATGCACGAGCGTCCTACGGGACTAACACTACGTCGACTATAGATCGACTTATATAAACATACATATGCGTTGTGATGACATGACGGTTACTTGATATAATACCATGATATTAATATTAAGTATATGGTAACCTAAGTAAAACACTTAGGACGAGTCACGACATTGTCGGTCTCTAGAGCATGGATCTCTAACATAAATATCACCTAGATGACTTCTAGGTATGCGTGACCCATTGGGCCGCTGGTTAATAAATATTCTCCATAAGACTAAGAGCAGATCTTGAAAACATGGAGAGTGATGGTATGAGATTGAGGTGAGGAATCCCGGTGGTTTACGAACCACTTGGTTGCGCATTTGTGATCACTGAGGGGTTTCCTAATTGGATTCCGCTCCAGGTTATATCCAACGAGCCCAAATAGGTTCGTGGATCAGGTGGCTACGGCCTTTTTATGGACGTCTTACGAGACATAAGTGAGTCAGGGGCCTCCGGACCTCTGGCGAAATGAGCACCTTTGTGTGTACGGGGGACTACTGTCCATGGTGAGGTTATCGGGTTGTCCTAACATGACGCCCTACTGACATTAATTAAACATGGTTGGATGGAGCCTACAAGGCTAAGGTAAATTAACTATGGGAACTGTACGCTACGGCGAATGTACATTGTACATATGGACGGGGCTTGAAAGCCAAACTAAAATAAATTGACAGTGGATGGTGAACACTACGGCGATTGTACATTGTACAAAATATTGTTGTTATTGCTCGATACGTTCGATATACAAATGTTGTTTGAAATATTCTATGAATGTTTGGTTTGGATGGATGATTAATGTTTATGAATTTGGATGGTTGATTATGTATATTATACATTTATGCTTCAGTTTTGATTATAACTGTAAAAAGGAAAAGCATGAAACCAATCTAATAATAAGATGGTTAAAATGACAAGTGACCATTAGGGTCCAGGCCCGGCATACTCAGCGTCTATCGCTGATACTACACCATTTCAGGTTGTTGATCATTGTCGGAGCTGAAGAGCAGGAACAGGGTAGTTGGAGATGTTGTATGGTAATGAAGATGGTGTATGGTCTTATGGTAAGGTTATGTATTTTTCAGGATTGGGTAGACGCTCACTTGTCAATGTTTATGGTTATGGACTTAGTTTGATGTATAGGAGTTTCTCGTTATCACTGCGGTTAGCAGTTTGTTTATTTTGGAAGTTGGATGTGGTTGGCTACGTTGCTCGCATGGGCGAGTAATGGCCGGTGACACCCGTGTGAGTTTTGTAATTGTTATTTATTTTTCCGCTGCGAGACGTTTTATTTATTGCTACGTGAGGGATTATATCGTGATTATGGAGAGGGGTGTTACAAAAGTGGTATCAGAGCGGAGTACCGCTCTGATGACGAGAAAGTAGGTTAAGACAGTGAGCTTAGGACTTGGGAAATATTGGGAAACATTTAGGAGGTACGAGACGATTCGTCTCAAAAGATATTGTGTCTAGAACGCAAAATGCGTGACAGGATAGCCTTTAAGGCAACTTAATATCTATTGGTTGTGTACGTAATTTACCAAGTATTTATGTGACATACTGTACTACAGATGTCTGGTGGTACTAGAGGGCGTGGTGCTGGAAGAGGTAGAGGCGGTGACCCCGGCATTCCAGGAGTTGCTGAGACGGTTGCAGCCGTTCTTGCACAGCTGGGTACTCAGATAGGAGGAGCACCAGCCCACCCGCCAC
Organism: Limonium bicolor; assembly: GCA_023374045.1. Taxonomy (NCBI): domain Eukaryota; kingdom Viridiplantae; phylum Streptophyta; class Magnoliopsida; order Caryophyllales; family Plumbaginaceae; genus Limonium; species Limonium bicolor. Next base: position 43,054,103 of record CM041778.1, read on the forward strand.
AGCCCAGGGAAACAAACTGGCTGAAGTCAGTTACAGAGACCCGACCACCTACATATTCAGGGGAACCAGACCCCGTAGCTTTGGAACGTTACATCGTGAACATGAGAAGGCCTATGAAGCGTTACAGTACCTGACGACAAGAAGGTCGCTATTGCTGCTTTCCATCTGAAGGATGCAGCCAGCACTTGGTGGAGGTTGGTCAAGGACCAGCACCTGGCTACGCCCGACTTTTCGTGGGCTGCCTTTGTTGAGTTACTAAGAGGGAAGTACTACCCGGCGCACCTCAAACAGAAGAAGCGCCATGAGTTTGAAACATTGACCCAGGGAGGTCTGACCGTGGACGAGTATTACGCTCGATTCATTGGTCTACTGGACTTCATCCCCGGTGTGGATTACTCAGAAACCGTAAAGATCGAGAAGTTCCGGGGAGGACTATTATTTCGCATCCAGATGGCGATGGGTGCTACCCTCTACACTACCATACAGGTATTAACATGAATGCCATAAATTCTTTACTTACTATAGTACCGTATAACCTTGTGAGAACTTACCAATGAGATTCCAGGAGTGTTACGACGCTGCCTCGAGGACGGAGCTAATGCTCCAGACTCGGGAAGAGACTCTAGGGGCAAAGAAAAGGAAGAACCCTGAAGGAGAGTCTGAGGGTGGAGGAGCATCTTCAGCGATGGCCAGAAAAAGGGAAAGTAAGGACTTAACCCAAGCTTAAATACTTATCATATTAAATACCTTACGAATGCTGACCCGAAACCTTAAACAGGAAATTCTTTCCAAAGAAAGGGCAGCAGGGTCACCAGGGAAAGAGCCCGTCCTGCAGTTGACCGGCCCAGCTATTGATGCTAAGCCTCTGAGATCTGCACCTCCTAAGGGTGAGAACACCTACCTCTTAAATTCAAATATAATCTTAACCCATATATCAACAGATTTAACTTAAACTTAAATACTATCATCAGGCACCGGACAGCCCCAGCGCCATTTTTACTGTAAGCGTTGTGGGAAGGACCATCCATGGGTCGACTGCGAAGGCCGCAAAGTCGAGTGTCGGTACTGCCACAAAGAGGGCCATAGGGAATTTGAATGTTGGATGAACCCAGAGAGCCGTAATTACAGACCACCAAAGAATACTCAGAAGACCTCAGCTGGAGGATCTGGAGTACCACGAGGCGGTCAGGATGGCTAGACATCTGCTGATGCTGGAGCCCAGAAGGGCAAGGGAGTAGATAGGGCATGAGTACCCATACTCCATGAGACCGCTAGTGGAAGACTTTTACTTACTATGTTGTGTGCTTACCTTGAATGTTAGAAGGAGCTATGTTATAAGTATGTGGGAGTGTGTCATTGACCACTCGCCTTTTGTGTAAGACTTTGGGATTAGTTGTGTGTACTCAGTACCAAAAGCTTTAAACCTTGACGGATATATATATGAACAGGATGTTAATGCTTACATTACCATGTAGCCTATACTCTACGACACAGAGTCAATGAGGCCGGGAATTACTGAACCAGAATTTCCACCTGCATGGCGCACTTGCTATTGCAAGCGCTATGACAGTAAACCACTAAAATTTCCATCTGCCTTGCGCACTTGCTACAGCAAGTGCAGCGACAGCAACAGCAACAGTAACAGCTACTGCAAATGCAACTGCAACAACTACTACCTTTTAACCTTTTATAAAAAAAAAACTGTTGTTCAAACCTTTTCATTGAAACCTGGAGATTAGAAACCTATGCAATTTTGGAAGGACCGATAGTCCAACCACTGCAACTGGACACATTATACAGCCACTATGACTGTAAAAAAAAACACACACACACACACACCAGTTTAAACGTTCGAGGAAGTTTCAGACAGGGCTATTAGCCAAATACCATTAGAGTATACTTGCATTTAATGCTAATCACTACCGGTGATACATGTTTAGTCCTTATGGACAAGCATACCCTTTGTAGATGCACCACCGTCAGTGAGGATGGTTGGGAAGTAAAGAGCCAAGTTGCTCAAGCTATTATGCAATCTGCAATACATCCAATTACATGGATGAGGGGACGAATATGAACTATGGATGAGACATGATCAAAAAAAAAAACAGGGAGAAAAAGGAAAATGCGTTGTACTCAATGAGATCAAAAAAAAGAGGAGAAACAAGTTTGCTAATATAGCACGGATTTTACTTACACCGAGTTGAATAATACCAGTCTATGATACGAATTACCACGGATGCCACAAAGGCAATAACACTTATTACGGGATAACCGATAACACGAACTATTAGACAAAAAAAAGGGCAGAAGCAAAAAAGGACAAAAAAAAACAGAAGCAAAAAGAAGACCAAAAAAAAAGAACAAAAAAGAGGGATATCCATCAAAGGGAGATTGACAAAAGAATACTTCACAACAACCGTGTGACAGACATTACCAGTTTACTAAACGAGACATGGGACGACCGCACTCCGTTCGGAGCATGTGGGCCTGACAGACTTATTTATAAGTTAGTCGTGGTAAGTAGTAATGTATCAGTACGGTACCCCATGCAAGTAGACAGGTAGTGTTAGGAACACGAGAAGTAGTCAACTCCATTCTACGGACAGTAAGACGGATTACCTCGAAGATGGACGAGAAGAGCCGCAGTTAAACCAACGGGCTAAAAAAAAAAGAACCTTCAACAGAGAACAGTGGACAGTATACAGGGAAGACAAGGAAACAGTTCAAGGATAGGAACCCAAAAAAAAAAGCAACAAGAAAACCTATTATGGACGAAAATATGTAGAATCCTCATAAGGATCGAGTAATTCTTACAATCCAGAGGAAATCTACCAGATGATATGGATATAAACGCGTGACTACGGAGAAGAAAAGATAAAGCTATATGATAGCAGAAATCTTGCTTAAAGAACAATGGATTTGGAATGTACCACTCATAGGACAATTCGCACATCTTATCTGTTGGACTCATGAAATATTAGCTGTTGAGCGTTTACGCCTCTGCACTCTGTATGACTGAGTGTTTTGGTATTGCACTCGTGCAGTTATTAATCTTGTGGAAATGCTGAAAGATAAAGTGGATATCAACAAGAGTGTAAAAAAAAAAGAACTACAACAGTGTGTTACTCCGGAGCAAAATCACCAGGAGACATGGATGACAAACATCATCTTTGTGGACATATAGGCTGGTACGTCTTAGTATTACAAAGACAAGTGCAAAGAGCACTAAGTACTAACAGTAGCCAATGTCACATTACATCTCAAACTGAATATCAGTGAGAGAAGACACACGCATATATGCTAGTGATCCAAACCAGTGGATTCACAGCAAAAGAAAAAGGCAAATTGAGCCTTTGTTCATGGGTCTACACCTCATACGGAGCGAGTGGGCCCAAAAGAATGAACTTGGGAGAGAGCACAAAAAGATCAGTGCCTCACCTTTTATATATTGTGGAGCCCTGAAGGGCTAGAATTATACCCGTCTCTCTGATATGAGGATAATCCACGAGTTGGAGAACTCTTTGAGAGCCAAGTATCCAGCGCTCCTTGTTGAGCGGCTGTTGTATACTTGTGGGGTACGGGGGCGTAACCCTTTTTAAGGGGGGTAGAGCCTCTTGGCTGTGCACATGTGTGCACTTATTTTTGGCTGTTTGATATGCATTGCATGCAAAAAAAAAAGAGAATTGGTGGTGTGCGGGGCATACGAGGTTGTTTGATTAGTATGTGAATTATTTAGTATGCATAGCATACAGTGAATTGGTTTTCTTGGTTATGGTTGGTACGCGGGGCGTGCGTTGTTTGGTTGTTTGGGTGTGATGTACACTTGAAAGTATGTATCCTATGAGATACTTGTTTGAATGATTGTATGTACACCATGTGTGTAGTACTTTTCTTATGCTATCTGTGATATGCATTCATATTGCTTTATAGAATGATTACATATGGTATTGCCTAGATACGAAATGAATCATTAGATATGGAATGTGGAACAATGGAATGTTATGGACACCTCAGGAAGGTTGTCAGGACTTGTAGAACTGATAGGAAATGATGGTGCTGATGGATCACCTATATCCATATATGATTGAACTAACGCCACAACGTGATGGCTATGTGCTGTATAAGCGCAATATGATGTGTGTAAATGATATATCACATAGATATACATTATGGGAACAATGGGTAGTTATACATTTATATATACTTACCTATTTGATTAAGAGACTTCGGGACGAAGTCTTTTTAAGGGGGGTAGACTGAAATACCCCAAATTATTAAAGCATGGATTAAATATTTAATCATATTAATTAAGGCCTAAACATGCCTTAAAAGTCAACTGAGAACAACAGTGGTCAACATAAAACAAGATGTTGCACCCTTTGACTGTTAAGGGTAAATAAATACCCAAATAAACTTCTTAGGACCTAAAAATTTGTCCTAAGCATATTAACATACTACTAAACATATTATAACCGTTGGACAACACTCCAACACAAAGAAAAAGCATTTACATGCTTCAAGGTCAAAAAGGGCAAAAAGGTGCTCTAGGAAAACCTTAAAAATCAAAGGACCTCTAAATGATATAAAATTGAATTACATGATCAAATATCATGTAGGGAACACAACAAAACCGTTGTCAAAGAAAACCAAGCCCAGAAACACCTTGCGACACAAAATGTGCACTAAAACTCCTTAAAGCACGTTTTTGTGTAATCGCCTTCTAAATTGGTCTTAAATGGGCTAAAAGGTTATAAATACCTTTAAATATAATAAAATACCATATTATATGATATTAGGAATTTAATTCCAGAAATTTACAGATTTTTACAAATTTAATATTAAAATATTAATAAAACCCTAAAGTGGGGCCCACATGAGTCAATATTGACCAAGCATGGTCAATGGTCAATTAATTGACCCATTTGGACCAAGGAGGCCGGCTGCAATAAGTGAGGAGACAGCATACAATGATTTTGGAGACAAATCATTACCTAATGTTCAATTTGCAATAGTAACTTTACTTTTTTCAAATTAATCAAGCTTTCCCACCTTCTCCTTCCTCCTTGTCCGATCCCAGCCTCTCCAACCGAGCTCTCCTCCTTCCTAGCAGCTCTCAAGCTTTGTTCTTGAGCATGGAAGGCAGATCTAACTCCTAAGCTTAATGTAAGTGTTTTAATGTCATTTTTAGCTCTTTTTCTTCATCTTTTCACTACCAACACCTAGATTTCGTGGCTCATCAATTCCTATGGCTTATTCTCAGTGTTCTAAGGTTAGAACAAGAGCTAAACTCGGTTGAGACCAGTAGAGGGACCAAGGTTGTCAAATCTACATTTTAAGGTAAAAATGTGCTTTAAGCTCATAACTTTTGATTCCCTTCAAGTTCGGCTGTGAAACTTTGGTCATAGCCTCATCTTCTTCTCCTTTTCATGTGGAATCTGTTGGTTAGCCATTTGGAGCAAGGATGGCCGAGATCCAAAGGAAATACCCTCTTTTAAGGCATTTTTCCAAGGTAAAACCTAACAACAAGGTAGCATTTCGAGATCTAACTATTTCCTATGTCAATATGGTGGATCTAACACCTTGTGGTGTGTTTGGTTCAGGTCGAAACCACTTAGAACTTCCCTTGCATTTTTAAGGTGATTTTTGCCTTAAATCTTACATTAAATTACTTCTTATGGTTAGATCTTGCTTGGAGACTAACTAGGCCTTGTTCTCTGTTTGAAAACATGTAAAAAAAGCTGTGGTGAATTTCTCCTTAAGGTGGCGAACCCAAACAAGGCTTTACCTAAGCTAAATCAAGGTATAAATCACTTAAAACCTTAACTTGATACATTAACACAAGTTTAAGTGTGTGTATATCAATTGCCGTGAGTGAAGGAAAAAACAAGGTCTTGTTTGACCTTAAAATGTTTAAGGAATGGTTTAATAAATTTTATAACTAATTAAACAAGCATAATTGTCAAATTTAAGACATTATGTGGAAGTTTGGTAATTAAATGGAAAGTGTGTGGTGAGGCCGAAATTTATAAGTGTTTTTGGGACATTTATGTGTAATTTATTTTGCAAGCCAATGTTTGTAATAAGGCCATGTATTTTAGGCCATTTTATTTATGCATTTACAAGCTTTTAATTAAGTTTAAGTAGTATAAATGCATTACCGAAAATAAATGGGGTATTAGGTGTAATTAAATTAAATTTGGGGGCTTTAGAATAATAAGGCCGAAAATAGAGGTAAAAAGGAGTTAAAATAAAGTTTATAAGATTTTATAAGTTTTGGGGTTAAATGGTGATTTCTAGAAAGTTGGGTGCAAACCGTAATTATAAGGAATTGGTGGTCAAGGAAATATTAAGGTGGTCAACCTTGACCATATGATAGGTTTTGACCAAATTAGATAAGTTAAATAACTATTTAAGGTGTTATAATAAGATAAGTATCATAGTAGAAAAAAGGCCTATTTCGGCGGTTCCAATAGGCCTATTTCGGCGGTTGTGAACCGCCGAAATGGCACCGCCGAAATAGGTGTGAGCACCTATTTCGGCGGTTGTAAACCGCCGAACTAGATGTACCTATCTCGGCGGTTCTTAGAGAACAACCGCCGAGATAGGCCCCTGGATTGACCGTGTGTGAGATTGACCATGGGTCTATCTCGGCGGTTCTTAGAGAACAACCGCCGAGATAGACCCATGGTCAATCTCACACACGGTCAATCCCAGGGGCCTATCTCGGCGGTTGTTCTCTAAGAACCGCCGAGATAGGTATATTTTTTTTTTGTTTTTTTTCCATCCCAGCTATATATATCATATATTCACCACATTTCATTCAATCAGACCTGTAATAATGCTTCATCCATACAGGGAGCTCCCAGCACACATTTAAAAGTTATAAAAGCTCCCATTAATACCAACGACGCACCACAATTTGAGAGTTAACAAAACCAATGCAATTACACTTACTTCACCTTTCATACAAATAAAAACACCATTACAATTCAATCTACCATTACACCATCCACAAGTGTACAGAGTTATATTTACATATTCGAAAAAGTTAGCAAAACATCTTCATGATCATCAATTCATTAAACTTGTGCAGACGAACTCCGACCATTTTCCTCAAGCATCTCAACAATTTGAGCATTCATCATACTGACCATCTTTGAACACTTGTTCGTAAGCCTGGAAAAAAATGAACATTAATCTAAAACGTACAAGTCTAACAACATGTAAAGAGCATAACTGAAACTTTCAAAGATGTTACCATGTCTAACGAGTGCTCTGGTAAAAGGTTCGCCGCTCCTACTATGTCACTCATGAATCTCATGACATAGTATCCACATTCTGACCCCCCAGGCTGCACCGGACACTATACAAACACACATATTGACAGTTATAAACAAGTTTAAACATTATCACACAAATTTATCAATTAATAGAGTACCTTGACAGTGTTCCAAGGGATGCTATTCTTCATTGTTATACCCAGGCATCTTAATGCAGCTTTCATGGAACTATATACATCAGCAATATATATAGTTTTAAGCATCAGTAGCAAATTATGAAACAGTTAATGTTATGTAAAATAATTGTTGTTTACGATACAAAATAATTACCCCTGTATTGCGGTGGAGATCTTCGGTCTCTTGGCACCCGCACCAAGTGAGTCAAATTGCAAGATTCGTGGGTGCTTCCCCATCACCAGCACAAGCAATGACCAATGTCGACTGTCCACAAATTACACAATGTGTTGAAATCATTAAGCAACTAACACAAACTATATGTTTTAGATAATACCAATAGAAATAGTCAAATATCATACCCTGAATGATATGGCAGCATAACAAATGACTTTTTCGAACATTCATAGAGGGCATTCGTCATATATTGCATAAGGCCTTGCGGATCACTTGTCATCTGGACTTCATTGCACATAGCAGGACACAGGAATCCAAATCTTTGATCTTGATAGAGATTGATCGCCTTATCATGCACCCACCTATGAGGCAATATCATTAGTAATTAACTTTATATTCAAACATCTAATTCATCACCAATTAATGAATTCAAAATATAAAAGGTAGAAGTCACTCACATGGCGGCCGACTTGATAATCGACACATTCAACCAATCCCTCCTGAAGCACTCCTCGAAGTCGGACATATACATCCCAAATCGATGTATATCTTCTCCTTGAACTATATAGTGAAATATCCGCCGGGATCTTCCACAATGAGGGAATCACTATCCGGTGGTAGCACCAACAACGAGGAATCAGAATCTGCATATTAGTCGACAAGCCGGCCAATATTCTCTTCTCCACCAAAGCAGGTCTAAGCACAAAATTTGTGGAAGCCTTTGATTGCACAGGTGTGGTTCTTTTTCCTTTGCCCTTATCAGTCTTCGGTGGGGTCATATCCTATGATATTAGTCTAATTAAGTATATGGATGCAAGGTGGTACACCAATAGTTTTATAGCAACGGTTAAGAGTAATACCTGCCCAGGGAGTCTGACCAATCGTGCAGGCCACTGCACTGTCGCAGTCTGTGCAGAACGCACGGTAGGTCTTTGTGGGACCGGCACCGGTAAACCGACGTCAGCATGCTCTGCAACAAATTCGTCTACAAGCACTCGTGCATGGTAATGTCGGAGTGGTTCACCGTGCACAATATCACTTGGACGAGAGGGGAAAAGTTTTCCCCATGCAACCATGACCTCTTCTACTCCAATTTGTAAAAACAGATGGCACTCAGTGGGTGCCTGAGTGTTATGTGGAACTTGTTTAGATAAAATTGAGAATTCTTCTATGATGATATTAGTGATCAAGTTAAAAATCATAATCGTCATGTACTCAATTGAAATGTAAGTCTAACCTGTAGAGATGCATAGGGAAACGGATCAGCCGAGTGGACACTACTTCTCACTACCGGTGGTCGAGAAACCTCTTGGCTTTCATGCTGCTGTGGCTGAATCCTTGATATAGCCTGAGCGATCCTCTCGTCGACGTTCTGAGTAATCCTCTGCTCCATCTCAGACATCGCTCGCAGGTGCTCCTCGTAGCTAATCGACTGTCCCCGGCTGATTCTGGACCCGGGTGCGCCAAATGCCTGGCGGATACCAACGTGCCCACCAAACCCAATGGCACGACCTGGATGATCCTTCTTACCAAGGGCGTGTAAGAGGATCATCATTCCTCTGTGAGGTCCAGGTGCCCTGGGTGAGCTGAGAGCTTAATTCACCCTAATATAACACCACAAATACAGTTATTAGTTTAACATAAGTTCATATACAAAGGAAATGAACAGTTTGACTGAAAATGAAATGATATCACTTACCATTTGAGCAATACTGCTCTCGTGGCTTCATCATATTGAGGATTTTCGGGAGTAGAGTTCTTCGGAATGTGGCTTAACTCCCACACTTTCATTCTTCTGCCACTGGCATCCAATGAGCCATCCGTGGGCAGATATCCCTTTTGCTCCCATTCTGGTACCCTTTGAGCAATACTTTTTCCACCTAAGTGGTGAGGTACAGATTCTTCTTAGCATTTGCTTGTTGTTTCGCACGGAGAGCCTGCATAAATTAATGGGATCATGTTAAGTGAAATTGAACACAAAAAACATAAGAAATTAAGATTAATTTATGTATGTATGACAATAAAGTGCACCTGGAACTCAGGTGTGTGACGCCTCTCAACAAATTGTAGCCATTGCTCTTCTGTTATGCCCTCGTAAACCTCCCATGGTGGTCTCACACCGTCTCCACCATGATCTGGATCTTCTGGAGTAGGCATCTTGTAGATGTACTTGTCAGCCAACTTATTCTTGTGGTCCCGGAACTGTTTCGACATCGCTGATAGCACATCGTTTTTAAGTGCGGGATCCACGGCGAAACGAGACTACGTACATGATCATTCAGTTAGTAAAGTAAACATAAATGTTCTATTATTTCACAAAAGATCATAGTAATAGTAGAGATTTACCTGAAGACGCTGAAACATAGTATCCTTCAATGATTGAGGCACTTGCTTCCAGGTGTGGTTTATGTCGCAATATGACTTCACCAAATGGCTACCGTAAGCGGTGAAGTCATTCTTCCAATTTCCATGGGGCTGGTTGAATTGATTGAAGTCGACCGGTTTTGTAGGAGGGCCCTTGTTAGCCTTCAGCCCACGTGTTGCACCTCTTTTCTTCTGCTTCTTCGCCTCTGGTGGTACAACCGACTCCTCTTCGTCTGCTTGAAGGGCCAGCCTCAGTCTCGTGTACTGCTACCTGGTCCTTCTTCTTCTTTCATCCTCTCGTGACCCCTTACTTGGTCTATTCGGCTGTGGCTCAGGTTCTCCAGTGGAGATAAGCCGTCCAATGGGGTCATCTATAGGGTGATCATCCACTGCAAAAAAAATCATAAAGCATTTTCATCAGTTAAACTCATAACTAAATACTATGATGCATAACAATAACAGTTAAGATGATTTACAGTCTACATTCTACTAACAACATTACCTGACACGTACAAAAACATAAATCATTTCATATTTTCTACCCAAACACCCTCATCATGGTCTGATCGTGCGTAGAGCAAATCGTTTCAGTATCATCAATCGAATCCGGTAATCCAGTAGGAAACAAGGATGTTTCCTCTACAGTCCCATTTTCATCGTTATCCTCATTTTCATTTTCCATTACAACCGGCCTTCTTCCTGGAAGAACAACAGACCATCTGCAGTCTTTCGGATCCTCAACATACCACACTGCTCGCAATCCTTTCCCAGAACAAATTGATCATCATTAAACCGTGTAACCGTGAAAGATCAACCATGGTAAGCCCTCCATCATTTTGGTACCCGCGTCGGTTGTCCACCCACTTGCACCGGAACAACAGAAAGGAATCAATGTCATAGTCTAGTTCCCAGATGTCCTCGATGACACCATACCAATTACTAACTGGTTGAGATCGGTTACCGCTGTGGTACTCAGTGGCAGCAGCTTCAATTTTTACCCCACTATTCTGGTTTATCGATTTGGCATCTTGGCGTGCAGTGTAGTATGTATACCCACTAATATCATACCCCTCAAAAGATGTAATATTAGTTTCAGGTCCGATTGCCAAACATCTGATCTCTTCGCTTACAGCTTCTGGATCTGATGATGCTAATGTCAACCATGATCTTTGAACCATTGGATAAAAACTCGGTTTTGTTCTTTTGTCAGCCAAATGTGGTTTTTCAAAGGATTTTGATGCCTTAACTCAACCATATGGGTTTCCAATAAGGTTCAACAACCTCAAGATGGTAAGACAAACAAATGTGCTTGATGAATAGTAGACGCGAAACTTGCACGATCTTTCTACCAATAACACCTTTACCCTTAAACCTGCCATAGTGTCGTGGTTTTGGGATACCAATAGACTCTGCCCACTCAAATAATCGGTCACAAACTCCGTGACTTTCCTCAGTCACTGTTGCTTCAACAATGCTCCCCTCTGGTCGATACCTATTCTTCATTCTACTTTTCAGAATACCCATGTACCGTTCAAAAGGGTACATGTACCGTAAGTATACCGGACCGCAGAACTGTATCTCTCGAACGATGTGCACAATTAGATGTACCATTATATCAAAGAAAGATGGTGGGAATACATCTCAAGTTGACATAAAGTGATAACATTTCACGTTGTAGATCATCTAGAGAGGTTACGTCAATTGCCTTGGAGCACACAGCGTTGAAAAAGAAACATAACCGAGTTAAAGCATTTCTGACATCAGATGGCAATATCCCTCGAATTGCGACCGGAAGAAGATGTAACATCAGTACATGATAATCGTGAGATTTCATGCCTAAAAGTTTTAAATCCTTCATCGATACAATGTTTCCAGTTTGAAGAGTATCCAGACTACTTTTACCGAGTACAGACTGTTGTGCAAAATAGTGGAGACTACTCTGCTAACTATGGGCAGTGAACCCAATCATTGTAGTACAACAAGGTCGTATCCACAGGGACTTCGTAACTGTCTAGCTAATTATAAGCTTAGTAAATGTGCAAGAGGATATATACAAAGTGCATAAATGTAAACTGGGGTTTTTTGGGATTTAGCTGATAGATGGAAAATAAAGGAAGCAGTAAAACTAGACTACTAATCTAGGATAGTGTAGCTCGGGATGGATATTTGCACCCGTCCTCCCTTTACTACCAATGGTCAATTCTCGACTCATGGCTAAACAACGGGAACACTAAACTAACTAATATCCTAATCAAGGTCTACTAATCCTAACCAACAGAATGGAACCTGGTGGATCTTCCAAGTACCTAGTCAATTGATGGCATTAAGCACAAATTCCCCTAAGTTCAGTGTAGTCTAATCTCGAAATCCTCGATTTAGATGCACTGATTCAGTCTCCGGTCTAGATTCTATCTCAGAATCACATGTTGACAGAAATCCACAATAATGCTCAACTATCATAGGCCAAAACCACAGTTTAAACACTAGTGCTAATTAATCAGCAACCTCGAATCTATCTCAGAATCTCATTTCAACAAATTCAAGGTAAACCAACCAATTTTCCACAAGATAACAAATTGGGCAAACCCTCAACAAATCCCCCAAATCATGGGTGACAAGTTCAAGAGCCACAAACACACAATCTTATCGGGTATTCAGCACACGAACTGAAATAAAACCATAAACGAGTTCAAGAATCTACAACAGAGTTTAGGGATTTTGGGGCAAAATCCCCAAATCCCAAGCTACAAGGAGACTACTCAAGCATTGAAGCTACAAAGGAGAGAAAGGAGGAGAAATAGCCATTAATGGAGGGGTTGAGCTCTTGAAGAGGTGAGATCCTCTCCTCTTCCTTCTCTTCTCTTCTCCTCTCTTTTTCTCTTCTTCTGTCGCCTCTACGTCGCCTGGAGTCCAGGTCTCCACCTCCCTCTCTTTCCTCCTCTTTTCCCCTTTTAAAATCTGATTTCTGGGCAAATTTTACGACCGACCGGACTTGCGACCGGACTTGCAAGGTCGGTCCGGAGTCAGTAGCGATTTTCGGACGCGTTTTTAAGTTCGACCGGACTTGCGCCGGACTTGCAAGGTCGGTCGATTCCAGTAGCTTGTAAAAACGCGACTGGGCAAAATTTCGACCCGACCGGACTTGCAAGGTCGGGAGTCAGTAAACTTCAAAACGCTGTATCTTCTTCGTTTTAACTCCGATTTTGGATCCGTTTGCGCCCACGCGTTCCTCTCTTCGTCTACTTACTCCTAGCTATGTTAATCCTCCTGTTTAAACAATAAATGTGTGAAACACCAATGAAACACAAACTAGAGGAAAACAAGCTAGAGTGGAGAAATGAGCATGAAAAGTGTTGATTAAACATATGAAATACACCCCTAAAACATGCTCATTTGGACACTCATCACAGACATTTGCAAGAAACTAATCTTTTCAGCCTTTGAGAGCGTGTAGCATGCAGGAGGTAGGTAGATTCGTTTCCCATTCTCTTGTGGGTGTACTCCTTTCGTATACCCATGGTTTTGCATGTCCTTTCTGATTTTCAATCCGTCTTTTGTTTGCCGGGTATATTGAGTAAAGTCCCACTCACTGCCTCACCAACGTTCTTCACAATGTGCATGATGTCTAAGCAGTGCCTCACAGAAAGATGACGCCAATAAGGTAGTTCCCAAAAGATAGCACCTTTTTCCAAATGTTTTTCGTCGGTTTTGATGTGTTTCCAAATACATTTACAATGTCCTTAACCTTTTCATACACTTCCTCAGAGGTCAGAGGTAGACGGGCCACACGAGTTTCGGCTTGACCATTGAAACAACTTTCTCTTCGTTACTCGATAAGGGTGATCTTCGGGGAAAGACGTCGATGACACATAACATTCTTCCCACAATGTTTTAAACGGTCCGACAAGTGTCTTCCTCGCATATGGGACATGCAAATGTTCCTTTAACCGTTAACCGGACAAGTTCCATACGCAGGGAAGTCATTGACGGTACAGAACACAAAGCCTTGAGCGTGAAATTCTCTCTTGCATAAGCATCATATACCACGGTCCCCTCATTCCACAATAGCTTCAGATCGTCGATCAGAGGGCAAGGTACACATCAATGCTATTACCTGGCTGCTTGGGACCAGATATCAGGAGCGATAACATGATGTACTTTCGTTTCATACACAACCATGAGGCAAATTGTAGATCACTAGCAGAACAGGCCATGTACTGTGTTGACTACTCAATGTGCCGTACGGTTCATTCCATCAGTACATAACCCAAGCCTCAGATTCCTATCTTCATGTCCGAAATGTTCTTTGAACCGTCTATTGATGTTTCTCACTGAGGCCCATCTGCTGGATGTCTTAGTTTCTCATCACTCTTTCTACCCTAGGCATGCCATCGTAAGTTCTTTGCATCTTTCGGATTCGCAAACAACCGTTTGAATCTGGTATAATCGGCAAATACCAAACAAGTTTTGCTGGAGGGCTTTTTTTCTGACGGAGGAGTACTCACCATCTTATGCTATACCGGGACAAACGAACATTTCGGGCAATTGTCCAGATTTTCGTATTCACCCCTGTACACACACGTTGTTTGGAACACGCGTGAATTTTTTTGTACTCTACTCCCATTGGACACACCCATTTCTTTGCCTCATACGTGGTCGTAGGGAGACCGTTCTCATCCGGTAGCATATCATGAATCAGCTCAAGGAATGCCGTGAAACCTTGTCACTCAATCCCATATCTTCCCTTCAGGTTGAACAAATTCAATATAGCTGTCAATTTGTGTACTTAGTGCAAGTAGGATACAACGCCGTTTTGGATGCGTCCAACAACCTTTGTACTCATCCGGCCGGTCGACAAAGTTATCCTCAACGTTACCAAGCATCTCGTCAATTTGTTCATCATGAAAGTCGACTCACTGTCAACATTGACTCCGGAAGCGCTTGGGAGTTCTGACTCGTTAGTATATGATGTCTGCTCGGTTCTTGAGTTACCACCGATCTGACTGTAGGAAGATGAAGCATTATCTTCAACACGTTCTCCATGAAAAATCCATTTTGATAATGTGGCATGAAACCACGGGTCTTCACATGGAGTTGTACGAGGTTGATGCTTGAAAATGTTTAACCACACCACAATCAACACAAGGACATGGAATTTTCTCCGCCTTTGTCCTGTCCTTGTGTTGCACTGCAGCTTGCAAAACTCTTCAGCATTTTGTCAAAATGTTCGCCTCTATCACCATACATCCAGTCACGCTCCATACTACATGTGCAACAGATCACAGGTGTGAGTTAGACTTTGTAGAATATGGCCTGTATTAAGTTGCACATGTTTATTTCTAATGGAGCATGACTGGGATGATTGTCAATTAGTCTAGCCTAACTCTAAGGTTGCAAAACACAAAAAACTACCATTTTCAATTTAAGAAATTGTTGCACTTCTAAAAAAACCGTGTTTTAAAACAATATTACGAATACTTTTTCTACAAAAAAATTTGGCATGACCTTTGGTAATTGTACACATCCGTGCTTATTATTCAGCACTCACCAAAGTCATCACAAACCACAAAATTCCAACAATGGCAGCAACCACAATTAAAATAAATCAATCTTTACTAGCTAGCTTGAAAACCAATTGCAAATTCAGATTCATCAATCAACGCTTCAATTCTCCACTGTATAAGTTCAAACCGGTTTACAGACTAACAAAGAATCGAGAGTTAGAATACGTACTTGTTTTTTAAGGATTTATGGACAGGGAGACTGGTGCTGAGAGGTAGGCTTCTGTTCGAGAGATGCAGCAATACCACTTCTGATATGTCTCTGCAGGGAGCAACAAAAAATAAAAAAAAGAAATGCATCAAATACAATAGGGAATGAAGCTAAATTATGTACTACCACTTATATTTAAATACTAATTGCATTTATTAAACAAAAAATAAGGTTTAGTTACTTACTTGTGCACAGAGGAGGAAAGAGGAACAGTAATGGAAGAAGGCGGGAAACAAGAGAGGTGATTCACGGACCTGATAAAAAAAATTAGATATTGTTAGACATATACCACATACATCAAACAATATTAATTACGAAGAGATTTTAAAAAAAAAACGGCATGACTTTGCATAATTTACCTATCCCATGCTTATTATTAAGCATTCACCAACCATTCATCAACACCAAATTTCCATCACACAACAAACTATACCAACTTTATCCATCAAACCAAATTTTAATAATTTGTGGAAATCAAATACAAAGTAAAATAAAGAACACTATGCCTATTATTAAGCATTCACCAATTATTCAAACAAAAATTTCAATCATAAACCAAACTAATATATACCAAATTCATTCATCAAACGAAATTCCAATAATTTGTGGAAATCAAATACAAAGTACAAAAGAGCAAAATGATACGTTAGATTATTACCGGTTCGAAAATGATTTTCTCCGCTCCGCTTTCAATCTTACATCAAATGGTAAAGAGCTCCTTAAGTATTTATCTGTAGAGACACAAAAGAGAAAATGATAAGTTAGATTATATTACAGTGAGTGAAGAGAATGAAGAGTTAAATTTAAAAAAAATCCGGTTCATAAATGAATTGTTTTCAGCCCCTCTTCTCAATCGGGCGTGCGAGACTTGTGTAGCAACACCAATCTCTAACGGCAACGCAAAAGATTGAACAACATTCAGATCAATTAGAATAATTTTATATTAAACTAACGACTATACAATACTCATATATATATATATAAATACTTCTCACACCTCTACTTCAAACCGCTACTAAAACGGCTAATACCTCACCTACTACCAATATTTTTCTACTATGACTGCTTGTTCACGCTCTCTCAATATAAACTACGAAACGTTCTACTCTTTTTCTACACTTACATTACATCTTTCAGTGCGCAATCCTTTAAATGTTTTCGTATTACTATAAAGATTTGGAAAAGATGATTACTTTGACATTTTGTGAGGTTTGTATCGGCTGTCGGAGCTGACGTTATTATTATGAATTGTTTTAGTGAACATAATCTATATATATCAAACTAAATATATAGGGACTTCGAGCGTGGGAGCGAAACATAAATCACGTGTTAAGAGAACTCTAGGGTTACCCACTTCTGTATATTAATTAGTTATCGGGTGTGACTTGTTATTTGGGGTTTAAATTTCATACCTCTCGCCAAAAAATATAAGGAAAAATAGGCCTATTTAAAATTCAAATTCACCAGCTACATTTTGACTGGGTGTGGATTTTCTCTGCCGTAGCCAAATATTAACTTGGATTGGCTATTCTAATTTTAAGAAAGCATTGTACATTAGCAGGGTCACGTTTAGTCCTATAATTAATCGTTTTAAACTAAATTAGATTTGCTTTTAATTTTAAAAAAGCAAGAAGGAGTAGCAATCTGAAGAAAGAAAGGAAGTTTGGAAAACCAAATCGAATACTTTACTTTTCTTCTTCTATCTACAAAAATAGACGAAAATCTATTTTATGTAGTGGTCTAGTACGAAAAATCTATTTTATGTCATTTGGCCCTATTTATAACATAGGTGGTTAAATATGTTATTACCAAAAATAAAGGGTGTACAATGGTATTTTAAACACCCATGGGGCTATTAGGAATTTTTAGGAATTTATTTGGTGGATTTTGGAATTTAAAACGAACTATATAGTATAATATATAGTTATAATGTCATTATGACACTTTGGAGAAAAATAGATGGTGGAATGGTAAATATTGAAAGTATATGGGTTAATAAGGATATTCATAACCCTTGGTGGAATTTGTTGATTTTTAGAATTATTAAGGGAATTTAATAAGTTATGTGTATAAAATATAGTTTTAATGATATGGTGAACATAGTTATAAATAGGGCCAAATGGCAACTATAGAATAGCACAAGGGCTGTTCGGAATTTACAAAAAATAACCATAGGTTATACTCTTTTATAAGTTAGAAATTATATTAAATGGTATATATAACATGGTAAAAAGAAAGGGGTGATTTTGTAAATAAAGGAAACTATGGTTTATAGAAAAGAATAAGATTTTTATGGTGCCTAAGAGGCAATATGAAATAGTTTTGTATAAAAACTATAGGTTATAAGTTAAAGGAAATAAAAATATCATATCAAATGGTATTAGTATTTTGGTATAACATTACATGATGTTATGTGGTCAAAAGGGAATTTAAATAAATTCAAGGGCTATACCGAATTAATAAGAGTTGGAAAATGAATTTTTGACTACGGTCTACTATGTTATAAATGTTACGACAATTAAATGGTATTAAGGTGGTTCAGATGGAATTAATATGAGGAAGGGTACTCACATAAAATAGTGTGACAAACTATAAATAAATGGGATTTATAAACTAAGGTACTTATGTAATAAACCTTAGGAGTTGTAAATGTACAACATAAAATGTTACTCATGTTAGGATAATAATCTTAAATAAGTTGTACAATATGATACAACTAATGGGAATAACCATCTAATAAGAGATGATAAAAAGTAACATAAAATATAAGAGTTTATTGAACTCATGGGAATTACCTACGTGGTAATATATACATACACAAGAATAATGTATAAGGTGGATATATATTTTGGTTGAAAACCATATGATTTAATGGTGGTGGTTATTTTAAAAAAATAATAATAATAAATATAGTTACGAACTATAAGTTATGAGTTTTGGAAGCAAATATTATTTGCTAAAGATAAAGGGATTATACAACATGTCGAATTATGAAGGATGGTGGGAAAATAAAACAATACGAAAGAGAATACAATAAAATAAATGATACAATAAGAAAAAGAATATAATATAATATAATCATGCATGCATACATGCAACTATGGGTTACGTACCTAAACTAGATGGTGGATAAGATTAAAAAGGAAATAGTGAATTAAACTTAACAGTTGGGATAGTTTTGACGTACGCGTTTTAAGTAACAAAACCGACTGTTTTAGAGAAACCCGTAACGAACAACTGTAGAAAACAGGGGTGAACTGTCGGGGTTGCTTATTATTCGGAAATACCGGATGTAGTTAGTCATGGAGACTGACTTATAGTTTTATTACCGTTTAGAGTGTACTTCTGACAAGGACGCTTGACGAGCTAACGGACTACACGAAGCGTAGGATCTTGCTGATTCATACTCCACCGTAATACAATCAGGGTGAACGGTATGTAAAGGGGTTTGCCGAGTTGACCTAAGGTTGCTCCTTGGGCTCGGATTTGGTTGATATAACTTGTGTGTTATATGTGTGGATACATATATGTGATTGTGTGCTACTGCATTAATTATTTATGCACGAGCGTCCTACGGGACTAACACTACGTCGACTATAGATCGACTTATATAAACATACATATGCGTTGTGATGACATGACGGTTACTTGATATAATACCATGATATTAATATTAAGTATATGGTAACCTAAGTAAAACACTTAGGGACGAGTCACGACATTGTCGGTCTCTAGAGCATGGATCTCTAACATAAATATCACCTAGATGACTTCTAGGTATGCGTGACCCATTGGGCCGCTGGTTAATAAAATATTCTCATAAGACTAAGAGCATATCTTGAACAACATGAGAGAGTGATGGTATGAGATTGAGGTGAGGAATCCCGGTGGTTTACGAACCACTTGGTTGCGCATTTGTGATCACTGAGGGGTTTCCTAATTGGATTCCGCTCCAGGTTATATCCAACGAGCCCAAATAGGTTCGTGGATCAGGTGGCTACGGCCTTTTTATGGACGTCTTACGAGACATAAGTGAGTCAGGGGCCTCCGGACCTCTGGCGAAATGAGCACCTTTGTGTGTACGGGGGACTACTGTCCATGGTGAGGTTATCGGGTTGTCCTAACATGACGCCCTACTGACATTAATTAAACATGGTTGGATGGAGCCTACAAGGCTAAGGTAAATTAACTATGGGAACTGTACGCTACGGCGAATGTACATTGTACATATGGATGGGGCTTGAAAGCCAAACTAAAATAAATTGATAGTGGATGGTGAACACTACGGCGATTGTACATTGTACAAAATATTGTTGTTATTGCTCGATACGTTCGATATACAAATATTGTTTGAAATATTCTATGAATGTTTGGTTTGGATGGATGATTAATGTTTATGAAAATTGGATGGTTGATTATGTATATTATACATTTATGCTTCAGTTTTGATTATAACTGTAAAAAGGAAAAGCATGAAACCAATCTAATAATAAGATGGTTAAAATGACAAGTGACCATTAGGGTCCAGGCCCGGCATACTCAGCGTCTATCGCTGATACTACACCATTTCAGGTTGTTGATCATTGTCGGAGCTGAAGAGCAGGAACAAGGTAGTTGGAGATGTTGTATGGTAATGAAGATGGTGTATGGTCTTATGGTAAGGTTATGTATTTTTCAGGATTGGGTAGACGCTCACTTGTCAATGTTTATGGTTATGGACTTAGTTTGATGTATAGGAGTTTCTCGTTATCACTGCGGTTAGCAGTTTGTTTATTTTGGAAGTTGGATGTGGTTTGGCTACGTTGCTCGCATGGGCGAGTAATGGCCGGTGACACCCGTGTGAGTTTTGTAATTGTTATTTATTTTTCCGCTGCGAGACGTTTTATTTATTGCTACGTGAGGGATTATATCGTGATTATGGAGAGGGGTGTTACACAGATTGTCAAACATTATTTCGTTTTCTATCTTTTTAATCTTGCTACTCATAATCATACACATACATTTCCCAATTCGTGTGATTCACTTACTTACTTACTAATCATTTCGTCAATTATTGCTACATCTTCTCCAACTGCTATACTTTAGGAATTCAGGGGTATAATATCCCATTAATTTACTATACTCCAATTTATACTCATAAAATACATCGGTTGTACACCGATTCATACTCATTACATACGTCGGTTGTATACCGATTTATACTCATTACATACATCGGTTCCGTACCGATTTATACTCCTCAAGTCTCCCATACATACTCATTCTTCATACTATTACCAATCGGGTTTCTCATTACCCTGGAGTTTCTCTACTCCTTTTCCTATACTTACTTCCCAAATTACCATAATTACACGATGAGTGAATACAAATGTTTATGTAACATAAGTATCAACCATCAAAACGAATTCTCTTGCGCTATGCGCATTGTAGTTTACGCACCTATCACGTAAAACATACATTTCGCGGTTTTCGCTCTACCCCCCTTAAAAGGGATTACGCCCACGTAATCTACCATGTGTCAACATTGGACATTGGTCGAAGGCATTCAGCCGTCATGGAGTGGTTCAGTTTCCATGCGGTCTATTATACAATGTTCCTTGATCAACGGGTCTTAACCGTACTATCGGTTAGTCCCTGCATCAAGAATTTCCATCGGAGTTATTCAACTCTTAATCGGATTCGGTTCTAGCCTAAATGGCTTTGAGGCATTGGTGATTAGCCTTTTATTCACTAGGTGTATTTCGCTTAGAATTCTGGGTCCACTAGCTTCTGCTGCGCGACCCTGATAACTTGGGTTATTCGCCCTTCTTGTTATCTTGAACGTGTTACACATCACCTTTTTATCCCTCTTATTGTGGGAACACGGTTATTAGCCAAGTGTGGTATTCTCTTACCGTGCTCGAACTCGATGAGTTTTAGATTCCTAACCAGCTCTCTGGCAATCTGTATGTACACTGTTGTGTTTGTAGTGATCATTCACTTGGTTCCTCCGACTTATTGTCGGTTGAGGTCACGTCACTACTTGGTTGTAGTGCTTCCTCTACTGTTAGTAGCTTTTGAATTATACATGTTTCTCTGGTTCATTACAAGTGTTCTTTACTTGTATGACCTTGCATTTTCAATGCGTCGGTCCTTATGACTTTCTTAAGTCTCCTTTCGCTCTTATTCCAATGGGATTCACATCTTGTGATTGTTGGTGTGTTTCACACCCTTCGTGCTCTTTGGCCTTAGGCCGCACGGTTTGTTTCTAAGCTTTTGCTTGACTGGCTTATGCCATGTTTACTGGTGAAAGGAGGGATTTACCCTGATTTACATTTTCCATCTTCCTAGCTATCTCACTTGATCATTAACTGCACAAGTGCAATACCAAAACACTCAGTCCTACAGAGTGCAGAGGCGTAAACTCTTGGCAGTAAGTCTCTTATGAGGTCGCAATAGAACTGATCGTTACTCTTTCAGGTGGTGCTTCATCATTTGGTGCAGACTTCTGGCTTGTTGCCCGGTCTGTCTACCATCTTGTATTAACAACTCCATAGTATTGGGTGGTTATTCACATACGTTGGTCGCCTGTTGCGCACCATGTTCTTACTGATTTCACGGTGTTGGTTCACATGGCATCCGTTGTTGCTAGCTTCAGCTCATGCATCTCTATCATTCATACGATGGTTTCCCATGTATTTGGCAATACCGAATTTGGTATTCCTTTATTTTTCTGAGCTCCCTGAGCATCATTGGTTTATAATCGGTTACTCCTTGGTTGTCATCAATTGCTGTTGAAGCTTATTTCAAATTGCTTGGCAATAATTGTATGCTCAAGCCTGACTACGTTAGTAGTTCTGAAAGGGATATATCTCCCGACAGGTATTGATGGTATCCCCTTCTTGGGATCTATGTGTTCTCCACTCTTGTGGTCTCACATTATGAGGGGCGTCCTCATTAATTGTATGTTCATCCTTGACCACTTTCCATATAGTTCACCTTGGTTTTGCAACCGTTGGGTTGTGTGGTAACAGTTGCACGGCCTACTAGCCATGTTGCCTAGAGCTCTGCTCATCATAGGTTCTTTCCAAGTGGTTATTTCCCATAACCCATCGCTGGATTTGGAGGTTATACTGGGCTCCCTGACAAGATCGTCACATCACGCTTCCGTCTGTTGGAGACCCTCTTTGTATTTTGGTATTGATCGATACCATTTATTAATTTGGGGTATCCCCTATCAAGTGGGATCTCGTCGGTGTTCTAACCGGTTGCTCGTTCCGATTGTGGTGTTTTTACCACGACATCTCGTTCAACTGTGTTGACTTGCTACCCTTTATGGATTGCTCCTGGGTATTACCGATTATGCGGTAGCATCTGGCATGTATGAGTATTTTCAGTTGGTTGTCCTGCCTTGCGGTTCTGGATCTGAGTTATCCGTTTCGGGTTGTAACGTCTCCCGTTCTTAGGGTAGACCATTGGTGTTTTTCCTTGTGTTATAACGGATTTAATATCCCTTCCGGTGATGAATGGTATTTCCAGTACCTTACAACATCACCCTGTGTTGTGGTTGTTGATCTGGGAATTCTATCCCGTTCGTTGAACACTGTTGTGTTAATGTTAGGCGTTTGCCTTACTGTGCTTAGACTGGGTATTCCTTCCATTATCATGCTTTACTTAGAGATATTCGAGACATGTCCAATGTCTTATCCCGTTGTTAGTGCTTCTTGCACTTTCAACTCTTAATGGTTCTCCTGAATTGAGTTCCTGACTCCTTAGCTTGTAGCTTATCTGAGCTTCCTTTGTTCGGTTGAGGTAACCAGCTGTTCCGTTTCGAATTTACTTATGGTCCGTAGAGCGGAGTTGACTACTTCCCGTGTGTCGTACACTACTTGTATACATACGTGGGGTACCGTCTTGGCACGTTACCACTTACCTAACTATCTGTCAGGCCCGCAAGCTCCTTCGGAGTGCAGTCGTCCCACATCCCGTATTTGGGTACACTCGTAGTGTTCGTCACACGCCTAGGTGAAGTATTCTATTGTCAACTCCTCTTGTATCATCCTATGATACTCACCGTAATTCCGTCTGTTTGGTTGTTAAAATCCAAGGTTTAAAAGAGAAGTGGTGATTTTGAAAGAAAAATCTGGGTTTTGAAATAACAGTTTGGTGTTAAAAGAATTTCATGGTGTTGCCATGTCTGAGGTCTTGACCAAGTTCAGCTTCTCGCTGACTGGTATACTCTTAATACAATGGTCGGGCCGTTAGGCCTTTCCGAGGTTTCATTATTTAGATACTGAGGATTGGTGATCCTATATTTGTTCCATTCGTCGTAGCGGTATTGTAGGAAGTATTTGCGGGTTGGTAAAAGTATTCCAACCGTCCTGTAGTTGCTGCACTTGCCTTAGGCAAGTGCGCGGGTAGGTTGTTTTTCAGTCAACATATACCAGTTACGGTATCGTTTCCATCCTTATTGGGTGGTCTTATTAGATCTTTCTTTGATCTTTTGATCTTGGTGATCGATCTCCTGAGTCGCTTCTCAGTATACTTGACATGATTGTCGTCCATCCGGGTGTCTCACACCTTCAGTGTGGTTGACGAGACTTGACTTATCCTTAGGAACCAGGTTGTGGTCCTATAGGTGTATGTGTTATGATTTCTTTCATAGTTATCTGAACTATGTTGTTCGGTTATTACAGCCTCTTGGCATGTAGGTTTGGTGTTAATCCAACCTCGACTAACTCCTTAGTCGGTTTGTATACCGTTGTTGGTATCATCAAAGATTACGGTCCGTAGACTCTCTTGTCTCGGCTTGTTACTCCATTTTCCTTGCTTCATTGCACGACCGTGCTTCTCTTCTTGCTGGCTACACATGGTTCTCGCGACTGCGAAGCATGTCGCCCCATGGTGCCATAAATTCCATTATCCTTGTGCTTAGGATCTTCATTCCTCCGCCATTAGGTGCGGTCCTTGTCATTCAACGGGAACCGTCTTCGGGACTTCCAGTTCTTGGACTCTACCGTAAGACAGGTTCTCTTCTAATAAGGTTTGTTTTGTAATGCCAGATCGGGTTTTACCCGAGTGTGAGAGGTCTTTCCATCTCTTGTCCCAACTTACAACGGGGGACGCGGAGGGCGAGTATGGTTACTGTAGGTATCCAGATCACACTGGAAATTCCTATCTAGCGTCCTCACACACTAGCACTCAACCCATAGCCCTAAGTCTCTACTTCCTGACTCGGTATTTACCTAAACTCGGTATTTCATCCATCAGAGCGATACTTCGCTCTGATACCACTTTTTGTAACACCCCTACCGCTAATACCGTCATTACTGTACAAATACTTACCTTCGCAGCGGATAATACTTACTCAACGGCGGGTGTACAATGCCGTTAGTCACCCACGTGACTAACAAGGCGGATTACAATACTACATACTATCGGTCTGATGATTATGAATATACCGAGTGCTCTACACAATACAATACTTTCCATTTCATACTCCTCCATAACCCAATTACAACTCCAATACATTACTATACCGAGTATACTACAATCCTGACATTACCGATACAGTTTAAACTTCCAAATTCGCATTACAATACGAGTACCAATCCCTACTATACAACTACCCATGCTTACGCAGCAGTCCCCGTCCTACTCTCTCGAACGGCGATCAGCTTCGGGTACCTGCACACTAAAATGGTCCCCCGAGGGGGTCAGCTTACGCTGAATATGACTTCCGCATATACCGCGTGCTAACCGCGGTACATCGACTACTTTGGGTCGAATATACATGGAGTTCATTTACATGCTTACATACATACTCATGCAACAATACAACAACAATACTTACATGCACATACAAATTCAATACTTACTAAGGAAGGCAGATCGATGGTCAACCATTCGTTGTTTTGTTATTCATTCATTACTCTTCGTACTATTCGGTATTCACTACTCCACTCATACCTACTCCTTACTCCTACATACTTAACACTCCATGTTCGATGCTTTACTCGTACACGTTTCTTACTCCATACTCGTTACTACACTTATGCATACTCATTACTCAATACTCCTTACTTACTCATACTTACTCATTACTCGGTACTCTTTACATACTCATACTTGCTCCTTACTCGATACTCATTACCTTACTCATACATACGCAATACTCATTACTTGGGCCTCTGGGCGGAGTCATACTCAAGACTCGCCACCGGACCTACAATACGAGGGCTATACGCTTAGCTCCTCAAATACTCAAATGTCCGTACTACCGGACTACACGAATTCCCAACACTCTTCTCTCAGAGCACAATACAACCTCATGGGTTAGCCTAGAAGTATCTCTCTCGATAACCTCTGTTAGCTTAGGGAGTTACCACCATCTAGTATCCTCAGATTTAAGGGTTTCCCCAACATATCGAATACTCTCTCGTTCGGGGCATATTTACATCAGTCGGGTCCTCTCATAATGGGTCGACTAATTACTAAGGGGTTTGGAGATCCCTCATCACTCTTTACTACTCTCATGGTTCATGTTTTGCACCAAGATTAATTCCCCTAATAGAGGTTACTTATATACTTCCACTACTGTTCGTTTGTGGATTATTCATTTCGTTTCTCCTACCGTTATCGGGAGGTTATTACTCCCGTACACTCTCTCACATTCTAGTGAGTTCATTGGTTTACGTTCCCATTTTTGGTTTGTTGGTTTTAGTGCGTTGCTACGGTTTCATTCATTCACACATGACTCTCGCTACGAGTCAATACACAACAAGACTCATCTATGAGTCGGTCTACGCACTAAGTAAAGCCACACAATCAATCAAGAAGGTTAGCTCAATCAACATACAGCAAGACATATAATGAAAGGCAATAAACCGTTTTCATGCTTTAGTCTTGATTAGCCGGCATACAGCACACAAATCAACGTAACTCGGTTAGCATACGGGGCATGAGGAAATCATACCTTTCACCGGAGTTAGATTCACCATGTGTTCCCTTGTTCCATGGTTCGTACTTGTACCACTGATAATATTTCAACATGATTATTAATACTATACTCTTTCGATACACAAATAATTACTATTCCCGTACTTACCCCGTTATCCCGGTATACTTAATGTTCTCATACTCTCAACCTACTTCATTACTTTTCATACTTGTTTCCTACTCCATACTTACTTCTTCACCATTGTTGTCACATTAATGGTATATTACTAAGGTCCTCTATTCATGTACTGACCTACATACATACATACATATGATTACTATGTTACTATATATTTTTTTTTTGTAAGTTAGGGCCGTCCGACCCACCGTCCGACCCAAGCCCTGGGTCGGACCGTTCCAGTAGATTCTCCTCTCAGAAATTCTCCCTGTCCGACCCAGCACTATTCCGTCCGACCCATACTCTCTGGGTCGGACCATTCCAGAAGGTTTTGGTCCTGTCGTCCAAGCTCCGTCCGACCCACGTCCGACCCAACGTCTGGGTCGGACGAAGTCAGAAACTTCGACGACGGAAAATTTTAGCCTGTCCGACCCACGTCCGATCCACGGCTCTGGGTCGGACCATTCCAGAAAGTTTTATTTTCGTTGATTAAGCCATGTCCGACCCACGTCCGATCCAGACTCTGGGTCGGACGGTCCAGAACATTGTACATTTTGTTTTTCTTTTCTCTTCTTACCCATTTCTTCCCCAATCTTCCTACATGTAATCCCACATGATTTAGCACTAATTAGGCTTCCTAAAATACCTTAATTCATCCCCCAAATCCATTACTAAATTCATCAACAACTTACACAATTTTCTTACTTCTTCTACAACACATGTAACAGTTTTTGTTACTCTCATGCTACAGATTTTACAATTCAATCCTCCCATCCAATACTCTCTCAACCAATGCCATCCCTAGCATTCTAAATACCTCTCCTACCATGCCAATTTATTTCCAAGCCATTGCACTTCCTACACCCAAGTTCCAACACTCCTCTTACAAAATCCTGCACACCAATTTCTCCTAGCTTCTCCAATACATTTTTATCACTTCGTGCTACAGATTTTACATCCTAATACTCTCACACCTCAACTACCATTCCATGGTCATTAAACACCTTTATTAAATCCAATACACACCTTGGTTCTCCCATTCACCAAGTCATTCTTAATACACGATTCCTACTAAAATTTCGCCATGGTTCACCTACTTTCCTTACATCCTCAAATACACATTCTCTCATCAAATCCAACCTAAAGCTAGCCACACCCAACAAGGGTCCTACCGCACACATACAAATTCTAATACACCAATGCTTCCTCAATTACAATACCAATACAACATTATTCCTCAAATAGCATTACTAATATACATACACCATTCACTTGGCTCTAAGGCCTACAAATCCACACACTTACTCACTAGTACTCAAATGTCCACAACTACATTACCAATACAATAGTTGAGGTTCTTTATTTGTTTACCCATTCCCGTTGCACTAATGCATTTAAAATTAAGCATCAAGAAGAGCTCTTACCTTGAGCTTAAATTTCCTTTCCTCCTTTCCAATTCTTCCCTTCCTCTCTTTCTTGTACCAATCGGTCACATGGGAGTGGAGTTATCAAACTCCACCCCAACACCCAAGAACACAAAAAAAATGCATTTTAGTTACTCTTCTAAACCCTTAGAGAATTCTAATTCCATAAAAAGGCTTAGAGTACAAGTTAGGGTTTTACCTTTGGGGGTCTTTGAGAGGGATTCTCACCCTTGAATCAAGAAGGGGGTTACTCCACCATTGGAGGGTTGAAATGGAGCTCAAAACCAAGAAGGAAAACAAGGTAAGAGAAGTAGCCAAAATCGGCCAAGGCAAGAAAATGGGGAAATGAGATTTTCTCTTGAAACTTTTTACCTTGTTTGAAAGAGGAGACTCCAAGCTTCACAATGGTGTGCTTTTCTCTTCAAATGGGGAAAACCCATGGAGATGAAGTTGCTCATTTTCGGATTTTGAAAAGATAGAATTGTAGAGCTTGAAGAGAGGAGTTCAAATATGTATTTTGTTTTTGATTTGGAGCTTACATGTGGATGGAGCATGAGGTTGGAGTTGGAGTTGCCATGGAAGCCATGGGAGGCTTCAAAATCGGTGCCCAAATCAGAGAGAGAGGGGGGAGAAAACGATGGAGAAGGAAGGAGGGAAGGAGAGAGAAGAGAGAAGTGAGTGGAGAGAGGAAAGGTAAGTTACTTTTTACCTTTTATTCCTCTTTTGCTTTTTGACTCATTATTTGCTAGCTAGTTACATGTGTATAAGAGAGTATTAGTACTCTATAAAAACCGGCCCCCCTTTTACTGTTAAGCTGGAGCAGTTTTTTTTTCGTCTTTTACAGAAAACGCTTGTTATTTTTCCCGGTTTTGATACTATTCACTAACCGGGCGCGGTTTCCGGAATTTTCTCGTTTCTTTATTTTCATTGGCTATTAAGCTTCCATAAATGCTTAATAATTATTATTTAATGATTTATAATTTTTACGGGTCTGTTTGACCACTTAAGGTCACGTTTTCGGGTTTCCTCGAAAAACGTGCGCTAAGGTTCCTTTAGCGTTTTAATACATTTCTTGGTTCCGTTTTCTTCGGGAATCACTCCCGTATACTACTTAGGCATGAATAAGCCTTAGGAATCCTTACGATACTATAACCGAGGTCTCGTACCTCCTATGGTTATTTAACGCTCATTTTAGCGTTTTCCGCTTTCTAAGCGTTTTTCTCATTCCTTTGGATTTGTTTTCTTTACCAAAAATTACTTAGGCACTATCAGGCCCTTAAATACTATATTAGAATAATATAATCACCATATTTAAGTTCGGGGTATTTCAGTGTCTGTTTTGGGTTTTGATAGGAGTGTTCCCTATGTTGATTCCTGAGTTTGACGGGCACTCTTTTTCCTCTCTGGGTTTTTTTCCACTGGGTTTTGCCTTTAGAGGTTTTAATGAGATCCGATATTTGCCACTCATCTTTTAAATAAAATGGTTTTAAACCCAGTTATCAAAAAAAAATTAATAGGAAATTGGTATATAGCCCCCGAGCTCACTAATAGGAAATTGGTATCATTCTCATTGGATTCAAATGGAGCGTTGCTCAAGCTTGTACAATAAACCTCACCCACTAGTACGTACCTAATGAAATATCAGACTTTCACCCCAACCTCATGAAGTGAAATGTCTCATCTTTATATTCTAGTTATTTATCATGTAAACATACTCGTCAAAATTTTAATTTTTTCTTTTTTGCTATTCTCGACACATTTCATTTTAGAATAAAAAAAATTCATTTGTTATCATAACAATTTTGCTACTATTTCTCATAAAACAGATTAATTTCTGAAAAGAAAAAAAAAAGAAGAAAGAAAGAAAGAAGGGGATGGAAAAAGTAGAGTAGATGGCGGAGGTACGTTTTTTTTTTTCTTTGATAATTAGATGGCGGAGGTACGTGGATGGACGATAGTGATCGTTGCATGCTTTTCAGAGACCAATCAGCCCATTTTCAGTGGTTTTACCCTTGTGGCCCTCCTTCCGCATATATACATGTAATGAGTGAAGGCTTTTCCTTTGTTCTCTTTTAATAACCAAAGTAGCAAAATTGTCCCATATGGGTCTTTTGATTGGACCCATTTGATGGCCACCAATTCCGGTTATAAGCTTTGCCGTCAATCATCATATACATATATACTAGTACTATATATAGAGAGAGAGAGAGAGAGAGGCGGCACAAAATAAGCAGAAGAACACCGAGGAGGAGTGGACTAAGCTAAGAAGAAAACAATAACAGTGCACGATCGAAATGTCGCTGTTATTAACAAGTTGATTTGCACGATTGAAATTACCCCACAAAAACCATGAGTAATGGCAGGAAGTTCTTAGGAAAGAGGGTTGTTTTCTGTTCTGCTTTTGAGAACTAATTATGACAATAGGCATGATGACCATTAAAAACGATATATGCAAGTTATCTCCACCTTTTGAAACATAATTTGGCTGTAATGAAAGAAACCAGCTATACACGACAACGACGACCGGACAAAATGGAGATCCGACTGCTCGTCTTTTTTGCAGTTTTTTAATGGTACGTACTGTAGTACTGGTAAGGTAAGTACCTCCGCCAGCTAAAGTGATAACTAAGCGCCCGTGGCTGAGAATGCATGGCCCATTGTTTTGCATGACTGATAATCTAGCTAGCTGATGTCAGTTGTCAGCTGAAAGTTAAAAAAATTAGAGGAGAAAAATAATTGATATAATAATTGATGCATGTGACATACAGAGACAATAAACTAGCTGATTAAAAAAACCGGTTGAAAAATGGGTTTACAATTGACAAGGAAGAAACTAAAGAGATAAAATGGCGTCAATGTGTAGACCTGTATTGAGATCCCTGCTCTTAATAAGTGTTGGTATCTGATCTCTTCATTTACAAATGGGGCCAATGTAGACCTGTATTGAGAACGGAACCTACACATCCAGCTGGCAAAAAAGAATGGAAATCATACGTGTACGAAAAGTCAAAAAAATAGAACACGGCCGGTGCAACGCAAGCATAGAATCGAAGCCTCAAAAATTGTAACAGGAAAACGCTAGAAGGAGGGCTTGAACCTCCGACCTTGTGGTTAACAGCCACACGCTCTAACCAACTGAGCTATTCCAGCTTGTTGTTGGTGTTGCTAAACTATTTTTATATAATAAAAAAAACAAATTCTCCAAGTTTAACTATTCATAGGAAGTTCTGAAATTGCATTTGATATAATAATAACAGACTTGAGTCTATCTTACTATATTATTTATTTCCAGTTCCTTTTCATAATAATTAACTTTTCATGTCACTAATTTCAGCACTAGTACCGCTACAAAGGGAAACATCATGATACTATCATACGGCTTATAAATAACCCTATGCGATACAAGATTTTAGTATATTCATCTTGATCATTATTCTGACTATTAGTCTCATTCACTTCATTGTTGTCTTCATCTACATGGCATAAACAAAATCTTCAATATATGTGTAGTTTCAGCATATAAATTGAGCCGAAATTTAATTATATATATATAGGGCATATAACTTACCACTAATATCATTTACTTCATTGTTTCCCTTATCTACATTTCACAGGCACATGTTCAGCGCTAGAATCTCCAACCAAAGGACTTTTACCACACTATAGTCCACAATCAATTCAACTTCAATTACACTACTACAGCGGTCATTAAGCTCTTTTGTTTTTCCCAGTTTCTTATGAGTTCTCACTTCAGTATTAGTGCTCCTCCTCTTAGAAATCAATTGTAATATCACAACACACGGGTCCTTGCTGGACAAAGTATATATTTTTGAGAGAAAACCAATCTTTCCCTTTCAGAATCTCAAACGACAAAAGATTTTATCTTAACCATCTCAAAAAATAAGGGAGGGAATAGAACGTAAAATAATGTATTATTTGATATAATTTCATAAAACCTTGGAATCGTATCATGAAATACCCTTATAACAATAGTAATGTAAAAAGAATAGTCTCTACTTTTTTTTTTTTTCCTTGTCTTAGTTGTTGCTGATCAATTATATTCC
The DNA here is from genome assembly GCA_023374045.1 of Limonium bicolor. NCBI lineage: Eukaryota > Viridiplantae > Streptophyta > Magnoliopsida > Caryophyllales > Plumbaginaceae > Limonium > Limonium bicolor. Next base: position 43,086,453 of record CM041778.1, read on the forward strand.
TCTTTGAGAAAAAGTTGCTACACATGGGTTATACCATGCGTATATTATTTTGAAGTAACAACATATAAGTATAATGCCCCAAAATAAGATTATATATATAAGTAATGCCCCAAAGTCCGCACCCTGACCAGCTTACCCTATGGACATTTTATATCATGACCAATATTTGGAATAATAATCCAACTAAGAGAAATGGTCAGTTGGTTCAAACTGCTAGTTAATCGCTGACCTTATCTTTTCCCTATACCACACGTCCATGGTGTACTATAGTTTAGACGAATCGAACATTTTAAAAACAAAACTCTGACATGATTTAGAAGCGAACAAAAGAATAAAATCGGTAGAAATATGTAGCGAATCCATGCAGAATAATGAGATTATAGCTGTAACACAAGCAGGCATTAGGCAAGGACGTCGAGAGAGTACTGAAAAGACAAGGCATGCCAGATGAAAGAGTGGAGATGGAGGATAAAGCATAATAGAGATCGATGTTGACCAAAGTGAATGAATGACCTTTCATGGGTTGTCCTCTTTCTTTTCTTCCTGCGCAGTACATCGATCCCCCCTCTCATCGCCCCACTTTGTCCCCTATCTATAATTCTTGCACTTCGTTTATCTATCAAAAACTAGAATAAAATCGGTCATCTAGAGTGTCAATCTGAAGATCTGACCTAAAATTGGTCCATAAATTTTGGGTTTAATAAGTTAGAGTTTTGCTGTCAATCACTTATAGTTTCTTTTTTTATTTATCAAAGTTACTCATTATTTTCTTGGGCTGAACATATGTCATAAATTCTAACACGAACACAATCACACGCTTTATAATATTTTATCGAATCTATATAAGGTTCCTACAAATGAAATTCAAGTATTAAAGTTTCTAGGAGCTAATTTTTTTTTGAAATATTTGACATTTTTGTCCCTTTTTATCAAAATTTTCTTCTACGACTATATTTTTACTGTGTTCAAGTGTAAAATATCTATATATTTTTTGGCTTTTTAATTATTCAACCAATAATTGGGAAGTTATGAATATGTGTAGTTTCAGATTCTAAAAAAAATGTAGTATGTAAAAGTTCTTAATAATTATTTTGATAACTATAAAATAGGGTGATTATGACCTTTTTACTACACATGAGTTAAAATGAGCAACATTATTCGACTATTTTATAATTATTAGTTAAAAGTGTTAACATTCAATTTTTGAGGGGATAAGGGTTAACAAATCTAATGGACATTGATAATTTATTTAAAATTGTAGAAAAAAGTATTTGGTTTTTTTTATTATCAGAGAGATTAGATTGAACAGCTCATATAAAGCTGACTATTTTTTATTTCCTTCACAATATATTATTTTAGAAATTTATACTTATAAGAAAGTAAAAAAATAATATATGTATCTCTATTTTTTATTTTTTAATTTAAATAATAATTATTTTTATATCAAATAATATAATTAAATGTGTAAAAACGACATAAATTATTAAACAGAAATCACATTTCAAAACGACATATATTAATTGTATTAGATTTTGTCATAAAATGGTTGGGTATCAACACACCTGTTAATCCGAATTTCCAAGCTTGGGGCCTTCGCACGGTCTGAGAAATTGACACGTCATAGGATCCTTCAGTCTGTCACCCCCGGACCTCTCACCCTACTCTGTCTGCCTGTCTGTAAGAGTCTGCTGGAGTGTTTGAATGAATGACTGACTGCTTGGGGATGGGAGAAGAAGACAAACAGAGAAGGAGGCGCTGATTCTCACGTGTCATATCATATCACACCTTCTCTCTCTCAATTTTTGGGCATGATGACATCTTGCTGTATGCGTATGAGTTCCCCTGACACGCCTACTGAACAGGGTTTATGCCCATGATATTTCTTCTTTTACTCATCATACATTTTCACTAATTTGATAAATATGCACACATGCAGATTGTGTTTGGGAACTATATTGATCAGTTGATCTAAGTAATTAAATTAAATTAATAAAAGTATAGAGAAAAAGTAGTTAATAAAAATTTAAAAAATTAATATACATACATCTGTATAGAGGAAAAAAAAATGAGATAATTAAATAAATCTATTTGATAATATTGTTAAAAACTTGAGATAAAAATTATATAAAAAATAATATAATAATTGATATATTTAAAAATAAAATATTGGCCATGCACAAGGTCAAATACTAAGGAAGATGTTTGCAAAGGATGACAAGATCGACAATCAGGTGCTAGATACGAGTGTAGCTCAAATGCGGAGCGTATATTTGCAGGAGTGCTGCACTTACAAAAACACGTCGTTTAAGTTTTAGGTATTGAGTGAGGCGGGAAGTGAGTTTTTATTTTTTGGAATAATAATTATGGGTGTAGTTGATGTTATTTCCGTTTGATACTTAAACTAAAATAGCTTGGAGACACATAATATGAATATAATATTTGATAATTTCAGCAGTACTTTGTCAATCTTATCCTTATTTGTTATTTTATTTATTTACTTTTTATTTGAGTTTTATGCTACACATATACACAACGATTTTGTAAAAAATATATTTTGTTCTTAAATGGTTAATTTGTCAATCGTAAATGCTTAACATATCGCTTGTAAATGATTAACTTGTCATTCGTAAATGGTTAACTTGTTGCTTGAAAATTGTTAACCTGTCAATCTTAATTGGTTAACCTGTCAATCATAAATGGTTAACCTGTCTTATAAATGGTTAACATGTCGCTCGTAATAGGTTAATCTGTTAATCGTAAATGGTTAACCTGTCATTAGTAAATGGTTAACATGTCGCTTGAAAATTATTAACGTGTCAATCTTAAATGGTTAACCTGTCAATCATAAATGGTTAACTTGTCGCTTATAAATGGTTAACCTGTCACTCGTAATTGGTTAATCTGTTAATCGTAAATGATTAACCTGTCGCTTGTACATGGTTAACATATCATTCGTAAATGGTTAGTCTGTCGCTTGTAAATGGTTAATCTGTCATTCGTAAATGGTTCACCTGTCGCTCGTAATTGGTTAGTCTCTTAATCGTAAATGGTTAACATGTCGCTTGTAAATGGTTAACCTATCATTCGTAAATGGTTAACTTATCGCTTGTAAATGGTTAACCTGTCATTCGTAAATGGTTAATCTGTCACTCGTAATTGCTTAATATGTGAATCGTAAATGGTTAATCTGACGCTACCATTGTAGCTACTTTTCTTCCTTATCTCATTATGTTATGAGGACTGCACTATCTGAAGTAATGTTAAATCTTTAAAAAAATCAGCACGCCATCAATTTAAAAATGCAAATTGTTGAATATTGCATCAATTTCACCTATCATCCACCAATTTGAAACCACAACACAGGAGAATGTCTCACGCATATAAACATAAATACAACATAAAGTATTATATTAGCCGATACAAACCTCAATCTTGCTTTACATCTTCCCACACCCATGAAAAAGATTCACTCCTACGTCTTGAACATGGTCCACTTTGCTATTTGAATAAGACCATTTGACATTCGAAGTCTGAACAAGCGCTTCATCAAATCCCGGTAGTCCTGAGTGAGTTTCCGAAATGCAGGGTTTGAGCGAGTCGTGGTGCTTTTGCAATGGCGGAGGCAAATCAGAGCGACTAAAGGCGTCAAGTTTCTCATCTAAGAGTGTCGCAATGGCTAGGCATTCGTCTTCATCACCATCGTCATCTTCATCCGCTGCTGTCAACAATGATAGGGGAGAACTTATCATTGAGTTGTTGTGACTTGCTGTACATTGAAGAAATTAAGGAAATCATCCATTTGCTGCTGTATCTAGAAGAGCGGTGCCTAACAAAGAAAATGAGAAAGAAAAAATGTTAAAACGTTGAGTTTTAATTATTACAGCAGTCATGCAAATAGAAACCTGCAGCACATGACCCGGTTCCGCTAGATACACACTTCATGATCCGCTACATAGATATGGAGATAAGGTACGTGTATGCAGTGGCGGAGGCAAAGCCTGCCTGGAGGGAGCAAAACACCCCCTAACTTTGTTAAATTACATAAATTTGTAGTGTAAAAATTTTTTTTTTTAGAAAAATTTAGTAAAAACACCCCCTAATTTTTTATAATTCTGTCTTTGACCCCCTCAACTTGTATTTCTGGCTCCGCCCCTGCGTGTATGTGTATGGTTTTGCCGCTGTTGACTTCTTTATAAATATATAAAAAATTGTTGTTGTTGATATCTAGTTGGCACAATTGTATTGCTGTAAATGTAGTGCAGGGTAGTGGTGCTGTAAGAGTTTGTTCTGGAAAAATATTTTAATTTCTATGATAAAATATCAAAATCTTACTCGTATTGGCCGAAATGTGAACCCCAACATTCCTATACCTATGCACACAAACCCCAATACACTTTGTTAAGATAACAAAACTACAAGCCCATCCAAATCCCTCAGAGGAACACTTGTATCATAGCTAACTTGCCCGCTTCTTTTATAAAATATTCTTAATTGTAAGACGATCAAAATTCACTTTTACTATATATTCACCGGAAAAATTCTGGATGGGAGTGTTTTCCCACTTCTTTCTCCATAATGATTACTTTTACCTGTAATTCTAGAATACTCCCTCCGTCCTGAATTGACCGTCTTGTTTATTTTATGGCATATTTTTCCACTTCAATATTAAGCATATAAGATAAAATAATTTTATAAAACTAAATTTTATAATATATAGTTTAACATATAAGGAATCATATGCAAAACTAATTAAATTTTAAAAATGTATGTTATCTTATATGTTAAAAATTGAAGTCAAACGACATGTCCAAATAGTAAACAGGACGATCAATTCAGGACAGAGGAGTACATGTTTTATAAAAAAAATTGTGAAGGATTAGCGACTTCTGTGCAAATATAAAGTAATGTCATTATCAATTTCTTTGCAAACCGTAAAACGGCTAAAATCAATAAAAACTTAAGAAACTATAGTAATTAATTTATTTGTTAGTCAATTATATATGTTTTATTTAAATAACACATAGTTTATATGTAAGATAATCTAGGTAATAGTTGTTAAAAGTAAGATTAGTTTAATTAATTGTCCGATATTGTAATAATTCATATGAGAAACTTTCCAATAACCTAGCTCCCAAGTCATATAGGTTTGAATACTAGCCATATTAAGCTCTTTTTCCACATTTGAGTCTAAAATTGGAAGACGTTGTTGTTGTAGTTAACTCATATGTATTCATATAAGCCATTCATATCCCGATGTGGGATCGAGATATTACAGATATATTTAAATTTAATGTTAGTTTATTTATTGTATGTTACATGATATAATAAATTTGCTAATTTAATTTAACTTGCTGATGATTGTATTATACTTAACTAAATAAATAAAGATGCACTTAAATTAAGTGTTGCATTAATTTAATGTTAGAGCTATTTATATGTAGTGTGATGTAGTTAATTTATATGTTTATTTACTTTATGTATTATTGGTTTCATTGCAATAAACCAGCTGTTGAAGTTTGAAAATGACCGATAGAACATTTTGTGAAGAAGTCGATAATGGCGTTATCGTTTTCTTTGCAGATATCCAAAATTCACATAAGCTTATATTGACATTATCGACTTCTTTGTAGATATTCAAAAAACACGACTTCCTTACAAATTTACTTTTACATTTATAAATAAGTCGATAATCCTATTATCGGTGTACAGTAGCTGATCGCAGGAGTATCAGCTTCTTTACAAATTTTTTAAAAAAAACTTGTTTTCCGCAATTATAGGTAAAAGAACCGGCTGTGAAAAAATGAAGTGAGATATCACCCGTTTTCAGGAATTTTTCCTATATTCCCCCTCCACCCTTGTAACTATTGTCTAATAAAATCCGCCTTTCCTTTAAGAGCACTAAGGAAGGAAGTTTCCTTTGGCCCAAGATTCCCGCAGCTCTCAACCCCATTCTTTTGTCACATTATAAACGAGTTTATTTTATCAGCTAGTTTTTTCTCTCCGTATATCATATATATCAATTGTCATATTAGTGATTTTTTCTTTCTACTTTTTCTAATTTCAGCTGACAACTGACATCAGCTATATGTTTAGCTAACATAAGAATGGAGCCTCCTTCAACCTATACACACCCTAAGACCAAAAAAGCTTCATCACCCGCCACATCCTCAACCACCCTTTGCTCGATCAAAACCATAATCCATCCCCCAAACTTCTTCATCAATGGGCTATAGGTTACATCCAAAAAAACTTAAAAGCATGCTTCCAGATAATGACATGTGGCATATTAATCAATTTTATACTCCCTTCCTTTAATAATATCTCATTTTAAAATATAAATTTTGTTTTAAAATATAAGTCAATTTAATTTTTGATATAATTTTTTACTTTTAACGCTATTATTTAATATAAAATTAATTATTATCTAAAAAATAGGAGTATATATATATATATATATTTATTATTCTTAACAAGTTTATAAATTTCTAAAATAATATATATTATTGAGCCGAGGGATATTTTTTTAGATATTTTTTTAACATTGATCAACAATAACATGCGGCACATGATAATAATCCAATGCGGCAACTTCGACCATTTATAGTTTCTCAGAGCCAGCATATGTGGTTGAACAGGCTGGCTTATCTTGATGAGACTAGTAAATTATGCCCCATACATGCATGGGCGATGGTCCATCATATTAAAAGTATATGCCAGGTACTGTAACAAAAGTACAAAGGGAAGAGAGAGATTTAAACGAAGAAATCTGATGTACTAGTGACCCGATTGGGTAGTTTACTTGGAGGAGGAAGTAAGAGGTGCTGACTTCAAATCCTTTAAATTTACTCTTTATGGCTGAATATTTACCAGGGTAATTTGTATGCTAAAAAAAAAGAGTAAACTTCACGATATACCCTCATATTTAATGAATTTAATGAAATATTTTTGATGTTTCATTTTTATTAAAAGATATTTTAAGGTTTTATTTTATTTACAATATATTTCTGATGTTTCATTTTTCATTACGAGATACCTTTAAAGTTTCAATTTCATTACCAGATACCCCTTCATTCGAATTTTGATATATTATATTGTTAATATCCCCTTTTACCCTCACACCATATGCTTCACAATAACCCCAAAAGGATTATGGTTTATTTTTAAAAAACTTAAAATATAAAAAATACACAAAAATAATTAAATATCATATAAATTTTGAATTCAATTTTTAAAAATGAATATAATTATATAAAAAATATTTCATGTTTGATAATATTAGAATGACTAAACATGAAAAATTATTTTTTCATCTTGTTACATAATAGTTATAACAATACAATAAAAAGAAAATTGATTATATTTTAGGTTTCTTCATACTTTATTTTTCTAACTTTATAATAAGTTTTTTTTATGTATGATATGACATTTTTCCTTTTAATATTTTTCATATTATTGTTAAAATTTTCAATGATTTAAGTCATTGTTATGTAACACTTTAATAATTCATGTTTATTTTTAAAATTATTTATTACTTTATTATTTAGTCATTTTCATTTATTTAACCGTTTTTATTATTTAATAATATTCATTTTTCAAAAGTGAATTCAAATTTTATTTAATCTTAAATTATTTTTGTGTATTTTTTCTATGTTTTATTTTTAAACAAAAATTGACTATAAATCCTTAAGATTATTATAGGGCATATGATGTGACGATAATATTAGGATATTAACAATAGTATAATAATATAATAGAATTTGAACGCAGGGTATCTTGTAATGAAATTGAAACTTTATAGGTATCTCGTAAAGAAAATGAAACCTCATGGGTATCTCGTTATGAAAATGAAGTATCAGAGGTATTTCATAAAATTCACTCAAACTCTAGGAGTATCTCGTGAACTTTCTCAAGAAATTAAAAATTAAAAAATTAAAATAATACTACCTCGTCCCATTTTGACCTTCCCAATTCCCATTGCTTTTTGATACATTTTTTTATATCAATATTAAACATATAAGATAAAATAATTTTATAAAACAAATTTCTACACCATATAGTTTTGACATAAAGATTTAATCGTAAAAATTAGAATTGTAAAATTATGCCATCATACATGTTAAATATTGAAATCAAATAACATATCGAAGATGTATTTTAAACTATAACAAGTGTCGTTACATTAGATGGAGATCAGAAGTACGCGCGGCGCGTTGCTTCCCCTCTTCTAGGGTTTTCGCCATCTCGGCGACCTCCCTCACGCTGGTGCGATTCTCCGTCAACTTGTCTCCCTTCTCCGGCCCGTGCTTGTTAATTTTCGACTCCCAATCAGTTGCTTCCCTCGCGTTTCGTCCTCTCCGGTTGTTTCCCTAGGCGCTCTCGCTGCCGGATTCCCTTCTGCAGTGTCGATCTCCCTGTGTTCTGACGGTGGGTAGCAAGCATGGAGTTTCAGTTCCAAGCGTTGCCAGTCCCTGAGGAGAACAAGAGTGGTCGAAAAAAGAAGCGTAGATGTTCTGATGGTGATGCGGCCATCGATTTGGTGAGTGAGTCTTGCAGAGAGTCTTATCTCCACGCTCTTGGCAAGGCTGAGTTGGATGAAGTTAGCTCTGAAGAGGATTTGATGGAAAGCGTGGCGCAGGACGAAGAATCTGGGCAAGATGCTCTCTGTCCTTCGATTCGGTTTCCTCAAGAAGTGGTTAAAGAAATTAAAAAAGATTGGAGGTATGCTTTAATTGTTAAGCTTTTAGGGAAATCCTTCCCTACTTTCATTATGTTCGATCGGTTGGTCCAGAGATGGAATCTGAAAGGTAAGTTTGACCTTGCGGCCATGGGGAATGGCTATTTCTCGGTCAAACTCGATAACAAGGTAGATAGGGATTATGTTTTGAATGAAGGTCCGTGGATTATTGCGGACCGTTATCTGACTGTGAGGAAATGGGTTAAGGACTTTGATACATCGAAGGAGGCCATCCCATTCTTGGATATTTGGGCAAATTTCCCGGATCTTGGACAGGAGTTTCAGAGGGAATCATGTCTCAGAATCATTGGAGATCAGATTGGGAATACCCGGAAGGTTTCTATCAACAAATCTCAAGTGGGTACTCTTTTTGGCAAGGTCTGTGTTTCGGTAGATATGTCCAAGCCTCTGCTAGGAAAATTCAAGATTGGTAATCGGACTCACCTGATTGCCTATGAGGGAGTTCATGCCCTCTGCTTTAAGTGTGGTAGATTTGGGCACTCTAGGGATAGTTGTCCTAGGGCTGCAGATGACAAAGCTCCTGTTAACGTTGGCGGTTTGCAGATTGTTTCTGATCAGACTCCGGTGGAAAACCCTTTTGAGGAGGATAGTTTTGGGCCTTGGATGCGGGTGTCTGGGAAGAAGAAAGCGGCGGTGCTTCTAAGGCAAAGAATCAGTTGTTGTTAATGGTAAAAGCCACAGACAGGACCTGTGAAAAAGAAGGATGAGGCTCCAAGAGGGATGTTAATCCTTTTCGAGTCTTGAGTCAGTCCGATCAGGAGGGAAGTGTATCAATGGTGAAGGATACCTTTGATTCCAATGGGCAGAGTGATAAGTTTAAAGGGGATCCCATGAATTACCAAATCAGTAAGGAGTTGGCTGGCTCTCTTGGAAATATGGTTGTTCGGGACAATCAGAGGATGCGATGGAGAACCAGTCCGCAGGCTCTAGGACGCTTGGCAAGGAGTCTTCAGCTGATGGGATTGGTCTATTGCCTGAAGGTTCCTCTTCTCAGATTGTGGGTACTAATCCAGTCCCACCGGTGATATTGTTCCTTAACCTTGGTTTTTTCCATGAATGTGAAGTTTATTTCTTGGAATGTTAGGGGGGCTGCTAAGTCCAGCTTCCTCCCTTGTGTTAAAAGCTTGATTTCTGTTCATAAACCTGATGTGCTGTTTCTTTGTGAACCTAGAATCTCGGGCCAGAAAGCCATTTCGGTTGTTAATAGAATTGGGTTTGCTAATATGTTTATTGTTGATGCTATGGGTTTTAGTGGAGGCCTTTGGCTCTTATGGAATAGTAATATCAAGGTTGAGATCTTTCTTCTGGGGATCAGTTTATTCATTCTGTGATTTCCCTCAATATTTCTTTTTTCTCCACCTTTGTGTATGCTAAACCTGATGTTGATAGTCGTATTAGTCTTTGGAGTCAACTGCTTTCCCTTAAAGATCCTTCTGAGCTGCCATGGTCTATCTCTGGGGATTTCAATTCCATCTTGTCTCTGGAGGAGAAGAAAGGGGGGGGGGGGTTAGGGTCCTTAATAGGGGTAGTATAGCCTTTGCTGATTGGGTTCATTCCAATTCTTCATCTCTCTTCTCTGCTAAGGGTACTCTTTTCACCTGGTCCAATGGGTCTATATTTGAAAGGCTTGATAGAACCCTTGTGTCTGACAACTGGTTTGATGTTTTTCCTCTTTCCCATTGCCTTAATCTTCCCAGGATAGGGTCTGATCACTCCCCTGTTTTGTCTGTCTTCCAGGATAAGGCCAGCTGCCCTAGTGGGCCCAAACCGTTTAGGTTTCAAGTAGCTTGGTCTACCCACCCCTCTTACCTTGACACGGTGAATTCTTCCTGGGCCAAAAATGCTCATATCTCCTTTAATCTTGAGTCTGTTGCTGTTACTCTTTCTTCTTGGAACAGATCCACCTTTGGTAATATCTTTCATAAAAAGAGAAGGCTTTTAGCCAGAATTAATGGGGTTCAAAAGGCTTTAGAGCTTAGACAGTCTTCCAAGTTGAGGAAGCTGGATGAGAATCTTAGGAAAGAGTTGGATTAGGTTCTTATTAATGAGGAGATGCTCTGGTACCAAAAGTCTAGGGAGAAATGGTTACAGTGTGGTGATAGAAACACTAAATATTTCCATAGGAAAACTTTGATCCGCAGAGGCAAGAACAAAATCTTGTGTCTTGAGGATTCGAATGGTGTCTTAGTTGAGGGTGAGGATAATCTCTTGAGTTTGGCTACTGGATTTTTCATAAACCTTTTTTCTGATGATTCCCCTGTTGGTCATAATCTCAACTTTCATTCCTTTCCCCAGCTTGAAATAGATCAGTTATCTGCTCTTCAGGAGTCCCCTTCCTTTTCTGAAATTGAAATGGTTGTTAGGAGCATGAGTGATTTTAAGGCCCCTGGCCCCGATGGCTTCCCAGTCCGGTTCTATAAACATCATTGGGATATTGTAGGTCCCAACCTGTTTGAGATGGTTAAAGCTTCGTTCTGTTCTGGTAGTTTCAAAAAGGAGCTCAATTCTACTCTCTTGTGTCTTATTCCTAAAGTTCAGTCTCCTTCTTCTATGAAACATTTTAGACCTATTTCTCTGTGTAACGTTGCATATAAAGTTCTTGCTAAGACCTTAGCTAATAGGTTAAAATCTGTTTTAACTGATGTTGTGTCCCCTTTCCAGAACAGTTTTGTTCCTAAGAGACATATTCAGGACAATCATGTCATTATGCAGGAAGTCCTCCATGCTATGGGTAAAACTAAAGCCAAAGATGGTTGGATTATCATTAAGGTGGACTTAGAAAAAGCATATGATAAACTTTCTTGGCAGTTTATTAGAAATACTTTGGAGTGTCTTTGCTTTCCTCCTAAGTTTATAGATCTTGTCATGTTTTGTGTTAATTCTGTGTCTTTTAAAGTTCTCTGGAATGGAGCCCAATCTGTAGAGTTCTGCCCTTCTAAAGGGCTGAGACAGGGTGATCCCCTCTCGCCTTACCTCTTTGTCTTGTGTCTTGAGAGATTATCTCATATGATTGTTTCAGCTGTGGATTCTCATAATTGGGCTCCTATCAAACTATGTAATAAAGGGCCTGCTCTGTCTCATATTTTTTTCGCTGATGATCTTGTGCTTATGGGTAAGGCTACTTCTGCTAATGCTATAGCTATGAAAAATGTGCTTAATTCTTTCTGCGCTGATTCTGGTCAAAGAGTTAGTTTTGACAAATCCAGGGTTCTTTTTTCTAAAAATGTGTTACCTAGTGTTCGGGTTAGCATTAGCAGATCATTAGGTATTCCTTTGGCTGATAAGTTTGGTAGGTATTTAGGTATCAACCTTGTGCAGGGCAGGTCGAGTCCAAATGATTTTGCTGAGTTGATTGAGAAACTTAGGAAAAGAGTGGACGGTTGGAAGGCTAAGTCTCTGTCCTTTGCGGGCAGATTAGTTCTCACTAAGTCTGTTTTGGAAGCCTCTTCCACATTTCAAATGATGTCTCAAAAGATTCCCTCCAATTGTTGCTATAAGCTGGAAAGAATTTGTAGGAACTTTTTGTGGGGCCATTCTGAAAGTGAAAGGAAGTTACACACTGTGGCTTGGTCTACTATTTGTCAGCCTAAGAGTAAGGGCGGTCTTGGTTTGAGAAATCTTTCGTGCATGAATAGGGCTTGTTTTGCTAAATTAGGCTGGACACTTATTCATAATCAGAATAGTTTATGGGGCAGAATCCTTCTAAACAGATATCAGATTTTTGCTCATAGACACCCTTCATCTACGTGGAGAAATATCCTCCTTAGTCAGGATATTATTGAGGCTGGTTCTAGATGGATTTTAGGTGATGGGGATCACATTAAATTTTGGACTGATAAGTGGCTATATAAAGAACCTCTCATTTCCTTGGCCCATAATAGTGTTGGCTTAGATCTGTCTACATCTGTGAATCATTATTGGTCTTCGTCCTCTGGATGGAATTATAATCTCTTATCTAACCATCTTCCTCCTAGGGTACTTCACACCCTCTCGGGTAAGATTGTTAGGGATGGCATGGAGGACAAAGTTCTTTGGGAAGGTAGCAAGGATGGTCATCTGTCTGTCTCTCAGGCCTATAATCTCTTAGTAAATCATGGAAATGCTGATAATATCTGGAAAATGATTTGGTCACTTCATGTTCCTGAAAGGGTTAAATCATGCCTCTGGCTCATAGCTCATAATGCTCTTAAGTCGAAGTATTTGTTGTTTAAACATGGTCTGATTGCAGATGACCTCTGTAGCTCCTGTGGTGAGAGTGATGATACTGAGCATATTATCAGATGCTGTAAAGTTGCTGCTGAGACTTGGAGGAACTTACACAGGGAGTTTAAGCTTAACCCTTTTCCTAGTGATTGTTCCTTTCAGTCTTGGCTTTCTTTTAATTTAAGCTGTAAAAAGCGTTCTCCTTATATGAATGGAATTGATTGGTCTAGAGTATTTGCAGTGACTTGTCATGCTTTATGGTATTGACGCAATTTCAAGTTTCATAAGAATTTTAATGAGGTGCTGTTGCCTGCTGAGCTTTTATGGTTTAGGCTGAAATCCTGGCTGAAACCCATTGGGATACCTGTGTGCAGGAGTTCCACGCAGTGCATGCGTTCGTCTGTGACATGGGAGGCTCCGCCTGCTGGTGTCCTTAAAATCAATGCAGATGCTTCTAAACTTTCCTCTGGACAAGCCACAACTGCGTCTGTTTGCAGAGACCATGAAGGGAGCTGGAGATTTGGAACTATGAGGAAGCTTGGGGATTCTGCTGAGATGTGGGGCATTTTTGATGGTCTGATGCAAGCTAGGAGGCTGAACATACAACACGTCATTGTTGAATCCGACTCGGTGGAGGCGATCAGTCTGCTCCAGTCTTTAGTAGATATTCCAAGTGTTGAAAACATCAAAACTGCCTGTTTAGATCTAGTTCGCTGGTTTTCTTCTTGCTCCTTGATGAAATCCCTCGTGCTCAGAATGCCTTAGCTGATTTGTTAGCTAAAGAGGCTCATAATTTGATAGAGAGTTCTCTTATTTGGAGGTTTCTCCTCCTTCTTTTGCATATTCTTGTGGGTGAGAGTCCTTCTCTTACCCACAGTTAATGAATAAGAACATATATCCTTTTGATCGAAAAAAAAAAAGAAATCAAATAACATATCATACCGGATGAGGGAGTATATTTTTTTTTTAAAAAAAAGGCCTGAAGTACATATATTCGGCGGAGGTGATCAATTAAGTTTTTACAAAAATTTGTGATGAACACGTCTCAAGTAGCTTTCACGTTTCAACTTCACGGACATGGGCAAGGAAAACTTGTTAAAGATAGAAAGAGCACCGAACATGAGCAGTGAAAACTTCGGTTTGTTTCTTTTTTTCAAATCATTCTCGTACGTCGGCTAGATGAACATTAATTAGTTCAGGTTTCCGAGAGAGACCGAAAAAAATACGCAAGGTTGAGGACGACGACGTAGAGATTTGTATCTCACACCATAATGTTACGTCTTACGATACGATGAGGTTGCTGGGTATGACCAGCTGAAACATGAACAAATCTCTATTACATGATGACATACACAAAGAGGAAGAGATGTGATAGATAGGGTTATATTTGAGTGAACTGTACTAAAAATTCTTGCTCAGAGAAACTCCAGCAGACAGCTATGGCGAAAGATTTATCAGGAAGAGTACACAGAAAAGGGAAGGAAGAAACCGAATAGCAAGACATGGAGAAAGAGTAGGACCCACCGCACTCAAAAAATTTAATAAAAATGGTGTACCTATAAAAATTAAAAGACGGAGAAAGGAGGGTTTTTTTTTTTCCTTTTCAGTGGGGACAAATAACCGACAAGCATGGGGTTGTCTTGTCAAATCAGACCTTTCCCTTTCCGTTTGCACCTTTTTTCTTTTCTTTTTCTCCACTTCTACGCCTGTCTTTTTCTTCTCCTTACCACTTTCTGGACTTCTGATCTTCCATTAATGGTGATGGGTCCTCTTCTTCTTTGTCTTTCTCACCATTTGCGCGCATCTCAAGTCTCTTCTTCTTTTTTATAAACATTTTGATCATTTACAGATCGGTGTTCCCTATTCACATACATGATGCATGCTGTTGTGGACAAATTAAACAGGGATTCTTGTTGATGCTTAATTGGAAACTTTAGTTACCGAGTTAATAGTTAATGAATTAGGAGAAACTTCTGTTTCCATTTTAGTAGTACATGATTTTACTTTTACTCGGCAACTCTGTCTATCATCACAAGTTACTCAACTCAATCTTCCCAAATTGTTTGACTTTGCGCAGTTACCTTTTGCTTGTAATAAATTAATAGGAACTTAACAATTATCTTATAATTATTTAGGAAACAAAGTATGAAAACTTTTCCTTTGTTATGTTGGAGTTAATTAATCTTCAAGTATGAAAACAGTGTAGATTCATATTAACTGCATCTCCACGACAGGAATAAAAGATTTTTTTGAAATAAAAAAACTTATTATCAAAAATCTAAATGTTATTAAATCAATTTATGTAACTATAAAAGTCATTACACAGGAAGACATCACGAAAAATATATTTCATTAATCTAGTAACAATTTTTATTCGTTACTAAATTCATGTTATTACTTAAATTACTTACATATACTATTTTAGGTAACAACAAAATTGTTATACAAAATCTCATATATATAATAATCAAAGGTAACAACAAAATTGCTATTACTCATACTACCTTCTATCATAACAGCAATAAATCATTACTGCAATTTGTTCTTATATATAAATAAAGTGTGTACTAGTGATACAACATATATGTACATCATACATGATGGATAAAGAAAGTCCATAGTAAGACTTGGAAGATAAGACATTTACTAGACAAAGCTGCATGCAAAGCAGCACTTGAATCGAATAGGACTATAATCACACAAGCACGGAGCTTGCATGAAAGCAACAAAAAAGTTGGAACAACACCGGTTACAAAAGAAGGGAATACACAATAAAAAAGCTTACACAAGTAACTTTACGACTAAAGAATGTGTTCAATCGATCTATGATTGAGGCCAGAATGCTAGATGTTCTTCAAGGAAGATTTTACTGTAAAGCTGATGTTGAAAATTATACATATGACTCGTACGTTGTTACCCTTACTTACCTAAAAAAAAAAAAAAATCCTCGTTACCCTCTGTGGCGGCTAGAGGAACACGGCGTGGCTACCAAGTCTCACAAAATAATGGGTCTTAATTTGTACCAAGTATTATTAAGGAAAGATTTACTATAGCTCACTCTTCTCTTAGGCAATAGAATGTTAGTGAAGGTCGTAAGCTTTCCCTCTGCTGTGGGTTTTCTCCCGTCTGTTCACCTTCACCCTTTGACACTCAGCCGTCATTTTAGGGTTCCAACACAACTTCTGCCCTTTCAAATCCACGCCATGCATTGGCCTCCACCAAATACTCAAGTGCATCGAATCTCAGCTTCTAAACGGATACTCAGACATGGAAATCTCAACACGTTTCCACCTACGACTGGACACCTGGAGCGATTATTAACATGCAACGCCTCCAAACTCTTAGCCCTAATCATTACTTTCTGGTTTAAGTGGTTTCCACCACCACGTTTAAAGGACGGGATTAGCGAGATAACACCTCCACCTCGCTTGCCATCTCCAACTGCTTGTTTCTCCAGCGACTCCTCCTCTTCCATACTTCGTCGGTTTTCCTTTTTTGTACCACTGTTCACTATGGCTGCTCCGTCATCACCAGTGCCACCAGTCGAAGACCTCTCAGCTCGTTACGCAGGGCTGGCCTTAACCGCTGATGAAGAAGCAGGTTTTGAAGTTGATGATAACCAACAGTCCTATGCGGCTACGACCATGCACTCATCTGTTCTGGGTAAGCTCTTCATCTCTAAGACTGTGGACTCAGCCTCTATGGAGCGTACCCTTTCCCGTGCATGGCACTGTGAAGGCCAGTTGAAGATTCGTAACCTCGGTTCGGATCTTTTTCTTTCCGCTTTGCCGGATGTGGAGCATGTACCGGATGTTCTCAGTCGGGGACCATGGACAGTTGACGGTGCTTTGCTTGTCTGCAATCGACTCACGCCTCTCACCTTCTGCTCACTACTTTGAGTGGGCTCCGTTCTGGGTAAGGGTTCAGGATGTACCTCTACAATTCATGAATCTCATGTTCGCTAGGCGGTTGGGTGAAAAACTGGGTATATTCATGGAGTATATTGACTATGATACTCGTTTTAGTGGTTTATTTATGAGGTTGAAGGTAAAGCTTAATGTTACGAGGCCGGTGCTCCGTTTTATCACAATCAAGTTACAGGGCCAGCCTCTGGTGCTTCGCCTCGCTTATGAACGACTGCCGAACTTGTGTTTCCTCTGTGGCCAATTCAACCATCTCACTGCGGACTGCCCGGCGCGCCCTTCATCTCCAGTTACTGACTACCCTTACGGGATGTGGTTGAAGGCACGTAACCGCGGTTTTATTAGCCAGCATCATGAGGGTGGCTCACGCCGTGTGTTTGATGGCCGTTCAGTTGTCCAGCCCAGTGTTTCCTCTGTTGATGTTCAGTCTGCTTCACCGATCAAGATGGTTCTCCCGCATGTCAAGCTCTCTCCCGTCGCTGCTATGGAACTTGAGGAAGGTGAAATTGGTTCCTCATCTCAGACTTCTGCTACTCGGAAACGGAAGATCGTTACTGCTCTCCCAGCTTCGACACCACCTACTGACGAGGACGACACTGCTACTGCTATGGTGAAGCGCAGCAAAAATGGTGACCCGTCTACTTCTGATCCGGCGCCTCTAGGGGATACCCAGAGCCGCCCAGCCTAGATGTCGATTTTATCCCTGAACTGTCGTGGCCTTGGCACGGCTGCGTCAGTTCGATGGATGAGCGGTGTGGTGTTAGCTAAGTCCCCTTCTATGTTTTTCTTATGTGAAACTAAGTTTTCCTCAGTCGAGATGTGTAGGGTTGCATCTTTGTTTCGTAGTTATTTTTGGATCGCTGGTGACAGTGAGGGCCGATCAGCTAGTGTGGCGTTTTTTTGGAAACCTGCCATTAACGTGTTTGTACTTAGTTTTTCTTCTCGCCATGTCGATGTCGTTGTCATGGACTCTGTGGGTTTTGGTTGGCGGGTAAGTGGTTTGTATGGTTGGTCCCAATCGGGAGATAAATGGAAAACTTGGTCTTTCTTGCGCTACCTCTCATCTCAATGGCGGGGGCCATGGTTGTTATGTGGCGATTTAAATGAGGTCCTCTTCTCTTCCGAGCATCTAAGTCTTTGTTCTCGACGACCTTCGGCTATGCTCGCCTTTAGGCAGTGTCTCGCTGACTGTGATTTGCATGATCTGGGCTATAAGGGATCTTGTTTTGCTTTCACTAGCAAGTCTCCAAATTCCCGCCACACAAAGTCGCGTCTTGACCGTTTTCTCTGCAATCCATCATGGCATGGCCGTTTTCCGCATGCACAGAACGTCCATCTCCCTTGGGGTTGGTCGGATCATAAACCGATTTTGTTATATCTTCAGCCTACTACTCGAATGGGCCGCAAGCCCTTCCGTTTTCAGAATTGTTGGGCCTCTGATCCGCAGTGTAAACGGATAGTCCAACAAGTTTGCCAGACTAGAGGGCCTGCTTTCTCTTATCAGGCTAAGGTCTCTCTGTGCGGTCAGCGCTTACAGCAATGGGGCTCCAAACAGTATTGGCGGGAAAAGCGTCGCATTTCCTCTGTTGAGCAACAGTTGCAATGTCTAGAATCTGCGCCTCCTACCCCTGCAACTATGGCGGAATGGAATCACCTTACTCGCTCTCTGGATCAGCTCCTGTTAAAGGATGAAATTCGTTTACAGCAGCGTTCTCGTCAGGATTGGTTACAAGCGGGTGACCGGAACTCTGCTTTCTTTCATTCCCGTATAAGTACTCGAGCCCGTGTGAATACTATTTTAACCCTGTCTCGGGGGTTAGATCCACCTCAGTCTTCCTGGAATGGGATTGAATCGGTAGCACGGTCTTATTTCACTCATCTCTTTGCTTCTACCGCCCCGGAACCTAACCCTCATCTCCTTTCATGTGTTGAGCAGCGGGTTCCCCAGCATCTGCATCAATCTATGGCTTTACCTTTTACCAGGGATGAAGTGGTTACGGCTTTTAAACAGATGAATTCTTCCAAAGCGCCAGGTCCAGATGGAATCAACGGGGTTTTCCTCCGCACCTTTTGGCCTGATATTAGTGACGATTTCATTGCAACTGCCCTTCAATTTTTGAATACTCCGGCTACTCCTTCCGGCATCAATCATACTCACTTGGTGCTCATTCCCAAGACGAAGAATGCTACTTCAGTTCAGGATTACCGTCCGATCTCTCTATGTAATACTATCTATCGCGTCATTGCCAAGGTTTTGGTCAACCGCATCAAGCCTGTCATGCCACATGTCATCTCAGAGAATCAGGGGGCTTTCGTAGGGGATCGAATGATTACCGATCAGGTTCTTCTGGCACACGAGCTGCTTCATCTCATTCGCTCTTCAAAGGCCACTGCCCGTGGTTTTTTCGCCTACAAGGTAGATATGTCCAAAGCCTTTGATCGGGTGGAGTGGTCTTTTCTTTTGGACGTCCTCAGCAGCATGGGGTTTCACCCACGTTTTGTTGCCCTTATTTCCAAGTGCCTCACTACAGTCTCCATGGATGTCCTTGTCAATGGGTACCCAGGCACTACTTTTGCACCTGGTCGCGGCCTTCGCCAGGGGGATCCCCTGTCCCCCTTTCTCTTTATTTGCTGCATGGAGGTCCTCTCCTCCTCCCTCGCCCTGGCCTCAGACACTGGCCTGTACACGGGCTTTAAGGTTCGACGGCTTCCCCAACAGATCACGAACCTTTTGTTCGCGGATGATTGTATGATTTTTGGGACAACTTCGGTTCCCAATGCCCTGGCGCTGAGCCATATCCTGCATGAGTTTTCCACCGCATCTGGTCAGTGCATCAACAATGACAAGTCTGCACTCTTTTTCCCAAAGGGTTTAGCCTCCTCCTTACGTCATGAGATTTTGACCACCTTAGGTGCCACTCAGGTGTCTAACTTGGGGTTCTACTTGGGCTTTCCTAGTCATGTGGGTCGCAATCGTTCTTCAGTTTTCAAGTTCCTGAAGGATAGGGTATACAAACGTCTCCACTCTTGGAGCAGGAAGGTTTCCCAGGCTGGCCGCGGGGTGCTAATCAAGTCTGTTCTCCAGGCAATTCCCACATATGTTATGTCCATCACGGCTTTACCCCGCTCTTTTCTCAAGCAGTTGCATAAGATGTTTGCACATTTTTGGTGGTCAGGTTCAGAATCGAAGGATTCCATTCATTGGTGTTCCTGGTCTGTGGCTTGTCGCCCAATTCAGAGCGGCGGTTTGGGTTTCCGTGATCTGATTTCTTTCAACCGAGCTCTTTTGGCGAAGCAACTGTGGCGTATTCTACAGCGACCTGGGTCCCTTTTGAGTTCTTTCTACCATGCACGGTATCTCTCCACGTCTGATATCTGGTCTCATGTCCCGCCCACAGCCTCTAGCCCCATTTGGAAATCCTTAATGGGGGTCCGCGATCTGGTGGAATTGGGCCAACGTCGCCGTATCTTTGACGGCTCGACCACCTCCATCTCAGGTCGTTGGATTCCTACGAAGCCTGGGGGTAAGCCTTATCTCTGGCACTTTCCTCCTCGCCGTCTTCAATCTTCCACACTTTCTGAGTTTATTACACCTGATCGCTCCTAGGACTTGCCTCTTCTTCGCCAATGTTTTCCCCCAGCCGATGTTGCCGAAATACAACGTATCCCCCTTTTTGGGATGGGGCCGCCCTGATAGTCGGTTCTGGGGACTCACCCCGTCTGGGCTTTTTACCGTCCGTTCGGCCTACCACGCGGATCGTGATCTCGCCACTTCAACAATTGCAGCGCCAAGTGACCGCCCATTAGTTTACTCAGCCTGTCAGCGACTCCGAAAATGTGATATTCCACCACGGATCCGCCTTTTTGCTTGGAAGTTATTGCATGAGTACATCCCCTGCAAGGCGGCCATCCATAAGCGCATCCGTGATTCGGCCCCGGCTTTGTGTGTCCTTTGTGGACGGCCGGAGACTGTGCTTCATTGTTTCGTCCGTTGCAAGGTTGTCCTTCCATACTGGCGCACCTCTGCTTTTCAGGCCCCGCAGTCTTTGTCGGATGATTCCGCCTTTTCTGATTGGTTCCTATCACAGTGCTGCAATCTCCCGCCAGTTACCCTTACCCCTAATATTATTTCCTCTGGTATTTGTGGTTTGTCCGCTGTCAGTCAGTTCACTCCGACACTGTTTCGTTTGCATGGGCTTGGTGCCAGGGGGATAGTTTCCTTCAAACAGTTCAGCCTCTCTTTTCTGATGCCCAGCAGCTAGTGGCTCATCGCCAGCGTCACCCGGACTTTTTGGAACTTTCGGTCGACGGTAGCGCCGACACTCATTGCCACCTAGGGTTGGGTTTTGTGGTGACCTCCCGCGAGGTGCACATCTCCGCGGGTGCCCATGGCTTTAAGGCGGACCTCCTCCCATCCACTGCAGAGTGCCTCGCGCTTCAGTTTGCAGTCCGTCATGCACTTTCAGAGGGTCATGCTAAAGTCAGGGTTCTGGCTGACTGTCTTCCATTGGTCCGTTACATCAGTGGTTTGGCTCCATCATCTTTGCATACGGAATCTACGTTGATCCTTGATGAAGTCCTGGCGTGCCTACACGGTTTCTCGGACTTTCAGTGCTTTTATGTTCCACACACTCACAACATTGTCGCGCACAACCTAGCTTCTTTAGCTAGAACCTCGCAACTTCCCTGTTGCACTTGGAAAGCGTCTGACTTTCCAGACTATGTACTAAACTGTTGTTCTTAATCAATATATATCCCTTGGGTTTCAAAAAAAAGATTTACTATAGCTAATCGTAGATGTCCTATCAGACTGTATTATTAAAATAGGAGAAAAGGAAATGAGCGGGTCTTTCAGGGTGTGGTTATGCTCCTAAAATATAATTAGGAATGTTTATATTTTAAGAATCAACCTATATTTTTATCCAAGCCTAATTTTAAATTTTTTGGGTTGGGTCATTCAAGATTTTTTCAGTCTGAGTTGGTGTCTGATCCGTCGACCTAATTTTAATTTTTTTTAAAATATAGATTATATAAAATTATTGATATGTTATGCATAATATTAATAGAGTATATATGATTTTAGTATATAACTTCAATTTAGTATGTATTATATTATATATTATAAAATGTATATATATATATAATAAATTGGTCTGGCCTGATTAGTTAGGGGTTCAAAATTTTATCGGGGTTTGATTTTTTATTCGGTCTCAATTTAGTGTCCAAATTTGTCTGGATTTTGTTTTGGACGAGCTTTTTCATATTTTATTTCTGGACTGGGGCTGGACTAGTGGCGGATCTAAACGGGTCCTCCGGTCCCTCGAAATTTTTAAAAATTTGTCTAATATTCTTATAAATTTTTGAAAAATTATAAAATGAAAGACCCGGAAATCAAATATTATACGTTTGAAATTTATCCACCATTATAACTATATATATATAAAAAAAACATTTTAAGGGAATTGCACAACTCTGAAGTCCCACCACCGGTCCCATATAGGAAAGGAGATGTGTAAACCCAAAAGAGTGAGAGTAGGGTGGGTCTAGGCCTTCAAGATTCGTAGCGAGAGATATCGTTTGTTTTGCCATACAATACAAAAATATATAGCTAGATCTGAACTCATTAATACATAATCGATTATCAAGGTGGATAGTATACGTGTCCTCATGTACAAAACATAAAGAATTATTGAGATTTGAGAGCAGGCGGCCAGGACCTACTTTTACATTACATGTCATAATCATGGAGGTTGCACCATGCCATGGCTCCCGCCATATCATAATTGGTTATCATAATCATCATGATTGTGACCGCTCATGATCTATAACAACATCCACCATTAGTCACAACTTAAAACTCAAGAGTGAAGGCGACAACTCGAGGAGTTATACAAGTCTTTCAGCCGAGGGTTACATAATGATATTGTACTTGAAATTCCAGAGATCCATCCAATAATTAATAGTACTAGTGAATTGCATCATAGCATTAGTATGATAGTATGACAGAAAGACCCATTGGAAATAGAATAGATCAGCATCTCATGCAAAACAAAAAACAAACGAAATCGACCCCCCTAGTCTTCCTATGATGGTAACAACTCTCTGTTAAAGTTTATATATATCAGATTAAAGATATACTACATATATACGACTTCATTTAAATGCTACCAGACAAAGGGAGAAGTGAGAGAAGGGAACATGTAGTGTGATGTTCTTAAAAAGCTTTTGGACCAGCCACATTCAAACCACACAATACTACTATATATTATGCATACTGAAAAGGCCAAACCGGTTTGCGTCAAACCACGTTCCTTTAGTACTTTTATTGTCAATTCAGCAAACATCCAATGCTTAAATCAGCTGTTTCGTATATTCAATTCCACTATGAGTTATGTACTTTGACTGGACTGACTACAGGTAAATAGGCGGCAATCACAGAGTTTTACCTGGGAAACCACATGACATGACTATTATATGTAATGTAGTAGTAGTAGTACATGTTTGTTTGTGGTTGGGGGATAATTGCTTATACAACTACCCCATCTATTATTTTGTAATTTTGAAAGAAGAAACTACCCAATCTATTATTTTAAAAGAAGAAAAAAAAAACATCCCATCTAGTCGGCCTGCCTGTACACTGGGCTCAATACACGCAGAAGTGGGCTACGAGGCTCTATCACCAACCACCCAAAATGCTGAAAATCCAATTCCCAACAAATACTACTGGGTTCAATCAGTACCGCAGAAATCCGGAGGACAAAAGCGATGAAATTTTATGCGCACAGACAATACAAACAATCATATGTCATTTCCAAACAACAAAACTATAGCTGCAAATACTCAGATGAACAAAATCATTAAGATAAAATTCAAACAATTGTGCAGAAACCAAAATGAAAGGGGCTAAGAATGCATACCAGATCCCGAATCAGCCTACTCAACAATTAATTTCAAACCATTCATGCTAGCTTCATTGATTACAAAATTTCAATCCACAGAATACATATCCAGATCCCGCATCTGCCTACTCAACAATTTCAACACCCCAAAAATCTCATCCCCTAGCGGATGAGATCTATCTCCAGAAATAAACCCCTCAATCCTCTCCTTCATTTCAATGCAACTCCACCCTGGTGTTTCTTTCTTCAAATTCATCTCCCTCATACATCTCCTAGCTGTTTCCACACCACCCCATACCTCCGCACACGCTTGCACATTACTGACCATTATTTGATACCCAACATTATCAGGTTCCAATTCCAAAACCCTTCTCGCCGCGTAAACCGCAATCTTATTATTATCCATATAAACTGAACAAGCTGCCAGCAACGCACCCCATATCCTGCTATCAGGGCAAAACGGCATCTTCAACACCATACTTAAACTCTCCCTAAGCTTCCCATTCCGACCAAGGAGATCAACCATGCAAGTGTAGTGATGTAATTCAGGTTCCATCTGAAACTCCCATCTCATGGCGTGGAAGAGTCGACAGCCCTCCGATGTTAGACCTGAGTGCGCACAAGCAGACAACAGGCTCAGAAAAGTAGCACTATGAGGACAAACGCCTTCTCCCAACATCTGCCTGAAAAGATCAAGAGCTTCGTAGCCGAGACCGTAGGTTCCCAGACTCTCAATCATTGATGTCCATGCTACAATATCTCTGTCCAACATCAGATTGAAGCACTTACCCGCATAAGAGATGCTTCCACATCTAGCGTACATATTGAGGATCGAAGTCTCCAACTTTGATCTCGTTTCTGGAAAATCATCAGCCAAATTTCTAATGAAATAGCCATGAATTTCCTTACCCTTCTGTAAGGCTCCAAGTTCAGTGTATGCTTCCAGAAGGCTACCTATTGTTTCTGGCTCCTGTCCAACTCCTGCAGCCTGCATTTCCTTCATTAAATCAGTTGTCTTCTTCAAATCCCCTTGTTTAATAAAACCAGATATCATAGAGCTCCAGGTGATGTGGTTTCTGTAAGGTATTTCCTCAAACAATCTAGTGGATTTATCAAGGCCTACTACTACTTCCCATTTGACGTAGAATCCCAGCAAGCAAGTTAACAAAACCTGATCGGAGTAACCAGATTTCACAGAAAAACAATGCAGTTGTTCAGCTTTAGCACAACAGCCTACCTTGGATAATGCAGATGCAACAGTAGTTAATATCTCCACACTTGGAGTTACTGTCCGCAGCATATTGTTGAATGCGCTGATTACTTGTGTGACATCTCCATTTAAGTTGTAAAATGAAATCAAAATATTCCATGATACAGTATCGGGTTCAACAATCTCATCAAAGAGATTTTCTACATCCACGGAGAGAACCATGTTATCCGCATACAACTTCAGGAGCGAGTTCCGAACTGACAGATCGTCTATTAGCCCATTCTTTATCAACAACCCATGGACCAGGTTACCTTGTACTGAACATGGACAGCCTTGCAACATGATGATCATTGTCACAGGATTCGGTTCCATCTCAACCCTCATGTTGTTAAACAACTGGAAAGCAACATACCCATTACCTTCACTTGTGTAACCAGAGATGACAGTAGTCCAAGATACTATATCTCTTGGCGCATTCTGTCAAACACTTTACGAGCTAAACCGATGCGCCCACATTTCACAAAGTAGTCGATCAGAGTGTTGCAGAAATACACGTCTGAGCTGAAACCTGTTTTAATCCCGACGCCGTGGATGGTTTCTATGTACACTAACTTGACCCCTAGCTTCGAAACAGCTTGGTTTACCAGCGGCAGCGTGTACGTATCATGTTCGACGCCCAGTTTCCTCATCTCAGCGTAAACCGAGATGGCCAAGTGAGGATTGCAGTTGTCAATGCATTTCTTTAGGAGTGAATTCCACCATCTGGGATTTGGTTCTCTCCTGGAAGATAAGGCTGATAAACGCTGTTGCAATGAGACAATCCGTATCGAACGACGGCACGCACCGTAGAGATGGAGACACTGGTAGTATGGCTTTAGGTGATGGGTGGGAAGTAGAAGGGGGAACGTGAAAACGGAACGAGGAGATTGACAACGCGACAGTCCATAGAGAAGAGAGTGTATTTTCCCAGAGATAGAGACGATACAAATCTGGGAGGCTTCTCAGTTTAAATGCGAAGCCTTGTAGCTAAGATATAGTCTGGACAGTTGAGTGTTGAGAGCTGTGTTAATACAACACAGAGGAGAAAATTTGATCGAAGAGTGGAAGGATGATTCTTCAATACCCGCGCGCCTCCGGGAGGGAAGATACCTCCACTAACTCCCACATCATATGACTGCACAAGGCTATGCTTTGAGATATGATATATTAATAAACCTCTCGCCTCATCCAAGAAGTCATGGAGCCGTGTGGTAAACACAGAGCGAACTATTCTTTCGCCTTTTACTAAAGAATACCGTGTGTTTGCCACTTCTAGCGGCATACCTCAATTTTTGGAGGAGTTTTCTGTTAAGGAGAACTCCCATAAGACACAGTTTAATCATCATCTGAGTTAGTTTGATAAATTAAAGATCGTAATAATTGCCATTATTCAATGCATTTAACTCAGTTCTCGATAGTCGTCGATTTGAATATATACAGGTAGTTGAATTTTTGTGGGAACATATCGTATGGAATTTTACTGGTATAACGAGATAAATGTGCGGAATGAGAGTTTAGGGGGAGCTAGTTTTGTGGTCATTGATGATGAGAACGGGACTAAGTGAATGGAGCGAACAAGATTCTATTTGATGTAGGGGACCCTGATTGGGCGCAAGCACTGACTGAATGAGGCTCTAATTTTGGCACTGATATATAAGTCGGTCTTGAATCTGAATGCAGTGACGGTTAAGAATGTGCCAGAGCTCCTTGTCGAGTTTTGTTACATTTGAGCCGTATAATAGTTTACTTTGATTTCTATTCATACACTTATGAGTATGAGCCGCCTCAATTTATTACTATGACGGGCCTGTCTGAATCTTGGCCTATTCATTGGTGCGGTCCTTTTCCTCAGTTCATTTCTTCTTTTCCCTCTCTGTCAACGGAGAGGCGGTTTGAGCTCCGAAGCATCGATCCATCTACTACCCTGCTCGAGTTCTTACGCTTGCATACCAGTTTCAAGAGTGTCAAGCTCGGCTGTGGTGAAGATTTGACATTGAGGATATCGCCCGGGTTCAAGTAGAAGTTGGATGACGTGTTCCTAAATCAGAAATTGATATCAAAAGGGGACCGTAGCTTAGCTCAATTCTTTTTCGATGGCTTTGTATTCCTTGTCACAGATACCTCAGAAATCAACTTTTAATTAAGTGGCAGATCTCATCCATAACAGTTTATCTTGATGCATATGATTCATCTTTTCCTTTGGTCAGTGCATAGCATTCTGAATATCTGTGGCAAGTATCAGCGCCCATGAATTGTTCATGTCGTTGGTATAGCGAAATTACAGCGCTCGATCAGCTGTTGATTCCTTTGTTTGTTGACGTACTGAATACAGGTGGTTGTGGGCCTGTGGCGCTTGTGGTGTTCTGCTCTCTAAGTATGAACCCACCACTACTGATCAAGTGGAAATTTATGCTGTGAGTTCTTGTCTAACACTTGTATGTAGTAGTTTAAATGGCTGCTCAATCACTACCAGCGAAGGTCTTGGTAATAGCAAAGATGGTTTTCACACCATACACCAAAGGTTTGCTGGTTTTCATGCCTCTCAATGCGGATTTTGCACCCCTGGGATGTGCATTTCACTCTTCTCAGCACTGGTTAAACTTGTTAATAAAACCAGTTAGTTGGAACAGTCTCCTGGGTTTTCCAAAATTTCTGTCACTGAAGCTGAGAAGAGTATAGCAGGACATCTCTGCCGATGTACAGGTTTGTTGATGTCTGCAAAAGCTTTGCTCATGTCATGATATGGATGTTGAAGATTTTGGGACTGAATTCCTTTTGGAAGAAAGGGGATAGCAAGGAGATGAAAGTAAGTGGATTGCCATTATATAAATCTGTTGATCGGAGTAATGCATTCCCTCAGTTTCTGAAAAATACATTGAAGTCCTCATCAACTCCACTCTAACGAAACTCTTCGCCTCTTTTCTGTGGCCAATTTACTCGTTTTAGATTTTGGACCATCTTTATCGTTAATTGTACGAAGTTGACTTAAATTCAAGCTCTTCCAGATGATTTTAGAAACTGAAGTGGCGTTTGAGCACACCTAAATTTTAATTGAAGAGATGAAAGACACACCTGCTTGTTAACGTTTCAATCAAACACTCATTCTTAATCACTTCAAAAAATAATAATGGAGTGGTTAAAATTCAGACACCAAATTTATGAGACTGATATTTACTCGTATAAATTCAGTATGTTCGTACGAGCATTTGACTAACATTTCATTTAACAGAATTTAATTTGGTTTGTAGTGTAGGGGATAAAGACCCTTTTTTACTCTATTTGGAGGCCTTCAAAAAGTTATTGGCAGAAATTTGATGGTGCTGGAAAAGACTGCTTTTGATGAAGAGGAAAGAAAAGGGGTGAGGATTTAGTAGACCTTGCTACTACAGCTGTCTTAAGTTACAGATGATTGGTTGTCTTGTTCGTTAACCGTGTAGTGAAAATGATAGATCCATTCAAAGAAAATGCATGCGTCGAAAGAAGTGTGCAAAACGGGCAGGGATTTATCTTCAAGTAAATTGTTTGCAAATTGAATCAACCGCCATACGAAAGATGAAAACCTCAATTCCAACTTCCCAAGACATGTCACTCAACAACACAAAACTATCACACGAAAAAGAGTAATACTATATCACATCATATTCGCAAAAATGACCCACATGAACACACACCGAACCCAAATAATAAAAATCTCATTATGCTGTAAATATACAAGTCGAATCAAGCGGCTCAGTCGAATCTGTTTAAAATTGTGGAGCAATCATCAGTTTAAGAAATGAGCGCCACCCCCAGTATTCGCGAAAAAGCATCTAAACAGTTTATCCGTATGACAGTTTCTTTCAGCAATGCAGACGAGTTCACCTGAAATCATCTAAAACAGTTGAAGTGCTAGGCCTCCCGCACGCAGATGCTCTGAACAGGAGCTAAAATCGGGGATTTATTTACGTATAATCCAAGCTGCAAATCTTCTGTACATCTAAGGTACGCGCCTCTATGATTTATTTTTATAGATCCACAGAGATGAAACGGTCACTATCAGATGAAATGAACGATTTGCCCCCTATACATCCACAGACATGAACTAGAAGCATGAAGTCAGTATCAAGACTTGATCCACGTCAATTTGGCTAAACAAAGCTTGGTTCATATCCTCTAACCTAAGCCTCCATTAATACCACCTGCTTCTTCTCGCGTTAAGAATAAAGAAGAGAGGACTATCCACATCACAGTCACAAATAATGGCAGTATTTTACAGCAACAAATACAAATAGCAAACTTTCTCTAAACATGGAACAATGGGCCTTTCTTCCTATCCTATCCTGAAACTCTAACCTAATCTACATTTACAAATGCAGAGCAATCAATGTCCCGAAGAGAGATTCTACCCATATACAGCTGACTCACATGATCACAGCACAAAGGCAAACACTTTCTGCTCAACGCCTGATGCACCCAACCCATCCCAGCCACCCACTTCCCCACATCCCTCGGATTAACACCCAACTCATCCTGCAACAACTTCACTCTATAAACAACCGTATCTTTCCTATCACAGAAATGTGCTCTGCACTCATACAAATCCTCATCATATGCCAACCTCACCAACACCATACCCAAAACACCATCTACTGGCTTCGGATCAGACAGATTCTTATTCCCCATCCTCTTCACCTCCATCTCAGTCGGAAAACACACTTCCTCCTTTCCATCATAATCCATCACCTTCAAATTCTTCGTGTAGTGCCTCATCGCCTCCCGGTTTGTTGACTCGTGCTTATCCTTCAGAGTCAACAGACATGAGAATCTCATATGATAGCTCACTACTGTCTTCATCATCCTAAAGTTGTGGCAGCAGCAGAAGTAATCCAGCCACCTGCTACCCACGCCTGCGTACCACTTGATGATATCACTGTCCTCCAACGCAAACAGCGACTCAATCGGCCTTGGCCTGCCCATCTTGTTGGTGAATCCCGCTAGCCTCACCGCCTTCTTCACAAGCTCCTCCGGCACATCCACTTTCACACAGTGTTTTGTCAGATCCGCTACTGTCCTCTCACTGTACCTCCTTTCCTCTTCCTCTTCAACTCTCTGCTCCTCCGCCTCCATCACCTTCCTCACCTTAACAGGACTCAAATACTTGTTCACTTCCCCCTGGAACTTATCATATGCATCCACAAGCTCCTCAGGTAATAGATTCCTGATCCTCTGCAACTTCAGAAAGTTCCCGGCTGTCAAATGCCGGTGCCAATTCCACCGTTCATCCACTGACCCCAAGAAATCCCTCACCACTTCATCACCCCACGTTTTAAAAACATCCTTCACTTCCTCCTCAATCTCATACTCAAACTTAAACCCATCCGGAGTCTGCTTTGCCTTCTTGTGTACATGCTTCAGTATCTTCATACCCAGCATCCTCCTGTTCCTCTCCCGTGCATTCCTCATCTCCAATGCCCTCACTTCCTTCTGCCTGATATGCTTCTTCATTGCCCTCACCGCCATCTCCGACATTGGTGGTCTAAGAACCGACGGTGGCACAGCTTGTAACTCCATCCCCAAGAAACCAATCTTCTCTGAGATGGCACTATGAACCGCTGTCCTTACTTTATCCCTTTCAGTTCCAGCTTCTCTTCCAAATACTTCGATACCCAGTTCTTCAAATCCAGTGTCTGTACCTTCGAACCTGAAGTGATCACCAACACCTCATCCAAGTATCTCACCGCAGAAATCCTCACCGGTCGGTGGAATACATTACCCCCATCACCATCAACCTTGTTACCCTCCTCATTTACCCGGAGACGGATCTGTTGCAGTTTCTTATCGAACCCGTTCAGATACACGTTTAACAGAATGGAAGACAGCCCACTTTCCTGTGGCAATCCCCTTCCCAAGTAACACGCACCAAGCTCAATTCTCACAACCTCCAGCTCAAACAGTCTACGGATTAACCCAATCAACAAATCATCATCAATCCGTTCCGCTATGATCGAGCAAAGTTTATCAACATGCCGTGAATCGAACGATGATACACGATTAAACGCCACAGTGAACCACCAGCTGGGATTCTCAATTGAATTCTTCAAGTATCGTATAGCAGTATGCCTCCCCATCCCAGCCCGCCCACCGTACACAAATGTCCTAAAACCATCACCGTAGAGAGCCTCCAGAACCATGCGTATAGCCTCGATTACAACTTTCAGTTTCAAATTGGGTAAAACCAGAGACTCACCTTGGCGGTGGATGGATGACGAAGGCGGTTGTAGAGTGACGCAGCAGGAAGCGGGATCGAACTCGTTGCTGGCGAGTAAGGTTGCAAGTTCTTCGAGGTTGAATCGGGCGGATATGGAGGAGAGGGGAACTGGACCAGGTGAGTCGGAAGAATTGGGGTTGACATTATCGCGGGTGGAATAAGGTGGGGCAACGAGGTTTTGGCAGGCGGTTAGGAGGACGGGTGGAGTAGCGACGATGTTATGGAATAGGTTGGTGAATTTGCCGTTTTTGTAGAGATTGAGGACAAGGGTTTTGAGTTGGGGTTTCGACAGGGTTTCGATTGGGTTCTGATCAGCAGTAAAAGGGACGGCGACGGTCGAGGATGTGAAGAAATGCGAGAAGAGGAGAGAGACTGAGGAAGTAAAGGATTTTGATTGATGTATATTGAGTCTTCTACAGTTTAATACTAGTAGCATTGAAGCGCGAATGAAGGAGTGGGCGGAGAAAGAAGAGCTCGACAAAAATCGGGAAAGGAGAACGCAGAGGAGGGGACAGCAGTCGAAGGTCAGTGACGAAGCGGATGGGTCGGGTCGGGTCAGATCAATTATCGCAACTTCCTATGGTTGTCCCTGATGTGCGAATGACAAATTGGACCTGAAGGCCTGTATCATTTGGTGGGCTATCCTAATTTGGTGTGACTAGATGTAAGATTCTTGGTTCTTGCATTCTTTTTTATTTGTTTCAACTTTTAAACGAAACTTTTTTTTATAGTAAATTACTCGGAATCTTGGACATAATACAGTTACTCTTTTTGTGTTTATCATAATTATTGGTAACCACCTTGAGGTTATGGTATCTTTGACTATAAGCCCCTGAACTATAACTCCATTATCTAAACGTTAACTACGTACTGATCCATCAGCTTAATCATATTATTGATGACATGCAGAATAAAAAGCACTCCTTAATCAGTATTTCTATTGCCTGAAAAACGTCAGCCCTACCTCGAAAATGTATTTGAATTGGGATGAGAGAGAGTTAGACGATGTTGATTAATCAGTTTTGTTGTTCAGCAGGTATTAATAATATGATTAAGCTGATGCGCCAGCACGACAGACATATCGTAACCTCAAGGTGGTTACGAACAGGGGCGGACCGAAGGTTGTGTAGGTGGGGTCACGTGACCCATGACTTTTGTAAAAAAAATTAATTATAGTAAGTTTTAATGTAGTTTTTTTATAAAATAGTAGATATTTATGTGTTAGTGACCCCTAAATGTCATAAAAATTAACTATAGAAATTTTTATTTGTCAGTGACCCCATAACATCAATCTCTGGGTCCGCCACTGGTTATGAATAATTATGATAAACACAAGGGGGTAAACTGTATTATGTCCAATCTAAGGGGTTCGGAGTATTTTTTTTTTTTTAAGAAAACGTCTGTTGGAAGAACTAAAGGCGAAAAAAGATAGAAAATTACAATATATCTATTAAGAATATTACTATGATGCAACATCGTAGACCATTGTTCACATCCGATTATCAAAGCTTTCCAAACAGCTTTTAGCTGTCAAACAATCTTAAAAAAATATGATACTTTGATCAACAAATAGCTAGTTAACCTGAGCCTCACCGGATCCTGAGCCCACTTCGGGTAAATAGGTCCAAAAACATAATATTAACCTAATAGACGATTTAAATACTTTTGGGGCGTTCACTTCGAGATAAGAAACGGAATGGAATCAGGAAAGGAAAGGAATTCCCCCCAATTAAGATTTGTTTGGTTCT
Source organism: Limonium bicolor (assembly GCA_023374045.1). Lineage (NCBI taxonomy): Eukaryota > Viridiplantae > Streptophyta > Magnoliopsida > Caryophyllales > Plumbaginaceae > Limonium > Limonium bicolor. Next base: position 43,119,477 of record CM041778.1, read on the forward strand.
GGTTGAGAAACGGAATACAATTTCTAATGATTCCCTTTCTTGTTGTTTAATTTTGATATATATTTGAAGTAAATCTTACATAATGTATTTAAATAATGTAGTAATAAAAAAATGTATAAATAGTATATGTTAATATTTATTTAAAATAATATAATTTCTATAAATTATATTTAAAACTATAACTATATATTTTACATAAATTAAATATAATGCTATTTATAATTATATAAATTATATAGTATATATTTAAATTTACTTAAATTATAAATGATATATATTAACTTGTATATAAATTATACATAATATATATAAATTATTAATATTAATTACATTATATAATATTATTATTAAATATAATATATTAGTAATTTTTTATATTATAAATATATATTTGGTATTTATACAAATTATATATTTATTTCATATTTATATAAATATATAGTTACATATAAATATATATATTTAAATTATAAATGATATATTTTAATATTTATAAATGTACATTAATATTATATATATATATTAATATTTTAAATAATAATATATAATAAAGATTTCATATTAGAAAAACATATATTAATATTATCCAAATGAAAGATGAAAAAAGGGAATACCATTCCCCAATGTTGGGGGAATCGCTGTAGAGGGATATGGGGGTTTTTAAAACCTGTAAGTGGGGGAAACAGAATTTTAAAAATACAAAACAAACGATTACAAAGGGAATCATTCCGTTTCCCTTTACTGTTTACCCTGAAGCGAACGCCCCCTTAGGTCCGTGAAGATTAGTCTTTTTTTTAAAAAAAAGTAGAGGACACTTGTCCATTTTCTATTAGTTAAAAAGTAAACTCATTCTACATATCAAACTAATAGAGGATAACTACAATAAGCTTATTATTTTCGCGGCAATAGCTGCATTTTGAATGTGAACTCCGAATGGGACCTAAATAAAAAAATTCCCCTTACTCGTCTTTTCTCCGATGTTAGATACTAGTATTATTTAAGGGGTTGTTCGGTGACGACCTTAACATATGGACACAGCATTCAGGGGCGAAGCCAAAAAAATTTTCTAAGGGGCGAAAATTCTTTATAATATTACTTTTAAATTAATATATTTCAATATATATAACTATTTTTAAAATTGATATTAGGTATATAGTTGACATAAAATTACACCAAAATTAAATATATAAATTAATGAAAAAAGTTTTTGTTTTTCTTTTTTATTTCTAGTTTAAAAAAACGGGTATAAAAAATTACAAGTTAATGTCAATAATATAAAACAATAATTTTAAACTAGTAGTTTTTTCTAAAAATTACTAGTTTAAAATTATTTTGAATAACTCTAATATTAGTTTAATTTGCAAAATCTATAATAACTAAAAAACTTATATTATGGATAGTAGGGGTACATGATTACTACGACTGACATAATAATCATGTTTACTTTAGACTATGTTGCTAAAATAAAAATATTAAGAGTTTTCTTATCTACTGTAGACTATATATGATTTTTTACAATCTAGTTCTAGAACAAATATTACATATTAATAGAAAGAAATTGATAACAAATAGAATTTGGTGATCATAGTGATATGTTACAAAATGTTATGGGGGCTAGCAAATATCTAATAACATAAATAAACTATTAACAAAAATAATAAAGCTGATTTTAACATGTACCAAGGGAGTTGGGGGGTCAAACACCCACCCGCCCCTCCTTGTCTCCGCCTCTGACAGCATTCAAGAAGCTTTATTGTCACATGTTACTTAAATAGTGGCTAAATTTTATAAAGCTCTTACATGGGACTATCAGGTACACACAAAAAAAGAGATTAATGATAAAACTTCCAAAACATGCGTTTGGAATTTGTTTAATGTGGTTATCGAACTACCCCTAAGAAAAAGTTACTTAACCATGGTAATGTTACTCGTCTTTTCCCATTTGTCGTGGAGTATGTGTAAAAACATCCTTATTTCAAGAAAGTGGTACATTAGTTCTTTTATATCACTCCTCCGCCGATTAAGCAGTACCTACTAGGGATGTCAATCTTGACCCGAACCCGAAACCGACCCGAAAACCGACCCGTAAAAATCGGGTTCGGGTTGAGATTTTTGACCCGAAATGATTTCGGGTCGGGTTCGGGTTGGGTCGTTGAAACCCTTTCGGGTTCGGGTTGAACCCGCCAACCCGTAACCCGAAAAAATAATTAGTTTAAAATAGAAAATATGTTATATTTAATGATTAATTAGTGTTTAATGATTAATTTATGACTAAAATAAACATTAATCAACAAATTATGATTAATTATAATACATAATAATTAATTAATATTAAAGTATTATATTTATTTATTAAATAATCCAAAATTTTAAAAATAAATATATTTTTTAAAAAGCGGGTCGGGTTGGGTCGACCGCTGCGGGTTCGGGTTGAAGAAATATAACCCGTTCCGGGTTCGGGTCGGGTTCGGGTTGACCTAAATCATTTTCGGGTCAGGTTCGGATTGAGCTCAACCCGACCCAAAACCCGATTTTGACACCCCTATACCTAATGATGTGTTTTTTTAAAAAAATACCTAATGAGCGCAGGAAAAAATGTTTTACATTTACATGCATGGGAGATGCAAAGGCTGTGTTCGGTGAACACTGTTTTGTGGCTGTTTTGGGAGTGGTCCCCACGTGGGTCCTACGTTCTATTCTAATAATATACTGTCATATAAAACAACCACAAAACAGTCAGACCAAAACAACCACAAAACAACCATGGCGAACGCGGCCAAAATGGTGTGGTGTCGTATAGACAAACACTAATCGGTCAATATCAAGTCTTCACATGTCACTGCAAATTAAATACCTAGATTAGTTTTTTGAGAAAAAAAAAAGGACAGTATAGTTGATAATGATATGGGTAGATTATGACTCAAAAAAAAAAGATATGGGTAGATTCGGTTCATGTGCAATCTTCTTGATGTTATCTGGGTCGGCCTGGCAAAATGCCTATATATCCCGTATAGATTGACTTAGCACAACAGACGGAAAACTAACTACAGTAATTAAATATTTTCCTATGTAATAAATTTAAATGAAAAACTAGAAATAAGTTTCAAATTAAAAAATTCATAAACTATAGTAATAAGGGACATATCCAGAATTTTAATTCTATAGGATCCAATATTTGAGAGTATATATATAAATATATAGTATTTATATATTTATTTTTATACTAATATTTAAAATAAGAAGCTAAGTTTGAACGATAATGAAATCTTAAAAAAAAGAAAATTATTTATACTGGATTACATCAAAAAGGAATTAAACTCTAAATCATCAGTATTACTAATTTTTAATCACTAAACCACAACCACTATTTGACACTTATGACATTTTATTATACTTATACAAGGTTTTAATTTTTAAAAAAAAAATATGGGGTCCATGTGGATCCACCCCTGTTAACACAATAGACGTACGTAACAATATATGCTCCAATAAATTCAAGTGGTTAGAATTAACGTACGTTCATTTGCAAAAAGGCAACTTCGTAGTGGGGGAGTCCATAAATGAACGTAGAGGTGATCATTCGGCGGCGGGCCGGGTTCGGGCCGGGCCAAAGGAAAATTTTAGACCGTCGGGCCTATTTTTAAAAACTAAGCCCAGTTTTTACATGTTCGGGCCGGGCCGGGCGGGCTAGGCCCGGTTTTTCCAGGCTTTGCCGTAGCCCGGCCCCCCGACCCGATTTTTTAATTTTTATATAAATTAATAAAAAATAAATTAAAATTAATATATTTTAATATATATTATATATTATATATATAACTTATTTAAAATTTATATATTATATATTTTTGTATATATTATATAAAAATTAAATATGTATATATTATATTTTTAAAAAATAAAATAATATAAATCAAATCGGGCCGGGCCGGGCTTGTCCACGGACTCAAAGAATGTGCCGCGGCCCGGCCGTTTTTTATTCGGTTTTATTCGGCCTGATTTTATGTCCAGACCCGCTCGGAAGTCCAATCGGGCTCGGACCCGTCGGGCTTTTTTGCGGGCCGGGTCGGACCGGGCTGCCGGGCCGGACACATTTTGATCAACTCTAAATGAACGTCAACGTCGATACCAGCTACGCGTAGGAAAAGTGACTTAAAGAGAGTAACGGACTGGCCGGCCCACTTAGCAGAACAAACGAAACAACAGTCCAAGATTGTTGCTGGCATCCCACCTGGTCTCTTGTAAGTAAGTGGAGGTAGATGCGCTGTAGCTTATATGACGGACAATGTTTTTCCGTCCCCGACGGAAACAATCATGGTCATGCTTTTTTTTCTTTTTAAATCTCAACCATTCAATTTTCTTTCCTTGTATGTATGTAGTATATTAAGTTACGCATGTATCGTATTATTTTTGTCATTCTCTTAGATTTTTAAGTTTTTAATTATCAAACTTGATTGTTTAAGTAAGGTTTTTTACACGTATTACCAATATAAGTTATGCATATATATTTTATTATAGTTTTGAGTTAGCAAAAAATTTGGATAAATTATATTATTTCTTTCTTTCTTTTTTCACATCCCATATTATACCGTTTTTATAGTAAACGGTTCACCATATATATATATATAATATTACTATACCTTTTGTCAACTTTAAACATATTTTATTTTGTTTGTATTTTTGTAAATTCATTAGAATAAAATTCAAAAATTAAAAATAATTAAAAAGAAGAGGGAAATGAACAGAATAATATATATTGTATCTATTAATTACTTACCATAAGGGAATCATAAACCCTACTCTCTAATAAAATCTATAATATTGTAATCGCTTATGGAATCAGGGGTTCACGGATTAAGCGCTCAAGTTTATAAATGTCATGACTTAATTTTTATATAATGATATAAATATCTATATACATTCATGAATACATTATTAATTGATAAAAATCTTAATCAAATCTAACATGTATATTTTAATCATTAGTCGAATGGGTTATACACTCATCATAAGATGACACTAATTGTTATGTATCTTTTTCTTTGGTCGTTCTTATAAAATCATTGTGTATAAGAATATTTTCTTATCATTTGTCAGTTTATAAAGCTTGACTCATTGAAAAACGTGAAAGAATATAAACGTTTGGAAACGATAAACTGAGTTATTGGATTCAATTTTACGTATTAATTTAATATTGTTTTTTATGTATCCACGATAATTTATAAACGTTTCCACTAATGGTTAGAAACATGTACACAACCTTCTCTAATCGTTTTCATGACTATTTTAAAATAGATGACACTAACTATTATATATATATATATCTTTGGCCGTTCTTATTGAATAATTATGTATATGAATAGATTTTATTTTACAATTTATCAGTTTATGGAGCTTGACTGATTAATGAACGTGAAGACTATAAACATTTGGAAACGATATACTGAGGTGTTGAAGTCAATTTTATGTATTCATTAACTCTTGATTTTTACGTATCCATGATTCTTTATAAACGAATCTACTGATGATTAGAAATATGTACATGACTTTATATAATTGTTTCCATCCCTATGATGGAAAGATGACACTAACTGTTATATATCATTTCCTTTGGTCGTTCTTATCGAACATTGGGTATAAAAATCTTTTCTTAGCATTTATCAATTCAAAAAGCTTAATTAATTGATAAACTTAAAGGCTATAATCATTTGAAAACGATAAATTGAGTTATTGAGTCGATTTTATGTATTTATATAACCTTAGTTTTCAATTATCCACATTGATTTATAAATATTTTTACTGATGATTTTGAAACATGTAAACAACATTCTATTATCGTTTCCATCACTGTTTTAGAAAAGATGACGCTTTAAGTACTATTATATATCCCATCCCTTGACCGTTCTTATCAAATCATTGTGTATAAAAGTATTTTTTTAGCATTTATCACTTTACAGAGATTGGCTGATTGATAAACCTGATGACTATAAACGTTTGGAAACGATAAACCGAGTTGTTGGAGTCAATTTCATGCATTCATTTAACCATGGCTTTACGTATCCACGATAATCTATAAACGTTTCCACTGATGATTATAAACATGTATCCAACCTTCTATAGTCGTTTTCATCACTCTTATAGAAAGACGACATCAACTGTTATATATCTTTTCCCTTGGCCGTTCTCATCGAATAATTGTGTATAAGAATATTTTCTTAACATTCATCAGTTTATAGAGTTTGATTGATTTATAAACCTGAAGGCGATAAACGTTTGGAAACGATAAACTGAGTTGTTGGAGTCGATTTTATGCATTCATTTAACCATAGCTTTACGTATCCACAATAATCTATAAACGTTTCCACTGATGATTATAAACATGTACACAACCTTCTATAATTGTTTCCATCACTCTTATAGAAAGACGACACCAACTGTTATATATCTTTTCCCTTGGTCGTTCTCATCAAATCATTGTGTATAAGAATATTTTCTTAACATTCATCGGTGTACAAAGCTTGACTGATTGATAAAACCTGAAGGCGATAAATGTTTGGAAACGATAAACTGAGTTGTTGGAGTTTATTTTATGCATTCTTTTAACCTTGATTTATACATATTAACGGTAATTTATTAATGCTTCCACCAATTATTAGAAACATGTATACAAACTAGTATAATCGTTTCCAGCACTATTAAAAAAATGATGATACTAACTGTTATATATGCTTCCTTTAGCTGTTCTCATCGAATTATAGTGTATATGAATCATAGTGTATAATCATTTTTTTCATATATATAAAATGTATTATATGTCAACTTTTTCATTTAGAAAACATACAAAAATTAGATTTAGTGATTTAATTAATAATTATTTTAGAAATAAATTTTTAAATTGATTAAAATATGTATTTTAAATTGATATATGCTCTATTATTTACATATATATACAAAAAATATTATAAGATTAAAAAATTATTATACAATAATCATCAGAGTATAATTGATAAATTATTTTATAATAGTTTGTTATGAATAAAACATCGCATGCAAAAGTCTTGAGTCTCCAGTAAAACTAGCTCCGGTAAAATATGTATAAGAATAAAAAAAAATTCCGTCACAGACGGAAAATTGCATTCCGTCGCATAACCCACACCCAGGTAGATGCTGATCCTAACTTGCAGATACTACTTACATTATTCTTTTTAATATATACCCCAATTACATTATTCAACTGATATTAGCATTTTCAAAAAAAAAAAATTAAAAGCAGACAGTTATATCTGATTTTGTATAAATTAAAACACAAGTCAATCTGTTTCATCAATTTTGTAACAACGATCTGCAAAAGTTTACGTCTGAGAGCATCATTCTATAAGAAACAACAGGCTTATATAGTGACCGCTTCACAAGTAGAAATTTCTGGTGTGTCCGACCGACAAGCAATAGATGCATCAGGCACCCCTTATATACTTGAGAGTGTTCGTCCGCTCCCAAGCAGTCAAGAGCAATCATTCATCCCTAACAATGATCAGACTCTATCAACATCAAAGCAGATGAGGAGATGAAGACATGCCTGTCTGGATGTGCGGTTGTTTCTCTTCATGAAGATAAGAATCCGAAAGAGGCAATGGAGTTGCTTCTTAATAGGTGGCCAAATATTTCTGGGTTACTAGCATTTTCAAAGAGGAAATTCCTCATCCTTTTTAATTCCAAACAGGAAGCAAAGGATGTGATTGACCAGGCACAATCACCTGGTAAAGAGTCCGGAGGACTGGAAGTTCGTCAATGGGTTAGGGATGACCAAGTTGAGAAGCGTAGAACGTGGGTTGTCATTCGAGGAATCCCTCTCCATGCATGGAATAAGGCTAATGTGCGTAAAATTGTTCAAACAGTAGGTGATGTCATTAAGATAGAGGAAGAAGAAAGTCAGTTTGTGGAGAATGCTGAAATCCGTATCCTCATAGAAACTTCGACATTCCAATTAATAAATTGGAAGATTGCGATCAAAGTTGAAGGTCAGTCCTTCCCGGTGTCTATAGTCGAAGTTGGCAACGTTAAGGTCATTACATACACCACTGAGAGCATTATTCAGGTTCCTAGTGCTGATGGAGTTAGTAACCGCAGTCAACACGAATTCAAAGATACTATTTAGTCACCCAAAGAAGGGGGAGGAGACTTTGACTGCCCGGGTGACTCTCTAGGCAGTGCGAACAAGTCAGGTGATGAGAGACAACATGAAGACTCGACACACTCATTGTGTCTGAGCAAAGATGCGGCGTCTTCCTACATCTGCGACCTGGAGAGAGAGACACTAGAAGACAAAAGTGGTAAAGATGAGGAGTTGATGCCCACTTGTGATTCTGACACGGAGGAAAAGAAATCCCACGAGGGAGTAGAGGAACCGGCGCCCTCTATATGCGAACAGAAAAGTCTGCCAGTTGCCGACAAAGTACTTGATGAGACTGATATTGTTTCTTCCCAGGCGCGGGTAATTTGTGAAGAAAATGATGAGGATTTAATTATCCCTGCCTCTTTCTTTCACGAAACGTCGGTACAGTCCCTGGAAGGTTGTACGAGGAATGGAATTGGCAGGACAGACAACTCAGAGATGGGTGCGGCGCTCGAGGCACAACAATTCGTCACATTCTCTGCGCAAGCTACAGTAGAGGAAAAGGAAAGGGCAAGCGACTCAATTCCCTTTGTCCAGGGGCAACAGGCGGGCCCCGAGTTAGAACTAATTCACAGTCCCATGCCAAATAATCAGTCCAGAAATTCTTTACCAGCAAGGGATGATAGTGGTAAAATTATCAACCCAGACGCAGAAGCAGATGAATGCATTGAGTTATTAAGGCAATTAGGGTGCCATATGCCGAATCCAGCCCAAACCAAAACAAATATTCTCAGTCAAATCCAAGAGCAGCTCAGGAACTGAGAGGATTCTTTTGGAGGTCGAAGGCACCTGGGCCATAGAGTTTCAGGAGCGGAGGAAGAAGTTGTGAGTCGGTGTTCTGGTAACATCGCTCACCCTGTCGATTGTTTAATCTGATCTTGGGTCCCTAGGAGTGTTGGGTGTTGATTGGGGGCGCTTTGCTCATATTGGATCTGTTGGTGGATCGCCCGCCTAGGATTTTGGTGTGTATCTAGTTGTGTCGCCCGATGCTTGGGCTGATTCTAGCTTGTTTAGTTTGGACCCTACTCTTGCCTAGTTTGCAGGTTTTAGGTTTGTATTTGGATGTGACGGGTACTAATTTTCCTCTCTAAGTTTTTTCCCATTGGGTTTTATTTAGGGAGATTTTAATGAGGCCCATTAGTCCATTCACCTGGATCTCTAGACTTTCATTATTTAATAATATGGCTTTAAGCCCAAATTATCAGAAAAAATAATAAAGGTAATAGCGCACACAACACCACCAAGGGTGTGCCAGTCTAGAGCAAATTATATGCTTGAAAGATGATAAGGAGAAGGAAAATCGGTGTGAGGAGGCTAGCTAACCATGAGCCAGATGTAGAGGCCGGCCGGCACTTCAAAGAATTAATGTTCCAAGATCCTGAATTTTTCCATTCAAGTTTTAATTAACTATCTTCGAATTTTCTCCAGGTTTTGACGCACTGGAATGAAGAAGCAGAGAATGAAGCAAGACTGAGCACTCTTCTTCTAGATTCCTTCTCATTCGATCCAATGCGTACTGGCATGACTTTATTTTTTACATTAGACCCGGTTTTTATATAAATCAATCAGTCTAAGCTACAACCGTAGTCGTCATATTTATTCGCCGGAGCTACATGCTCACCTGGCAAGTAAAAAAAATTAAAATTGACGTTGTTAAGGGTTAATGTAAAAGAAAACTTGTACATATGATCATATAAACATGTGCAAATGTTCATTAAAACATGTGCATCCTCACGCAAAACCATGTACATACTCGCATTAAAATCATACAGATGGTCACATAAACCTTTACGAATCATTAAATAAGTACACCCTTCGATTAAAACTTGTACATATAAGGGAGAAAACTTGTACATATGGTTAAACAAACATGTACATATGTTCATTAAAACATATATTCTAATAAATGAACATGTACATTCTCACATTAGAGCATATACATCTTCACATTAAAACATGTACATTATCACATTAAAATATGTACATCATCACATTAAAGTATAGATCGATTTCCAAATAGATTACCCTAACTTCACATCCTAAAACCCACCATAGGAAAGCTAAAAAACGTCGAAGACATTTTTTAGGGATTCACTAGTAGAAAAAACATTATATACCACGGTTATTTTGCTTATATACCACGGTTAAAAACCGTGGTATTTGCTGCCGTCGTAAATGCTAAAATATTATATACCACGGTTCAAAACCGTGGTTTTAAATGAAGATAAAAACCACGGTTCTATAAACCGTCATTTAAAAGTATTTCTCGAGCGGAACTTGTTAACTATAAACCATGGTTTATGTCAATAACCGTCATTTATAGTGAGTAATATATGACGGTTATTCTAAAAACCGTGGTATATAATGTAAAAAAAACACGGTTATAAACCACGGTTTGTAGGGCAACCGTCATTTATAGTACATGCCGGAGAGAATAAACCACGGTTTTTGGGGAACCGTGGTATATAACCGTCACGCCGGAGAGAATAAACCACGGTTATTCTAAAAACCGTGGTATATAAGGTGAAAAAAACAACGAATAAACCACGGTTATACATGAAACCGTGGTTTATAGTCCATGAATTTTTCAAATCTTCGCCTTCAATCTGGAAATCTCAACAGAGCGCATATACAAGACAATGAAGATGCCAGATTATGTATGTTCCTTATTTGCGAATTAAGGTTGCGAAATCGTGAGTGAAGAATGGAGGCGCAGTATGCTCCTTGTTCGCCGGTGGGTTCCAAAATTACTGTGAGGTTGAAGAGAATGGATGCGGCGTAGAGCATGTTCGTTGTTCGCCGGCTGGGGTTGCAAAAATTACAATGAGTGAACATGAGGATGAGACGCAGAGCACGTTCCTTGTTCGCCAGTGTGGGTTGCAAAAATTACCATGAAAACAAGATAATGATAGAGGTAGGAGCATGTTCCTTGTTCGCCAGTATGGGTAGCAGATTTACAGTGCGGTTGATATGGCATAGAGCATGTTACTTATTCACTAGTATGGGTTGCGAAATTACCGGGAGGTTGAAGAGATGGCGTAGAGCATGTTCCATGTTCGCCGGCGTGGGTTGTAAAAATTACTGGGAGGTGAAGAGAATGAGGAAGAGGCGCGTTCAATCCTTGTTCGCCAGTATGGGTTGCAATTACAGTAAGAGAAATATATAAGAGAACAAGAGAGCCGCGTTAATTTGGGCCGAAAATTAAAATTCCCGCTCAGACTATATACCACGGTTCTCCAAAAACCGTGGTTTATTCTCTCAAGCGTGACGGTTATATACCACGGTTCTTTAAAAACCGTGGTTTATTCTCTCCGGCGTGACGGTTATATACCACGGTTCTATAAAAACCGTGGTATATAGTCTGAGCGGGAATTTTAATTTTCGGTCCAAATTAACACGGCTCTCTTTGTTTACTTATAAACCACGGTTTGTAGGGCAACCGTCATTTATAGTACATGCCGAAGAGAAGAGCCGCGTTAATTTGGGCCAAAAATTAAAATTCCCGCTCAGACTATATACCACGGTTCTCCAAAAACCGTGGTTTATTGTCTCCGGCGTGACGGTTATATACCACGGTTCTTAAAGAACCGTGGTTTATTCTCTCCGGCGTGATGGTTATATACCACGGTTCTTAAAAAACCGTGGTTTATTCTCTCCGGCGTGACGGTTATATACCACGGTTTATTCTCTCCGGCATGTACTATAAATGACGGTTGCCCTACGAACCGTGGTTTATAAATAAACTATATACCACGGTTCTCCAAAAACCGTGGTTTATTCTCTCCGGCGTGTACAATAAATGACGGAAACCGTGGTTTAAGTGTCGTCATTTAAATGTTTTTTCTACTAGTGATTGTAATGACGGGTTTACCCTAAACCTGCTAGCACAAACCCTAAAAACTTGTCAAGTTAGTTGCTACAATGTAAAGTATAGAACGACTTCCAAATAGATTACTCTACCCCTCAAAACACACCCTAGTAAAGCTAAAAAACGTCAAAGGTATTTTTAGGGTTTGCAGTAGCGGGTTTTGGGTCTAATGACCTAAACCCGCTACCACAAACCCTAAAAACATGTTGAGCTAGTTGCTATAATAAAGTACAGAACAAATTCCAAATATAGTACCCTACCCCCACACCACAAACCCACCCTAGGAAACCTAAAACATCAAAGGCATTTTTAGGATTTGCAATGGGTAGGTTTAGGCACAAATCCTAAAAACCTGTCGAGTTAGTTACTACTATATAAAATACAGAACAAATTCCAAATAGATTACCCCCCCAAAACCCACCAAAGGAAAGTTAAAAACGTCGAATTCACTTAATGAATCATAATATCAATTTAGGTGAACAATGATATAATTTTTTTTACAATTTAAAGCTTTTATGATAAAGAAAAAAAATAAAAATCTTTTTTAAAAATGCTACTGCCATATCTCATCCCAATTTTTTTGAGTTATAGAACTTACCCCTGTACTCCCTTCATATCTCTCTTCCAATTTTTCTAAGTTACAAAACTAATGTAACTATCAATAACTAAAGTAAGAATTAGTGATATAAATAGATTCGAGGAAAGTGTATCAGTCCCATATATATAGTCCTTTTGGATGCCGCCTCGATTAATAACAATATAGGTGATGGGCAATTTGCTTACTTTCCAAATTCAGTTACTTCGTATGTAATACTCCCCGTTCTGAATTAACCGGTCCCGTTTATTATTTGAAGATGGCGTTTGACTTTAATATTTAATATATAATATAAAATAATTTTAAAATTTTAAGTTTTGTAAATGATTCTTTAGCTAATAAATTATATATTATAATTTTTAGTTTTTTAAAAGTATTTATCTTATATATTTAATATTAATGTAAAAAAATATGTCATAAAATAAATAAGAGAGCCAATTCAGGACGGAGTGAGTATATGATTTACATTATTTAATTCATGGAGACGTTAAATTGCGCTCGTTGTATATCCACGAACATTAATGGGTCCACTCTTCTTTTTTTTGAAACCAGGTCCACTCATAATCTTCACTTTTCACTACAAATACCTGACTAAAAGACCTTCTACTCCCTCCGTCCTGAATTGACCGTCCTGTTTACTATTTGGATATGTCGTTTGACTTCAATTTTTAACATATAAGATAAATTAATTTTAAAAATTTAAGTTTTGCATATGAATCCTTACATGCTAAACTATATGTTACAAAATTTAGTTTTATAAAATTATTTTATATTATATGCTTAATATTGAAGTGGAAAAACGTGTTTTCAAATACTTTTCCCCGAGTTTTCTAGATCTGCATACCAACACTGCCAAAGTAGACCATACTGCGTACAATGACTCGTTTAACTAACCTGAACTCGACACAAAATGAATGAGTTTGATTTTTAAAAGTTGACACAATTAAATAAATGGGTCAACCTTAACTCGATTCATATAATAATTATATCGGGTTCAAATTTAACATATATAACCCACTAACCTGTTTATGTAATTTATATTAAATAAATATATATATTACAAATTATAGATCAATTGTTTTTATCAAATTTTAATATGAATAAGATATACAAATATTAAAAATTAAGTACTATAATTTGAATTAAGTTAATAATATCATAAAATGATAAAACTAATGTTAATTAGTCAATTAATTAATTAGGTTGGATGGGTCAACCCATTTAATAAATAGATGAACCCGTTTAATAAACAGATTTAGTTTCATATTTGAACACGATTAATTAAATAAGGTGTGTTGAAGCAACCCATTTAATAAATGAATCAGATTTGGGATTAACCTATCATGACACCCAACCTCATTTTACTACCCCTACTGGATCGTTTTTTTTTTCAAAACCATAATGGGTCTTAAATTGAATATAGTACATATAATCATATATACACCTTTTCTAATTTAGAAATACGTACATATCTGAAAATGTTACTTGTAGTTGGAAATTGCATTTGGTCCGTCGGAAATGTGTACCCAACTCAACTCATATTTATGGTTGCTAGTTAATGATGTCCAGTCAGACGTGTTAAATTCACAATATATCCATGTTTTCTTTCGTAATTTATAATATATCCCTTTTTGAAACTTTGTCACAATATACCCCTGTTTTCTTGTTAATTCACAAAACCCTTTTTAAAAACGACGTCAATATTCCATTAACCTCCCCTAGAAAATGACTATTTTGCCCCACCCATTTTTTTCTTTATTTTTTTGAAAAATTTACAGTTTTATGGCTACTTTTTTTGAAAAATTTTAAATTTTATAATATACCCCTATTTAAGTTTGTTGTTCACGAAATACCCCTGTTTATTTTTGAAGTTCACAAGATACCCCTATTTATGTTTTGTAGTTCACGAAAATACCCTTATCACCCTGATGCCCTGGTAAAGCATCGCCTAGTTTTCTCTTGTTTTTCAAGTGCCTTCAACCTCTTCATAATCCTAGTACAAATGTTGTTTGCATTCCAATTCTTTGAGGTTTCTTGTCTCTCGGAATGTCTCACCAATAGCTGAGTACAAATCTCTGTCATTCACAATTAGACACAATTATAATATATGACCAGAGACAAACATGTATAGCATGGATTATTTACATAGTTAGGTAAATACCTTCAAGTAAAGAGTAGATTAATTTAGTCCAGTGGACAAACAATAATGTCACAGGCATCGGGTTTAAAAAGGCTACCTCTTGGTCGAACTCAGTAGTGGACCAAAACTTTTGTTTAGGGGGGAGGCAAAAAAATTTTTTGACACTATTGTTCTTTAAAACATTATGTTATTTTGTATTTTTTAAAAATTTATAAGAGCATTTTGCAAATTTTCAAAAGTTTCGGGGGGAGGGGGGCAGTGGCCATTAGGGAGATGGATTTTGGTACATTCAAATATCTAAGCGATATCCCATTAAAGTGCTTAGCACAACACAAGTTTGACCAGGGGCGGACACAAAGGGGGGAAGCCCCCCCCCCGAAACTTTTGAAAATTTGTAAAATGCTCTTATAAATTTTTTAAAAATACAAAATAACATAATGTTTTAAAGAACAATAGTGTCAATTTTTTTTGCCCCCCTAAACAAAAGTTTTGGTCCGCCACTGAGTTCGACCAAGAGGTAGCCTTTTTAAACCCAATGCCTGTGACATTATTGTTTGTCCACATGACTAAATCAATCAGCTCTTTACTTGAAGGTATTTACCTAACTATGTAAATAATCCATGCTATACTAGTTTGTCTCTGGTCATATATTATAATTGGTCTAATTGTGAATGATAAGGATTCGTACTCAGCTATTGATGAGACATTCCGAGAGACAAGAAACCTCAGAGAACTGGAATGTAAACAACATTTGTCCTGGGATTATGAAGAGGCTGAAGATACTTGAAAAACAAGAGAAAACTAGTCAATGCTTTACCAGGGCATCAGGGTGATAAGGGTATTTCGTGAACTACAAAACATAAACAGGGGTATCTTGTGAACTTCAAAACATAAACAGGGGTATTTCGTGAACAACAAACTTAAATTGGGTATATTATAAAATTTAAAATTTTTCCAAAAAAAAAGTAGCCGAAAAATTGCGAATTTTTCAAAAAAAAAAGAAAAAACGGGTCAAGGGCAAAATAGTCATTTTCTAGGGGAGGTTAACGGAATATTTGACCCAGTTTTTAAAAGGGGTATTTTGTGAATTAGCGAAGAAAACAAGGGTATCTTGTGACAGTTTCAAAAAAGGGGTATATTATGAATTATGAAAAAAACAGGGTAGATTGTGAATTTCCCCTTTTTCTTTTATAATATTGTGGGTGCTTTATGTGTGTAATAATAATATGTTAACCGACCATAATGATCCTATTAATATTTTTCTCGTATAATTAGGTTTGAACCTAAAATCTTTGATTCTGAGATATCACTCCACACCCAACCAAACCAACTTCAAACATATACCACCTACATCATTTGTATTAGTTATGTCCGTATAATAATGTTGGAAGTCCCGGTTGGGAGAAAGGAAGAACATTTTGACGAGAAAGATTACGTTGACAGCGGATCTTTTATATATATTATATATATGCTTGCTTCATCAGCAGTTACATGACATGAAGAAATTAGATGGCGCAGAATACACATAGCAATGGCATTCGAGCTATAGAGTAGCATTAACAATAATACGTACACGTACCTAAATACGTTGTGGCCCGAATGTTATTATGCTATTCATTATTGTCTAGTATCGTTGCAATTATGAATATTCCACAGTCTTTTTCTTAAAGAAAGAAGAGGTTTCCCTCAGTCGAAGGTTTCTCTCTGTATTTAGGGTTCTACGAACCTTTTCAGTTCCATCGCCATGCATTGGCTAGCAGAGTTGCTGATTCCCGCACCGCCAACCATCGCCCGTCTAGCAGTTTTTGACACAAATCACACGGAATTAAGGCTTTTAAGCCACGTTTTACACATTTCATTGCTTGGCAATCTTTTCACCGTGGCTCTTCAGCTTCTCCGACCCCGGCACCAAGTTTAAAGCGATTCCTTCGCTGCATCCAGACCTTACGCCTTCTCCTACTGCTAGTCTCTGTATACCCTCAGCGACTGCACCCTCTCCTCCTCCTGTTGTTTTCCTACAATAAACTTGTCTTTCCAGGTATGGCTAGTTCCTCTTCTAAGGTTGATGATATTGCCGCTCAGTGCGCGAACTTGGCACTTACTGCGGCTGAAGAAGCATCTCTGGAGGTGTCTGATGTTGCCAACGCTGAATCAGGAGTTAACTATGCTTGCTCTCTGCTAGGTAAGCTTCTCATTGCACGGTCTGTTGATCTCAAGGATATGGCACGTTCTTTTTCTAAATATGGAGGATAGAGGATCAGTTGAATAGAAACCGACCTGTCCAAGTTCCCTTTAATCCATGCATTTTTAGAAGGATTGCATGTTCCCCTTGAATTTGGAACTTCTTTTGGGTGTGCACCCCCAATAGAGTCATCTTCAGGTTGACCATTAACGCTCCTTCATCAATAATGTTTGTCTTGTTCATCTATAGCACCTCATGACGGGCTAGAGCCTGATAGAGTGGACCTTGATGTGGAACTTTGGCTTTGCGCAAACAACTAGAGTCTTGCCTGAAGGTTGGAGTCCCTCTTAAAAACCAAAGAGCATTCTATCTCTCGTTGATTATCTTCAAATGGAGTGTGTCAGCCAAACCTTCATCTGATCATACCACATGTAGGATCGGACGGCTGACTCAAACCAAATCAAGGTGTGAGTCTGTGAGATGGTTTGATTCAATCGAACTAAGTATATGGAAGCACTGATGATGTGGAAACACTCAGTCGAACAAAGTGCGCGGAAGCAGTTACTTGAACTCAAAAGACTCAGAAGTAATTGAGAGAATGCTCAAAAGATGGAAAGACTTAACCAAACTCAGCAGGATACACAATATAAGTTATTTTATTTCCTGGTCAAAACAAAACAACTTATAATGCCCACTCAGTAGATGAGATCTACTTCATGGTTTTCACTCACTCACCCAATACAATCTCTGATCAGCTCAATGACAAGTGCAGTGAAAACTAGGTCTTACCTAGAATGACTCTATCGATATGCACAAACGAATCTAGTACTTCTCTCGCTCTTTCTCTCTCTCTCTCTCTAAAATAGGCAAAGCTTTCTCTAAACAAATGCTCTGAATAATTCTCTCTGGAAAGCTATAATAAGAAACGAAATGACAAGTCTCTTATATAGTTGTTAGGATCTGAACGTTGGAAAGAGTCAATTCTGAAATTTCAGCAACAACGACTCTTTCCTTGAATTTCAGAAGCTAAAGCCAAATTTTGGAAGCTGAAACCACGTCTTATGATTATTGCTATGTTGAGAGAATTTTGGTCCAAGTCTGAACGTTGATGTCCGTTGTAAAGTCAATGTAGTTGCTGTACTTGCTCCTTAATTGTCGCAACTGACCGACGGACTCTCTCGAATTATCAGAAAGTCAAGGTTTTGGATTTTGCTCAAATTTGCATGAATTGCGGCCCAAGGATGATAGTTGATGACCGTTATGGTTTAGTGGATGTTGCTCCTTGAATTTTGTAACTGATTGACAAATTCACATGGATGAACTCTCTCATTCTTTCGGTAAAGACATAGAGACTCACTCGATCTAAGAGCTCACTCGATCTTCCAGTATGGGGGAGACTCGTTCGATCTAAGGACTATCTCAGCAACACCTTCATACTCCAACAATTTCCCCCTTGTTGCTGATGATAACAAAACTATTTTTGTGAATCCCGAATGAGTCATTATGCAAAACTAGACAAGAACAAAAAGACTTTTGGGGAACCTACCCTATCCAAGTTCCCCCTTAATCACAACATAGATTGAGTAACTCTGTTAAAGTTCCCCCTGAATTGATGAGCACAATTTGGCAAACCATAACCTACTAAGAGAGATTAGAAAAAAAGGAATATATGCCTAAAAATTGCAACCAACCTGATCTGGTTCCAACAGAGTAAAAACGAAACAGAATATCAAAAAATTCACCTAATACCTAGTCACATAGAGACAAAGTCAATCCAGATCATAACCAGAGTGACCCGTTCGAAGAGAGACGAGATTCACTACTTCCACTCTTTTGCTGTCATTAGTAAGGGATGTTTGCAACGGAGCCTAAGCCAATCCGTACTTTAAAAAACAAATATACTGTATCTATAACGCAAACATACTCATGGACGACAAGGGGCATGAAGTATTGTCATATTCCACAATACCTTTCAATGCCACATACTCATAACTTGTAATGATCCCTGTTGCATTGAATTGCAGTTTTGAAGACTTTATAGCTCTATATTTGCAATTCATAAATATTTAACAATTTAAGCACACAGGGACTGTCTCCATCCCCCAGACTTTTCTCTCCACCCATGTAACAGCTTTGGGCCAACGTAAATGCTAAAATATTATATACCACGGTTCAAAACCGTGGTTTTAAATGAAGATAAAAACCACGGTACTATAAACCGTCATTTAAAAGTATTTCTCGAGCGGAACTTGTTAACTATAAACCATGGTTTATGTCAATAACCGTCATTTATAGTGAGTAATATATGACGGTTATTCTAAAAACCGTGGTATATAATGTAAAAAAAACACGGTTATAAACCACGGTTTGTAGGGCAACCGTCATTTATAGTACATGCCGGAGAGAATAAACCACGGTTTTTGGGGAACCGTGGTATATAATAACCGTCACGCCGGGAGAATAAACCACGGTTATTCTAAAAACCGTGGTATATAAGGTGAAAAACAACGAATAACCACGGTTATACATGAAACCGTGGTTTATAGTCCATAAAATTTTCAAATCTTCGCCTTCAATCTGGAAATCTCAACAGAGCGCATATACAAGACAATGAAGATGCCAGATTATGTATGTTCCTTATTTGCGAATTAAGGTTGCGAAATCGTGAGTGAAGAATGGAGGCGCAGTATGCTCCTTGTTCGCCGGTGGGTTCCAAAATTACTGTGAGGTTGAAGAGAATGGATGCGGCGTAGAGCATGTTCGTTGTTCGCCGCTGGGGTTGCAAAAATTACAATGAGTGAACATGAGGATGAGACGCAGAGCACGTTCCTTGTTCGCCAGTGTGGGTTGCAAAATTACCATGAAAACAGATAATGAGAGAGGTAGGAGCATGTTCCTTGTTCGCCAGTATGGGTAGCAAATTTACAGTGCGGTTGATATGGCATAGAGCATGTTACTTATTCACTAGTATGGGTTGCGAAATTACCGGGAGGTTGAAGAGATGGCGTAGAGCATGTTCCATGTTCGCCGGCGTGGTTGTAAAATTATACTGGGAGGTGAAGAGAATGAGGAAGAGGCGCGTTCAATGCTTGTTCGCCAGTGTGGGTTGCAATTACAATAAGAGAAATATATAAGAGAACAAGAGAGCCGCGTTTTTGGGCCGAAAATTAAATTCCCGCTCAGACTATATACCACGGTTCTCCAAAAACCGTGGTTTATTCTCTCAAGCGTGACGGTTATACCACGGTTCTTTAAAAACCGTGGTTTATTCTCTCCGGCGTGACGGTTTATACCACGGTTCTATAAAAACCGTGGTATATAGTCTGAGCGGGAATTTTAATTTTCGGTCCAAATTAACACGGCTCTCTTTGTTTACTTATAAACCACGGTTTGTAGGGCAACCGTCATTTATAGTACATGCCGAAGAGAAGAGCCGCGTTAATTTGGGCCAAAAATTAAAATTCCCGCTCAGACTATATACCACGGTTCTCCAAAAACCGTGGTTTATTGTCTCCGGCGTGACGGTTATATACCACGGTTCTTAAAGAACCGTGGTTTATTCTCTCTGGCGTGACGGTTATATACCACGGTTCTTAAAAAACCGTGGTTTATTCTCTCCGGCGTGACGGTTATATACCACGGTTCTCCAAAAACCGTGGTTTATTCTCTCCGGCATGTACTATAAATGACGGTTGCCCTACGAACCGTGGTTTATAAATAAACTATATACCACGGTTCTCCAAAAACCGTGGTTTATTCTCTCCGGCGTGTACAATAAATGACGGTTTCCCTAGAAACCGTGGTTTATAAACTTTAAACCACGGTTTTTCATTTAACCGTGGTTTAAGTGTCGTCATTTAAAATGTTTTTTCTACTAGTGATTGTAATGACGGGTTTACCCTAAACCTGCTAGCACAAACCCTAAAAACTTGTCAAGTTAGTTGCTACAATGTAAAGTATAGAACGACTTCCAAATAGATTACTCTACCCCTCAAAACACACCCTAGTAAAGCTAAAAAACGTCAAAGGTATTTTTAGGGTTTGCAGTAGCGGGTTTTGGGTCTAATGACCTAAACCCGCTACCACAAACCCTAAAAACATGTTGAGCTAGTTGCTATAATATAAAGTACAGAACAAATTCCAAATATAGTACCCTACCCCCAAAACACCACAAAACCCACCCTAGGAAACCTAAAACATCAAAGGCATTTTTAGGATTTGCAATGGGTAGGTTTAGGCACAAATCCTAAAAACCCGTCGAGTTAGTTACTACTATATAAAATACAGAACAAATTCCAAATAGATTACCCTACCCCCAAAACCCACCAAAGGAAAGTTAAAAACGTCGAATTCACTATTTATTACTTAATGAATCATAATATCAATTTAGGTGAACAATGATATAATTTTTTTTACAATTTAAAGCTTTTATGATAAAGAAAAAAAAATAAAAATCTTTTTTAAAAATGCTACTGCCATATCTCATCCCAATTTTTTTGAGTTATAGAACTTACCCTGTACTCCCTTCATATCTCTCTTCCAATTTTTCTAAGTTACAAAACTAATGTAACTATCAATAACTAAAGTAAGAATTAGTGATATAAATAGATTCGAGGAAAGTGTATCAGTCCCATATATATAGTCCTTTTGGATGCCGCCTCGATTAATAACAATATAGGTGATGGGCAATTTGCTTACTTTCCAAATTCAGTTACTTCGTATGTAATACTCCCCGTTCTGAATTAACCGGTCCCGTTTATTATTTGAAGATGGCGTTTGATTTTAATATTTAATATATAATATAAAATAATTTTAAAATTTTAAGTTTTGTAAATGATTCTTTAGCTAATAAATTATATATTATAATTTTTAGTTTTTTAAAAGTATTTTATCTTATATATTTAATATTAATGTAAAAAAATATGTCATAAAATAAATAAGAGAGCCAATTCAGGACGGAATGAGTATATGATTATACATTATTTAATTCATGGAGACGTTAAATTGCGCTCGTTGTATATCCACGAACATTAATGGGTCCACTCTTCTTTTTTTTGAAACCAGGTCCACTCATAATCTTCACTTTTCACTACAAATACCTGACTAAAAGACCTTCTACTCCCTCCGTCCTGAATTGACCGTCCTGTTTACTATTTGGATATGTCGTTTGACTTCAATTTTTAACATATAAGATAAATTAATTTTAAAAATTTAAGTTTTGCATATGAATCCTTACATGCTAAACTATATGTTACAAAATTTAGTTTTATAAAATTATTTTATATTATATGCTTAATATTGAAGTGGAAAAACGTGTTTTCAAATACTTTTCCCCGAGTTTTCTAGATCTGCATACCAACATGCCAAAGTAGACCATACTGCGTACAATGACTCGTTTAACTAACCTGAACTCGACACAAAATGAATGAGTTTGATTTTTAAAAGTTGACACAATTAAATAAATGGGTCAACCTTAACTCGATTCATATAATAATTATATCGGGTTCAAATTTAACATATATAACCCACTAACCTGTTATGTTTATATTAAATAAATATATATTTACAAATTATAGATCAATTGTTTTTATCAAATTTTAATATGAATAAGATATACAAATATTAAAAATTAAGTACTATAATTTGAATTAAGTTAATAATATCATAAAATGATAAAACTAATGTTAATTAGTCAATTAATTAATTAGGTTGGATGGGTCAACCCATTTAATAAATAGATGAACCCGTTTAATAAACAGATTTAGTTTCATATTTGAACACGATTAATTAAATAAGGTGTGTTGAAGCAACCCATTTAATAAATGAATCAGATTTGGGATTAACCTATCATGACACCCAACCTCATTTTACTACCCCTACTGGATCGTTTTTTTTTTCAAAACCATAATGGGTCTTAAATTGAATATAGTACATATAATCATATATACACCTTTTCTAATTTAGAAATACGTACATATCTGAAAATGTTACTTGTAGTTGGAAATTGCATTTGGTCCGTCGGAAATGTGTACCCAACTCAACTCATATTTATGGTTGCTAGTTAATGATGTCCAGTCAGACGTGTTAAATTCACAATATATCCATGTTTTCTTTCGTAATTTATAATATATCCCTTTTTTGAAACTTTGTCACAATATACCCCTGTTTTCTTTGTTAATTCACAAAACCCTTTTTAAAAACGACGTCAAATATTCCATTAACCTCCCCTAGAAAATGACTATTTTGCCCCTGACCCATTTTTTCTTTATTTTTTTTGAAAAATTTACAGTTTTATTGGCTACTTTTTTTTGAAAAATTTTAAATTTTATAATATACCCCTATTTAAGTTTGTTGTTCACGAAATACCCCTGTTTATGTTTTGAAGTTCACAAGATACCCCTATTTATGTTTTGTAGTTCACGAAAATACCCTTATCACCCTGATGCCCTGGTAAAGCATCGCCTAGTTTTCTCTTGTTTTTCAAGTGCCTTCAACCTCTTCATAATCCTAGTACAAATGTTGTTTGCATTCCAATTCTTTGAGGTTTCTTGTCTCTCGGAATGTCTCACCAATAGCTGAGTACAAATCTCTGTCATTCACAATTAGACACAATTATAATATATGACCAGAGACAAACATGTATAGCATGGATTATTTACATAGTTAGGTAAATACCTTCAAGTAAAGAGTAGATTAATTTAGTCCAGTGGACAAACAATAATGTCACAGGCATCGGGTTTAAAAAGGCTACCTCTTGGTCGAACTCAGTAGTGGACCAAAACTTTTGTTTAGGGGGGAGGCAAAAAAATTTTTTGACACTATTGTTCTTTAAAACATTATGTTATTTTATATTTTTAAAAATTTATAAGAGCATTTTGCAAATTTTCAAAAGTTTGGGGGGAGGGGGCAGTGGCCATTAGGGAGATGGATTTTGGTACATTCAAATATCTAAGCGATATCCCATTAAAGTGCTTAGCACAACACAAGTTTGACCAGGGGCGGACACAAAGGGGGGAAGACCCCCCCCCCCCCCCCCCCCCCCCCCCCCCCCCCCCCCCGAAACTTTTGAAAATTTGTAAAATGCTCTTATAAATTTTTTAAAAATACAAAATAACATAATGTTTTAAAGAACAATAGTGTCAATTTTTTTTTGCCCCCCTAAACAAAAGTTTTGGTCCGCCACTGAGTTCGACCAAGAGGTAGCCTTTTTAAACCCAATGCCTGTGACATTATTGTTTGTCCACATGACTAAATCAATCAGCTCTTTACTTGAAGGTATTTACCTAACTATGTAAATAATCCATGCTATACTAGTTTGTCTCTGGTCATATATTATAATTGTGTCTAATTGTGAATGATAAGGATTCGTACTCAGCTATTGATGAGACATTCCGAGAGACAAGAAACCTCAGAGAACTGGAATGTAAACAACATTTGTCCTGGGATTATGAAGAGGCTGAAGATACTTGAAAAACAAGAGAAAACTAGTCAATGCTTTACCAGGGCATCAGGGTGATAAGGGTATTTCGTGAACTACAAAACATAAACAGGGGTATCTTGTGAACTTCAAAACATAAACAGGGGTATTTCGTGAACAACAAACTTAAATTGGGTATATTATAAAATTTAAAATTTTTCCAAAAAAAAAGTAGCCGAAAAATTGCGAATTTTTCAAAAAAAAAAAAGAGAAAAAACGGGTCAAGGGCAAAATAGTCATTTTCTAGGGGAGGTTAACGGAATATTTGACCCAGTTTTTAAAAGGGGTATTTTGTGAATTAGCGAAGAAAACAAGGGTATCTTGTGACAGTTTCAAAAAAGGGGTATATTATGAATTATGAAAAAAAACAGGGGTAGATTGTGAATTTCCCCTTTTTCTTTTATAATATTTGTGGGTGCTTTATGTGTGTAATAATAATATGTTAACCGACCATAATGATCCTATTAATATTTTTCTCGTAATAATTAGGTTTGAACCTAAAATCTTTGATTCTGAGATATCACTCCACACCCAACCAAACCAACTTCAAACATATACCACCTACATCATTTATGTATTAGTTATGTCCGTATAATAATGTTGGAAGTCCCGGTTGGGAGAAAGGAAGAACATTTTGACGGGAAAGATTACGTTGACAACGGATCTTTTATATATATATATATGCTTGCTTCATCAACAGTTACATGACATGAAGAAATTAGATGGCGCAGAATACACATAGCAATGGCATTCGAGCTATAGAGTAGCATTAACAATAATACGTACACGTACCTAAATACGTTTGTGGCCCGAATGTTATTATGCTATTCATTATTGTCTAGTATCGTTGCAATTATGAATATTCCACAGTCTTTTTCTTAAAGAAAGAAGAGGTTTCCCTCTGTCGAAGGTTTTCTCTCTGTATTTAGGGTTCTACGAACCTT
Source organism: Limonium bicolor (assembly GCA_023374045.1). NCBI lineage: Eukaryota > Viridiplantae > Streptophyta > Magnoliopsida > Caryophyllales > Plumbaginaceae > Limonium > Limonium bicolor. The sequence continues at coordinate 43,144,853 of CM041778.1, forward strand.
TTCAGTTCCATCGCCATGCATTGGCTAGCAGAGTTGCTGATTCCCGCACCGCCAACCATCGCCCGTCTAGCAGTTTTTGACACAAATCACACGGAATTAAGGCTTTTAAGCCACGTTTTACACATTTCATTGCTTGGCAATCTTTTCACCGTGGCTCTTCAGCTTCTCCGACCCCGGCACCAAGTTTTAAAGCGATTCCTTCGCTGCATCCAGACCTTTCGCCTTCTCCTACTGCTAGTCTCTGTATACCCTCAGCGACTGCACCCTCTCCTCCTCCTGTTGTTTTCCTACAATAAACTTGTCTTTCCAGGTATGGCTAGTTCCTCTTCTAAGGTTGATGATATTGCCGCTCAGTGCGCGAACTTGGCACTTACTGCGGCTGAAGAAGCATCTCTGGAGGTGTCTGATGTTGCCAACGCTGAATCAGGAGTTAACTATGCTTGCTCTCTGCTAGGTAAGCTTCTCATTGCACGGTCTGTTGATCTCAAGGATATGGCACGTTCTTTTTCTAAATATGGAGGGTAGAGGATCAGTTGAATAGAAACCGACCCTGTCCAAGTTCCCTTTTAATCCATGCATTTTTAGAAGGATTGCATGTTCCCCTTGAATTTGGAACTTCTTTTGGGTGTGCACCCCCAATAGAGTCATCTTCAGGTTGACCATTAACGCTCCTTCATCAATAATGTTTGTCTTGTTCATCTATAGCACCTCATGACGGGCTAGAGCCTGATAGAGTGGACCTTGATGTGGAACTTTGGCTCTGCGCAAAACAACTAGAGTCTTGCCTGAAGGTTGGAGTCCATCTTAAAAACCAAAGAGCATTCTACCATCTCGTTGATTATCTTCAAATGGAGTGTGTCAGCCAAACCTTCATCTGATCATACCACATGTAGGATCGGACGGCTGACTCAAACCAACTCAAGGTGTGAGTCTGTGAGATGGTTTGATTCAATCGAACTAAGTATATGGAAGCACTGATGATGTGGAAACACTCAGTCGAACAAAGTGCGCGGAAGCAGTTACTTGAACTCAAAAGACTCAGAAGAAGTAATTGAGAGAATGCTCAAAAGATGGAAAGACTTAACCGAACTCAGCAGGATACACAATATAAGTTATTTTACTTCCTGGTCAAAACAAAACAACTTATAATGCCCACTCAGTAGATGAGATCTACTTCATGGTTTTCACTCACTCACCCAATACAATCTCTGATCAGCTCAATGACAAGTGCAGTGAAAACTAGGTCTTACCTAGAATGACTCTATCGATATGCACAAACGAATCTAGTACTTCTCTCGCTCTTTCTCTCTCTCTCTCTCTAAAATAGGCAAAGCTTTCTCTAAACAAATGCTCTGAATAATTCTCTCTGGAAAGCTATAATAAGAAACGAAATGACAAGTCTCTTATATAGTTGTTAGGATCTGAACGTTGGAAAGAGTCAATTCTGAAATTTCAGCAACAACGACTCTTTCCTTGAATTTCAGAAGCTAAAGCCAAATTTTGGAAGCTGAAACCACGTCTTATGATTATTGCTATGTTGAGAGAATTTTGGTCCAAGTCTGAACGTTGATGTCCGTTGTAAAGTCAATGTAGTTGCTGTACTTGCTCCTTAATTGTCGCAACTGACCGACGGACTCTCTCGAATTATCAGAAAGTCAAGGTTTTGGATTTTGCTCAAATTTGCATGAATTGCGGCCCAAGGATGATAGTTGATGACCGTTATGGTTTAGTGGATGTTGCTCCTTGAATTTTGTAACTGATTGACAAATTCACATGGATGAACTCTCTCATTCTTTCGGTAAAGACATAGAGACTCACTCGATCTAAGAGCTCACTCGATCTTCCAGTATGGGGGAGACTCGTTCGATCTAAGGACTATCTCAGCAACACCTTCATACTCCAACAATTTCCCCCTTGTTGCTGATGATAACAAAACTATTTTTGTGAATCCCGAATGAGTCAATATGCAAAACTAGACAAGAACAAAAAGACTTTTGGGGAACCTACCCTATCCAAGTTCCCCCTTAATCACAACATAGATTGAGTAACTCTGTTAAAGTTCCCCCTGAATTGATGAGCACAATTTGGCAAACCATAACCTACTAAGAGAGATTAGAAAAAAAGAAATATATGCCTAAAAATTGCAACCAACCCGATCTGGTTCCAACAGAGTAAAAACGAAACAGAATATCAAAAAATTCACCTAATACCTAGTCACATAGAGACTAAGTCAATCCAGATCATAACCAGAGTGACCCGTTCGAAGAGAGACGAGATTCACTACTTCCACTCTTTTGCTGTCATCAGTAAGGGATGTTTGCAACGGAGCCTAAGTCAATCCGTACTTTAAAAAACAAATATACTGTATCTATAACGCAAACATACTCATGGACGACAAGGGGTATGAAGTATTGTCATATTCCACAATACCTTTCAATGCCACATACTCATAACTTGTAATGATCCCTGTTGCATTGAATTGCAGTTTTGAAGACTTTATAGCTCTATATTTGCAATTCATAAATATTTAACAATTTAAGCACACAGGGACTGTCTCCATCCCCCAGACTTTTCTCTCCACCCATGTAACAGCTTTGGGCCAACTTTTCGCACCCTTAGGAAGTTAGGTGATGAAGCACCCTTAAAGGCTTAATAACCTAGTGGACGAGGTCCGTTTTGGTTCAGGAGAAACAAGTTAGCGAAGTACCTTGCCTTTGTCCTCTCTCCTTTTTTTTACGAAAACCACTAAAGGACACAAAGAACATACACAGTATATCGATATGAGAACACAGATTGACTCAAACAGTATGCAAACAACACCTACTAATTATTACAGCTAAGGGAGAAGAGAGACTACCGTCTTACGTTGATTGAGTCATTCCGATTGTTGAACGCAGTGCCTCGGATATGGTGGTAGGAAGAGGCTTGGTAAATATATATGCTAGCTGATCCTCTATTGGGACAAAGTCAAGTTGAATTAGCTTTTTCTCAACACAGTCCTTCAGGAAATGGAAACGTATTTCAATGTGTTTGGTTCTCAAATGTTGGACGGGGTTTCCATAGATTTTAAATGCACAATTGTTATCATAGAAAATACCAATTTGATCTCAGCAAAATTTTTCTTTGTAGAGGACCAAGAGACTAAGCATAGACCAAGGAATTTGTGCATTGCTAGAATTACTCTTTCGATCATGGAGGGAATCTGTCCAGTCAGAATCACTAAAACCAGATAAAGTAATATAGGGGAACGAAGGTACCATAGATGAAGTTGACTGGTTCCTTTTTAAGTATCAAAATATTTGCTTGACCGCCTTGAGGTGGGACTGTTTGGGTGTTGCTTGAAAGCGAGTACATAGACAGACTTAGTCGTTAGAATTAATGGCATTTAGACACTTCTTGTACAAATTTCCTTTTTTTACGTCCCGTCACTTCTAGAGATCTTGTACGTTCATTAAAACTTTGCAATCGACAGATGAGAAAAGTACTAAATTGAATCTTTCACAAATTTGAAAAACGCTTAACAGACTATGTAGAAGTCCAGTGACCAGATGGACTCCGTCTACCTTAAACTTGGAGGGGTTACCTACGGAGCCAACTCCCATCATTTCACCTTGATTGTTGTTACTAAAGGTAACCTTATCCCCTTTGTAGGTTGAAAGCGAGTTGAATTTGTCGAGATTTCCTGTCATATGTCTGGAGCACTCACTGTCCAAGTACAAATAGTCCATCTCCACGCTCGCTTCCACCTGCAAAAAAAATCACATGGAAGTTTTAGGAACCCAAATATACTTGGGTCCCCTTTTAGAACCAAATTTTTTCAACTTTTCTCGTGCCTCAAGGATAAGATTGAGTCGCTTGATATTAAATGACATATCCTTGTGAAGCTTTTCACAGGCACTATCTCGATGTCCAAGACATCCACAATAACCACAAATCTTGGTGGGGGGAAGGTTAACATATTTTTGTTGTCATTTCCACCAAGAATCAAAATGTTCTTTTTGTTTTTGGCGCTTAGTTTTATTGTTGGATTTGGAAATGTATTTTGGAATATCAAATTTGCCCTTATGCCACTTGGGCTTGGATTGAGTGGATCCAACTCCAGATCGTAGATTGACAATCTCTTCAGAAAATTTTTCTACTTTCTTTCGAAGATTATCACGATCTTGACTGACTTCCTTAGTCTTGGAGTTGGCCCACTCAGGCAATTCAGAGGGAGTGAGCTGTTTGATGAAATTGACTGGTTTGAGAGAGAGTGCATGCTATTTTTCTTTCAGCTTCTGAGTGAGTTGTTTGACAGTGGAATTTAAGGAGATGACCCTAGATTCAGAACTGTTTTAACTCATTTTGAAGAGCACAACATTTATCGGTGAAAAAAGTAAGATCTTGCTTGAGAGAGTTAATATGAGTTAGCAACTCTTTCTGTTTCTTTTGGTTGGATTCAGTAAGAATCTTGGATTTGTTGAGCTCCTTTTTAAGGGAGTCAAATTTACGCCTCGAGTCTTGCAGATCCAACCTAAGTGAGCAGGAGATAGTCTTGTGTTCCTCAGCTTCATCTCTCAAAGCATACATAAAGCCTCTGGAAATCTTGAGTTCCTTAGTTAATTCGGTAATTTTTCTATTGAGATCATCCTTAAGCGAGTTAGTTTCAGAAACCATTTTAGCAATCAAAGTCATAAAACCCATAGGAGATATACGGTAAAGGTCTGTCTCTAAATGAGATCTTGTTACCTCATTGTCAGGAATCATGGAATGAGTCTGGTCATGTGTCATGTCTTCTTGATTGGAATGTCAGCTAAACGAGGCTCTGATACCACATGTAGGATCGGATGGCTGACTCAAACCAACTCAAGGTGTGAGTCTGTGAGATGGTTTGACTCAATCGAACTAAGTATATGGAAGCACTGATGATGTGTAAACACTTAGTCGAACAAAGTGCGTGGAAGCAGTTACCCAAACTCAAAAGACTCAGAGGATGTAATTGAGAGAATGCTCGAAAGATGGAAAGAGTTAATTGAACTCAGCAGGATACACAATATAAGTTATTTTATTTCCTGGTCAAAACAAAATAACTTATAATGCCCACTCAGTAGATTAGATCTACTTCGTGGTTTTCACTCACTCACCCAATACAATCTCTGATCAGCTCAATGATAAGTGTAGTAAAAACTAGGTCCTACCTAGAATGACTCTATCGATATGCACAAACAAATCTGTACTTATCTCGCTCTTTCTCTCTCTCTCTCTCTAAAAAATAGGCAAAGCTTTCTCTAAACAAATGCTCTGAATAATTCTCTCTGGAAAGCTACAATAAGAAACGAAATGACAAGTCTCTTATATAGTTGTTAGGATCTGAACGTTGGAGAGAGTCAGTTCCGAAATTTCAGCAACCAACGACTATTTCCTTGAATTTCAGAAGCTGAAGCCAAATTTTGGAAGCTGAAGCCAAGTCTTATGATTATTTCCACGTTGAGAGAATTTTGGACCAAGTGTGAATGTTGATGACCGTTGTAAAGTCAATGTAGTTGTTGTACTTGCTCCTTAATTGTCGTAACTGACCGACATACTATCTCAAATTATCAGAAAGTCAAGGCTTTGGATTTTGCTCACATTTTGCATGAATTTCGGCCCAAGAATGATAGTTGATGGCCGTTATAGTTAGTGGATGTAGCTCCTTGAATTTTGTAACTGGTTGACGAATTCACATGGATGGACTCTGTCGTTCTTTCGGTAAAGACAGAGAGACTCATTCGATCTAAGAGCTCACTCGATCTTTCAATATGGACGGAGACTCGTTCGATCTAAGGACTATCTTAGCAACACCTTCATACTCCAACAAGTTCCCTGATGAGGAGCGCATGTTTGATGTGCTTGGCCAAGGGCCATGGACTTTTGAAGGATGCTTGCTGGTTTTGACTGAAATTGACAGAGACAAACCATCCCGTGCTCATGTTTTTCAATTTGTTCCTTTCTGGGTGCGAGTTCATGACGTACCCATGTGGTTTCTTAACCCTACGTTTGCTAAAAGAGTTGGGAACAAGATAGGCAATTTTCTGGAATATGTCGATTTCGACAAGAGGTTTGCTAGTTCTTTTCTTCGAATTAAGGTCATGATTGATCTCACTCGTCCTTTGCTTCGGTTTGTCACTATCACCATTGCTGGAAAACCCACTGTCCTACGTTTATCCTATGAGAGATTGCCCACGCTGTGTTTTATCTGCGGTTTCTTTGATCATGTTGTTAAGGACTGTCCACATAAGTCTGAGGTTGCGGGAGCTGCTTTCCCTTATGGATTATGGTTGAAATCAAGTACGTTTGGATTTGGGCGGCCCCGCTTAGCTTCACCTTCTCCTGCTGCCTTGAAGCCTCCTTCTTTGCCGGTGGCTCCTACAACTTCCACCCACCCTCAGCTCCGTGCAATGAAGGGTGTTGAGCACAATGCATCTGCAGAACCAGCCAATGCGGAGGTGGGAGAAGGGGAGATTGTTCCTTCACCGACGAGTTCGAGCAATCACAAGCGCAAGAAGGAGGAAGATGTTTGTGTTTCTTCTGAAGTTGAAGTGTCTACAAATGTTGAAGTTGCTGAGCCATCCAAGCGTGTAAAAAGTGGTGATCCAGGTGACTCTCCACCACAGGCGACTCCGGGGGCAGCCTCGGGTCGCCCAGAATAATTTCCGTTTTGGTGGCGAACTGTAGTGGATTAGGTGCTGCTGCAGCTGTTTGCTGGATCTTGGGGGTGGTGGTTGCTGAGGCACCTCTTTTTGTTCTCTTGTTAGAAACTAAGTTATCTTATTTTGAGATGCATCGGTGGCATCTAGGTTTTGAGGGTATAATTGGGTAGCGGGGGATAGTGAGGGTAGGAAAGGTGGGGTGGCCATGTTTTGGCAAGATAATTTTGATGTAACTTTGTTAGGTTTTTTGGCTCACCATGTGGATGTTTTGATTTGTAATCTTGGGGTGATGAAGTGGAAACTCACGGGAGTCCATGGCTGGTCTAATGTAATCGAAAAAATGGAAAAACATGGCAGTTATTACGTTATCTTCGTGCGCAGTGGAAAGGGTCATGGCTTATTGGTGGCAATTTTAATGAAGTTTTGAATCTGGCTGAGCACCGTGGACGTGGGTTCCGTGCTCAATCAGCAATGGCTGCTTTCCGTTCTTGTCTTTCAAATTGCTCTTTGTCAGACTTGGGCTATCGTGACACTTGCTTCACCTATACCAATCGTGTAGGCTTTCCATACAATATCAAGTGTAGATTGGATCATTTTGTTGCCAATGATTCATGGTTGGCTATTTACCCCGATATGCAGAATTATCATCTTCGTTGGGGATGTTCGGATCATAAACCAATTAAGTTATTGCTGCAGCCTACTACCCGTCATGGCCCAAAGCCTTTCCGGTTTGAAAATTGTTGGGCACAAGATGATTAATGCCACACTATGGTGCAGTTTATGTGGGTTCAGCCACCTGCAAATTATGAAAGTGAGGTCAAAGCCTGTGGACATGCACTTCGAGCATGGGGAAAGAAGATTTGGGTGGAAACGCAAGCTCTGCGACGTGCCCAGGAAGAGCTTGATTACATTGCCCATCAACCACCTACGTTGCAAAATTTGACCAAGTGGAAGTCGAGCTCTTTTGTTGTTGATTCGTTATTATTGCGTGAGGAAGTAAGACTTCAGAAACACTTTCGCCAAACATGGTTGCAAGCTGGTGATAGAAATAATAGATTGTTCTATAATCGTTTCCGTGCTCGATCATGATTAAATGCAATTTTCTCACTATCTTCACCCTCTCTACCAACTGCAACCACTTGGCCTGGTGTGGAATTTGTGGCACTGGATGATTTCCAATCCCTATTCACCACTACCAATCCTCACCCTGATTTGTATCTTTTGGCATGTGTGGAAGATTGAGTCCCGGTTCATATGCATGACTCAATGGGCCTACCTTTTACCAGTGATGAAGTGGTAGTTGCTTACAAGCAATTGAACCCTTCAAAGGCACCTGGCCCAGATGGAATTAATGGGGGGGGTTTCTCCGTACTTATTGGCCCATTATTAGTGAAGAGTTTATTGCCACAACTTTGGATTTTCTTAATTCAAACATTTTGCCCACCTTTGTCAATCATACCCACATTGCACTTATCCCTAAAAAGTAAGGGGCCTCTTCTATTATGGATTTTCGACCAATTTCTTTATGTAATACACTGTATCATGTCATCTCTAAAGTATTGGTCAATCGTGTGCAGTCAGTAATGCCTTTTGTCATATTGGAAAATCAGGGTGCTTTTGTCAAGGACCGTCTAATCTCTGGTCAGGTTCTGATTACGCATGAGACTCTGCATCTTATGCACACCTCTAAGGCAAAGGTTCGAGGATTCTTTGCTTATAAAGTAGATATGTCCAAAGCGTTTGATAGGGTTGAGTGGTCTTTTATTTTGGAGGTTCTGAACCGCATGGGCTTCCACCCTTTTTAGAGCAAAGCGCTTGCACCACAGGTCAACCAATACTCTGGGTTCACTCTCAACGGGCTTCCTTCGCCTATTACCAATTTACTCTTTGCTGATGATTGCATCCTTTTTGGAAAGGCTACGGTTTCAAATGCCCAAGATTTAGCTAATATTCTTGAGGATTTCAAGCAAGCATCTGGGCAGTGCATTAATATTGACAAGTCAGCAATTATGTTCTCCAAGCAATAGCCTATCCCATTGTGCGATGCGGTTGCGTCTACTCTAAGGGGATGTCTCGTGAATGACTTGGGGTATGTATTTGGGTTTTCCAGTCAAGATGGGCCGTAATCAAAATTCCATTTTTGCTTACATAAAAGATAGAGTGGCGAAACGAATACATCAATGGTCCCATCAGATCTCCTAGGCAGGGCAGTTAAACCTGATCAAGTCTGTTTTGCAAGCTATTCCCACGTATGTTATGTCTATTATTATCTTACCCCAAGCCCTATTGAAAGCAATTAAGAGCATGATTTCAAAGTTCGGGTGGAGTGGGTCCTCTACAAAATCATCTATTCATTGGACAAACTAGAAAACAATGTGCCTTCCTTTCAGCTCTGGGGAATTAGGTTATCAGGATCTTTGTAGTTTTAATAGGGCTCTTCTAGGGAAGCAGTTGTGGCGCATCTTGGTAAACCCTCACTCTCTCCTTTCCCGCTTTTACACAACTCGTTATCTTGGTCAAACACCTCTTCTGCAAGCTCAACCAATGTCTAACTCAAGCTCAATTTGGAGAGATCTCTTGGGTGTGCAAAACCTGATTGATTTGGGAGGACGTAGGCATATTGATAATGGTCACACCACGTATGTCAATGGCCGTTGGCTCCTTTCGAAAGAAGGAGGCAGGCCGTATCTTTGGTCGGTTCTGCATTTTCTTCAACATGCTAAGGTGTTTAACTTAATGCTCTCTCCTCCTGCCTGGAATATTCCTCTCTTGTAGGACAACTTCCATCCGGAGGATGTGCAACACATTTTGAATCTTCCTCTCCCCAATGACAGTACATGCTCAGACACATGGTTATGGAGCTTCACCTCAACTGGACACTATTCTGTCAAGACGGTCTATCATAGTGATGTTGCCCTCTCTTGATCCACGCAACCAAGTACGTCTACCTTATCAGTTAAGCCTCAGGGTTTAGCTAGTAAGCGTTTATGGAAGACGGATATGCCACCTCATGTTCACCTTTTTGGTTGGTAGGTTTTGCATGGCGCTATTCCCATGCATGGAGATATTGGCTCATAGATTGCACCGCGCAGACCTATCATTGTGCCCAGTTTGTGGGGGCAATAAAACTTTGCCCCATGTCTTTTTCAACCGCCCCTCTGTTAAACAATACTAGGACCGTCTTGCAGTGCCTCATCCACCGCTACTTATCATAAATTCTGAGTTTGTTGATTGGTTCACGCAATCATGCACTACCAGGTTTGCCTCCGATTTGTGCATCCTCACTTCACTCCTTTGGAGGGTTTGGTATGCCCGGTGCCAATTAGTTCATCTTCGAGTTCAAACTTTCGAGGCTGGATGGTATCAAGCTGATAGTTTTCTTCAAAATAGTCTGTCCCTCCCAGGCTCCTCTTCTCCTACCAGTTTGTATGCTCATCCCTCCTCCTACACTCACTTGGGTTGAGATTTTTGTTGATGCAAGCCTTGACCAGTTTTGTTGTTTTGGACTAGGGGCTGTTGTTATGGACAATGGAGCTGTCACTAGTGCAGCAGTTTCGACTGGCACGGGGTTTTTAGAACCTTCACACGTCGAGGCCCTGGCTCTTGTTTTGGGCATTGATATTGCTAAGCAGCATGGGTTTCAGCATATTCGTGTTTTGTCGGATTGCAAAAGCATTGTTGACTATGTTTCAGCTAACCATGCAATGGACGACCAAACGATGGATTTTCTTAATTGTCTGCTTACTCAACTACCGTCTATACTTGATGTTGCTTGGTTTCATGTTAGTCGAGATAACAACACTGTAGCTCATAACCTAGCATATCATACTAGAAAAGCTTAGCTCTCTAGGAATTGCTGAAAGTCTTCTGACTTTCCCTCCTTTGTGCACACTTTATGTTCTTAATATCAATATATGTTCCTTGGTTAAAAAAGTATCATTGCATTTATGATTAAAATTAAACCCATAAAGTATAAGGAAGCAACTTTTATTTAATTTTTAACTTATTATATAGCTATTGTGTAGTATCAAGCGTAGTATATAACAATTTACAGTTCCGAAAATCTACACCGAGAGGGTGTTTAAATTTCCTTTTGCATCCTTTAAATATATATTCTAGAATATTTTACAACAATATGATTTTGGGTCTCATTTTTTTCTAATTTATTTTGTACCTTTTAAAAGTTATATAGATCGATCATATTTATTTTTTATTATTAGTTCAGGATGGGGAATATATATATAGATATATTATTAGGTGTCATATTAATAAAATATATTATTTTATTTATTAAAAAATTCTCATTTTTATTATAGACAAGTTTTTAATATTTTTCTCTTTTATCACTAATTATTTGTATTTTAACTTTTTTAAAAAAAATTATTTTTTTATTATCGTTACATAATCAATACCAATATTGATCCGTATAATTAAAAGCAATTCATATAATTAAAATAGTTTTAATTTTCCTACGTCAACCGACATATAAAAGTGGAATCCAAAACATGAGTTATTAAATCAAAGGGTCACTACGCTCAGTCGGGTTTTCACTTCGCTCAGTCGGAAAATGACCATTTTGCCCCTGCTTTAATATCTTTCAGAAATTACTATATTTAACCACAATTTTTAACATATTACGAGGTGACCCCAAATTTCATTATGCACAGTCAGAATTCCAATACGCTCAGTCAGAAAATGACCAATTTAGGGGCTAATGTAGGCAAAATTTATTAAAAGCGGTTTGAAAAAAGCAAAGAAGGATTCTGAAGTACTTATATAAGTAAAAAAATATATCATAAAAATTATCATCAAAGTATACCATGACAAAGTAGACGAAAAGACGAACGCGTCGGCGCAAACGGATCGAAAAACGGAGCTATAACGAAGAAGATATGGCAATTTTAAGACCGAAACTCGGCGCCAGCGCCGATAAAGAAGGGCCGGCGCCGGCGCCGGTAAAGAAGACCGCGCGCGGGCGCGCGTCACTGTTTACCGGCGCCGGCGCCGGCCCTTCTTTATCGGCGCCTGCGCCGGGTTCCGATCTTAAAATTGCCATATCTTCTTCGTTATAGCTCCGTTTTTCGATCCGTTTGCGCCGACGTGTTCGTCTTTTCGTCTACTTTGTCATGGTATACTTTGCTGATAATTTTTCTGATATTTATTATTTCTTCTTAAGCACAACATTAACTATCATCGACGTCTTGTTCAAAATTGTCTATCAACCACTAATTACATGTCCGTTGAAGAAGAATCTATTTGAAATTCATTGAAATTTTCTATCATTTCCACCAATTTCACGTCCATTGACGAAGAATCTATTTGAAATTATCAAAATTTCCTATCAATATCAATATTAACTATCATTATCGACATTAACTATCATTGATTTCTTATTCGATAGTAAAACGAAGTACGGCTGAGGCGGACCGTAGGGAACACAATGCATGCTACAGGGCTAGTACGAGGAGACGACGTCCCCCGACTTGATTAGTGCAAACACAGACTTGATTAGTGCAAACACATTTGGATTTCATGTACTGGTAGTCAACAAAATTGTTAATTGTTCTGGGATTTAGAATGATATGTGTATCGAATAAGTTGTAACATTATGAGAAATGACGTGCGAACAATGTTGTTTGAAAATGAAACTCCGAAATAGAATCGCTTTTGAAGTCCTGAAAATATGTTACAAAGATGTATATATTTTCACTTGTTATAAAAAACACATTTTTTGAGCAATCTCCGACGACAAACCGATCTCGCTTTTGAAGTGTTGAAAATATGTTTCTACGATGACATTTTTTGAGCAATTTTGATGATTGTCAAATAAATTATTCTTTAATGGACATGAATTTAGTGGAATTGATAGGTAAGTTCGAACAAGACATCGATGATAGTTAATGTCGATACATCTAACTATTTAGATTGGTGTCCGTTCATCTGTTAATTAGAATAGAACATGCTTGATTATTTTACTATCAAATAGATTCTTCTTCAACGGACATGTAATTAGTGGTTGATAGGCAATTTTGAACAAGACGTCGATGATAGTTAATGTTGTGCTTAAGAAGAAATAATACATATATCATAAAAATTATCAGCAAAGTATACCATGACAAAGTAGACGAAAAGATGAACGTGTCGGCGCAAACGGATCGAAAAACGGAGCTATAACGAAGAAGATATGGCAATTTTAAGATCGGAACCCGGCGCAGGCGCCGATAAAGAAGGGCCGGCGCAGGCGCCGGTAAACAGTGACGCGCGCCCGCGCGCGGTCTTCTTTACGGCGCCGGCGCGGCCCTTCTTTATCGGCGCTGGCGCCGAGTTTCGGTCTTAAAATTGCCATATCTTCTTCGTTAGATCCGTTTTTCGATCCGTTTGCGCCGACGCGTTCGTCTTTTCGTCTACTTTGTCATGGTATACTTTGATGATAATTTTTATGATATATTTTTTACTTATATAAGTACTTCGGAATCCTTCTTTGCTTTTTTCAAACCGCTTTTATTAAATTTTGCCTACATTAGCCCCTAAATTGGTCATTTTCTGACTGAGCGTATTGGAATTCTGACTGTGCATAATGAAATTTGGGGTCACCTTGTAATATGTTAAAAATTGTGGTTAAATATAGCAATTTATGAAAGATATTAAAACAGGGACAAGATCGTAAAGTTTTTTAAAATTCCGACTGTGCGAAGTGAAAACTCGACTGAGCGAACGAGTTCAGTAATTCTATCCTAGATCGCTTTTTTTAAAAAAATAAAATAATTCTATCCTAGATCACCGCCGTCCTACTGGGACTTGTTTCAGAACTTTCTCAGCGGGCTAAGTTTTTCTTTATTATAAGCAGTTGAAAGTTCCTGATAATCAATCAAGCCACGGGGGCTTGGGTCCGCGGGCCAACCATTCATCAATGTATTTTTTTTTTTTTGCACGAAAAATAATCAATGTAGAAAGTGTAAGAAAATTCATAGGCAGTCGGCCGGAATGTATGTCACTCTCTATATACTCTTATGTTTTTTATTTATAATTAGTATATATCCTCTACATATATGTATCCACATATTATTTTTAAAAAAAAAACTATCCACATGCATACTATTATACTCCCTCCGTCCTGAATTGACCGTCATGTTTGCTTTATGGCACGTTTTTTCACTTCAATATTAAGCATATAAGATAAAATAATTTTATAAAACTAAATTTTGTAACATATAGTTTATCATGTAAGGAATCATATGCAAAATTTAAATTTTTAAAATTAATTTATCTTATATGTTAAAAATTAAAGTCAAATGACATGTCCAAACAATAAACAGGACGGTCAATTCAGGACGGAGGGAGTAGTAGTGTTGTAGAATTGGTAAACGGAAGATTTTTCATGGCAAGTAATCTGATTTCCACAAGGATGTTCACAGTTCACATGCCAGAAAGATGAATCTGCGAGGAAGTTTCCTCTACCTTGAAAAAAAAAGAAACTACACATTAATGAGCTTTTTCATATGGTATGTCAAACATCAAACTGATTATCAAGAATGGTTTACGATCGCAGAATCAAAGGCGCAGGTATAGACACCTTTCGCGACATTTCTGGAATAAAAAAAAGGCCCCCCATTACTTTCTTTTGTGTTGCATTTAACAAGATGAGACATTAATTATTTTAATTTTTCTAAGTTGTCTTCAGCTAATTGTGGTTAACCAATTAGGTAAGTGTAAACGTATGGTGATGAGTCAGAGCACATAATCAGATCGAACCATTATCAAACGACACGTAGTCATAAAAAGGATAATGAAAAAAACTTGCAAACTCCCCTAGGCCTTAATCTATCTAATCTGCCCTCTCTAGCTAGATCTAGAGGACAGAAAAATAGTACTCCCTCCGTTAATTAATATCTGTCATTTTATGATGTGATTCTTGTTTAAAAATATCTGTCATTCTAGCTTTTGACACACTTCTTTCCACTTTTACCCCTACTATTCAATATAAAAGTAATTATTATCTAAATGGAAAAGTAAAAGTAGGGGTATATGCGTCATTGTCCTACTTTTCTTAATAAGTGTGCAAGTTTCTAAAATGACAGTTATTGTTGAACGGAGGAAGTATCACGCAATGTAATAGGTATGGTATTATTAAGTAAATCAACTCACACCTAGATTTGAATAAGAGAAGAGTTTAGAGCTAATCAGACGCTAGCTAGGTCTTGGGTGAAAAACTAAGTACTCTACATTATGATGTTGAATGTAACCTTGTGTGGGGATGATAAACATAAAAGAAAAGGTAGTGCTAGAGTACAATATATAGTGCCACATATAAAACAACCACAAAACAGCCAGACCAAAACAACCACAAAACAACCATACCGAACGAAGAGGGTGGTCAACTTCACATTTTCTTGGCTACAGGTCACTGTAGCTAGATAGCTACATCCAAAGAGAAGGAGCAGCGGGCGAGCGTGGTATGCTCTTTTTTTTTTTTTTTACTTTCATGCGTGCGCAGCAGTTTTTTTTTAAAATATTTTCCTTTTTCTTACTTAGGTGCCATTCGATATTGAGATTGATGAGTTTCATCCAGCTTAAAGCTTGTCCATGTGTCTATTTATAATTTGTCCAACTTAATAAAAAAGTCTTATCTAAAGACACATGTAAGTTTCATATTTGTTAACCATGGTAACTACATTAACTCAATCTAGCTTTATTGGAAACGCTGTTTTGTCCGCGTTTCACCGAACGGTGCCTAAATCATAAAAACTTTAAATTGTTATAAGTTTTAACATATAAGTCCAAAATGAAAAAAAATTATATCATTGTTCATCTAAATTCGAGCACTTCAAAATAAGACCAGTCATGGATATGTTTTAACAACTTTTTTAAAAAAATTATTTTTACATGTATACCATGATATTTTAATGTGAGGATGTATGTACATATTTTAATGTGAGAATGTACATGTTAAAATGTGACGATGTACATGTTTAAATGTGAGAATGTACATGTTCTTTAATGAACATCTGTACATGTTTGTATGGTCATATGTACATGTTTGTATGACCGTTTGTACAAGTGTTCTTCCGTATATGTACAGGTTTTAATTTAAGGATGTACATATTTAATGATCCGTACAGGTTTATATGACTATCTATATGCTTTTAATGCGAGGATGTACATGTTTTTACGTGAGGATGTACACATTTTAGTGAACATTTGTACAGGTTTGTATGACAATCTGTACAAGTTTTCTTTTACGTTCTGTGTTCCATACATGTAAAAATATTTTTTTAAGTTGTCAAAATATATCCATGACTGGTCTTGTTTTAAAGAGCTTGAATTTAGATGAACAATTATATAATTTTTTTCATTTTGGACTTATATATTAAAAGTTACAACAATTTAAAATTTTTTTGATAAAAAAGAAAAAAATAAAACAAAACAAAAAACAAAAGCGCCGGGCCAGGGGTGTTAAAAAAACACCAAAACAAACGACGCAGCGAGGGGATGTAGCCAGTTGGCTACATTCATATGTAGCCAGTTGGCTACATTCATATGTAGCCAGTTGGCTACATTCATATGTAGCCAAGACTGATTGGGTCAACTTTAAGCAAAACTGGATATGTGGTTACTACCTCGCGATGGATTATCTTTGGTTATTCAGGGTGGCTTCGTTCGGTCATCGCATAATCTTGGCTGTTTTGGGAGTGGTCTCCACGTGGGTCCCACGTGGGTCCTACGTTCTACTCCAATAATATACTGCCACATATAAAACAACCACAAAACAGCCAGACCAAAACAAGTTTCTCTGTATATATGTGCATTAGTTATATTTTTTAATAATTAAGTATTTCAATAAAAAATACAATGTCACATATTGCACGAAGTGAGGCAGATTCTACTACTAGCTAAAGATCTTTATTGTCAGGTCACTAATGAGAAGTTTGCCCTAAGCAGTTTTGAAAGCATCATCTGTGAGCATAGAGAGAGCTCCCATCAGAGATGCCATGAGCCTAAGGATGGGTGGGGATTGACTCGGACAGCTGCTCGCGAACTACCTCTAGAGCTAGCACTAGAAGAGCCTTGGGGTCAAAGAAATGTCATTTGAGCTTTAGTAAATTTTCTCGTGTAAGTAAGCATGTTAGTAGAGGCAAGAATAAAGTAAGATCTAAGAGTTAAGGAATGAGTTTGCCACAATGTTTTTTTTAGGTAGGGAACTAAGGTCTAGTAAGGTATGAGCACTTTTATATTTTGAGTTTGTTGGCTTCTGATTGTATACCGTTAATACGGTTTTATTGGCCTTGTGCCCAATTATAAAAAAACATATTACACGTTATGAAGGGCATCAAAACCGCAGCAGCCTACCCGTTTATGCTCCTAGTTTCAACATTTGTCTTGTTAAAACCTCTATAGATAAAATGTTGTAAGAAAAAATTCTATAGGGAAAGGTATACAAAATGTTGGATTTCTACCCACTCTTACAGAAACAACAGATCCTCTTTTAGATTGGTAGAGCTTGAGAATCTTTCACTTGTCACCAACTCTTGGTTCATCTCCATAATCCAAAGTTTGATATGTATATAGGTGTTTATATTTCTAAATTTTGTAAAATTAGTTGTTGGCCATCTAAACGTAGCAACTTACAGGTTTTACAAAACTAATAATTAAAAAGAAAAGAAATTATTATAACTACCTGGTAGTATTTACATAATTAAAATTTAAGTCCCCACCCAACAGTTAAGATTCGCAAGACATAAATAATAAACTATCAGATTGTGGAAAACTTAGACTAGGGTTCTGGCCTATAACACATTTGATAGTATATTTGTAACATAAATGGATGAGTCTCGTGTAATTTCCACGTGGATCTTACGCTTTATTCCAATAATATACTAAAATATGTAAAACAGTGATAAAACAACCAGACTAACATAACCATAAAACAATCATGTGAATAGAGCCTAGATGTAACATGGACACAAGATATATACATTGTCGGTGAAGTAAACCTTTTGTAGGACTTGTCTCGATGTTGCTTTCCCATCACCAAGTAACCAGACGACTGTTTTGCAGACAAATATTACTCTATCGGTATAGTTATTTTGTACTACCTCCATCCTAGTTTAACTGTCTTGTTTGCTTTTTGACATGTTTTCCACTTCAATATTAAACATATTAGTAAAATAATTTTATAAAATTAATTTTTGTAATGTATAGTTTATCACCTAAGGAATCGACTACAAAACTTAGATTTATAAAATTATATCATCTTATATGTTAAATATTGAAGTCAAACGACATATCCAAATAGTAAACAGGACGGTCAAGAAGGGACGAGGGAGTAATTGTTTTGGTCTGATTGTTTTACAATTGTTTTATACTATATATCAATATAATATTGGAGTTGAAACAGAGTATCACACCCTAATCCAATTCGATCCGACTTACTATCCTACGTTACCTGGCCTCGATTACAAATCTCGTAAGGGAGAAAGAGAGAGAGAGAGAGAGCCTTTTGTTAGAATCAAGCTTAAGTTCGATTGCCCAAATATCGCGTGTCCTATTTCATGAGGGTACACCCCTATTTATAGTATTTTGGGCCTGGTCTCAGGCTACCAGACTGTATTTTACATGTATAAGTACAATTTTGCCCTTTCCTAGCATCTTTGGCCGACCACAGACGGCCGGCCATACTACATTTTGCCTTGCCTAAGTCCTACTTTCATCCGGCTGAAGACGGCCGGATGCCTTATGCGTTTTTATCTCCATCCGGCTAGAGGCGGTCGGATGCTCCATGCGTCTTGTTTGGCTTGGTACCATTTCTTCCCTTCTCATCAGTCCCACAAGTTCTATTTTTCTGAATTTTTGGTGAAGAAAATAGAACTTCTGTGTCTTGTGCTTCGGTGAAAAATTTTATGGCTGCGGCCAACTCTGAGGTTCTTTGGCTTGCTGTTGGAGAAATATGTGACTACTTCTACCACTTAGACAGTGTACCTAATCGTTTTGCGGAATAGTGGAATTGTGGGGTGTCGAACTCTTGGGGACCTTGCTGTGGTTTAACTGATAGTGTAAATTAACTGAGAATTCTAATTAGACTGTTGAATAGAAACTCATCATTTTTTAGGAAGGTTGTGGTTTAACACTTAATGTAAATAAAAACAGTAAAAGAACAATTAATTAGAACAGAATAATAATAGCGGTTTATAAAACTCTTGTTTTTAAGAAGCACCCTTTGGGTTGTTCTGCTCACCTATTTTATCCAATTATTACTATAAACTTTACCATTTTAACAATAAACTCAGGAATTTTAATTAGTTCGTTGACCGGTCCTTGTACAATAAATCCTGATTAATTTAAATAACAAGCTGCAATCCTTGCCTAAGTTATTATAAATTAATCGCTTTATTAACAATTCCTGTTGGAGATAGATTAACCTATAAGCGAACCTCGCTTCTAGTCATTAACCCGTTTTGACTTCTTCTGTCTAGAACCTCGTCTCAGCACCGCATTTTAACAAGAGAACTACAAATATCACTTTAATAATCGGCCTGAATATTAAAGCGCATTAAGAACGAGAATCAAAAATTGCTTGAACAGATTATAGTAGAAAATATACGTAACACGATTGTATAAAATAAGCTTGCTTTCCAACCCGGGAGGCTAAAGTTATTACTCACACATAATTATAAAAACAAACAACGTAAGTACGACAGACATTAAAACTGAATAGATTTAACTGATAATATTTGGACGGAGGTTGGACAGAACAACGGTATGGAAAATGGAATGTTTTTATGGGATGAGATGAAGTGAGGATTTATGTGGAGATTATGTAGATGAGATGTATGATTTTTGGGAGAAAATGGAGATTTTATGGAGGAAAAATGGCATAAGTTTGGAGGTGGAATGAGATATGGATTAATGGAGGGTTGTAGGTGTATTTATAGAGAAATATAGGTAAAAGGGGGAGGTAAGGCGGTGGTGTTAACGTGTGAAGAGATAATGATTTTATCTCTTCACACTGCTGTTGTTGCGCCCTGTACGCTGGCAAGATCGACATGTCCGGACCACCATCCGGACCAGACTGGTCCGGACATGTCGAATTTCTTCTCGGGTGCGCTGGCGTGTCTTCGTCCGGACCAGGTGATCCGGACACTGGTCCGGACCAAGGGTCTTTTGCCTCTAAAATGTTCGTTTTAGCTCCGATTTGATCCCCGTTTTCGCCCACGCGTCGTCTCTTCGTGAACTTTGCTCTTAGCTTGGTTTTCCTCATATTTAACCAATAAATTTGTGAGATAATCAATAAAACATAACTAGAGGAAAAACATACGATAAGTGAGTAATATTATCCTGAAAGTAAGTAAGTACAAAGTAAATTAAACCCTTAAATGTATATGTATTTCTCACTTATCAAACTCCCCCACACTTATCTTTTGCTTGTCCTCAAGCAAATCTTTCTGACATAATGTTTAAACATGTTAAACAGACAATAATCAAGTAAGGAGAGCACAGGAGAGGTAATTGCCAATCTTTTCAGATTTTAAAAAGGGTACTAATAACATTAATAATATTTGATATATTTCTCCATTTCTGAGAATAACCCTGAAGTCCTACAAAAGAAAGAGAAACAGTACCATGAGAATTCTGCTTTTAACCTTGAGCCAATCCACCATTTTCTTTCACATTTCCTTTGAATGACAAGGGGCATGAAGTAAAATCTTATTCCATTATACCTTTCAATGCCACATACTCATGATCCATAATGAAGAAGTTTTTATCATTTTGGTACAGAATGTACAGATACTTCAATTTTGAAGTTCATTTTTCTTTTACCTCAGACTTTTCTCTCCACCCTTGTAGCGGTTTTGGGTCTACTATCCCAGATACCGAGTACCTTAGGTAGCCGGGTGATGAAGCACCCCTAAGAACTTAATAACCGAGTGGACGAGACCTGTTTAGGATCAGAATATGCCTGTATGGATCAGAGGAGTACCTTGCCTTGTTCTTTTTCCACCATTTCTTTCCAAATCAAATCCAGGCTCAAAGTCAAAACAAAATTCAAATGATAATTTCCTCAGAATTTTTAGCATTGAGTAAGGAGCAGAGTGGTAAAAAATTTTTATGTACCCTTTAAACCTGTTAATACTGGCATTACTCCCTTTATGGCTCATTCTTTGATTATTAATCACTTTTACAAATTTAAACACAGTGTCGAAAAGAGGCAAACTTAAGAGCAAGCTTTTGATTATTATCTCTCCCCCACACTTGAACTAAAGCAATGCCCTCATTGCATAGAAAATATTTAAAGAACAGGGCATGCAAACAACCTGGGTAATGATCACAAAGCATGGTAATAGGAAATATTAAAAATTTAAAGAGCAGGGTAAAGATAGTGTACTCCCCAGATTTATGCAGAATATGTAGTGTAGCTCCCCCACACTTGAGTTCAGCTGTCGGAATGTGCAAGATGTTCCTGGAATAAATATTCTAAACAGCCAGAAGAACTCAAGTTAATTCTCCTCGTTCTCTCTCCTTTCTTTTTATTTCACTCTTTTTTTATCATAAAATAAGATACAAAATATAAGCACAATATAGATTAAAAAGATAGATAGTAGGGTGCCTCCTACCAAGCTGCCCATCTTTATGGTCTTTGGCTAGACCGTACCTGAGTACTTTAAGTTGTGACTGGATCTTTGAGAAGAAGCGCAGAAGCCTCTTCGTTGTCTAATGTGGTTCCCAGAAATAGTTTTATTCGAGCTCCATTTACTTTAAACGATCCTCCTTTCTTATTGTCCAATTCCACAGCTCCATAAGGAGAGGTGGATATGATTGTAAATGGTCCAGACCAGAAGGATTTTAACTTACCTGGGAAGAACTTAAGTCTGGAGTTATAAAGAAGGACCTGATCTCCTGTTTTGAATTCTTGCTTGGCAATCATCTTATCGTGCCAACGCTTGGTCTTCTCCTTATAAATCACTGCATTTTCATATGAGTCATTCCGAAGTTCCTCTAGCTCAGTCAACTGGAACTTCCTCTTTTCACCGGCTTGTTGTAGATCAAAGTTTAACACCTTCAGAGCCCAATAAGATTTGTGCTCTAATTCCACAGGCAAGTGGCATGCCTTCCCAAAAACTAGTTTGTAGGGAGACACGCCAATAGGTGTTTTGAAGGCGGCGCGGTATGCCCATAGTGCATCGTCCAATTTTAGAGACCAATCCTTTTGAGAAGAGCTCACCGTCTTCTGCAGAATCCATTTTAGCTCTCTATTTGTTATCTCTGCCTGACCATTCGTTTGAGGATGGTATGGTAGAGCAACCTTATGTCGGACTCCATATTTCTTCAGAGAGCATCAAACTGGCGATTGCAGAAGTGAGATCCACCATCGCTGATTATTGCTCTAGGAACGCCGAATCGAGTGAATATTTCTTCTTTATAAACTTCATCACAACTTTACCATCATTAGTAGAGCAAGCAAGGGCTTCCGCCCATTTAGAGACATAATCAACTGCTACTAAGATGTATAAATTTCCACAAGAATTTGGGAAGGGTCCCATAAAATCAATCCCCCAAACATCAAATAATTCAACCTCCAGCATATTGTTCAAGGGTAGTTCATTACGGCGAGAAATGTTACCTTGCCTTTGACACCGATCACAAGTAGACACAAAAGCATGACAATCTTTGTGAAGGGTGTTCCAATAGAAACCGGATTCAAGTACCTTAGCAGCTGTACGGGTTGCACCGTGATGCCCGCCGGTTTCTCTAGAATGGCAATGGAGAGGATATTTCTGATTTCCGTCTGTGGCACACATCTCCTTATAATTCCATCTGCACAGATTTTGAAAAGGAAAGGATCATCCCATAAATAATGTTTGACAATTGAAAAGAACCTTTTTCGCTGCTGATATGTCATATCAGCTGGGATGATCTTCGTAGCCAGATAATTGGCAATATCGGCAAACCAAGGGTCTCCTGCCGTTTGGATTGTGAATACTGCCTCGTCCGGGAAAAACTCATTGATGGGTCTTTCGTCTTCTGGTCCCTCCATCCTTGACAAGTGGTCAGCCACGACATTCTGGATACCTCTCTTATCTATTATCTCTATGTCGAATTCTTGTAAGAGAAGTATCCATCTTATCAACCTGGGTTTTGCATCTGCTTTGGCAAATAAATACTTGAGGGCAGAATGATCAGTATGAATAATAACCTTACTACCCAATAAATATGGACGGAATTTATCCAAAGCAAAGACGACTGCCAGCAATTCTTTTTCGGTGGTGGCATAATTTTTCTGAGCATCATTTAGAGTACGACTTGCATAATAAATGACTCTCAGAATTTTATCCATTTTTTGGCACAAAACAGCACCCACCGCATAATCACTGGCGTCACACATGATTTCAAAAGGTTGGGACCAGTCGGGTGATACCACAATAGGAGCAGAGACAAGTTTTTCTTTTAACAAATTAAAAGCTGCTAAACATTCATCAGAAAAATGAAATTTAGCATCTTTAGTCAGTAGAGTACAGAGAGG
Source organism: Limonium bicolor (assembly GCA_023374045.1). NCBI lineage: Eukaryota > Viridiplantae > Streptophyta > Magnoliopsida > Caryophyllales > Plumbaginaceae > Limonium > Limonium bicolor. Next base: position 43,168,037 of record CM041778.1, read on the forward strand.
CTTAGAAATCTTGGAAAAGTTTTTAATGAATCTTCTGTAAAAACCAGCATGTCCAAGAAAACTTCGAATACCTCTTACAGTAGTAGGAGGTGGGAGTTTTTCTATTACCTCAATCTTAGCGCGATCCACCTCAATACCTTTTGAAGACACGTTATGTCCTAGCACGATCCCTTCTCGAACCATGAAGTGACATTTCTCCCAGTTCAGGACTAGATTTGTGTCTTCACACCTGGCCAAAATAAGATCAAGATTCTCCAGGCAAGTGTCAAATGTCGAACCAAAGACAGAGAAGTCATCCATAAAGACTTCTATACATTTTTCAATGTAGTCAGAGAAAATAGCCATCATGCACCGTTGAAAAGTAGCTGGTGCATTACACAATCCGAACGACATTCTTTTATAAGCATATGTTCCATAAGGACAGGTAAAAGTAGTTTTATCCTGATCTTCTGGAGCAATTGGGATCTGAAAGTATCCTGAATAGCCATCTAGAAAACAGTAGTAATCTTGACCTGCTAACCTTTCCAGCATTTGGTCAATAAAGGGCAAGGGAAAATGATCCTTACGTGTAGCAGTATTCAATTTTCTGTAGTCTATACAAACTCTCCATCCGGTAGTAGTGCGTTGAGGAATCAACTCACCTTTCTCGTTAGGAACTACAGTTATTCCGCCCTTTTTTGGAACTACCTGCACTGGACTTACCCACTTGCTATCTGAAATTGGATAAATAATGCCAGCGTCAAGTAGTTTTATTACCTCTTTCTTGACCACCTCTTTTAGAACGGGATTGAGACGCCTCTGTGGTTGTGCTAATGCCCTGAAGTCATCTTCCATATATATTCGATGAGAGCACAGAGATGGGCTTATTCCTTTGATATCCGCTATCGACCAACCGATAGCGGTCGTATGTTTGCGTAGTACCCCTAAAAGTTGCTTTTCCTGCACATCTGATAATTTAGATGAGATAATAACTGGTAAATCAGATGGCTGTTTTAGAAAAGCGTATTTTAAATGAGGGGGAAGAGGTTTCATTTCGACTGTAGGTGCTTTTTCGATGGATGGCTTTGGTCTGTCTGCGTTTCTTTCTACTGGCTCGAATCTTTGTTGGTAGGAACGGAAATATGGCTTATGCTTGTTTAACTCTTCAGCCATGAGAGCAATATCAGGATTTTCGTCATCAGCTTCACAAGATGCCATAAGACATCTTTCTAAGATCGTTTCTTCATCTTTGCTGAGGAACGTCTCCTGTACTAAAGAGTCAATAGTGTCAATAGAAAAACAGATTTGTGTATCAGAAGACGCTTCATGTTCCGGGTCATGTCAAAAACTACCTGCTCATCATGAAGTCTTAAAATTATTTTACCTCCTTCAACATCAATTAAAGTTCTTGCAGTTCTCATAAAAGGTCTACCTAGGATTAGTGGAACATCTTTATCTTCCTCAATGTCAATAACAATGAAATCAGCAGGGAAAATAAATTTGCCAACAGAAACCACTAAATCTTCAACTTTTCCTTTAGGGTGGATGATGGAACGATCAGCTAGTTGTAGCTGCACAGGAGTAGGAGAGCATTGACCTATACCTAATTTCTTAAAGATAGATAAAGGCATTAAGTTAATACTTGCTCCTAAATCGCATAACCCGTTACCACAATTTATGTCTTCAATTGCGCAAGGAATAATAGGGAGACCTGGATCTCCCAACTTCGGTGGTAGCTTCTTTAAGAGTACTGCAGACACTCTTTCGGTCAATTTTACTATGTCATTTTCCTGTAAAGAACGCCTGTTAGACAAGATATCTTTCATAAATTTTGCATAAATAGGCATTTGCGTTAAGGCATCAGAAAAAGGAATATTAATAGTTAATTTCTTAAAAATGTAAGAAATTTTCCAAATTGGTCATCCAAATTCTTTTTTTTAATCTATCAGGAAATGGGATTGGAATATCATATGAAACATGTGATGGTTTAATAGTAAGGGATGCAGGAGACTCCTTCTCCTTGGGAATGGTTACGTCTTCTTTGTCAGATTTTTGTTCATCAGATTTCTTCTCAGCTTCAGGGACATCGGATACCAGCTCTTTTCCGCTTCTCAGGGTTATTGCTTTTGCATGCTCCCTCGGATTTGGATCAGTTTGGCTAGGGAGTGACCCTGTTGGTCTTTGAGCCAGCTGTTGGGAAATCTGACCTATCTGTCTCTCTAAATTTGAGGTTATGGTAGCCTGATCAGCAACTTTGGCTTCTATCTCAGCAAATTTTGAATTTGTCACCTGACCTTGTTTAAGAAGCTGGTTCATCATGCTTTTTAGTTCGCCCATATCACCTTGTGAGTTGGGTGGCTGCTCCTGTTGTCGGTTGTACTGCGGTTGTCGGTTTTGGTTGAATCCTTGGTTGCTCGTCTGAGGATCATAATTCCTCCATGGTTGTTGATTGCTCCTCCAATTGTTTTGGTTGTAGGAGTTTGGATAAGGATTTGGTGGTCTGTTGTTAATCAAACTTACCTCCTCAAGGGTCCTGTTGCAACCTGAACCATCGCAGTCTGGGGTTTCATGAGCTCCTCCACAGTTTTCACAACAGGGAGTCAGATATGGGGAAGTGGCTACTGCCTTCGCAGCTTTTTGTGGTTGACTCAGCGTTAGTTTCTCCACAACTTTTGTGAGTGCAGCTAGTTGAGCAGACACATGATCCTGCGGGGGAATACTGTAGATACCAGTTTTTTTCTTGGCTTCACCTCTTCCCTTGTTTTTACACCATTGTCTGGTACTGGCGGTCATCTGGTCCAGTAGTTCAACTGCTTCTTCTCCGGTCATTTTCATAAAATTTCCTCCAGACGAGGAACTTAGCAACAATTTGTTAGAATCATTTAAGCCTCTAAAGAATGATAAAACGAGCTCCTGGCTACTCATACCGTGATGTGGGCATAATATTTGTAATTCTTTAAATCTATCCCACGAATCATAAAGAGACTCCCTGGTTCTGATAGAAGTTGGTGATCTCAGCAATTTTTCTCTTGTTTTGGACGGGGGATAGTATTTTGCCAGAAATTTGTTTGCTAATTCGGCCCAGCTGTGGATACTGCTGGGCTGTAAACTTCTCAGCCACCTGGAAGCGCCATCTTTCAAGGAATAGGGAAACAATTGCAGACGGATGCGCTCGTTTAGATTTCCTGTTTTGTTAAAAGTGTTACAAAAATCAAGAAATGCAGATATGTGGTGTGGAGCATCATCTGAATCTAGCCCGCTGTATTGGCCCTGGTGGTAGAGTGTGGTGATAAAACTCGTTTTAAATTGCCAGGCATCCAGTTCAGCCTGTGAAACTTGAGGAAGGACAATAGCAGAAGGCCTCCCTTCGACCGACGGTTGCTGGTACTCGCAGAGAGTTTGTCGATTGGTCATCTTTTTTTTTGTTGACGTCTTTCTCTTGAAGAAATCTTTCAATCTCAGGTTCAAGATCGTTTTGAGGACTACCTGCAGATCGAGTACGACGCATATATAGAAATACTTGCAGTTTTGAAAAATGGAGGATAACTAAAGAAAGCAGTTTTTTGAAAAGTCAAGATAAACTAAAGAAAACTAAATAACAAAATTAGAAAGAAAAAGAAAAAGGATAGAATTTAATTACAGGAATTTAATTGACAGATAATTAAATGACAGAAATTATAAGTTAGTAGTTAGATGACAGAAATTATAAGTTAGTAGTTAGAGGACAGAAATTATAAGTTAGAAATTAGTTGACAATGGAATCTTAAATGACTGGGAAATAAATGACAATAAAATAAAGAGCTGAAATTAAATGTCAGAAATTAGATGTCCGAAGTCAGATGTCCGAAGTTAGATAGTTAGATTGTTAAATAACAACAAAAATAATAGAAATAAAAATTAAAGAGCAGTTAAAGCTAAACAGAAAACTCAATAAAATTAAAAACTATCAATTAACCGTGCCGGAGGTCCCCGGCAACGGCGCCAAAAACTTGTTGGAGAAATATGTGACTACTTCTACCACTTAGGCAGTGTACCTAATCGTTTTGCGGAATAGTGGAATTGTGGGGTGTCGAACTCTTGGGGACCTTGTTGTGGTTTAACTGATAGTGTAAATTAACTGAGAATTCTAATTAGACTGTTGAATAGAAACTCATCATTTTTTAGGAAGGTTGTGGTTTAACACTTAATGTAAATAAAAACAGTAAAAGAACAATTAATTAGAACAGAATAATAATAGCGGTTTATAAAACTCTTTTGTTTTTAAGAAGCACCCTTTGGGTTGTTCTGCTCACCTATTTTATCCAATTATATTACTATAAACTTCTACCATGTTAACAATAAACTCAGGAATTTTAATTAGTTCGTTGACCGGTCCTTGTACAATAAACCCTGATTAATTTAAATAACAAGCTGCAATCCTTGCCTAAGTTATTATAAATTAATCGCTTTATTAACAATTCCTGTTGGAGACAGATTAACCTATAAGCGAACCTCGCTTCTAGTCATTAACCCGTTTTGACTTCTTCTGTCTAGAACCTCGTCTCAGCACCGCATTTTAACAAGAGAACTACAAATATCACTTTAATAATTGGCCTGAATATTAAAGCACATTAAGAACGAGAATCAAAATATTGCTTGAACAGATTATAGTAGAAAATATACGTAACACGATTGTATAAAATAAGCTTGCTTTCCAACCCGGGAGGCTAAAGTTATTACTCACATAATTATAAAAACAAACAGCGTAAGTACGACAGACATTAAAACTGAATAGATTTAACTGATAATATTTGGACGGAGGTTGGACAGAACAACGGTATGGAAAATTGAATGTTTTTATGGGATGAGTGAAGTGAGGATTTATGTGGAGATGTAGATGATGGATGATTTTTGGAGAGAAATGGAGATTTTATGGAGGAAAAATGGCATAAGTTTGGAGGTGGAATGAGATATGGATTAATGGAGGGTTGTAGGTGTATTTATAGAGAAATATAGGTAAAAGGGGGAGGTAAGGCGGTGGTGTTAACGTGTGAAGAGATAATGATTTTATCTCTTCACACTGCTGTTGTTGCGCCCTGTACGCTGGCAAGATCGACATGTCCGGACCACCGTCCGGACCAGACTGGTCCGGACATGTCGATTTTCTTCTCGGGTGCGCTGGCGTGTCTTCGTCCGGACCAGGTGATCCGGACACTGGTCCGGACCAAGGGTCTTTTGCCTCTAAAATGTTCGTTTTAGCTCCGATTTGATCCCCGCTTTCGCCCACGCGTTCGTCTCTTCGTGTACTTTGCTCTTAGCTTGGTTTTTCTCATGTTTAACCAATAAATTTGTGAGATAATCAATAAAACATAACTAGAGGAAAAACATACGATAAGTGAGTAATATTATCCTGAAAGTAAGTAAGTACAAAGTAAATTAAACCCTTAAATGTCTATGTATTTCTCACTTATCAAACTCCCCCAGCCTCGTCTTTTCCTCATCCCAGTCCCACAAGTTCTTTTTCTTCATATCTGGAGAGAAAGAACTTCTTATAGGTCATGTGCGAAGCTCGTGACTTCGGGCCTGTTCTGTACCGTTCTTTTCGAATTTTCTCGCCTGTTTTCAATGTAGAATACGTAGGGTCCCTCTTCTGACTAACCGTCAGAACCGTCTTTAGGAAGCGTGTGGCCCTCCCTTTTTTCCTATAAAAAGGTGTCTTTTGTTTGCTTATATATATATATTATTCATTTGAGCGGGAGAAAAACTTCCCTTTAAAGTCCGGGTGTTTGAGCTTCCTTCTCTTCTTCCGGCAACTTTCCTTGTCGTATGTAATCCATGATTGGAGTCATCCAAGATTCTGTTTTGTCACTCGACTCTACTATGAATACTTGAGCCTCATCTATGCTTGACGCAGTTTTGACTTCTAGCCATATTTCATTGGGTACTTTTTCGGCCATACTTGCCAATTTTGCCAAGGCATCAGCCTCGATGTTCTCCTTGCGAGGAAGGTGTTTTAGTTCGCATCTCCGGAAATTTGCTTTTAGTTCCTGGACTTTGAGCAAGTACCTCCATAGCTTTTCCTCTTTGACTTCATAGATGTTGTCGTTTTGTCTTGCCACCAACATAGAATCTGAGTATACTTCTAATTCTGTTGCCCCTAGGGCGGTAGCCACCTCCAAACCCTGGATAAGGGCTTCGTATTCAGCTTCGTTGTTGGTAATGTCAAAGTCAAGTCGGAAGGCGTAGTTCAAGCTCCTGCCCCATTTTTGCATCGGGCTCCGTCAACTAAGATGATGTATGGATTCTGGGGCTGTCTCTCTTCCTTTGCAAAGTTTGTTTCTGTTATTAAATCTGCTAAGGCTTGGGCTTTCATCGCTGTTCTGGGCAAGAAGTGAATTTCATATTGTGTTAGCTCTACTGTCCAGCTCACCATCCGGCCGGAAGCATTTGGATTGTTCGCTATTTGTTTGAGCGGCCAATTGGTCCTGACAAAGATCCGATGTGACTGAAAATAGGGCCGTAATTTCCTTGATGCCACTACTAATGCAAACAAGATTTTCTCTATGTTAGTATACCGTCCTTCTGTTGGGCTCAAAATTTTGCCGGTATAGTAGACTGGTACCTCCCTTTTCTCCTCCATGATCAAGACAGCCACAACTGCCCAATATGTTACGGACAAATAAAGGTAGAGGTCTTGGCCAGAGGCAGGCACACCCAATTTAGGCAGATCCCGAAGCATTTCCTTGATCTTTTCGAATGCGTCTATACATTCTTGTCCCCACTGGAATTTGCTGTTCTTCCTTAGAATATTGAAGAACGGGATTGACTTTTCCTGAAGCTTGGAACAAAATCTGCTTAATGTTGTGAGTCTCCCGTTCAGGGCTTGGACATCCTTGATATTTTTAGGTGGAGAAAGGTTGAGAATTGCTTGACTTTTTTCTGGGTCGACTTCGATACCTCTCTGTCCCACAATGAAGCCAAGAAACCTTCCTTTAGTCACACCAAATACACATTTCTCCGGATTCAGCTTGATTTGGTATTTGTCCAGAGTATCGAATGTTTCCTCTAAATCTTCATGTGTTGCTCTTTTGATGGGCTCTTTACGACTATATCGTCAACATAAGCTTCCACATTTCGAGCGAGTTGTTGGCAAAATACCTTGTCAATCGTTCGCTGAAAGGCAGCCCCTACGTTTTTCAGGCCAAAAGGCATTACTCTGTAACAGAATGTTCCGGCTGAAGTGATAAAGGATGTTTTTTCCAAATCTTCCTCTTTCATCTTTATCTGATTATAGCCGGAGAATGCATCTAGAAAACTTAATACAGAGCTCTGAGCAGTTGAAACCACCAATCTATCTATTGAAGGCAGGGGATAAAAATCTTTAGGACATGCTTTATCTAAGTCTGTGAAATCCACACACATTCTCCACTTTCCATTTGCTTTTTTTACCATGACAACGTTAGCCAGCCATCGTGGGTATGCTACCTCCCTGATGAATCCGGCTTTGAGGAGTTTTTGGACCTCGGTTCGTGCAGCCAAATCCCTCTCTTCCCCTATTACCCTTTTCCTTTGCCTGACTGCCGGATGCTTTGGATCTACTCTAAGCTCATGCCGGTAACGCTTGGGTCTATTCCAGGCATTTCGTCCGTGCTTCAGGCGAACGTTGTTGAAATACCCCAAGTTTCTAAGGAATGATTTATGTTGTTGTTTAAGTCTTAATAGCCTATAAAACACTTTTAAATCCTAATATTGGCATAAGTACTCATTAGGACCAGAAAAGTCCTTAATAGCACTTCTTGTATCATTTTTTTTTAAAAAAAGCTAGCTAGAATGCTCCAATAACATTGTGACAACCAAGCTAGTAGGTGATGCAGCAGCTAGCTTATGTAGTAAACACACAAGTAGGTGACTCATCAAGCTAGTAAGCAAGTAGGTGACTCATCAAGCTAGAAAGCAAGTAGGTGACTCAGCAAGCTAGTAGGACGTCTTAAGCATGACCAAGCTAGTAGGCAAGTAGGACGTCTTTAAGCACGAGGTGGCAAGCACGAGGTGGCAAGCATGAGGTGGCAAGCATGAGGTGGCAAGCACGAGGTGTCAAATTAGCATTGGTTAACACTAGACCAATAGGATCCCGACACCTATGCAGCCTAGTAGGAGGTGTCACCACACTATTAGACCACACCTTGGTCCAATGAGAATAGGCTACTACCCCACCTCCCTTAGTCAGCCCATGTGTTGTCTTTCTTATATTAATCCTTAACTAGAACCAATCAGCTTGGAGCAAGTGTTATTCAAGGTGTCACATTTAAGGTCTTACCCACCTAGGAAGGAAATTGACTAAGATAATCTCCTTGCCTATAAATACCATCATCCACCACTCCAAAATACTCCATCCAGCACCAAGATTCGTCCTTCATTAAGGAAGAAGAGAAATAAAGCTCACCTTGTTGTTCTTGTCTTGGCTGAGGCAAAGAAGAAGAGAGATCCTTGTTCCATCCTTACCTTTCCAAATCATTCATCCACCACTTAAACCCTTTGTAATCAGTAAGAAGAAGGCAAAGAAGGAAAACCCATGTAGGAAGAAAGCTTAGGCCGAGAAAGGAAGGAAGGGGGAGAAAGTTCCATACCAATTACAATCCTTGAAGTAAGGTGTTCCTAGAAGTTAACCATCCATTCCTAGCTGTTGGTGGCCGAAAATCAGAGGAGAAACCATGAGAACTCACTCCATTTTCATGTCCAAGTTAGGTGCTCCAAAGGTGTATTAGGGTGTGCCAGTTCCAGCAAGAGTTTCCAAGGTCTTAAAGAATGTTTTCTTCATTAATTCTTAAGGTAACTTCAAGGTTACTATCCCTTCACAAATCTATATGTTTTCAAAGACTAGAAACTCTTTATGGATTATGTAAATTCGTTGGTATTTTGGGGCACAAAACCATTGAGTTGGAAATAAGCTTTAAGGAAGAAAAATGTGCTTTAAAGACCTAACCTATATAACCAAATACATGGGAGTTGATTTGTGATGTTTAAGCATGGTTTGTAAGATTAATTGATCTTGAAACTTATCTGGTTATATGTGTGTTATTGAGGCTGAAATTGTTATGGTTTGTTTGGTGTAACTTCATGGTTACCATCCCTTAATAAATTTGTATGTTGTACAGGAGTATTACCCCTATATTATCTAATTAAAATTTGTAGGTATTTATTAGCCTAAAGCTAGAAAAGTTAGAAAAGTGTTTTAAGGAAGAAAAGGATGTGTTTACAACCTACTTTTGATTACTGATTGCTTAAGAGCTTGTTTATGGTGTTTTGCTGCTGTTTAGTAAGTGGGAATAACCTAGAGGTAATTGTGATTGTTCTGGGTGATCTTTAGTCTAATCTGGTGTTGTTATAATCTAGGATAAATGGTGTCTTAAAGAGTTTTGTTTAATCACCAGATTTATGGGTGGAATTCTAGAGCATTAATCAAGTGTTTTGGGTGCTTAACTAACCTAGAACCTATCTGATTGTTATGGCCGAGTAACATAGGTGAAAGTATAGAATTTATTTAAGATGTTAAGTGTGATTACTAGAAGAGCTAATCTGGTGAATTAGATGTCTAGTACAACTGCTTTCAGTTGGAAGTTAATTAGTGTAAACTAGATGTGTCCTAGGGCTAAAAACATGATTGTTGATTATTCTGGTCATTAGCAACCTATTATGGCAGAATTGGCCATGAACTATTAAAGAGATGTATAGCATGATTTTAGGATGAAGATGATAGTTTTAACTAAGGTCTTAAAGTCTAATATGTTAGGAACTTGTATGTACTGTTTTAGAAGGTTGTTTATGGTTGGATTAACTCCTAAGCTAATCTGGTTAATATTGTGACCGAAAATGTTAGGAACCAATTATGCTTTGATTCAGGTTGTAATTAAATTATGTCTTAAGCTAATCTGGATGAGATAGTTAATAATAGAACTGAAATGGATATGATTTGTTTGTTTGATCAAGACTTGGTCTTAAGGTATGATTTATGGTTGTATGAATTGTTAAGCTGAGATATTTGATGCTGTGTGACCTGGCCGAAGGTGCCATGTAAGATTATGTGATCATAGCCTTTCTTTAAGTTGTTTAATTATTGTTATGTTCCTTGTGTTTAAAATTATGAAATGGGCTTTGTTAAGTGACTTGACTATTGATTCTTGTTATACTTTAAATTGTTATATTCTGATTAAACAAGGATTCAACGTAACTCATTGGAATGGATTGTTGAGATATATGGCCATATGTGGAACTTGAGCAGTAACTGATTTCTTATGATTATTGGACTCATAGTATGCCTTGGGCTCCATGAGATGCTTCATGGTTTCCTACACTAGTTTAAAGGTACTATAGGGGGTGCACATCTTTTAGGGCCGGAGTGCGTTTAGGAAAGGTTGGATCGCCTTAAAGATCGGGATTCGTCCCTTGAACCGATTAAAGGTTGGATCGCCTTAAAGATCGGGATTCATCCTTGAACTGGTTTAGATAGAAATGGAGGAGTTGAATGGATAATCAATTAAATGAATTGGATTATATCCTATCTAAGCATACTTGGAAACCATGTTGTATTTGGGTGGTTAATTATCCTACTTGATATATATTGGTTGGTTATGAACTAAATATATTTGATGGCTTATTGTTGTACTCATACTGTTATTGTTAATACTTGAATTATCATGATAAATACTTGGTCTATTCGAATATTACTTGAGCTATTAAATGATTAAGAATGGCTATGAATCAGTGGCTATTTTGATATACTATTTCTTTGATGGTAGCTTTGATTTTACGCGTTGCTGATTTTTGGCATTATGCCTGTGGTCCCTTCTCTGTGATTGTTTGAATGACCACAGATACAGGAAATGAAGATGACTTGAAGGAGCTCGAGAGTGTGGGCTAAGGGATTAGAGACTTTCACCTAGTCTTCTGGAGTTTTGGTTTTATGTTTTAAAGTTAGTTTGTAACTTTGTTAAATTTGGACATGTAAGTTATTAAGCCTTATTCACAGAAGTTGTGAATGTGGCGGTAGCGCCCGCTAGTTTAAAGCTTCCGCTACTACCACTGTATATGTTTAATATGATAAGAAGATGTAGGAATTTTGGGGCGTTACAGTTGTCCTTCTTTTTTCCAGGAACCTCGTTAAGTGAGTTTGCTCTCCACTGTCAAACGTACTTCCTATTTTAAAAAATTTAGAAGGTCAGATTTTAAGTGTACCTCTCTGGGGAGTCTTGAGTTGTTTGTCGTCCTTCCTTTTCTTGACTTGACTCCGGGGAAAAAGGCACTTCCCCTTGAACTCCTTTTGTGACCTCCTACAGTTTTGACCACCCCCTCGCTAGGAAACACTGTCCTGATGCGGACCTCACATATCCGAGCCATCTTTTGGCTTCCCCTTATCGTAACCAACTTCCCATTTGTGGTTAGATATTTCACTTCAAGTGATGAGTACTGCATATATCTTTGAAAGCATAATCCCTGGTCTCCCGATACATGTTACATCCAGACAGACCTGGCACAATAAAAGCTGTGAGTTTCTCCGTTCTCCTTTCATCCCCTTGACCCAGGGTCATTGTAAAATCTATACTGCCAGAGGACGTGGTAGAGAATCCTCCTACAAACCCTTCTAGAACCGTCGAATATGGCTTGATCCAGTCCTCAGGCACTTCCAACCTTTTAACCGCTTCGGCTGATATAACATTTGCTCCGGCTCCACTATCAATCAGGATTCCCTCCATCATTCGATCATTTACCTGTGCACGGATGACGAGTGGATCGTTGTGTGGATACAACACTCCATCTTCATCTTCATCGGAAAAGAATATTGGAGGAAAGCTTTCTCTTTTGGCAATCTTCCTTTCTGGGAGTTCCTGATGCACTTGATGAATGTGTCTTTTTCTTTCATTAGGGGTTAGTGGTCCTACCTCCGAAAAAAGTCCTGTTATCATACCAACCGATTTGCCAGGGTCAAGCCTGGGGTGAACTTCCTCCTCCTGCCGGCCTCGTGGTGCATTCTGGGCACCGCCCTGCTGACTGTCGTACTGTCTATGTGTTCCGGCTTGTTGCTTTCCCTTCTTCTTATTTTCCTCAATGATTCGGAGCTCTTTGGCCAGGGTAGCACAGTTTACAGTCCGGTGGCTGCGGTTTTCATGGTATTCGCAGAATGCAACTGGAATTTCTCTCTGTGGCAGCTTTCTTGGCTGAGGAAGATATCCTTCTCTTACTGCGGCAGCATATTTTCCTAGGTCGATGTAGACAATGGTCCTCGTCCCCTGATGCTGCGGCCCTAGAGAGGAAGACCCAGCGGTGGACTTGTAATAATATGGTTTGTATCTTGACCCCCCTCTTCCGGCATTCCCACCTTGCCCCTCTTTCTTTTCTAATGCTGCTGTATTTTTGAAGCTATCTGCTAGCTCTTTTGCCTTGTTTTCTGCTATCTCAGATTTTAAAAAATCATGGATCATTTCAGCTAATTCCCCATGAGTTTTTGGTGCTTTTGTTGCAATTTTTCCAGCAAGCCGAGGCTGAGCCAAGCCATTACCAAAGGCTTTAATCAAGATTTTCTCATCGATATCATCAATTTCTGCGACCTTCTTATGGAAACGCTCACTGTACTCCTTCACCGTTTCTCCCCTTCGCTGCTTGACATCCATCAATTCTATTGTCTCCTTTTTAACCCTCTTGCTCGCGGCGAAGTATTGTTGAAATTCTTCAGTCAGTTGCTTGAAGCTGGTGATGGACTGCGGCGACCTTGTGGAGATCCATCCCAATGCTCTCTTTGAAAGCGTTCATTGGAATAAGTTGCAGAGGGCGAGGGGGCTGATCCCTTGAGTATTCATGGCAAACATGAATTTCTTGATATGTTGGGCAGGATCTCCTGTCCCATCATATTTCTCAATTGCCGGAGCAACGAAGTGCGGAGGGAGCTTTGCCTTCCTTATCCTTTCTGAGAAGGGGTACATGCTCATGTCTATCTGGTCGTCTTCTTCCATTTCTTCCTCGCTAATGACTGTATTGTGCTTTCGATCCTTACTTTCTTCGCCATTACTTCCTCTAGAGTCCTTGTTTCTCAACTGCTCTATGGCCTCAGTCATTTCGTCCCACTTCGTCTGATATTCCTCATCTCTTTGCATTAATTCTTGTTGCAGAGTCTCGTTTCCCTCCACAATCTTCTCATCAATCGATCTGACTAGTCCCTTCAGCATATCCTCGAGATCTTTCTTGGAGATGGCTTCTGGCATCTCGGAACTCATTTCCTCTTCAACACGATTGTTATCTTCGGTAGTGTTTTTCGGTGTTTTCTTAGATCTCGGTGTCATTTCCCGTATTCAGATCCTGCAAAAAATACCATTAGGCATTTCAAGATTTTTCCTACAAACGTCAAAGATCACTTCCCTGCTTCTATGTGGTCTCGTGGTTGCTTCTTGCTGTTTTGTTCCCACAGACGGCGCCAAATGAAATAGAGTATCACACCCTAATCCAATTCGATCCGACTTACTATCCTACGTTACCTGGCCTCGATTACAAATCTCGTAAGGGAGAAAAAGAGAGAGAGCCTTTTGTTAGAATCAAGCTTAAGTTCGATTGCCCAAATATCGCGTGTCTTATTTCATGGGGGTACACCCCTATTTATAGTATTTTGGGCCTGGTCTCAGGCTACCAGACTGTATTTTACATGTATAAGTACAATTTTGCCCTTTCCTAGCATTTTGGCCGACCACAGACGGCCGGCCATACTACATTTTGCCTTGCCTAAGTCCTACTTTCATCCGGCTGAAGACGGCCGGATGCCTTATGTGTTTTTATCTCCATCCGGCTAGAGGCGGCCGGATGCTCCATGCGTCTTGTTTGGCTTGGTACCATTTCTTCCCTTCTCAGGAGTAGAACGTAGGATTTAAGTGGGATCCACATATGACTCACCGATTTATACCACTAATATACTACTCCCTCCGTTAATTAATATCTGTCGTTTAAGGATGTGAGTCTTGTTCAACAATATATGTCATTCTAGCTTTTTGACACACTTTTTCCACTTTTAACCCTACTATTCAACACAAAAATAATTATTATCTAAATTGAAAAATAAAGAGTAAGGGTACACGCGTCATTTTTATACTTTCCTTAATAAGCGTGCAAGTTCCTAAAACGACAGATATTTTTGAACGGAGGGAGTATCAAATATGTCAGCTATTTTGATTAAATTGTTTTACAACTATTTTATATATGAATGTATATAATTGAAGAAAAAATAAGACTCTAAGTGGAACCCAAATTGAATCCAGACAGAACCGACTTATTTATAACAAACATATAGTATTCCCTCCGTCCTGAATTGACCGTCCTGTTTACTATTTGGACATCTCGTTTGACTTCAATTTTTAACATATAAGATAAATTAATTTTGAAAATTTAAGTTTTACATATGATTCCTTACATGATAAACTATATGTTATAAAATTTAGTTTTATAAAATTATTTTCTTATATGCTTAATATTAAAGTGGAAAAACGTGTCATAAAGCAAACAGAATGGTCAATTCAGGACGGAGGGACTAGATAATGGGTTCGTTTGAGGACGGCTGCTCGGGGCTGTTGTTGGGTCCTGCTGCTGGAAATTGAGAAGTTGTTTGCTGATGGTTTTACAGAAGCTGTTAGCTGTTGATTTTGATGGTTTTACAGAAGTTGTTAGCTGTTGATTTTAGATGATGGAACGTTGTTGATGATTTTAAAAAACAGAGGCAATTATTAGACTCTGCTGCTGAAAATTGAGAAGTTATCTGATGATGATTTATAAAAGATATTAACTGCTGGTTTTAGATGTTTGATGGAAACCTACTGATTTTAGAAATTGAGAAGCTATCTGCTGCTAGAATTTGTTCCGACCGACAACACTTTATAACACAAATATACTCTCTCCGTCCTGAATTTACTGTCCTGTTTGCTTTATGGCACGTTTTTCCACTTCAATATTAAACATATAACATAAAATAATTTTATAAAACTAAATTTTATACTATATAGTTTATCATGTAAGGAATCATATACAAAAATTAAAATTTCAAAATTAATTTATCTTATATGTTAAAAATTGAAATCAAACGACATATTCAAATAGTAAACAGGAAGTATGACAAAAGCGATAAAGCGTAAATTGTTATCCTAACACGAAAATCGAAAAACATATGTATTTTTGTTATTCTTGTTCAAGAAAAATACAAACATGCTGATGGAGTGTCAGGCATACTTTTTGGTCCTGTACAAAGTTGAGTCATCCTAAACCAGCCCGACAGCGGAAAGGACACGAAGCTAGCACAAGCACAACAGACATGACGGTAATAACAGGCAAGTATTATTAAAAAGTAAGTAGCACATAGGATTCTTTCGATAATAATAGGCAGGCATATAGGTGATTAATTAATTACAATTAATAATGAACGTAATTGATCCACCATTAAAATAGGTTTGTCTTCTCTCTTTCGATTCCTTTTTTAATTTGTTTGATTTCACCGCCTGGATTGATGGGGCGGAAATTAGGAAATCAGCGAAGCAAACACAAGCTCCCCACCGCCGATGCCACACGACACATAAACAGTGGTAAGAATACAAACAAATGTTAACGTCTCTCTCAATCATACCATTCGCATCATTCAATTCTTACTTACACGACACAAGACGCGTTTACTGCAATTATGTGCAATATACACAGAGACAAGATAAACCGGAAAAGAGCAATCGATCTACTATCAATCAAACCTCACCGTACGTCAACAGCCGGTGAGGAAAAATCAGCTTCCGGCCATGTCTCCCTTTTCACGTATGAACACATCAATAATCATACCCACCCCCGCCACAAAAGAAGTAGAGGATGAAGAAGATGATTCAAAGACCTCGATCTCTCAACTCCAAGAACAAATAAAGAAACAAACTCAACTCCCTTTAAATAATAGTGGAGTACTTCATTACTACTACTAACAATTAATTAGCGGCATCACCACACATATAATACCCATAGATCATAGAAGTAATTCAACTAACTATCTTTGCAGCTGTAATTGCTGTTGGTCCATCATCCTACTGAAATCTTCAAAACAAACAAATCCATCCCCATTCGCATCCACGTTCTGAATCATCCTCTTACATTCCTCAATCGTATATCGTTCATCTCCTATCGCAATAAACACCCTCATAAGCTCCTCAGCCGAGATTTTCCCATCATGATCCGCATCAAACACATCAAACGCTTCCCTTAACTCATCCATACCCGTCACAGTCCCAAACGCCGCCTCAATCGCGTCACTTAACTCCTCAATACTAATACATCCATCCCCATCCTCATCAATCTCCGCAAGCATCGTTGCGATCTGAGTCTCTTCCTCCTTTCCACCGCTAGATATACGGGTTAAAAGTGTCTCCATCTCGCGCCGTGTTACTTTCCCGTCCCCGTCATGGTCTATCAGCTTCAACGCTTCCACAAGTTCGATGAAAATAGTTTCCCCTCCTGAGGCAGAGGCGCCGGAGGTGTCAGACCACTCACCGGATGAGATCTCTGTTGAGAGTGACCGACCGGTTGGTTGTGGAATCAAGACGCTGGTTGGTGTGGTGGACGCATGCTTGCGACGGTCACCGTCAGAAGAAGGCGAGGAACAGGATGAAGCGGTGGTGCTACCTATGTAAAAAGATGGTTCGGATTTGGAGACTAGTGTTTTCTTTGAACGGAAGAGATTCTTCGGGTGGATTGCTTTCATTTGGAGCTTCATTTGTACGGTAAGTGGAAAGAAAGAGAGGTGGTGGAGAGAGTGTGGAAGAGATGAGATTTCGTGTGAGATTTCGTGTGTGGTAGTGGTGGTGATGGGAAGGAAAGTGGAAAGAGTTGGGGATGGTTAAGAAGGCAGCAGTTAGTCCCTCCATAGTTGTGGCCCAAGCAACTTCCAGGAAGTTTCCTGGTTTCTAGTGCGGAGCTTTTCATCTAGTACTGGAAGATGTGTGGATGGGACTGTGGGCGCCAAATGAGTTTTTCACCGTTGGATTTCTTTCTTGTCTTCGTCGTCGTTGGTTGATTGGTTACTCTTTATTTCGTCCTTCTTCCCGTTGTCACTCGTGAGCCTGAAAAATGCCGCTCTTTGACTGAGACTCACTCGTAGTAATTTTTTGGAGTCAAAATATTTTTAGGAAATTGGAGTTATAATATTATTCACACTAAAGTGATGATAGCCGCACCCGTGCCACTTATGGAGGAGAGAGAGATTTTTGTATTTGTTTTTTGATATTAATTTGAGATCATCATATATTAATGAAAAAACATAAAACAAGACTAAGGGATAACAAAACTACCCCTTCTTAGTCTGTTAGTTCCAGATCTAATTTACAAGCCGATATAATACAAGAGGGAATATTATCCCCCTCCCAGATCTTAGTATAGTCTATCTGAGAATTACCTATGTTACATACAAGCTTGACAAGAAACTTATCTGACGAAATTTCATTTCCAAATACAATATTAGAGAAGGAAGACAAAGAGTTTCTAATTTTTGAGAAGTCTTCATCCATCACCATATCCCTTCTTCTTTCTCCCATACTGAGGGCTTCTCTGAAGAACTTGTTCGCTGAATCAAAGCAAATGTTATGGCTACCCACCGAGATGACAAGTTCCATAGCAATTCTCTTTGCTTTGATGTCAGCACATATAACCTTTACAATGCTGGAAATTCTACGATTGAAAGTAGCTATAGGGATACCAAGCTCATTACGGATCAGCCCCGCAATAACAAGGTCCCCAAAAGGACTCTTGTGACTACCTGTGCAAATACTGGAAAATCCAGTTGGAGGCGGGAACCATTGTCTCTGGGTTACGTAAGTACTCGTGTTCTTCATCACCTGGATATAGGCCTCAATAAAAGATTTATTAACCTCTACTTCTCTCCACCATGAAAGCTCCGGATTATGCTTCACTTTGTTTCTTGAAGCATAAATGACCTAGAGATTATTCATTATATAGGATAACTTCTTGGCATTCCATACGCTCGCCTTGCGATGAAACCAGTCTAGAAGACCTTCAACTTTTGAAGGGACATACGTGACATTGATCACATCCTTCCAAATCTCAGCCACTGCACAACAATGAAAAAAGCAATGAGCAAGAGTGTCCTTTGCCCCACAAAAGAAACACTTCGAGTCACCTCCAATACGCCTACCAAGATTGTCCTGACAAGGGATGATGTTACCCACAAATTTCCAGAGATTAAGCTTCACTCTTGGACAACAAATAGAGGGAATGATTTTGTTACACACTCTACTTGCATAATGGGAAGGATTTGAAGAGCTCTCTGTAACCCGATCAGAAGCCAGGGAGAGGTAGGCCGATTTGACCAAAAACTTATTGTCTTTTGAGTGGATCCGGATCCAGGAATTACTCCTAGACTCTCCAACAGACAAGTGAGAGTTAACTCCTGGGTCATGTTGCCAGCGTGTGCCATCCCTGAGGAGATTCAGTACCGATGATATAGACTTCCATATAGTGCTTCCTTTGGCACCAGATTGGCAGTCTCTAATGTTGGTATAAGGAAAATAAAGATGTTTCAAGATTTGAGCCACCAGGGAATCCGGATTAGTAAGAAGTCTCCAGAGTTGTTTGACAAGGAGGGCTTTATTAAAATCTTCCACTTCTCTGAAACCTAAACCACCATGATCCACTGTGTCACAAACCTTAGACCATTTCTTCCAATGGATAACCTTTTTGTCTGTTCTACCACTCCACCAAAAGGAGGAGAAAGCTGAATTGAGTTTTGCAGTGATACCCTTCGGAAGAGCAAACAGGGACATAGTATAATTGGGTATCGACTGAAGGACACTAGAGACCAAGATAGATCTAGCTGCCTGGGCCATTGGTTTCGACCAGCTTAAAATCCTTTTGTTGACTGAGTCCGGGAGATAAGAAAAGAGATCATTTTTCCTCCTACCTATTTTGAGCGGAAGACCAAGGTATTTAGTAAAGGAAGGAACTTCTTGAACGTTGAGCAAATTGGCTAGTGCTTCTTTATTGGAGGGAGAGAGTCTTTTACTAAACACAAGTTCAGATTTGAGAAGGTTTATTTTGTGGCCAGAGGCTAGGAGAAACTTGTGTAGTATATGGTTGAGGTAAAAGATATTTGTGGAGCTAGCTTTACCAAAGAGAAGGATATCATCGGCAAAGGCTAGGTGGGATATAGAGGGGCAAAGAGGGGAGAGTTTGATTCCATGATAATCTCCTCTCATATCCGCCTTATTCAGAAAACTGGAGAGAGCTTCCTGGGTCAGGATGAAAAGGAAAGGAGAAAGGGGATCCCCTTGTCTAATTCCCCTGGACTGCGAGAAAAACTTACCTGGTTTGCCATTGATGAGGATGGAGCATCTAACCGATCGCACACAATTCATAACTAGGTTGATCCATTGAGATGGAAAACCCATCGTGATAAGCACTCCATGGAGAAAAACCACTCTAATCTGTCATAGACCTTACTTAGATCCACTTTTAGAGCAAAGAAACCCTTCTTTGTCGCTTGACTCTTTTCTAAAAATGTTGGAGCTCACCTGCTAATATAATATTGTCCGTGATTAGTCTTCCTTTCACAAAACCTGATTGATTGTGTGAGATAAGGTGGGGAAGGATATGTTGGATTCTATTTGCTAGTGTCTTCGATGCAATCTTATACACAAAATTGCATAGAGCAATTGGTCTGAATTTATCAATTTCAATAGCTCCCCTCATCTTAGGAATAAGAGTGATAAAATAATCATTCAGGGAGATCGGGAGAGGCTGTCCTCTAAGGATCGGTAAAACGGCCTCAACAATCTGATTACCAATAATGTGCCAGAAGGTAGTATAAAATTTACCATTAAATCCATCTGGTCCTGGGGCTTTGTCTGATCCAAGCTGTTTAACAGCAGAGAGAATCTCCTCTTTAGTATAAGGATTAGATAGCTCGGAGACGAATCTATCTTCTAGCCTTCCTTCCACTGCCAAGAGAAAATCCCTATCCTTCTGTGGACTTGAAGAGGAGAACAGAGATTGGAAATACGCCCTTGCGATGGACTCAATACTGTGCCAGGTGTAATGCATAATTCTTCCCAGGCCCAAAAGTCCGAAGATTTCTTTTGATCTTTAGAAAGCTGAAGCCCTAGCGTGAAAGTACCCAGTATTCTTATCTCCTTCTTTTAACCATGAATCTCTTGATCTTTGTTTCCACCAGATTTCTTCACGAAAGGCTAACATCTCAATTTCCATCAATAATCTCTTTCTGTTTGCAATAGCTCCCAAAGAGGTGTTACTAATAGCTATGGAACCAAGCTCTTTTTTCTTATTGTTAATTTTCCATCTAATTTTTGATATGGACCAACCTTTCCACTCGCTGAGTTTACTAGCGCATAGACTCAATCTGAAGATGATATCAGGGTTTTGAAGATTCCACACTTCCGCTACTATCTCAGCACATTTTGAATTCAAAAGCCAACCATTTTCAAATCTGAAAACTTTCACCAGGATTTTATGCTTACCGAAGAATCTGATATACAGAGGACAATGATCCGAGTCTTCTTGGGGTAAATGCTCAACTGAAATATTTGGAAAGAACAGCAGACCGTCAGAGGAACAGAAGACTCTGTCCAATCTGGTATGAGAATTGGAACTGCCTTCTTGACAGTTAGTGTAGGTAGAGCTTTCTCCAAAGAATCCTATATCATGAAGATCACACTCTGCAATTGCGTCTCTAAAAGGAGACATATGTGCCTCCTGCCTAATCCTGCCCCCTATCTTTTCTGAAGAAAATAAGATCTGGTTGAAATCCCCAACAACCACCCACGGCAAAGATTTTTGCTTACTGAGAAGCACCAAAAGTTTCCATGACAGATGTTTTAGTGACCAATTAGCCCATCCGTAGAAACCTGTGAAAGCAAATTGAGAGTCCCCCGGGGGAGTGATTACCGCAGAGATGTGATGATCAGATTGGGATAAAAGGCGACACCCTAAGATTTGTTTCCACATAAGGCAAAGACCCCCACTTCTACCTTTGCTCGCAACAGCTAACCCAAGATAATGTGGGAATTTGTGGAAGAAAACCTCCATATCAGATTGGGATTTGTGGGTTTCACTAAAGAAAATGAGATCTGGATTAAGTGTGAGGATCAAGCTCTTCACCCAAGATATGGCCTTTGGGTGTCCTAATCCCTTGCAATTGAGAGATAAACAGCTCATCAGAGCACCCACACAGAATCACACACTGGTAACAAAATAGCAACCGAGAGCACCCTTCACCTCAATTAATACGGCACCCCCGTAGACCGAGAAACAAAAGAAACACCGTGATATATCAAAAGAGCTAAATCCGAGAATTGGGAGAAAAGCAACTCCCTTGAAGACAATAATTTTGATTCTATTGGTGAGCCGATAAACCGAACCCAACACCTGTTGACCAAATGACACCCGCCCACCCCAAAACAACCCTGTATAACGAAAATCCCGTAAGGGGCTGCAATCACGGATCAGATCTAATAAGGGCACTGGCAACCACAAACACTGATCAATTCCAAAATCCTGCACTCCAGATCAAAACTGATGCCACCATAATTGAACACACCGAAGGAAACCCCCAACCCAGCACAAACACAGAATAATCACCACGAAGACCAGTAAACAAACCTTGGTGCCCCGAAGAGAAGACGACCAACGAGGAAAGATAAAACGCCGCTCACCAACAACAAAGCAAGAACCACAGGATCCCACCGACTAGACCAAGGAGGGCGGAAGACCCCGATCGAGACAAGAACTCGACAGTTAAACAATCCGACAACTAGCCACAAATAGAAGCTGCACCGTACACCTGAAAACGGAAAGAGCAGTCCCCAACAGCCTGCTAACAATACCTCACTGACCTGGAGGGATGAAGAAAATAGAAGTCCCCAAAAAGGAGCAGCACCCTAAATATCGAAGATAACACGCCTCTTAATCGCCACCTTCTGGAGGAAATTTGAGCTGGCGGAGAGGTTGCAACCGATAATGGGATATAATACCCAAAAGCAAATCTCACTGAACAAACACAGTAGAGAAAGCTAAAGAGAACAATAAGAATCATCTCAAGAATCGCCTCCCTCTCAGAGAATGATAACCTATAACTCTTATTGAGATTTTTGTATTTGTGTAAGTGTCATGTAGATGTAGTCACACCCATAAGTTGGCAAATGTAACTTGTATGTATTCCCCCAAGATATGGATGCAAGAATTTGTTGGTAGAAGTCACAATTAAGATTTTAGTTGCTTCCAGGTGACACACAACTAGGGCTGCCCATGGTAGGTTAACCGCCTTATTCGGTTAACCGCTTGCGGTTAACCGGGTCTTCGGTTTTTTAAAATTCAATTCCATTACCATTCCATTTAGATCGGTTAACCGGTTTCGGTTAACCGTTTAATTCGGTTTTCAAAAATTCAATTCCATTACCATTCCGTTTAGACCGGTTAACCTTTAGTTTGGTTCAGTTTTATCGGTTAACCTTGTAGCCGTATATTTTTTTTATTGATGAGACCCATACCATTAATATTATAGTATAATATTGATCAATCACCTAAATCATGAGTGACTAATCTAATATACATGACAAAAAAATATAATAATATGTATATTTCTTCAATAGCTAGCATTAATTATTGTATAAGGTGAGCATTAATATTTGAAGTTTTTCATTGTTCATATAATCGGTTAACCGCGGTTAACCATGCGGTTAACCGTTCTGGAAAATTCAATACCGTTACCGAAACCGAAACCGGTCAATTTACACGGTTCGGTTAACCATACCGCAAGAACCGGTACGGTTAACCTGAAAACAGGTACGGTTCACTTCGGTTTCGGTCGGATACCGCGGTTTCGGAATTTTTTGGGCAGCCCTACACACAACTGGAGAGAGTAAACGATCTTATAAAACTATCTCTTAACCAATTTCTCCCTAGTCTTATCGTTTGACCTTTGTCATGTTAGTTTTTTTATCAGGGCCTACAAAGTAGCAATGTAACCATTACATGGTTGTTGCAGCAAAGGTTTACACCATGTCAAGAAGATAATCGGCTTATACCTACACAAACAATTAAAAGAAACAACAATCGATGTAAAGCTTATCATGCCTCCGCATCCGCACATCCCTTCTCTTGGAAATGAGCTCGCCTATTGATAATTGGTATCATACGCTTAGCCTAGTTTTGTACTGAGGTTGCCAGAGTATCTCTTGCCCATCTGAGTATCATCCCATAATTCTGAAATTCTTTCTTCACCATTGTCCATTTTTGCCCTATTGACACCCTAGATGATTAGTCTTTTGTTTTCTCCTTTTTCCTTCACTTGTATTGGAAATTGTTAAGTGATGATTAGGGTTGACCAAATTACAGACGAAATTTTTCTATAGTTGTGGTTGTGAGTCTTGGTGTTCCTCTTTGCCGATCTCTCTTTTTCCAAATCGATAATGATTTGGTTGTTAGTCTCTCGCATGTTTCAAATCATTCTAGATTTTGTGGTTTCCTCTTCCCCTTGCCTTTTCACAATTATAGATATATGTGACAGTCAACTTTCTTTCCTTTTGCTTGATGCTTTTCATCAAGATCACTAAATGCAATTTCCTCTACTTCCTTTCTCCCCGTCTTTTCCCCTTGTCTACTTAGGTTTTCAGGTGTTAGTTCTTTAAGGATGAAGGATCTTGAAATCAACGGCGCACTCCTCTCTTATGTGCAATGTCTACTCTGTAAATTGTTTTCGCATGAAGAGATTGCTTTCAGCTCCCTTGTTGTATTCCTTCGTTAGAGTTGAAGCTCGTTTGGCGATTTTCACTTTTGTAAGGTCGGTCCAAACTATTTTTTTATTGAGTTTAAGCAACTTTAGGCTTTACATGCGGTTTTGTTAGGGGGTTGTGGCTTGTTAATGACTATTTGTGTGTTGTACAGCACCTGGAGATGACACTATCCGTTGAGGAACTTGTCTTTAAGTGGGTTCCTTAGGTTCACATCTTCAATGTTCCCCCACATCTCATTGCAATGTAAAGTTTGTGGAGGTGTTAGCCGCAAAACTTAGGCGATTTACAAGGATAATGGAAGACCACGCTTGTGTATCTTTGTTTTCAAGTATCTTAGACATTCATGTCCCAGTTCGAAGATCTATTCTCATCAATATGGACGGGGAAGACCTGGTTTTCACTATCATGTATGACAATTTGTTGTATATCTGCTCTAACTGTGGTCTTGTCTTGCATGCCATTGCTCGCCGCCTCAAGCCATCCTCTAGTAAGAAGAAGGATTCTAGTTTTGGTTTGTGGCTTCAAATTGACATTTTACTTGCAGCGCTGTGTCCTTATAAGGAGTATGCCCTCCCCAATGCGTGGCTATCCATTGGAGGGGTGGTTTCGGGCCTTCTTAGCAGATATCAACCATTGGTTTTGACTAAGCTAGGTCTAGGATGTTATCATGTTGGCTCTTCAACTTCTGTCACTCAAGGTGCCACTTCAGATGAGGCATGCAGGTGGGTATTGCTTATTCCCTTAGTGGGTTAGGAAAGGGCAGCTTCAGTTAGTTTATGGACTCATCCTTGCATGGTGATCTTCGAAATGCGCATGGGTCTAATATGGACCATAAAGAAGAGAAGTTTATGAGTCTTGAGTCAGTAGGAGTGGAGGATGGAGTGACTCAGACTTTGAGAAGGCACCAAGTTAGTGGCTCTACAACCCTCCGTAAGGTGCGACCTCGTCCGAAGATATGATCCTCTACACGGTGCTTGGTTCATCATTTGGGGTTCCTTTTATAGGTTAGGTGTGTGTTGGTTTCTATGAATTTGTCATGTTTCTTAGCTTGGATTAGATGCTCGTTACTTAGTTGTCCTACTTTGGATCACATTTTGGAAGATTACGTTAGGCATCGCTAATCTAGTTATTATGCTTTTAGTGTGTTTCCCTAGGTTGGTTTTGGTTGCTGGTGGTTTTAGTTATCTACTTTCTAAGGTTGGTGAACTTGACTATACCCGGTTACTCTTGCAATAGTTATCCATATGACCTTCATTGCTACAGTAGTGATGCCTTCACTCAAGACTCTTGATTATGGATTAGGGGGTTGTTCATATACTTTAGACATATAGTGATCGATGTTATTAGGGTTGTAATGAAGGAATTTGGAAGTAATGGATGCTGGTTGATTGGTGTATTAAATTAAATTGGGAAAGTCTAAGATTTGAAAACTACACGAATTTTATAAAATTTTAGATTATTGGGTTAAATTAGAGTTGATTATTGCTTAGGTGGCCTGGTTGGATTTGTGTCAGTTTTTTCATATGTAGAGTCGGGTTGAACTCATTTTTCTATTGATTTGTTAGTATTTGGTCCGCATAGTTAAACACCTTTTTTATTTACATATATATATATATATATATATATGTACACATTTATAAATTATTATAACTATGAAAAAATTTAAAACATCATATTCTAATTTAAGTAAACATTAAAATATATTATGTGAAATAAAATTAAATATACTAAATAATAGATCTTTTTCTAAATATCACTCCTCTTTTACAAAAGTCCTTAATAGTAAATACGGTTTAATTTCATTTTAGGCCACCTTTATAACTGTCAATCTTTTTTCTTATGCTATGTAGTCTCGCTTGTAGATCATTGGGAGGTAAAATAATTGACTCATCAACTTCCTACGCGTAATGATGGTAACCGCTTATCATGAACTACCAAGCACAAGTACCAAATTCTTAGCCTTCTCTCTTAGTTTCTTTTTCCCTGTGAATTTTTGGATATTGCACCTCATTGGAGAACCACATATTGATTCTTAATTTATTCTTTATTACTTATGTGGAGTATTGTGATTGAAAAGATAATTGTTGTAAGATCTATAATTGGGTTATAATATTTTGTGTAAGAATCTTATCTTTTAGGGGGCATTAGTTTTGGGTAATCAAGAAAGGGAATTAGAATGATTCCTTTTCTTGTTGTTTGTTTTGTTAGTTTTTCTATTTTCAGGAAAGGGAATGAGAAAGGGATTACCCCAAAACCTTTATCTTGATTCCCCACCCCCTACTAGGGAATGAGATTCCCTTTCCCCAGTACACTTTGACCCGTGACATATGATCATTGACCAATGACTAATGACCATTGACCGGTGACAAGTGAATGTTGACCAGCAATTGTAACACCCCCTTTTTCCAGCTCTAATTTTTTTCTTCTTTTATTTCCATCTTACACAACGGAAGTCTTCTAACACTACCCGGGGTGCTACCGCCACACCCACACTCACTGTGGATGCTAAGGCTATTTACCACCGCTATACCAAACTAAGTTGAAACTACTCTTATATATGTTCAAAAACCAAACCAAAACCTTTAACAACTTATACATCCATAGATCGACATCTTCTGTCAAAACTCATCACTATTTACATAAGGAGTTTGAACCTATTACAACTGAATTTATAGAAATATTACATCGCCTTCTAACTTCAGTCTCTAGTTCCCTCTAGCTCCATACTCCCGTGTAACTTCATGACTAGGGGGAGACTCCATCTTTTCCTGTACCTATGGTCAATTATACAATCACAGAGAAAAGAAAAGACCATGGAGCACATGCTAGAAAACAAACGTCAGCAAAGCTGAGTAATTCTTGCCACAACATGTAAAATACATTTAGCTATAAAACTCTTTAAGAAATCATATGCAACATCACAAATAACCACAACAACAAATATAACCAGAAACAACAACATATATTACCAAGGTACTTAAGCGTACACTCACATAATACCATGAAACAACCATAAAACAAATCACACCAGAACCTAGTTCACAACATTTAAAATTCATTCAGTTTAAGAAAACACTTTGAAATAACATAATAACACAAGTAATCAAAAAAGTCAGAAATCATATAACCACCTTACCATAATACAAACCAAATACCAACCAAGATAATACCACCAAATTTTAGTCCAGTTTATTATTCCATCAATCCTCGGGCACACCGGTCTTTCGACAAAGAGCACTATGGCTCCCGACCCCTTGGAATTCTTCTACCTCACCCCATGTTCTTAAATGTGCACACCCCTTATGAGTCTTCAGCCCATATAGTAGATCATGATGGCTTACCCACAATTCATTGGTAGTGGGAAAAATCAGTGTCTGGCCTCCGAGGGCTCATAAACTTGTGTAACCAGATTCCAAAGTGAGTACCAAGTTATTAAGTAGTCCAATCACGTCCTCTACCTTAATAAAACATCCAAACAAAATACCAAGAAGAATCAAATCACATAGCCACCATTAACCAAGCAAAAACCAAGTTTGAACACATCAAAAACACCTTAAAAATACCTTAAAAGCAACTCCTTGTTTAAGGTATTACTCCTATATAAATTTGTCCCACCTTTTAACCAGTTCAATATCAACATCTTATAAGTATTTGGTTATGAAATCAAAGCAAAAACCTTCAAAAACCTTTTCATAATTTGAATAGAGACCAAAAAGGTCTTAAAGCACATTTTTAGGTCTTGTCTTACCTTTAACTCATAAAAACTCAACTGGAGAGCTTACCCAAAAACTGGAATATTGTAGAGGGATAAGTACTCATCAGTTTTAGCCTAAAACCCATGGAATTTGTTCACAAAAATCACACACCAAGCTGGCTCCAAGTTTAAGCACAAATATCACAAAAATCAACATCAAGAATTCAAGGTTTGTTCACCCAGTTTCCCAGTAATTCTTGGGGCCTATTATATATCAAAATCACAATAGAATAGTCTAATTTCACACCATGAAAATATTTAGAATAGATACGCATCATAAGCTGTCGAAAATAGCACAAACATAAAGCATCGCCAGAATTGACACATGAGGAAAGAATGGTAGAACACAAGAACTACCTGACTCCTTCTTGTCATTTATTTTCACCACGAGTTAGGTAATTCAAATATATAAATGGAGATACCAATAATTTTCAAAGATTCTCCTGGAAAAACCTCCCAAATCCTTTCACTTTTACACAACTTCTGCACTGGGAAGGTAACTAGCTTCTGTTTTGGTGTTCTTGGGTGGCTGGCTTTCTTTACCTTATAATTCATGTTTCTATGGGTTTAATGAGGTAGGATAAGAATATTGTTATGTGTTGGAAGGCTTGGTCGTGGCCTCTCTCTTATAGGCAAAGGATGAGAAGTCTTAAGGCAATGGAAAACCTTATAAGCATGACACCTCATGAAACACCTATCTACCTTTGTAACCCTTGATTGAATAAGTAATATGAACACATCTAGGCTAGGAAGAGGTAGGGGAGGTCGTGGCTGCTGCAGGAGTCATCATCCGGTGAAAATAAATCATGACATGTAATAAATGACATTAAATGGCATTAAATGTGGCCGGTCACCTTAAGGGCATGGTTTGGCTAGTTTGGCCGCCTCCTTGCTAGAATTAGTTTGGTAATATGTCCTGTGTTTTAAGAGCAAATAAGGAACATATTGTTTTACTTTGACTTAAAATCTAGCTAATGACCTTGTGACACCTCCTACTAGCTTGCTTCACCTCCCTACTTGCTTGCTAGCTTGTGTGGACATCATTAAACCAATCATTTCGTGACACCTCGTGCTTCTGACACCTCGTGCTTCTTAACACCTCATACTTAGGTTAACTAGGTTACCACCTCATGCTACCTACCTACTAGGTCACCACCTCATGCTTACCTCAACTAGCACTAGTAGAAAAAATGTTTTTAACCACGGTTATTTTGCCTATATACCACGGTTAGGAACCGTGGTTTATGCTCGCGTGGTATATAGAAAATTGCCTATATACCACGGTTGAAAACCGTCGTTTAAAAGAAGACTATATACCACGGTTTGCACATAACCGTCGTTTAAGGCCGTTTTTGGATGCGGTCCTCACCGGTTTTAAATGACGGTCAAGTTCAGAACCGTGGTATAAAGTCATTTTATACGACGGTTAAATGTCAAAACCGTGGTATATTGTCTATAAAATCAACGAATAAACCACGGTTATACATATAACCGTGGTTTATAGTCTATGAACTCTTTTTCAAAATCGCCGGCGATTTAGTAGCGTCGCTTCACAGATCTCAAACAGAGCAACAGAAGAGAATGAAGAGGCTATAGAACATGTATGTCCCTTGTTTGCGATTTAGGGTTGCAAAATAATGAGTGAAGAACTCTGGCGTAGTATGTTCCTTGTTCGCGGTGGGTTACAAAATTACCGTGAGAAGAATGAAGAATGGAGGCCATGTTCCTTGTTCGCCGGTTATGGTTGCGAAAATTGCACTGAGTGGAGATGATGTAGAGCATATGTTCCTTGTTCTAGTTGTAAGCTGCAAAAAATACCGAAAAACAAGAGAATGAGTGAGGACGGAGTATGTTCCTTGTGCGCCGGTGAGGGTTGCAAAAATTACCGTGAACTTGTAGAGAATGAAGAAGAGTTGCAGAGCATGTTCGTCGGTTGGGTTCCAAAATTACCGTGAGGTTGAAGAGAATGAAGAAGAGTTGCAGATCATGTTCGTCGGTTTGGGTTCCAAAATTACCGTGACATTGAAGAGAATGAAGAAGAAGAGTTGGAGAGTTTCGTCGGTTTGGGTTCCAAAATTAGCGTGAGAATATAAGAGAATAGATAGAAAGAGCCGCGTTAAATTTGGGCCGAAAATTAAAAATCCCGCCTAGACTATATACCACGGTTGACAAAACAACCGTGGTTTAATATAGTAAGATGTGCAATATAAATGGCGGTTGCCTAGGAACCGTGGTATATAGGTACCTTATATACGACGGTTCCCAAAGAACCGTGGTATATTCACTCTGGCATGTACTATATACCACGGTTGCCCGGAAAACCGTGGTATATTAGTAACCTATATACGACGGTTCTCCAAAAACCGTGGTATATGAACTCTGGCGTGTACCTTAAACGACGGTTTCTATAAAAACCGTGGTTTATAAACTTTAAACCACGGTTTTCCTTTTAACTGTGGTTTAAACACCGTCATTAAAAACATTTTTTCTACTAGTGTAGGTTGCCACCTCATGCTTACCAAGCTGTTTAAGGTGTTTCCTAAGGAGAAAAGTGATTATGATGGAGTAAAACTAGCTATGAGGGCATTTTCGGCTACTAGAATTTTAGCAGGTCTTGTAGAATTTTCTAAGGCTTTCCATCTCTGGTTATTAGGGTTTTCTAGAGTCTTATTAAGTTTTCAATGCTTCCTTAATGTT
Source organism: Limonium bicolor (assembly GCA_023374045.1). Taxonomy (NCBI): domain Eukaryota; kingdom Viridiplantae; phylum Streptophyta; class Magnoliopsida; order Caryophyllales; family Plumbaginaceae; genus Limonium; species Limonium bicolor. The sequence continues at coordinate 43,198,259 of CM041778.1, forward strand.
TTTAAGGTCATTTCCATGATTTCCATGACTTTCGGGACTTTCAAGAACTAGGGTTTCTAGCATTTCCGGGACTTCCAAGAATTAAGGTTTCCAGCATTTCCTGGACTTGGGAATTAGGGTTTCTTTCTAACTTGTGGTATTTCAGCAATTAAGACTGTTGTCCGACAACCGGCAGCCGCTGACCATTGACCGACAACTGTTGACCAGTAATTTATTTCATTTCTCCGAGCTCAAACAAATAACTGGGAAAATCAAAGGGAATTATTTTCCATTTCTCTTCATTCTTAAACCTGGTTCCATTCCGTTTCACGCTCGAAATAAACGCCCCCTAAGAGTATAATTATCAATGATTCTTATGAATACTTAGTTAAAAAATAAATTAAAAACATGAGGTAGAAGATAGAGGGGAAGAACTATAATTTTAGGTTCTCCAGAAGAAACTATTTAAGAACCCATAAAATGTGACCCACCATTTTTTTCTTAATCATAATACGCCAAATATAATAGTTAAACCATACATTTTTTTAAAATCTTAATATTTTAAAAAATAATAATTATATAAATAAACTAATATATCAAAATTCATAAAATCCAATTCTCTACAAAACGAGATCCATATTGACTATGTTTTTCATGATTTTAATATATATAGGTAATTAGTTTTTATTACTTGTATTTTGGTGATATAAAAATTTAATACTAAAATATACTTAAAATTTATGATATGTACCAAAGTATTCATTCAAAATTCATTATAATATTTTAATCCTAAAAGGATTAGTTATGATTATTTCTTATATTATTAGTAACCATATATCAATAATTATGGAAGAATATTTTTTCCTTATAATAATTAATAAGCATATTCTAACATGATATGCTAAATAGAAATTATTAGGAATCAAATACTACATTATCTAATGTCACTAAAAATAAGGCATGGTTCTTAAAACGAATTTACATTAATAATATTATGAATACATTATATTTTATTTTGTTTCAAATACATAATAAACTTTAATCATAAGTAAAATATTAACTTAATATTATTTATGTATTATTGAAATCAGTAGTTATCATAATTGTAGATTAATGTTTGTATTCTTATAATAATTAATAAGTAAAATAACATGGAAAATAAAGGGAATTAAAAACCAAATGATGAGTTCTTCGATGTTGGTAAAAAGTAGGCATGGTTCTTACAATGATGTGTAGTGAGAGAAATAGGAAGCGAGTACTAAGAACCCAAGTTTTAGTCTTTTGATAATTGTACAAGTTGTTAGAGCATGATTATCAATGGTTCTTACTTATGGGTTCTTAAGTAAAAAACAAATAAAAAATGAGGTGGAAGATGGAGGGCTTTGGATTCGGTCCTGGCCTTGTTAGCAATCCCTGGACCAATCTGGACTAATTTGTAGCCACAGGATCAAGAGACATGTTAATGGAGGGCTCAGATTATATTAAATTAGTTTTTAAAAGATAAAACTTTTAATAGTGGTGGTTAGTGTTACCGATTTTGTTGGGATTTTTTATTTTGTAAAGTTTACAAAATAACGAACTGCAAGTCATCTGCATCACGCCACTCCCTCCCCTCTGTTCTGCATCACGCCACGATTCTTTCCCTCTTCAATGAATTCAAAATCTTCTTCAACAAATACGCAGCATAATTGGACTTTGCACGTCTACTGCAAGCAAACCAGATTAATTGCAACTTTGTCCTCTGTTATATTATATTATAATTCTAAACTACACCCATTAAATAGTTTTGCAATTGAAAATTCATCCAGAGATATTCAGCATTTGTTAAGATGGAAGAACATGGAGGTATTCTGATAGAGTCGCAAAGTATGGACGGTTTTGTTGATCTGTCAGAGAGGCCAAATGATCAAGCTTCTACATCTTCTACACTTCTAATAAATTCTGTTATTCATCCAACTCCCCTAGATTCGTCAAGCTTGCAATTGTCTCTGCTGACAGATGTCGATGACACAAGAAATATGATTGGAAGTGAAATTGTTGATTTAAACATGGGGTCGACATCATTGTTACAAATTGATCTGAACTGTTACCCCGATGATTGTTGTGTTAATGATGGTGGAGTTCAACAACTTACCCACGTTGAAGAACCCCAGGAAGAGGATCCTCTGGTTAAAGATTGCGAAGGTTAGTTTTGTATAATTGTATTACGTTTTTTTTGTATTCAATTTTAGTCGGAACGGATTTAATATACCTGTTGCTAACAGTTTGTAATGGTATATCGTACAGACAGAACTGGTAGTTTAATGACAGTTACTTGGTATTATGTACACATATGATTGGTATGTAATCAACTAATGATGTTGTTTATTAGGTTTTGACCGTGTTGTTTGTTTAAATGAATAAAGGTATTTAACAATACAATCATTAAATCTTTAAAATATAGAAAGTGGTAAGGGGATACAATTGCCCCTGGATAGTAATGATAATATTGTTGCTTTCTGTTTTTTACAGTGGTACAACGTTAAACAACCACAGGTTTTGAAATGTCAAAAACCTGGTACTTTATAATCATAGGTTATAACACATTGCAGCCACCTGTAATAGTTTTATTTTAAATAAATTATTGGTATGTAATCAACTATTTTGGCTACTAATTATGCAGGGCTCAGTGTATTAACACCACAAAATGAGGAGTACTGGAGAAAATTAGAGTTCGCGTCTGTTATTAGCTGCAAAAAGTTTTATGTCGACTATGCAAGGACAAAACCGTTTGTCGTGAGAACTGAATATGGTCGAAAAGGCAAGAAGTCGGAAATTCCAGAGTACGTCAGAATGGCATGTAACCGGGCGGGCTTTAAAAAGGGAAGTAAGAAAAATCCTAAAAATCAGATTACAAACCCGGAAGAAGCTGCAGACATTGTGAACACAGTTAAGAAGAAAAAGAGGCATGAGACGAGAACTGGGTGCAAGGCGCACATGTATTTTAGATGGAACAAAGTCAAGAATGTCTACTACCTAGACAAATGGGAGGATGAACATAATCACGATTTTCTGGATGAAGAGGAAGCATTCTTACTCCCTGTAAACCGTAAATTAAGTGAGTCGCAAAAGGTGTTCGCTGAGACTGCTGAGCGTGCTGGATTAACACTACGGTCATCATATGAGTTAATGAGCATACATGCAGGTGGCAGAGATTGTTTAGGATTTCTCAAACAAGATCTTAAAAATCATCTTGCCCGCAAGAGACAAAAAAGCATGAAACATGGTGAAGGCACAAAGTTATGGGAGCATTTTAGAGAACGTGGATTTATATCCCCGTGTTTCTATTATGATGTAGAAGTCGACAGCGACGAGAAGATAGCAAACATATTTTGGGCTGACGAACGTATGCGAATGGATTACGCGTACTTTGGTGATGTTGTCACTTTTGACACCACATTTCGTACGAACAAGGCATACCGTCCTCTCGGTGAGTGCATACAGTTTGACATAGAAAAATACAATAATTTACATATAGTTTACACATTATATTTATAGTTGCATGTTTATCTTTTTTCAGGAGTGTTTGTTGGTTTTAATCACCATAGGCAGACTTGCATATTTGGAGCTGCGCTACTTTTTGATGAAACAGCCGAATCATTCATATGGCTTTTCAAGTCTTTTTTAAGATGTATGAAAAACAAACATCCCTCGACTATATTCACTGATCAAGATGCTGCAATGGCAGTTGCTATACCTGTCGTATTTACGAATACATATCATGGGCTTTGCACGTGGCACATCATGCAGAATGGTATGAAAAATCTTGGGTCAAAGTTCAACAACGAATTCTCAAGGATAATAAAGAGGATGATGTATGATGTTGAAACAGAACCAGAATTTGAGAATTTATGGAAAGACACCATTTTCCGTTTCTGTCCTAATGGTGGTTCTGATGGGCATTGGTGGCTAAAAAATATATCAGAAAAGGTTTCAATGGGCATGGCCTTGGATGAGACTACAATTCACTGCAGGTATTAGATCTACACAACTTGTAGAGTCTTTCAATGCGACAATCAAGGACTTCCTCCGTTCAGACCTTCACATAGATGAGTTCTTTATGCATTTTGATCGTATGGTCCAAAATACGAGGTTAACTGAAATGCAGAGTGACTACAATTCAATACAAAAGTTGAGACACAATGATTATCCGTCAAGTGTAGTCATGAATCATGCAGCAACATTGTACACCGATAGAATATTTAAGGTGTTGCATGATCAATACAGCAAAATGTTGGCATATCGTGCTGTCCCTGTTGACAGTAGTCTATTCACGTCGTTGAAGAAATTTAAGGTTTACAAGAACAATGCTGAAGACCATGGTATTATTAGAGATGTTTTTGTTGACACAGACAACTTGGTTCTCCAATGCTCTTGTCGACTATTTGATTATTTTGGTGTTCTATGTTGCCACATACTCAGGGCAATGGATATTCTATCTAGTATGGGTTGTGATGGTTTGTCAACAATACCAGATAAATACATACTGAGAAGATGGAGGGTGAAGGCGAAGGATGGCAAACAGTACTCGAGCATGTGTTTTAATCTTGACGGAAATTCTAGCCAACATGATCCACATCAAAATATGGTGTTAAAGTTGCTGAAGATAGGTAGCCAAGCTTGTAGTCGTCCAGACTATTATGAAAAGATTGCACCTGAAGTTGACCGCTTATCCAAAATGATGGATGATTTGATTACGGAAGATACAAATGTCGCCTCATCCTCTGGTGCAACAGGTATGTATTGTAACGTGTTGTTATATGTACATGTGTGCTACCCTAGATTTATAGTTATTTCACTTTTTTTTATTGTAGGACAAACTTCACAGGTTACACCAATCCCAACACTCCTTACACGTGATAATACCATAAAGTCGAGAAGGAGACTCAAGAGTGCTGTGGAGATGAGACAAACGACCACAAAGAAAAAAAGAAAGAACTAGGAATGTTGTTTATTGTTATGGTTCCATACTTTTCTCAGTCCAGTATTATGTCATTATGCAACAGTTGTTGTGTTGATTTCAGAGTGTACACAAAAACCGAGTGGTATAATTTCATTTTTTAAAAAATTAAATCCTTTTCAGCATTAAAAAACCAAATAATACCATTATCTTTTAAGGGGAAGATGTGTTATTTTAGCTAGGTGACTGACAGTGTTCGCAGACAATGACTTATTCTTATTGGTGTTTTCTTCATGGTTTTAGAATATGAGTTGTTTGGTATATTATAAAGAAGTCGTTAGTATTTTACTAAAGCTGCCATGGTATTATGTTACACCAGTATAAGTATAAAATGAGGTACACAAAAACAATTATCTGGTATCGCATCCCGTAGCCACTCCACATCCAAATATAACAATCATTCCATACACATATCATGACCATAAATGCCAAACACCTGATGCGTGTTAAGCCAATTATGACAATTATTCAGCAAACTTAAACACACTGTGCACCTGTAACACAATTGAGTACGATAAAATCTTTGAGATCAAAAGAGAACTTAACATTGTCATAAAATGCAAATGTATGTGGCGGCAATTGTACCAACGGAACATTAGAACTGACTACCATCTGTTTTCACAAGCTGCTGCCTAAATTAAAATATAGTGTCCTAGTCTAATGTCAAACAAAATCAAGAAACAACAGAAAAAAAAAGTAGCCACCACAGTCAATAACATATTAGAATCCTTGATAAATCTCTACACTCCGCCAAATCTAACTCTCTTTCTCTTCTGTTGTATCCGTTGACCCTTTTTTTCATCTGCTCGTGCTGGAAGCTTTGAACGTACTAATTCATCTCTCCATGAATCACATAACTTATTCCCATCATATAGGACAACACATGCGCATAGTTGTTTCCTAAACGATAACAACGAACTTGATTTTGGCCATTCCAAACTCCAGATTGGATTTTCGTGCCCATTCCAGCACTGCATCAGCTTACACATCAAAACTCCACATGAGAATAGGTCATCTTGTTGGGGGACATTCTCTATTGTCACCTCAAATGTAGACGCACCAACACTCTTTCCAATATTGTCAAAATATTGATCCACCAAACGCAACTGTAAAAGACAAGAATCACATGCTTATATACGCAAAAACAAATAGATAATCATGTATAAACATTCAACATTCATCAGCCAAAACTACGCAACAAATGTTGCTGAAGTCACACATAGAAAGAGGTACCAGAATTATGCATATCTAATAACCAGTCACATACTGTCCGAAATACCAACTACATGAACAAAGAGATACTTTCCATTTATATAAATCAGTACCAACATCATGCATAAATACACATCACATGTCAGTATTACAAAATAACATCTACACCCCTACATAATTACCCTGTAAGTCTAAACAGAGAAACAAACATATCAGTTGTTGCAATATCCAACCACATGCTAGCAGTACTACCACACACAAGTACAGATTGATAACAACCATTCTACAATGAAATACCAGATACATGAACAAAGGAATACTTTCCATTTATATATATCAATACCAACATCATGCATAATTAAACATCACATGACAGCATTACACAATAACATCTTCATCCCTACAGAATTACCTTGTATGTGTAAAAAGAGAAACAAACATATCGGCCGTTGCAATATCCAACCACATGCTAGTAGTACTACAACACACAAGTACAGATTGATAACAGCCAATTTATAATGAAATACCAGATACATGTGCAGAAAGATACCAATCTTTTGCAAGAATAAGAACCAGACGTAAGCTTAAAAAGTTCCATCCACGTATAAATTAAAATATGGAGTATTACACTCACACTTTTTTCAGCTTGGATCGTCACTTCACTATAACCGTTGCTCAAGCTATCAAGGTATTGTAATCTCCTCGACTCCATATTGACAACAAACAAGCGCCAATGGGAATTGAAGATGCAAGGCATAAAAAACTAAACATAAAAGAACCAAGTTAATTATCTTTATACATATTTGAGAAACATAAACAAAACATTATAGGTTTACCATCTTCACATCATCTAAAATAACAGTAGTCAGATGTGGTTGTGGGTGTGACTGTATGAACGATTGTATAACACTGGTTTTTTTTGAGCGTCGTGTAGGTGCAGTCTGCTCCTGTTTTAATTTATATTATCATTGTCAGATATATTAGAAAACAATCAGCCAAACATGAAACGAATTAGAAGACAGTGAAAAAAAAACAATAGAACAACTTACAAGTATATAGGGATGGAACCACATTCTGGTCGGCTTACGGACACCATCGTCTCCGGGTCGTGGGATGGCATCCAAGTGTTCGAAATTAAGAAAGTTAACAAAAGACCCTACATATTTACTACTAAACCATCCCCTACCGCACAGATCTTGCAAAAACTTAATTTCCAGCTTGCATTCACCATCATCGACCGCAATAACACTGCGCATTGCATATCAAAATTAATATTAATAATTTCAAAAACGAAACATAAATCAATCAGATTGCAGGAGCCCCACAAATCATAAACACATTATGCATTTAATCTAACGTACTTTTTACTTTTCTTGTAAGACCAAATGAAGGCTGACATCTCTTCATCCTCTTCATTCACTACAACTTGACGAGAAATCTCAGTATAAGGTGATCTCAGTGCTAAACTAGGCATAACTTTACGCTTTGCACGAGGGGATGTTCTACCAACAGCCTTAGCATTGGTATCATCAACCACGATCGGATTGGTCAATTGGGTTGCGGGGATACCAAGATCAAAACTTGGTATTTCATCTATATCGTAAACAGAATAACATTAACATCGACGTGTACAAAAACTGTCTAATAACAATCGTATATAATGGACAACCAAAATCTTAAAGATGTATGAATGAAAACATGGTGATTCGACATACTTGATTTCGATGAACCTCCGACATCAGCAACTGCATTAGTTACAAGATTAATCAAAATTTGTAAAACTAATAAATTATTGAAATTACAGTAACTTATATCCAATAAGAAGCTGCATATTATTCTTCATGTCTGACATTACTTTATAACAATATTAATATACATACCAATTATTGCAAGTTCATTACCAACTTCATCAGCTACTCCAACAACTTGTTGCTCTTCAACAGTTTTTTCTGCTTCAGTCATTGTATCCAATTGTTCATTCACAACGGACATGTCGTTTTCATGACACATTGTAGCAGCTTCGTGAGAGGGACACGGCTGTCTTAATTGTTCAGCATTTTCATCACCAACTGCACCAGCTTCTCTAACAATTTGTCCATCTTCAGCCTTTTCTCCCGATCCAGCCATTACATCTTCTTCGTTCTCTTTGGTGGCGTTGTTAGAATCGCACCTTTGAGCAGCTTTTTGAGAAGGGCGCGGTGGTCTGAATGGGCCAACAGCTGGACCTAGTTCATCAACAAGTTGTGATATCTCAAACAGAGTTTCGTCGAGCTTCACGTTGGTACTTTGTATCAATGCCACATATTCATCTTTTTTCCGTTTGAGCTGCGGTCATACACAAAAAATAAAATAAAAAACAACATACTGTAAATAGAACTATGGAGACATTTTAACCAACAAATTAATAGTAAAAGTACCAACCATCTAACTAATATAATACTACTTTATTAAAAAAACAGTACCTCATTCAGCCTCTCTAATTTTGCTTGTTTTCTTTTCTGACGCACCACTTTCAACCTTTTCACCAACGGCTCATCATCATAACGGTCATCATCTGATGAATCATTGCACTCTTGCGCATCCATTGCTGGAAATTTGAGTTTCGCAATGGTATCTTTGGCTTGTTTACTTGTCCACACAGCGCAAGTTGGTGATGTAAGTTTTGTATATGCCCCAACAAATTTGTCCATGACAATACACTTGAACATGTTAACAAAGGACAATGACGACATTAACAATGAAATATAATAACTAATGGTAACAACAGTATATTACAATTCACTAAACGATACACAATTTAAGTTACCTGCAGTAAATGTACGTCACCATTGAAGTAAGCACCTCTATGCGCGAAAGCCTCTAAAAGATAATCAAATACATGGCCACACCAATCGTAGTGTGCCACTGTGCTTAAATCACGCAAGACAAAAGAGTAGTCGCTCAGATCTACTCCGTAGTTGGATTTCGGTCTAACCATAGAACCAATGAATATCAGAATAAACAACCTAACGTATTTCACAACATCCGTGCATTCTGTTTCAATAAAAGATTGCAGATCACTCAACTGAACATGTGAAAATTTATTGGTTTCTAATCCTAACTCGCCAAAAAAGTTTTGCACATCGGTTTTGGTGTACCCCGCCTCCAATATGTTAAACCCGCCTATTGGAATACCGTACACACGATGCACGTCATCCTTACTCAGTAAAATCTTCATACCATTTGGGAGTTCAAGCTGTCCAGATATCCAATCAAAATGGTTGTAAAACCACTTTTGGACATTATTGGGTACACTAGTATCATTAAGGGTTAGAAGTGTACCAAACCCGGCTTGCTCCAAACCTTCACGTTTAGCATTAGACAGGGGGTCTGATTTAAGGGCCACAATTATTTGATGCATTTTATTTGTTGAGCATCTTGTTCTAGACATTGGACCCTTTTTAACCATAACATTCTCCAACTGCATAAGAAAATGTACCAGTAACATAGTTAAATAACCACCAAACATATACGGGAAGAAGCACCAGCCACAGAATTGTATATCTACCATCTACGAGAATATATAAGTACTTGGTCCATGCATATAGTCATACCACACATTCAAACAACGAAATACCATTAACATCAACAAAAATAACCAACACCGAAACTATTTTTACATACAAATGCAAGATCACTATCCAGAACATATAGATGTTTCAATGCAACAACAACGAACAAAAGAATAAATTTACCAGAAACTGAATAAATACAGCAATAAACAAATAGTATACATTGTTTGCGACACCAATATAATAGTTTTGAAAGAAATCATTTTATTAAATTACTTGTGTTAGTTTGAATTACTCACTGTTTTCTTCTTTCTTGATTTCGTAGTCAACATTGGATGATTCATTCCGGACGTGACACTAATCAACATTGCTATCACACTCTTTGAGTAGTTTGGATCAGTGAGTGAATTTTGAAGAATAGGTACCAACATATGAAATCTAGAACCTTATAACTGCAGCAAATTTGCATTAGGAAAAAAAGAAATTGTTTTACCAGCTGAAAACCCCTTAAAGAAGGAAAACAGAAAAAGAAAACGAATACAAAAACCACCCACAGCCATATAATTTAAAACTATAGTAAAATGAAGTACCATTCATTTTTTAAAACATACTAATTACAGCCACCACCTAATACCACCAACCACCACCAGATAATACCACGCACAACCTTTATTTTGTACTAGCCCCATGATAATATAACTGCACCACACATCACATAACAAGGTACCAAATTGTTTAAGTTTGTAGTACCGTAGACACGCATTAACTGGTACCATTAGCATCATTGCATGAGCCAAAGCAAACCAAATATTTTAACAGCAAAAACCCACAGAAAGAATAAAAAATCACCAACAACAATATATCATAATCCTCTCTAAATACAAAATACCATATATTGTGTAAAACATACCGATTATAAGACCATCTAATACCACCAAACACCATCAGATAGTACCAACAAACATCATCAGATAGTACCACCCACAACCACGACCCAATTTTTATGTTTTTGTGATTACAAAACAGAATAGGACGATAAAATTGTGTACCTTGGTATCAACTACTCCTTTCACCAACTTAATCAAACTCAGCAGGTCTTACCGTGTTTCTGCATAAACAAAACCGACACCATTTTACAGTTCAGTTCAACCAGATATAAAATTATAATGCTATCACACTCTTTGAGTAGTTTGGATCAGTGAGTGAATTTTGAAGAATAGGTACCAACATATGAAATCTAGAACCTTATAACTGCAGCAAATTTGCATTAGGAAAAAAAGAAATTGTTTTACCAGCTGAAAACCCCTTAAAGAAGGAAAACAGAAAAAGAAAACGAATACAAAAACCACCCACAGCCATATAATTTAAAACTATAGTAAAATGAAGTACCATTCATTTTTTAAAACATACTAATTACAGCCACCGCCTAATACCACCAACCACCACCAGATAATACCACGCACAACCTTTATTTTGTACTAGCCCCATGATAATATAACTGCACCACACATCACATAACAAGGTACCAAATTGTTTAAGTTGTAGTACCGTATACACGCATTAACTGGTACCATTAGCATCATTGCATGAGCCAAAGTAAACCAAATATTTTAACAACAAAAACCCACAGAAAGAATAAAAAATCACCAACAACAATATATCATAATCCTCTCTAAATACAAATTATCATATATTGTGTAAAACATACCGATTATAAGACCATCTAATACCACCAAACACCATCAGATAGTACCAACAATCATGATCAGATAGTACCACCCACAATCACCACCCAATTTCTATGTTTTGGTAAAAACGAAACAGAATAGGATGATAAAATTATGTGCCTTGGTATCAACTATTCCGTTCACCCACTTAAACAAACTCAGCAGTTCTTGCCTTGCTTCTGCATAAACAAAACTGAATCCACTTTAGAGTTCAGTTCAACCAGATATCAAATTATATTGGTATCACACTCTTTGAGTAGTTTGGATCAGTGAGTGAATTTTGAAGAATAGGTACCAACATATGAAATCTAGAACCTTATAACTGCAGCAAATTTGCATTAGGAAAAAAAGAAATTGTTTTACCAGCTGAAAACCCCTTAAAGAAGGAAAACAGAAAAAGAAAACGAATACAAAAACCACCCACAGCCATATAATTTAAAACTATAGTAAAATGAAGTACCATTCATTTTTTAAAACATACTAATTACAGCCACCACCTAATACCACCAACCACCACCAGATACCACGCAACCACCTTTTGTACTAGCCCCATGATAATATAACTGCACCACACATCACATAACAAGGTACCAAATTGTTTAAGTTTGTAGTACCGTAGACACGCATTAACTGGTACCATTAGCATCATTGCATGAGCCAAAGCAAACCAAATATTTTAACAGCAAAAACCCACAGAAAGAATAAAAAATCACCAACAACAATATATCATAATCCTCTCTAAATACAAATTATCATATATTGTGTAAAACATACCGATTATAAGACCATCTAATACCACCAAACACCATCAGATAGTACCAACAATCATCATCAGATAGTACCACCCACAATCACCACCCAATTTCTATGTTTTGGTAAAAACGAAACAGAATAGGATGAAAAAATTATGTGCCTTGGTATCAACTATTCCGTTCACCCACTTAAACAAACTCAGCAGTTCTTGCCTTGCTTCTGCATAAACAAAACTGAATCCACTTTAGAGTTCAGTTCAACCAGATATCAAATTATATTGGTATCACACTCTTTGAGTAGTTTGGATCAGTGAAAATAAACAGCCGCATAGTCTTAAACTTCAGCCAAAAAGAATGCAATTACCATCGATGATGTAATTGTGAAATCGACACACAGTAGAGCGCATAGATGCTGTTTCTATTTCACACTCTTAGAGTTGTTCGGAACAGAAAAAAAGAGTCGCAGATTGTTCAAGTTCAGCCAGAGAGAATGCAATTACCTGTTGTTGTAAGTGTGAAATCGACACCCACCAGAGCGCAGAGATGCGGTGTTCAACGGAGACGGGAAGTTCAGCTTTGGCTTCGGAGTCGCAACCCACGAGCGGAGAGGTTTCAAGCATGTAATTTCAGTTCCTGCTGTGGATGAATGCATGCGCACTCAGGTTAGGGTTTGATGAAGAGAGACAAAATGCAGTAGAGCAGAGAACGGTGTGAAATACAGAATCGGAAGGCTTAGTTGGGGCAGAGGTATTTCACGGTAGTTTTTAGCAGACCACGATCGCGTTGGGGAAGAAGAGAGGTGGAGTATCGTGGAAAAGAAGACTCTTTGGTATTCAAATGTGAGTATCCCACAAAATATGGTACCAAAATCAGATTTTTTTATTAACTATTTATCTAATTTATACCAGATGTAATCTTGACCCTTTATTGTTATGTAGTTGTATCTAATGGCTTATATTTAGACCAGGATGAATCAGGGACTTTTAATAGCCCTTACTACTATCTATATTCAAGATGGAGGGGTAAGAACTCAAATTTTGGGTTTTTCGGGAAGAACTTTTTAAGAACCCATAAAATGGGACCCAACATTTTTTTAAATTGTAATAAGTCAAACATAATAGTTTAACCCTATAATTTTAAATCTTAATATTTTAAAAACTAATAATGATATAAATAAACTAAATATATCAAAATTCTTAAAATCTCATTTGATATTGACTATATTTTTCATATTTACTTGAAAAATATAATATATATATACCAATGTATTCATTCCAAATTTCATTATAATATTCAATCTTAAATATCGAGTGACAAATAATGAAAAATTAGATTAATAGTATATATGATTATAGTTTATTATATTTTTGACAAAAATATAATAAACTATAATCATAAGTAAAATATTAAACTACGATTATTTGTGTATTATTGAAAATAGTAGTAATAATAACTAAATATTAATAGTATATATGATTATAGTTTATTATATTTTTGACAAAAATATAATAAACTATAATCATAAGTAAAATATTAAACTACGATTATTTGTGTATTATTGAAAATAGTAGTAATAATAACTAAATATTAATGTGTGTATTCTTATAATAATTAATAGAGTAAATTACTCAGTACCCCCTTGAGGATTTGGGATATTACAGTTAACCCCATTGTGTTTATCATAATTACTGGTAACCACCTCAAGGTTAAGGTATCTTTGACTACGAGCCCCCAAACTATATCTTTGTTATTAGGAAGTTAACTACGTGTTGACCTATCAGCTTAATCGCATTAATAATGTCAAACTGGACAAAAAACACTACTTAATCTGTGTTTTTATTTTCCTAAAAATGTCAACCTTGCCTTGAAAATGTATCAAAAGTAGGATGGGAGATAGTTAGTTGATGTTGATTAAGCAGTTTTGTTGTCCAGCATGGCATTATTTATGTGATTAAGTTGATAGATCAACACGTAGTTAACTTTCTAATAACAAAGTTATAGTTTGGGGGCTCGTAGTCAAGATACCTTAACCTTGAGGTGGTACCAATAATTATGAAACACAAGGGGGTTAACTGTAATATCACAAATCCTCAAGGGGGTTCTGAGTAATTTACTCTAAATAAGTAAAATGATATGACAAATAGAGAGAGTTTAAAACTCAAATGATTGGTTCTTAAAAAATAGAGACATGATTCTTGAAATGATTGTGGCAAGAAGAGTAAGAGAAATAGGAAAGAGTAGTGTTACGAACCAAATTTGGATTATTTGATAATCTTGCTCTTAGTCACTCGTCTACTCATATATATACCTCATATTAATTCTAGATAAATCTAACCATCAGTAAGTCTATTACAAATTCAAGACTACGGGGCGTTTTCATTTGGAGATTAAGCTTGAAAATTAACGCTATATCGTTTTTTCCTCTGATTTAATGGGATATAAACATAAAGGTATAAGTTGATTGATTCAAGGATTAAATTATGATTTTTTATTACTATTTCTATTTCATTAGATTATCTTGTTTATTATTTGGATATGTTATTTGATACAATAATTTTATAAATCTAATTTATGACTTTTATGTTAGTTTTTCTATAAAAAAATTCTTTTATATATTAAATACTGAAATGCAAAAAATAAAAACAAACAAAACAATTCTAATAAAATGAAGGTAGTACTAGTATTAGATAATCTCTTTGATTATTGAAATTGATGAGCGCTAGGGATTCTCGAAACTCGAATGAGTGGGCAATTTTGGGATTGAAGAAAATTAGCGGTGATTAATTAAGTACTACAAAAGTTAATGCATAATGTTGATTCTATCCATCTTTAGAGGTTGAGGTGGTTGGCAGGATAAAATATGCATATATATATAATAAAGAGGGGCACAATACAATACTCAAGAAATATTTCGTCCAAACACTCAAAAAACGGAAACATGCTAAGTAATCACTATTATTACATACTTTAAATAGCAATAGACGGCAGCATAAACCAGGACAAAGGGTGGATGTACTACTATTTATGTTCGTTCATTACACCGGATATTAGTTCTCATAAAAACTGCAGCTCGCTTAACGCGTTTTCCGCTGCCTACTGGGCTTCGGAATTGATGCCTGAACTTGAATAGAGAATATCGATATATTACATAAATAAGTATAAATATTATATGTATCCATGGTTAGAAAAATGAGAGCTCGTTTAGTCACTTTTTTAAAAAATTATTTTTGCCTTTTTATGATATATTAGAGAGTTTTAAGAGGTCAGACATTGGCATAATGGTGAAGGAAGGCCCACTAGCTCCATTCATATTGGTACGTTGCATGCATAATTAGACATTTACCGGTATAATTTATCTGTAGTGAAACGGCGGTGGACGGGTGGCGCAATTTTTTTATTTTATCACCAAAGTCGGTCCAATCGCATGCTATATTGAGATATGAAATCACGTCACTCCTCAGCTAGTAATCCTTTCACACTTGTAAAATTTGAAAGACATTTTTAGTTTGTTATACATGTGTATGTCATCAACCAAACCAACACCATAGTCAATAATCCGGACGCGGTTTTGTGAAATGAAGGTTTTTTAAATAAGGAACATATATTATTAAGAACATAGAGTTCGCATAACGGCAGGAAGTTACAAGACTTCCAGCAACTCGTAGGAAGTTGAGCTTTTCTAGTATGATACACTAGGTTGTGAGTTATAATGTTGCTATCGTGATTAACATGAACCCATGCAATATCAATTATGGGCGATAAGTGAGTAAGCAAACAATTAATAATATCCTTCGTGTGATTGTCTAAGGCCGTGGCATGATTGTCTGAAACATAGTCAACAACATTCTTGCAGTCTGATAGCATGCGAATATGTAGAAACCCATACTACTTGGCAGCATCAATGCCCAAAAACTAGGGCTAAAGCCTCCACCTACGACGGTTCTAAACACACCCCGTTCCGGCCAAAACCCCTGCACCGATGACAGCTCTGTTTTCCATAACAACAACCCCTAGTCCAAACTGACTAGACTGGTCAAGGCTAGCATCAACCAAAATCTCGACCCAGTGAGCGTAAGTGGAGCGATGCACGCGCAAACTGGTAGGAGTGGAGGAGCTGAAATTTGACATACTATGGCGTAGAAAACTATCAGCTTGAAACCAACCTGCCTCGAAAGTCCTAACTCTATGATGAGTCAGTTGACACCGGGCATACCAAAGTCTCCAGATGAGAGAAGTTAGGATACAAAGATCTGAGATGGACTTGGTGGTGCATGACTCCGTGTACCAATCAATAAATCCAACATTGGTGTGGAGTGGCGGTGGATGTGACACTGCAAGGCGGTCCCAGTACTGTGTGATAGAGGCACAACTGAAAAAAACATGAGGCAAGATTTCACAGACAGCACACGATGCCAGGTCAGGATTGTGCAGTCTATGAGCAAACATATCCATGCAGGGAACAACTCCATGCAAAACTTTCCACCCAAAAACAGGGACACGAGGAGGCAGATCCGTCTTCCATAACCACTTACTTGCAATGCCCTGAGGAGAAACGGATAAAAAGGACGTACTTGGTTGCGCGGACCAAGAAAGGGCAACATCACTATGATAATCTGAATTTACAGAATAGTGCCTAGAGGAATTCAAGCCCTATATCCATGAGTCTGGACCTGTAATATCATTGGGGAGAGTTAGGTTCAAAATGTGCTGCACATCCTCCGGATGAAAGTGGGCTGGTAAGAGCTGAACATTCTAGACAGAAGGAGAAAACATCAACTCAGACACTTTAGCTTGCCGCAGATGAGGCGGAAGTGTCCAAAGATATGGTCTGCCACCCTTCTTCAAAAGGAGCCAACGGTCATGGACATACGTGGTATGACCATTGCTAATCTGCTTGTGGCCTCCAAAGTCAATCAGGTTTCAGACACGCAAAAGAGCACTCCAAATTGGGCTTAAGTTAGACATAGGCTGAGCATGCAGAATAGTTTTTCGACTAAGATATCAAGCTGTGTAAAACCGAGAGAGTAAAGATTGAGGATTATCCAGAATGCGCTAGAGCTTCTTGCCTAGAAGAGCTCTATTAAAACTGTGGAGATCCCGAAAACCTAAGCCACCAAAGCTCAAAGGAAGACACACTGTTTTCCAGTTTATCCAATGAATAATTGACATCATAGATGACCTACTCCACCAGAATCTTGAAATCATACTCTTAATCGTCTTTAACAGCGTTTGGGGTAAGGCAATAATAGACATAACATACGTCGGTATAACTTGTAAAATAGCCTTGATCAGGTTTAAACGCCCTACCTGGGAGATCCGGTGGGACCACTGATGTATCCGCTTTGCAACCCTATCCTTGATGTAGGAAAAAATGGCACTGTGATTATGCCCCATCTTAACCAGGAAACCTAAATACATACCCAAATCAGTCACCACACGGCCTTCTAGAGTAGATGCAACCGCCTGGTGCAGGGGCACGGGCAACTGTTGGGAAAACATAATAGCTGACTTTTCAATATTGATGCACTAACCGGAAGCAGTTTGAATCATCAAGAATATTAGCCAAAGCTTGGGCATTATAAACCGTTGCTGCACCAAAGAGGATGTAATCATCAGCAAAAAGTAAGTTTGTTATAGGCGAAAGAAGACCTCTGAAACTGAACCCAGAGTATTGGTTAACCTGAGATCCAAGCTGAAGGGTTGACGTCAGAACTTCCATACAGCAAATGAAAAGAAGTGCCGCCAAGGGGTTACCTTGACGCAGGCCCCGTTGAGGGTAAAAAGTTGTACTCGAATAACCATTAATGAGAACAGCCATTGTGGTTGTAATAAGACACTTCCTAACCGCATTTATCCAAAAAGGGTGGAAACCCATGCGGTGCAAGACATCTAAAACAAAAGTCCACTTAACCCTATCAAACGCTTGGGACATATCAACTTTATAAGCAAAAGAACCGCAAACCTTTGCCTTAGAGGTGCGCATAAGATGTAGAATTCATGCGTAATCAAAACTTGATCTGAGATTAGACGATCCTTGACAAAAGCACCCTGATTATCTGAGATGACACATGGCATAACGGACTGTACTCGATTGACCAAGACTTTAGAGATGACACGGTACAGTGTGTTACATAAAGAAACTGGGCGAAAATCCATGATAGAAGAAGCACCTAGTTTTTTGGGATAAGAGCAATATAGACGTGGTTTATGGAGTTGGCCAAAGTGTCTGAGTTAAGAATGTCCAAAGCTGATGTAATAAATTCTTCACTGATAATGGGCCAGTAAGTATGGAGGAAAAACCCCATTTATTCCATCTGGGTCAGGAGCATTGGAAGGGTTCAATTGCTTGTAAGCAGCCACCACTTCTTCACGGGAGAAAGGTAGGCCCATTGAATTATACATATGAACTGTAACCCGATCTTCCACACAGGCCAAAAAATGAAATCGGGTTGAGGATGGGTAGAGGTGAAAAGGTTTTGGAAATAATCCTGTGCCACAAATTCCACACTTGCCCAAGTTGATGCTGTATGTAAAGTGGGAGATGATAGCGAGAAAATTGCATTTTGTCGTGATCGAGCACAAAATCTATTGTAAAACAATCTATTATTTTTGTCACCTGCTTGGAACCATGATTGTCGTGATCGTTGTTGGAGACGTACTTTCTCATGCAATAATAAAGAATCAACAACAAAAGAGCACAACTTCCATTTGGTCAAATTTAGCAATGTAGGAGGTTGGTGGGCAATGTGATCCAGCTCTTGCTGGGCGGGTGGAAGAACTAGTTTTTCCACCCAAATCTTCTTGGCACCCCATGCACGAAGCACATGACCACATGCTTGGACTTTTGTTTCAACTGGCAGTTGTATGGTTGTTAACCCAGATAGACTGCACCATATTTCTGCATTGATCATTCGTTGCCCAACAATTCTCAAACCGAAAAGGCTTAAGGCCACGACGGGTAGAAGGCAGGATCAATAATTTATTGAGTTTATGATCCGAACATCCCCAACGGAGATGGTAGTTTTGTGCATCTGGGTATATGCATAACCAATAATTATTCGCAGCAAAACGATCCAATCGACTCTTCACATTTAGTGCTAGGCCTGCACGGTTTGTGTAAGTGAAGCAAGTGCCACGATATCTCAGGTCAGCCAGAGAGCAATATGAAAGACATGAACGGAATGCAGCCATTGCTGATTATGCGTGGAAACCACGTCCACGGTGCTCAGCCATATGCAATATTTCATTAAAATCTCCACTAAGAAGCCATGGCCCCTGTCACTGCATATGAAGATAACATAATAACTTCCATGTTTTCCATTTCTCGATTACATTAGACCATCCTACACCCCCGTGAGTTTCCATTTCATCCCCCCAAGGTTAAAACAAAACATCTACATGGTGAGTAGAAAAACTAGACAAAGTTACATCAAAACAATCTTGCCAAAACAAAGCCACCCCACCCTTTTTACCCTCACTATCCCCCGCCACCTAGTTGTACCCCTTGAAACTTAGATGCTACAGAGCGCATCTCAAAAGATGATACACTTTGTTTCCATCAAGATTACAAAAAAGAGGCGCTTCAGAAGTCACCACCCCCAAAATCCAGCGAACAGCCGCAGCAACACCTAATCCATGACAGTTCACCACCAGTACCGACATTAATCTGGGTGACCGAGGTTGCCCCCGGAGTTGCCTGTGGTGTAGAGTCACCTGGGTCACTACTCTTGGCCCGCTTGGAAGATTCAACAACATCAACATCAACATCTGCAGAAACATGAGCTTCAGAAATAACACAAACATCCCCCTCCTTCTTACATTTGCGGTTTGTCGAACTTGTTGGTGAAGGCACAATCTCCCCTTCCTCAACCTCCGCATTTCTGGAACTACCTCTTTGCTATGCTTCACACCTTCCATGGCACGAGTTGGTGAATGGGTGGAGGCTGGTTGGGCCACCTGCAGAGATGGTGGGTCCATGCCAGTAGGAGCAGAAGCTGGTGGAGTAAGGTGAGGGCGTCCAGAGCCATACGTGCTTGATTTCAGCCACAAGCCATATGGAAAAGCAGCACCCGCAACATCAGACTTATGTGGGCAATCCTTAACAATGTGATAAAAAAACCATAGATAAAAAAAGGGTTGGAAATCTATCATAGGACAGAAGCAATACAGATGGTGTCCCAGCAATGGAAATAGTAACAAACCAAAGCAATGGGTGGGTGAGATCAATCATGACCTTAATCCGAAGAAAAGAGCATACAAAACGCTTATCAAAGTCGACATATTCAAGGAAATGTCCGATCTTATTTCCAACTCTTTTGCAAAGGATGGGTTGAGGAACCACATTGGCACATCATGAACCCGCACCGAGAAAGGAACAAACTGAAAAGCATGAGCCCTGGGAGGTTTGCCTGTGTTAATTTCGGTCAGAACCAACAAACACCCTTCGAAGGTCCACGACCCAGGACCAAGAACTTCATACATCCTTTCCTCATCAGGAAACTCGAACAGATATATATTGGAACCAAGATTTTGAATATTCAGTTGATCCTCTACCCTCCATATTCTTGAAAAAGAGTGTGCCATAGCCTTTAGATCAGCAGATCAAGAAATGAAAAGGTTACCTAGCAACGAGCAAGCGTAGTTGACTCCGGATTTGGCATTGACAACGTTAGACACATCCAGTGATGCTTCTTCAGCAGCAGTGAATGCCAAGTTCGCTCATTGAGCGGCAATATCATCAACTTTCGAAGAGGAACTAGCCATGAATAGGATGTCGAGTTTGGTGAAGGAAAATAGCAAGAGCAGGAAAAGGTGCAGTCGCAAAGGAGAAACGGAGTAGAATAACAAGCGAAGACGTAAGGTGTTTATGTGGCGAAAGTGTAGATATAAGGCTTGGATTATGGGTTGCGGGAGGTGAAACGTCAGGTTGAGCAGAGTGCAAGATAATGATCTGCATGCTAAAATGCGTAAAATGTGGCTAAAAAAGCTTATTTGCCTATTTTTGGTGGCATAATCTGCGAGGTGAGAGACGATCGAAGGTGCTTGAATCGGCGCATCAAGCTGGGCTGGCCAATGCATGGCTTGTGTGAAATGAAGTTGGGGTCCCTTTTAGTTGGATTTTTAGTTTGTACAAACTTTAGATGTTGATAGTTGATAATAATGTGTGAAAATTCAAAAATATTTGGTGAAGGAGAAAAGTTATAGCTATAATTCTATATTTCTTAAAAAAATATAATAAACCACTAATATGCTACAAAAATGGTAGATGACTAATAGCTCGATGACTAATAGTTAATTTTTTTAACCAATTAGCTAAATCTATTGACACCAAATGAGACAACAATATGTTAATTTCAACCCTCTAATCTCATATTAAATGAGACAACGATATTATATTTTTGGAATATCTAAAGCCTTATTTATTACCCCATTCTAAAGCCTTGTCGATTACCCCATTGTAAAGCCTTATTGATTACCCCATTAATATATAGGTAAGTCAAGGGTTGTTGTTTATTGATATATTAACTCTCTTGAAACCGAATGAGTTAAGTGGACAAATGTAAGGGTTGGCCTTCCAGTTTTTGAGTTATATTAGAGTATTTGAAATTTTTTCATTATTCAATTTTTATTGTTAATTAAGTGGGAAAATGTAAGGGTTGCGCTTGGTTGGTTTTGTCTTCCATCTATATTATAAATAGGGGGTTTATCAATGGATTAAACATCTGAAATTCAAAAACATTCTTTTTTTTATATATCAGATTTCTATCAATTCTATTATCTTCTTCTTTATATCAAATTTCTATCAATTATATTACGGTTCGAAGCAGGAATCGATGTTTTTCTTTTAGATTTTGTGACAAATTGAAGAACAGTGTTGCAGAACGATCACAATTCATTCATCGAATAGACATGGCTAGCGAAAAAAGAACTGAGAAGAAGCCTGATGTTGAGACAAGTGCAATAGGTTATTCAAATCCTCTATGTCGATCCGTCTAAGAAGGAATTGGCAGGTATTTGCTTGTTAAGTAAGAATTCGCAAACTAGTTATATTTTTCTATAAACTGGATATTAGACACTGAGACAATAAATCATATGTCTGGAACTCATAATTTCTTTGACAATTGGAGAATTTGATAGACTCCAGGTAAGTGGTTTTGCCTAACGGTAGGCCACAAGTTATTTCTATGGTTGGAGATGTGGAATTGGGAAAATATTTTTGGGTTAAAGATATGTTATACGTCCTGTTAAGTTCAATTTACTCACTCTTAAAAGGTTAGTAAAATTGTTCAGTCGCTCATTTTTTGTGAGAAATATTATTTTACACATGATTATATTACAAAGAAAGTTGAGATCATAGGGCTGGATCAGGACGATCTCTATATTTTGGAGGCAGAACAAGCTAGTCAAGTTTGTGTTTCTGGAGACATGACAAAGAGAGTCGGTCATCAGTATTTTGGTCTTGTTTTCGGAGTTAACCAAGGTTGTGAAGTTACATTACAGTTTATGTCATGTTTCTATTTCAGAAGCTAGTTCAAATGGGACTTATAAAGAGTAATGATGTTCTGTCAGATTATGCTTGTGACATTTCTTATAAAGCTCATGCACAATGTCTTTTGTTTGGGCAATCAGAAATTAAAACCCAAAAATCTTTTGTGATGGTTTAAGTGGATGTTTGAAGACCGTTTAATGTCACCACTTAGAATGGTTACAAATATTTCATCTGTTTTATAGATGATAATACCATAATTACTTGGGGTTCAACATTTGCAACACAAGGGTGAAACAATGGAAGCTCTTGTAAGCTTCCTTAAGTTGGTAGAATGTCAGTTCAATGCCAAGGTAAAAGTATTTCGTAGTGACAATGCAAAAGAATTAAGTAGTTTGAACGAAGGGAGAACTTATTTCGCTCGAGAAGGAATAATTCATCAAACTATTTATGCTTATACTCCTCAACAAAATGATGTGGTCGAAAGGAAGCATAAGTACTTTCTTGATACCGCCAAAGCCCTTTTCTTTCAGTCTCAGGTTCCGCTTACTTAGCGGGGCGAATGTATTTTGCATGCATCCCATTTGATTAATCGGCTGTCTACCAAGGCTTTCAAAGGGAAGACTCCCTTTGAACATTTTTACATCACAAAGCCTTGATATGATGATATACACCTTTTGGTTGCTTGTGTTATAGAACTCTTGTTGGTGACAAGGGTGGAAAATTTAGTCCACGGGTTGAGGCTTATGTTTATTTGGGTGAAGAACCCAAGAAGAAAGGGCAAAAGATATACAGTTTGGATACCCGTGAAGTTTCATCCCATTATTTTCCTTTTGACAAAAGACTATGTTGTGTTTTCTAATTCTTAGGGGAATGCTGTTGATTCTTCTAAATAGTTTTCTCGGTATTAGGAAGTCGAAAGTCCCAGCCGCCTTGTGCGTTCTTCCTCTGATGGTAATGTCACTATTCATCCTCCTAGTCAAGATGTTATGCCATCCGTGGTGGTCGAGCCGGATCATATGGGTGAATCAGAAGGTGGTCTTCGACGCTCTAGCCGTGAGAGCCATCGGTCTGGGTATCTTGATGATTATGTTTGTTCTTCTCATTTCCAAGATATTTTGGATGAGCGTGTTTATCATAGAGGAAAACATGAGAATCTGTTAGAGGGTTGTCAAAGTCTAACGGATACTAAGCCTGGGGTTTCTTGTGCGTTTACTGTGACCGCTCCGCATGCTCCGTTTGATCGCATTATGATAAAGGATGAGCCATAATCATATAAAGAAGTAGTTGTTTCTGCACATTGGCGAAAGGCTATGCTGAATGAACTATACAGGCTGGAGGCAACCAACACTTGGGAGATTGTAGATTTTCCTAAGGGAAAGAAAACTATAGGTTACAAATGGGTTTACAAGATTAAACTCAACGCCATGGGCTGGATTATCATGAGACTTTATCACTAGTTGTTAAAATGACCACAATTCGTGCTCTTCTTGTTATGGCTCTTCATAATGGGTGGATTATAAATCAGCTGGATGTTAATAATACTTTCTTACATGTAGACCTTGATGGGGAGGTATGTATGAAGGTGCCGCCAGGCCTAGATCTTTCTGAGCGTAATAAAGCTTGTTTTTTAAAGCACTCTCTCTATGGCTTGAACAGACTTCACGTCAGTGGTTTTCTAAGTTGGATTTCTTTCTTAAAACTCTTGGGTTTTGTCAACCCAAGAATGATTATTCTTTGTTTTACAGAACCAGTGGTGCCCACTTGCTATATGTTGCGGTTTATGTCGAAGATATGTTACTGGTTGGTACACATTAGGAGGACATAGATCAACTTAAGCAAGCATTGGATGATTATTTTAAGATTAAGGATCTTGGGGATTTACATTATTTTCTGGGTATCAAGTTTTTGCATACATCCCAAGGTGTAATTCTTATGTAATGAAAGTTATGCCAGGATCTCCTTAAGGAGAATGATTGTGAAGGCAGCAGAGTTGCAGTAGGTCATATGCAGCCCGAACTTTCTTTGCGTCGTACTGATGGAACATCTTTGGATGACCCTTTTGTTTATGGCGCCTGGTCAGAAATTGAACTATCTATCTAACACTTGACCAGATCTTTGTTTTACTGTTCAAGTTCTTAGTCAGTTTATGTAGCAACCTACTGATGTCCATAAGCAAGCTGTTATGCATACCTTGCATTATGTGAAGGGTACACTGTCTTATGGGACCATTCTTCGTCAGGGTCTATGACTCTGTTAGATTTGGTTGCCTATTGTGATTCTGATTAGGCGGTTTGCCCGAACACGAGAAGATTTGTATATGGGTATTATATCTTCCTAGAGAATAGTCCAATCTCCTAGAAAACCAAGAAACAAGGAACTGTGTCACTTTCCAGTGCAGAAGTAGAATATCGTTCTCTCCGTTGTGTCACTACAGAGCTTACTTGGCTTAGCCGGTTTCTTCTTACGCTCGGTGTTGCTAATATTACACCAATACTGGTGAAGTGTGATAATCAGTCCGTCGTTCATATTGCTCGTAATCCGGTTTTTCATGAGTGTACAAAACATATTGAGCTTGATTGTCACTTTGTTTGTGATAAGATTCAACTGGGGCTTGTTGATGTTTCTTATACTTCCTCAAGAGTTACCCCATTAAGGGTATGTAACACCCCTACAACGAACTTCACAACTAAATGAAATAGCAGCGGAAATAAATAACTAAACAATAACTAACGCTTCGGTGCTACAACGCCGTCAACCACCCACGTGGTTGACGAGGCAGAATAAATACAAGTGTACCGGTCTGATGATCAGACTCCCGAGCATATAACTAAGCCATAAATACTTCATATACAATACCGAGTATTACCTACATTCCTTCACTGTAAACTGTCATATACCGCCATAGTAATTTCAACGGAATCAAAATATAATGCCAGGGAGCACAGGCGCATCCCGGGCTCAACATCCAAAATAAACCAACATACAACTGCAGCCTAGATCCTACAGCCACTCTGCCTCCTCGATCCTCATCCTGCAGTAAAAATATGGAGCCCCCGAGGGGGTCAGCAACCCTTGGCTGGTATGGTTAACGCGCAGCCCATCGGCTACCGGGATACGCGCAACTAATTGTCATGATAACATGGCATTCATTTTTATACATAACATAACATAACATAATGTTTGGCATAACATCAATAGTGCACAGCACAAAATCACATACACAGTGGATCTTCGTTCCACAATAACAAACCACGAAGGTCAAATAACATAAGAGCCTAGAGAATGATTCACCCTCATATTAAGCTCGTTACACACACTCATTACCGTTCTGTTATTCGAACGAGTAACTTAAGTCACAGATGGTTCGGATATAGTGACCCGAACACACCACACAAACACATGTTCCCACTAAACCGATCATAAGTCAGAATAGGTAAGCTTTGGAGGAAGCTAGCGGGAGATCGAACGCCAAATTAAGGAGAACAATCTTAACAACATAAGAGTCGAATCTGATTCAGATATCTACTCTTAACTTACATGCATGACCGGACAACCGGATTCCTCACTTCCCAGTTAACACTTGTTAGAAGTTCATGGTGGAACTTAACAACCAATACACAATAGGTGGTAAGTCATGTTAGACACACACAAGGGAAATGAGTCACATCATAACAACACAATAATATGAACAACTGTAAACTCATTACATGTTTAGATCTTATAACGTCATAAACACACAGAAAAACATACAACACACAAGCCGGTGTAAACCGGTAGACAACAGACTGCAAGAAAACCATACCTCGGTCCTTGCCTCGATTGATTTCCTCCGTAGGTCACTCCTATACATGATTAATCACGTCGGTTAATTATTTATTTAACTTCAAACTTACTAAATGTTTAACATGATTGTATGACATGTTTTTAATGTCTAACTTACCCTAGGTTACCTTCATTATACCCTAGGGTTAATTACATAAGTCACATTCTTTTCTTTTTTTTATAAGTTTTTGGTTTGTCCGACCCACCGTCCGACCCACAACTGGGTCGGACACTTCCAGTGATTTTCGGGTTTGGAAAACCTAGCTTGTCCGACCCATGTCCGACCCAACCTTCTGGGTCGGACCATTCCAGAGAATTTCATCGACCTCAGAACATACATGTCCGACCCACGTCCGACTCACTCGACTGGGTCGGACCATTACAGAACCTTTACCGCCTTACAAAACATGCCCGTCCGACCCACGTCCGACTCACTCGACTGGGTCGGACCATCCAGAACATTTTCCGTCCTTTAAAACATGACCGTCCGACCCATGTCCGACCCAACCTTCTGGGTCGGACCATTCCAGAACAATTTCCTGACGTCTAACAGAGGCTGTCCGACCCAAACTTGGGTCGGACCCCTGGGTCGAACGTCCTCTAAACTTACCCAAACTTTGTCAAATCTTCACCAAACTTCTCCTTAAGCCTCTTAATGTTTCCTAAGAACATTTGGTACACTTATATCCATATACAACATCCATGAAACTAATCATCTATAACCTTTAACACTTACTCATTTCATACCGAAATTCCTAACACTTAACTTTTTCCTCTTAGTTTCCCCAATGGTGTTTCATACCTATGATAACTACTATCCCAAAATGCTTTCTCCTCATTTTAACATCATCTCCCAAGCATCTTTTCTCACAATTAACCCCTTATGTCATTCTTGAAATCCTTTCCCAAGTTTACACTTTCTCCTTGTTCACCAAAGTTTGCCTAAATCCTAACACAAGTCCAAATGACTCTAGTGCATCCCAAAACATTCTTTGCATTATAAAATCCTCTAGAACATTTCCAAAGCCCTCCTCACATCTTAAATCACCTTAATGCATGTTTCTTTCACAAGGAAAGCACCTAACCTTTCTAAACACTTCTTAACTCATCAAACTCATTTTAAACTCTTAGAACTTCTTGTTTATTACCTAAATTTCGACATAGGTTCTCCTAGAACATTACTAAACCAAAACATATTATTTTCACCAACAAAAACCAAGAACACTAAAAGTTCATCAAGCACTTTCTTATTCACAAACTTCACTCATATAGCACTATCACATTATAGTGCATAATTTTAAATTGCATGGCACTTAGGCCCTTAAAATGCATGGCTCTTAGGCCCTTAAAGTGCATAATTCTTAAACACTGAATTTCCATAATATATTTGCCTTTGACCTGCAAATACACTCAACAACACATATGCCTTTTACTAGTCTCTTGAGAACACTTTACTAAGTCATTCACCATTTGCTCTTTAGGTAGTTTTAACAAGCATTATAAGCTCATTTCTCCTAAGGCATTAAACAACATTAGGTTAGTATATTTACCTCTTTTCCAAACAACTTCTTTCTTGTTCCCTTATAAAACCGGTAAGGTATTTGATTCCTTGTCAAGTTCTAAACAATATACAAACATCATAATGAGTATTCAAGCTTTAAGCTTCATCTCATTGTAAACCCTAATTTTACATTGTTTCAAAAACATTAATGTAGTTGTTTTACCTTGGTCTTTGAAGAGAGTTTGAAGAAGAGCATGGAACCGTGTGAAATGAGAAGGAAATGAGAGAATGAGGTAAGTTTGCTTTTTAGAAGATATTTGTAGTTTATAAAGCAAATAGTACCTAGTTAGTCATCTTTCTTTACTTAACAAAATAACAAGAGAGTGGTGAGTCACCACACTTAGGAAAACCGGCCCCCATTATTACTTAGGGGTAATATAGTCTTTATTTGTCAATTTAATTACTTATACAAACATATGTTACAAAATAGCTTATAAAAATCACTATTCATAAAAACAAGGCACATAGAAGTGAAATTTTTGATTTCCCATTGATATAGACTTCCAAATGTGATATTATATAGTACACATATATATTTAAGAGTAATGATGGACATCTAGCCACTCAAAACTCATTTACAAGACAATTTTTCAAAAAGGTGCTTTAAGACTCCTTAAAGCACATTTTGTGTTTAAACTTGTTTTCAAGCTTGGTTTTCTTTGGTAATTGATTTAATATGTTCATTAGTACATAAATGAGGTCTTGGTAAGTTCATTAGGTCTTACCCAAGTTTATTCCAAGCTTAGAGCACATTTTAGCCCTTATTGACCTTAAGGTATTTAATTGTGTTCTTTATGGTTTAAATTGTTTACTAATGTTTCTAAGACTCTTTTTAGTCTTAATACACCATATTTAGGTGTTTAAACAATATACTAAGGTTTGGGGTATTTCAATCTACCCCCCTTAAAAGAACTTTGTCCTCAAAGTTCACACTTTCACACATCCTAAATGTTAGAACACGGGAATACTTATAAACAATACTTCCATACATCATTGACAACACTCTTGCATAACATTGGACACAAGGTCCATACAACATAACATCGGGTACATAACATTGGACACAAGGTCCATACAACATTATCCACATCATTCAGACACAACGGTCTGTAACATAACAACATAACATAGACGATGTATTTAAATACATGTCGTACTTGCATAACCGAAACGGCTCTACCCCCCTTAAAAGGGGGTACGCCCCGTACCCTATACACATAAGCACTAAGAAGTAAACAATGACGGGTACTTCGCCTTCATCTTATCTTCCAGCTCCCAAGTGGCCTCCTCAACGTCCTGGTTAGACCAAAGAACTTTCACCAGTCTCACAGACTTGTGGCGAGTGTCTCGAGTCTTAGTATCCAGAATCCGTACCGGAGTCTCCACTGATCGCATGGTCGGCTCTAAGGTTAGCCTTTCAGGCTGAAGCACATGAGACGGATGAGACATATATTTCTTCAACTGGGACACATGAAATACATCATGTACCTTGCCCAGCTCGGCGGGTAAACCAAGTCTATAAGCTACCGGGCCGATCCGCTCCGTCACAACATAAGGCCCCACATATTTTGGGCTCAAATTGCCCTTCTGGCCAAAACAAAACACTCCCTTCATGGGGGACACTCTCAAAAATACCTGATCGCCCACGGCGAACTCCAGGTCACGTCTGCGCACATCTGCGTATGACTTCTGTCTATCCTGAGCTGCCTTCATGTTAGCCCGGATCTGGCGAACTTCTGCCTGAACTTGTTCAAGATACTCTGGTCCTATAATGACCGTCTCACTCGACTCATCCCAGCATAATGGCGTGCGGCATGGTCTACCGTACAAGGCCTGGAAGGGAGACATCTTGATCAAAGCATGGTAACTGTTGTTGTAACTAAACTCGATCAGATGTAACTTATCAATCCAGCTGGTCTGAAAGTCAAGTGCACATGCACGTAGCATATCCTCAAGTGTCTGAATGGTGCGCTCACTCTGACCATCGGTCTGTGGGTGAAACGCTGTACTCAATTTCAGTTCGGTACCCAATGCTTCTCGTGTAGACTTCCAATATCTCGATAAGAATCTGGTATCTCTATCGGACACAATTGTTTTCGGTACACCATGATGTCTTACAATTTCTCTATCAAAGAGTTCTGCCAGTTTTGCCACTTTCCAGGTGTCCTTCATCGGAATGAATCGGGCCACCTTGGTCAGTCGGTCAACAACAACCCATATCATATTCAGACCTCCCCTTGTAGGCGGAAGGCCTACTACGAAGTCCATGGAGATATCATGGAACTTCCACTCAGGCACTGGCATTGGCTGTACCATACCACCAGGCCGTCGGTGCTCAAACTTGACCTTCTGGCAAGTGAGACACCTCAACACATATTCACTTACATCTTTTTTCATTCCAGTCCACCAAAAATATCTTTTCATACTCTTATACATCTTTGAAGCTCCGGGGTGAATCGAAGTAGTAGAACAATGGGATTCACTCAATATGCGCTCCTTCAACTTAGCGCTGCTCCTAGGTATACACAATCGGCCATTGAGCCTAATAAGGTCATCATCGTGGAGTCTGAAGTCGTACTTCTGACCCTCGAATGTGCCATCAATAAGCTTCTGCCTGATCTCCACCATATACTGATCCGTCATCTGAGCACTCCGCACCTCTTCAACCAAGCCAGTATGAGAGACTAGCGAATGGAGAGAGTGTGCTCGGCGACTCAATGCGTCAGCTACCACATTTGCCTTACCCTCTTTATATTGCAGATTAATGTCGTAGTCATTCAGAAATTCAACCCACCTTCTTTGTCTCATGTTCAACTCTTTCTGAGTGAACAAGTACTTCAAACTTTTGTGGTCAGAATAGATTGTCACACTTACCCCATACAAATAATGTCGCCATATCTTCAATGCGAAGACAATGGCACCCAACTCCAGATCGTGGGTAGGGTAGTTCTCTTCATGCTTCTTCAGCTGTCGGGAGGCGTATGCTACGACCTTCCCGTGTTGCATCAATACACAACCCATACCTCTACCTGATGCGTCGCAATAGACCTCAAAACCATCTGGACCGTCTGGTATAGTCAGGACCGGTGCAGATGTCAGAGCATCCTTGAGTCTCTGAAAAGAACTCTCACAGTCGACTGTCCACTCGAATGGAGCATCCTTCTTCATCAAGGAAGTCATCGGCTTCGAGACACTGGAGAAGTCCTTAACAAACCTCCTATAATAGCCTGCCAGACCGAGGAAGCTCCTGATATCGGTAACTGTCTTCGGCCTTGGCCAGGTGCGCACAGCATCAATCTTTGCCGGATCAACAGCGATCCCGGCTTCAGAAATCACATGTCCAAGAAAGGATACTGGGTTCAACCAAAATTCACATTTCGAAAACTTTGCATACAACTAATCCCTCCTCAATGTTTGTAACACATTTCTCAGGTGGCTTTCGTGCTCACCTCTTGATTTCGAATACACAAGAATATCATCGATGAAGACTACCACAGACTTGTCCAACTGATCTTGGAACAAGCGGTTCATTAAGTCCATGAACTTAGCTGGTGCATTTGATAAGCCAAACGGCATAACTGTGAACTCATAATGCCCATACCTAGTTCTGAATGCTGTCTTCTCGATATCACTGTCACGGATGGCAATCTGATGGTATCCGGATCGTAGGTCTATCTTGGAGAATACTGATGCTCCCCTCAGCTGATCAAATAGATCGTCGATGTGTGGTAAAGGGTAACTGTTCTTCACCGTAGCTGCATTCAGCTCCCGATAGTCAATACACAGGCGGAGGCTACCGTCCTTCTTCTTCACGAATAGGACCGGCGCTCCCCATGGTGAAACACTAGGGCGGATAAAGCCCTTGTCAAGTAGGTCTCTTAGCTACTCCTTGAGCTCCGTCATCTCTGCTGGAGCCATACGATAAGGTGCCTTCACAATGGGTCCAGTGCCCGGAACTAAGTCAATCTCAAACTCAACCTCTCGTGCTGGCGGCATGCCCGGCAGTTCCTTAGGAAATACATCAGGAAACTCCAACACTACCGGCACATCAGAACTAAACTCTGGGTCTCTCTCTATGTCCTGGACATAGCAGAGGTATACATCACTCCCTCGTCGTAGTTCACGACACATAGCCATGGCGGTGATGATCTGAGTCGAAGGCTCCCTGGGCCTCTGGCGGTAAGATATAGTAACCCCAGATGGACTCCAAAGAAGCAGTCGATGCTCGGCACATAGGATTCTGCCCTTGTACCGCTCCAACCAGTTCATCCCGACAATCACATCAAAGCCAAGTCCGTCGAACTCTATCAAGTCGATCGGAAACTCTTCACCTCTGATTCTTACAACAGCATCTCGGTGGTAGCGGGTGCACCTGATCCGCTCTTTCGACGGGAGAGTGACTAGAAAGTCTGGCATCTCATCACCGTCTAACCCCAGCCTCTTCGCAAAAGATAGTGAAATAAATGTGTGTGAGGCTCCGGAGTCGAACAGGATCGAAGCGTCCACGCCATTGACTGGAAAGGTACCGGTGAGGATTGTGCCGCTCTTGCCGGCTTTTGCCTCATTGCAGACACTCAGTGTACCTCCCGTTCCGAGTGCACAGCCTAATTCATTGGCAAACTAATAAGTATTGGGTAACAACACGGTTGATATACTTCAATAACTTCACTTTATTCATTAACATATTCTCCTTACAACATTGTTGGTTTACACGGTTGACATAACTTAACACATACATAACTTCCTTAACATATACTGGCTTAACACATTATACAATTATACAGGGCTTTAAAACTGTCTGAAGGTCAAATTCAAATGTCCAGGTTTCATGTGTGTGGCATTGATCACTGCCGACGGTGCGGTATTCAGTTTGATCTTCCTGATGCCATGGTATAGCATCCTTGACTGCCCACCCATGATTAACACATCTCCTGATTTTAGTATTAACTTCCTTGCGAGATCAGCACGCTTCTGCTCGCCATACACAAACACTGTGGTATCACCAATGGACCAAGACACCACGGGTACTCCCTTACTTAAAGACTCGGGTGACTCGTCCTTATCTTGGTGTAAACCTAATCGTCCACCTTTCTGGTAGAAGTTCACAATACACAAATCTGTTTTCACATCTGGAATTGAATCCGTTTCAACTTGTTGAGCAATTCCCACGACGTGATTAACGACCGCAAGGAACTCCTCAGGTATACTTGGTACCGTTGCTCCGTCTTCAGCTCGCACTTCTTGATATGACTTGGTGTAAGGGTTCTAGTCCTTACCCATGAACATCATCTTCAATTGCATTCTTGATCCATTCGGGTATTCGGGTGTGTAGAAACCTCCAGGTTTTGCTCCAAGTTCGTCGCATCGTCTGATGATATGGATTTGTGCTTCCGGTGTCAGGTATCCATTTAAGAGTATCATACCTGGCTGGATAACCTGACATTGCTCCATTGGAAAGTCGGTGATGTTGATGGTGGTTTCTTCAGGGTTTGGTGTGGGTGGGATTGGATAACATATATTGAAGGTTCCTTTAAGTTTAGAATTATCTAATTAGGTGACTTTCATACTATACTTTAACTTTTCACTCACAAGATAACACATTGGACTCACTAGTACACACATGCATGAAATGCGGTATGCAATCACTTATTACATTCAACAGTTTAGGCGGTACCTGGTCTAGAAGAGGACCCTGGCGCCTCAGACCGGTCCACCACATTCAGGGCGGCCTTGCTAGGTCCCGACCCCTTCCCCTTCTGGGAATCAGTGTGTCTCTGATCTGTGGATGGCTGGTTAGCCGTCTTCGGGCCATCAATAGCTGTTGTGGCCTTACCCTTCCACTGCCCCTTGGGCTTGTTGACTCTGCTGTTGGGGTTCCGGTAACACTCGTAGTCACGGTGACCCCACTTCTCGCAGTAACGACACTGCACTTCATTTCCCTTACAGTCCTTGCCGGGGTGGTCTCCATTGCACCACTTACAATAATAGTGGCGCTCCGGTCCAGAGCCCGTGCTAGCTGCTATCACAATACACATTCAGTACTTGTCTCACATCTTATCAACATACACTTCAGCTTATCGCACAAGATTAAATAATTACCCTTAGGTGGGTAAGAGCGTAGGGGTTTCGCCGCATAAGCATATGTGAGCTTCAGTGGCTCCTCAGCTGTGGTGGTTTGGGCTTGGCCCTTGTCACCCTGGTGCTGACTCTTCTGGGGCTGGGGATAAGGTTTCTTCTTCTTCTTTCCTCCCCCGTACCCCTGCGGACTTTGGCCCTCGCTCGTGGCCTTGCACTTGTGCGCATTCTCCTCGTCCCTCAGACGGACGGTGATCTCCACCTTAGCAGCGGGATGATAGCACTCCTGAATTTAGGATGTCAGTCATGCCCCGCAATACATACTCACAAACTCACATTAATATTCACTTATGGATTACACTTAGTCACATCACACTTCATTAAAATTACCTGCAAGGTAGTATACTCAGCTGGCCCCATCCCATAGCGAAGACGGTGGCTGAGACCGTTGTAGAAACGGTTTACCAGCACCCGGTTCGAGTATCCCAGGTCCGGTAACAGGTGGATAAGGCCGGTGAATGCAGTGTAATACTCATCAACCGACACCTTGTCCCCCTGCCTCAGACTATCCAGCTCCAGGCGCTTGGCCTCTTGAACGTGCACAGAGTAGTATTTGGCTCGCAGTAGAGCCGTGTACTCCCTCCATCCAAACTGAGGATCCGCCATCCGGTCCTCTCTCACAAGCTTCCACCAACTCTGTGCCGAACCCTTCAGGTAGTAAGCGGCAAGACGGACCTTAGCCTCTGCAGGTACAGCCAAGGTCTCGTAGGCGGTCTCCAACTCGGAGATGTACGCCTCCAGCTTACGTGGGTCGGTCTCCCCATGAAATGAAGGGGGTCTCAAGTCTGCCAATGCCTTGACCCAGTTGGTCTCTCGCGGCGGTGGCGGTGGTGGTTGAACTCCGGGCATTTGCCCCTGCTGAATCGCAGCTACAAGCTGGGGTACCATTTGGGCTACAGCGGCTGCTACAGCCTCAGCCATAACCTGGGCCGTAGTATTCTCGCCCTGGTCACCCGTATCTCCATTGCCGCCTCCGCGGCCTCGTCCTCGCGGTCTACCTGACATCTGAATTCACACGAACATTATTAGCATTATGCTTACACACTTATCGGTTCCAACGGTTGAAACGTTTCCCGACAACAAGGTATCTCCACACTTGGTTAGTGGTTAACCGTTCCATAACTGATCACTTAGGTATCTGTAGTTAGGTTTCCTAACTCGGTATATTTCTAAGCTCGGTATTCTAGTCATCAGAGCGTCGCTCTGATACCACTTTTTGTAACACCCCTACAACGAACTTCACAACTAAATGAAATAGCAGCGGAAATAAATAACTAAACAATAACTAACGCTTCGGTGCTACAACGCCGTCAACCACCCATGTGGTTGACGAGGCCGAATAAATACAAGTGTACCGGTCTGATGATCAGACTCCCGAGCATATAACTAAGCCATAAATACTTCATATACAATACCGAGTATTACCTACATTCCTTCACTGTAAACTGTCAATATACCGCCATAGTAATTTCAACGGAATCAAAATATAATGCCACGGGAGCACAGGCGCATCCCGGGCTCAACATCCAAAATAAACCAACATACAACTGCAGCCTAGATCCTACAGCCACTCTGCCTCCTCGATCCTCATCCTGCAGTAAAAATATGGAGCCCCCAAGGGGGTCAGCAACCCTTGGCTGGTATGGTTAACGCGCAGCCCATCGGCTACCGGGATACGCGCAACTAATTGTCATGATAACATGGCATTCATTTTTATACATAACATAACAAACAATAATGTTTGGCATAACATCAATAGTGCACAGCACAAATCACATACACAGTGGATCTTCGTTCCACAATAACAAACCACGAAGGTCAAATAACATAAGAGCCTAGAGAATGATTCACCCTCATATTAAGCTCGTTACACACACACTCATTACCGTTCTGTTATTCGAACGAGTAACTTAAGTCACAGATGGTTCGAATATAGTGACCCGAACACACCACACAAACACATGTTCCCACTAAACCGATCATAAGTCAGAATAGGTAAGCTTTGGAGGAAGCTAGCGGGAGATCGAACGCCAAATTAAGGAGAACAATCTTAACAACATAAGAGTCGAATCTGATTCAGATATCTACTCTTAACTTACATGCATGACCGGACAACCGGATTCCTCACTTCCCAGTTAACACTTGTTAGAAGTTCATGGTGGAACTTAACAACCAATACACAATAGGTGGTAAGTCATGTTAGACACACACAAGGGAAATGAGTCACATCATAACAACACAATAATATGAACAACTGTAAACTCATTACATGTTTAGATCTTATAACGTCATAAACACACAGAAAAACATACAACACACAAGCCGGTGTAAACCGGTAGACAACAGACTGCAAGAAAACCATACCTCGGTCCTTGCCTCGATTGATTTCCTCCGTAGGTCACTCCTATACATGATTAATCACGTCGGTTAATTATTTATTTAACTTCAAACTTACTAAATGTTTAACATGATTGTATGACATGTTTTTAATGTCTAACTTACCCTAGGTTACCTTCATTATACCCTAGGGTTAATTACATAAGTCACATTCTTTTCTGTTTTTTTATAAGTTTTTGGTCTGTCCGACCCACCGTCCGACCCACAACTGGGTCGGACACTTCCAGTGATTTTCGGGTTTGGAAAACCTAGCTTGTCCGACCCATGTCCGACCCAACCTTCTGGGTCGGACCATTCCAGAGAATTTCATCGACCTCAGAACATACATGTCCGACCCACGTCCGACTCACTCGACTGGGTCGGACCATTACAGAACCTTTACCGCCTTACAAAACATGCCCGTCCGACCCACGTCCGACTCACTCGACTGGGTCGGACCATCCCAGAACATTTTCCGTCCTTTAAAACATGACCGTCCGACCCATGTCCGACCCAACCTTCTGGGTCAGACCATTCCAGAACAATTTCCTGACGTCTAACAGAGGCTGTCCGACCCAAACTTGGGTCGGACCCCTGGGTCGGACGTCCTCTAAACTTACCCAAACTTTGTCAAATCTTCACCAAACTTCTCCTTAAGCCTCTTAATGTTTCCTAAGAACATTTGGTACACTTATATCCATATACAACATCCATGAAACTAATCATCTATAACCTTTAACACTTACTCATTTCATACCGAAATTCCTAACACTTAACTTATTTCCTCCTTAGTTTCCCCAATGGTGTTTCATACCTATGATAACTACTATCCCAAAATGCTTTCTCCTCAGTTTAACATCATCTCCCAAGCATCTTTTCTCACAATTAACCCCTTATGTCATTCTTGAAATCCTTTCCCAAGTTTACACTTTCTCCTTGTTCACCAAAGTTTGCCTAAATCCTAACACAAGTCCAAATGACTCTAGTGCATCCCAAAACATTCTTTGCATTATAAAATCCTCTAGAACATTTCCAAAGCCCTCCTCACATCTTAAATCACCTTAATGCATGTTTCTTTCACAAGGAAAGCACCTAACCTTTCTAAACACTTCTTAACTCATCAAACTCATTTTAAACTCTTAGAACTTCTTGTTTATTACCTAAATTTCGACATAGGTTCTCCTAGAACATTACTAAACCAAAACATATT
The DNA here is from genome assembly GCA_023374045.1 of Limonium bicolor. Classification (NCBI taxonomy): domain Eukaryota; kingdom Viridiplantae; phylum Streptophyta; class Magnoliopsida; order Caryophyllales; family Plumbaginaceae; genus Limonium; species Limonium bicolor. Next base: position 43,236,072 of record CM041778.1, read on the forward strand.
ATTTTCACCAACAAACAACCAAGAACACTAAAAGTCCATCAAGCACTTTCTTATTCACAAACTTCACTCATATAGCACTACATCACATTATAGTGCATAATTTTAAATTGCATGGCACTTAGGCCCTTAAAATGCATGGCTCTTAGGCCCTTAAAGTGCATAATTCTTAAACACTGAATTTCCACAATATATTTGCCTTTGACCTGCAAATACACTCAACAACACATATGCCTTTTACTAGTCTCTTGAGAACACTTTACTAAGTCATTCACCATTTGCTCTTTAGGTAGTTTTAACAAGCATTATAAGCTCATTTCTCCTAAGGCATTAAACAACATTAGGTTAGTATATTTACCTCTTTTCCAAACAACTTCTTTCTTGTTCCCTTATAAAACCGGTAAGGTATTTGATTCCTTGTCAAGTTCTAAACAATATACAAACATCATAATGAGTATTCAAGCTTTAAGCTTCATCTCATTGTAAACCCTAATTTTACATTGTTTCAAAAACATTAATGTAGTTGTTTTACCTTGGTCTTTGAAGAGAGTTTGAATATCTATGAAGAGAGGACTCCACCTAGTCCATGAAAGGTTGGAATGAAGCTAAAACAAAGCCATATAAAGAGCACCTTCAATGGGTATTTTCGGTCACAACAAAAACATGGAGGAAATGTAGTTTTTATTTGAGATTCCTTACCTAGAAGCAAAGGAGAGTAATAATATGTAGAAATACAAGCTCAAGCTCCTTCAATGGTGGAACTCCATGGCACCGAAATGGGGCTCTTGAAGTTTTGAGAAGATAGAAATGAAGAGCTTGATGAGAGGAAGAGAATGGTGGTGTTTGTTTTTGATTTGGTTAAGTGAGCTAGATTTTACAAGTGGTTAAAGCTAGAGTTTAATGGTGGTGGTGAGTATTACCGTGAAAGAGAGCAAGAAGAGAGGTTGAAGAAGAGCATGGAACCGTGTGAAATGAGAAGGAAATGAGAGAATGAGGTAAGTTTGCTTTTTAGAAGATATTTGTAGTTTATAAAGCAAATAGTACCTAGTTAGTCATCTTTCTTTACTTAACAAAATAACAAGAGAGTGGTGAGTCACCACACTTAGGAAAACCGGCCCCCATTATTACTTAGGGGTAATATAGTCTTTATTTGTCAATTTAATTACTTATACAAACATATGTTACAAAATAGCTTATAAAAATCACTATTCATAAAAACAAGGCACATAGAAGTGAAATTTTTGATTTCCCATTGATATATACTTCCAAATGTGATATTATATAGTACACATATATATTTAAGAGTAATGATGGACATCTAGCCACTCAAAACTCATTTACAAGACAATTTTTCAAAAAGGTGCTTTAAGACTCCTTAAAGCACATTTTGTGTTTAAACTTGTTTTCAAGCTTGATTTTCTTTGGTAATTGATTTAATATGTTCATTAGTACATAAATGAGGTCTTGGTAAGTTCATTAGGTCTTACCCAAGTTTATTCCAAGCTTAGAGCACATTTTAGCCCTTATTGACCTTAAGGTATTTAATTGTGTTCTTTATGGTTTAAATTGTTTACTAATGTTTCTAAGACTCTTTTTAGTCTTAATACACCATATTTAGGTGTTTAAACAATATACTAAGGTTTGGGGTATTTCAGGGTAACTCAATAGTTGTTTATTGTTATATTAACTCTGTTATAACCAAATGAGTTAAGTGGCCAAATGTGTGGGTTGACTTTCCAATTTCTAAGTTTTATTAGAGTATTTGAAGAGTTTTCATTATTAGAGTTTTATTGTTAATTAAGTGGTCAAATGTAGTTGGGGTTGGTTGATTTTGTCTTCCCTCTTTATTATAAATAGGGGGTTTAGACAACATCGGAAATACAAAAACAATCTCTTTTCTTTATATCAGATTTGTATTATCTTTTTCATATCTAATTTCTATCAATTATATTATATATTCATCAAGTTATGTACACAAGTGCGGATCTTGTCAAATAACAAGGAAAGAGATGGTGGTTGGTTAGTACTCGTATTGTGTTGTAATTATCAAGTTTCTTTTATAGGAACTAAGGGTGCGTTCACTTTGAAGTAAGGAAACGGAATGGAATCAGGAAAGGGAATGGAAAGGAAAGGAAAGGAATTCCCCCGAATTAAGAAGTCTGTTTGATTCTAACACGGAAACAGAATAGAATCCTCAATGATTGTCTTTGTTGTTGTTTGGTTCCAAACAGAGAATTGTTAATACTTAATTACATTATGAATAATATATATTAATATTTATCTAATTTGTATGTAACATATAAATGATATATATTAATATTTATATAGATTATATATACAATTATATTAATATATATATATATTATATAACATTTTTTGAAACTTGTCTATATATAATATTAATTTTTTAATTTTATACTCCCTCCGTTCATTAATATCTGTCGTTTTAGAGGGTGACTCTTGTTCAAAAATCTGTCATTTTAGCTTTTTGACACACCCTTTCCCCACTTTTACCCCTACTATTCAATATAAAAGTAATTATTAGCTAAATGGAAAAGTAAAAAGTAGGGGCACATGCGTCATTGTCCTACTTTTTTAATAGTTGCAAATTTCTAAAATGACAGATATTGTTGAACGGAGGTAGTATTTAAGCTATTAATAATATTTATTCAAATTGTAAATAACATAAATAAATATTTATTTACATTATATATATTTTTAATTTATAGTATTTAAATTTTAAATATTTAAATGTATATATAAATATTTTTAACATTATAAACTATTTATATATAAATATTTGTTTATCTTTATAACATTAGAGTACAAAAAGTATTTATTAATATTAATATATATTATATATCGAATTTTTTCATATTTTTTTAAATTATAACTAATATGTATAAATGATTATATATTTAAATTTATTAATAATATATATTATTATTTCAGAACTTTATTGTACTAAAATTTAAAATAATATTTATATATATTATATATAGTATTTGTTCATTTTTTTAAATATAAATAATATATATTAAAATTATTATAAATTAAATATTAATATTTATTTTAAATTTTAAATGATATATATTAAATATTTATATAATATATTTTAATTTATATTTATATTTGTATTTATATTTATATTTATATTTATATTTATATTTATATTTATATTTATATTTGTATTTATATTTATATTTATGTTTATATTTATACTTATGTTTATGTTTATATTATATTTATGTTTATGTTTATATTTATGTTTATATTTATGTTTATATTTACATTTCTATTTCTATTTATGTTTCTTTTACATTTCTGTTTATATTTCCATTTAATTTATTTATCTTTATATTTATCATTCTCTTTCTCTTTATCTTTCTCTTTCTATTTCTTTTCCTTTTCTCTTTCTCTTTCTTTTCTTTCTCTTTTCTTTTATTTCTCTTTTCTCTTTCTTTTCTTTTCTTTTCTCTTTCTCTTTCTCTTTCTTTCTTTTCTTTCTCTTTCTCTTTTTCTCTTTTCTCTTTCTCTTTTTTTTCTTTTTTTTTTTCTTTTTCTTCTTTCTTTTTCTTTTTCTTTTTCTTTTTCTTTTTCTTTTTCCTTTTTTTTCTTTTTTCTTTTTCTTTCTCTTTCTCTTTCTTTCTCTTTCTCTTTCTCTTTCTCTTTCTCTTTCTCCTTTCTCTTTCTCTTTCTCTTTCTCTTTCTCTTTCTCTTTTCTCTTTTCTTTCTCTTCTCTCCCTGGCCTCTCTTTCTGTTTCTCTTCGCTCTATCTTGTCCCTTCCTCCTTCTCCCCTGATTCGGGTCGAGGACGAAAGGGAATACTTTTCCCTACGATTTTGGGGGGCTCGTTAAAAGGGGATATGGGGGTTTTTGAATCTTGAAATGGGGGAAACAGAATCACTAAAAACACAAAACAAACAATCACAAAGGGAATGATTCCGTTTCCCTTTGTTGATTACCCCGAAGTGAACGCACCCTAAAATAGAAGTAGATGCTAATCCACACCAAATGGCAACGTGCCGTAAGATTATAAGTGTTTCTTAATAATTTATTTGACGGTAAGAAACTCTATTGTGGTTAGGCTAGCACATTTTGTGTGTTTGCTTAACGATAATTGTATTTGGTTTAGTAAATTATTGGATTGGATGGTGTCTCGATACAAGACAGGTCAAATAAGTAATAAATGATAATGTTGTTTTCCAAAAGATTATTTAGACATTGATTTCACAGTAAATGAACAGGAAAATTGTAGGACCCCATAACTAAGTCATGTTCTTAAGCAAGCCTAATAAGAGATACGAAGATTTTGGAAATTTCAAAACATTGTTCTTACCAACAAATATTATAATCTACCATTGAATATGAAACACCTTGTAGATTAATGATGTTGATTTAAACGAGGGGTAATACAAATATGCTATATCCTACTATGGACACTATTTTGTTCGTGAACCATTATGGACTAGGTCCTGACCATTAGATCAAGTGGTGTAACACCCCTATTTAACATATTTATAGCGGAAGTAAAATACTAAAGGCGTACAGACCATCGGGTTCCAAACACCCGACACCAAACCTTACCAATTTACAACTTAAAAGATTACAACAGTCACGGCCTGAACCTCGAGAAAACTTAACAAAAATAAAACAGTAATAAATCACATAAACTCTCCACAAAACCTAATCTCATCCCAATCACTCGTTCTCTTCGTGGCCACCTGTATAATAACTCGTACCTGCAAGATAAAACCAAGCAGCTCACCCCGAGAGGGGTGGGTCAGTTCCCTGGAATGGAACTGGTACGATCCTCCAGAACAAACTTAGAATACAACTCTTTAATAAATAATAGCTTGAATACAATCATTTAAAACCACACAGAGGAACAAGGCACTTCAAAAATCACCAAGTCAAGATAACAAGTTGCGAAAGTAATACATAACATAAAGTTAAAGTTAGTCAGTCAGAAGAAATCACACCATAAGTTAGTGTACATCCATTGTTTGTGTTAGATTCAGTTTCAGTTAGGAATAGGAAGACCCAAGTAGTCACAAGGACTAGGAATGAAAGAAGAGATCCAAAAACCCATAACTCAAGAGTGGAATCAAATCAACTGGGAGAGATGGCCCCCACCGCCAAGTACGTCCTTTTAGGACAGGGGATATACATCCCCTCACTGTTCACTACGTCCCTTTTGGGACAGGGGATATACAGCCCCTCACTGTTACCATTGAAGACGCGCGCACGTCAAAACAACAAGACCCAACTCATGGATGAAACGATGTCCAAAGTCGAAAAAAGAATTACCAAAATTGTCCTTCTCCATATTCCCACTAGATCACTAACTACCTAGAGCAATACCAAAACACTCAGTCCTACAGAGTGCAGAAGCGTAAACCCTAAGCAGTTAACGTCTAATGGAACAACCAAATAGAAGGAACCAATACCCATGTAAGTTTCACATTCAAGGCTCAGTTAGTCACACAAGCTGAGTTAGTCACACAATCATTTCCTTTTTGAAATCCATTTTAGCTCAATTAGCGTTTGTCACAAACATCCCTTAAGTCTTGTTAGCAAAGCATAAGAGTACGAGAAATCGTACCTGGTATGTGAATAACAGTGATTAACTTTGAATGAGTGTTCCCCCAATAATAACCTATAATTAATGTGTTCCAAGTGTCGATTAGTTAAGGGACTTATAAACTAAACAACCTTCCATTCTTACTAATTTATAGTTCCAGGTTTAGCATTATTCTCTCACAAAGGTTTGGGCTTGATTTTATTAATTAAATCCTTTGTTAGGTCCATTTCGTTTAATTTGGAATGATTTAGGATTTAGCCCTGAGAGTGGCTCAAACTCTCTTTGATTTAGGATTTAGCCCTGAGCCCAAGTTTATGAACTCCAAAAGCCCTCTTAAACAATTCAAAGAGTTTGGGCCACTCTCAGGGCTAAATCCTAAATCATTCCAAATTAAATGAAATGGGCCTAACAAAGGATTTAATTAACAAAATCAAGCCCAAACCTTTGTGAGAGAATAATGCTAAACCTGGAACTATAAATTAGTAAGAATGGAAGGTTGTTTAGTTTATAAGTCCCTTAACTAATCGACACTTGGAACACATTAATTATAGGTTATTATTGGGGGAACACTCATTCAAAGTTAATCACTGTTCTTCACATACCAGGTACGATTTCTCGTACTCTTATGCTTTGCTAACAAGACTTAAGGGATGTTTGTGACAAACGCTAATTGAGCTAAAATTTTCAAAAAGGAAATGGTTGTGTGACTAACTCAGCTTGTGTGACTAACTGAGCCTGAATGTGAAACTTACATGGGTATTGGTTCCTTCTATTTGGTTGTTCCATTAGACGTTAACCGCTTAGGGTTTACGCTTCTGCACTCTGTAGGACTGAGTGTTTTGGTATTGCTCTGGGTAGTTAGTGATCTAGTGGGAATATGGAGAAGGACAATTTTGGTAATTCTTCTTTCGACTCTGGACATCGTTTCATCCATGAGCTGGGTCTTGTTGTTTTGACGTGCGCGCGTCTTCAATGGTAACAGTGAGGGGCTGTATATCCCCTGTCCCAAAAGGGACGTAGTGAACAGTGAGGGGCTGTATATCCCCTGTCCTAAAAGGACGTACTTGGCGGTGGGGGCCATCTCTCCCAGTTGATTTGATTCCACTCTTGAGTTATGGGTTCTTGGATCTCTTCTTTCATTCCTAGTCCTTGTGACTACTTGGGTCTTCCTATTCCTAACTGGAACTGAATCTAACACAAACAATGGATGTACACTAACTTATGGTGTGATTTCTTCTGACTGACTAACTTTAACTTTTTGTTATGTATTACTTTCGCAACTTATTATCTTGACTTGGTGATTTTTGAAGTGCCTTGTTCCTCTGTGTGGTTTTAAATGATTGTATTCAAGCTATTATTTATTAAAGAGTTGTATTCTAAGTTTGTTCTGGAGGATCGTACCAGTTCCATTCCAGGGAACTGACCCCCCCTCTCGGGGTGGGCTGCTTGGTTTTATCTTGCAGGTACGAGTTATTATACAGGTGGCCACGAAGAGAACGAGTGATTGGGATGAGATTAGGTTTTGTGGAGAGTTTATGTGATTTATTACTGTTTTATTTTTATTAAGTTCTCTCGAGGTTCAGGCCGTGACTGTTGTAATCTTTTAAGTTGTAAATTGGTGAGGTTTGGTGTCGGGTGTTTGGAACCCGATGGTCTGTACGCCTTTAGTATTTTACTTCCGCTATAAATATGTTAAATAGGGGTGTTACAAGTGGTATGATATTGGAGTGTGAATATTAGGGTATCCAGTTTAGGGTGCGCTCGGCTATAGGATTAATGCGGCCCGATTTGAAACTCATTGAGAGAAGTCATGGGACCCAGTCAAGGAAAAGGCCGATACTTAAGTGACATCTAAATTTTATTGGTCTCAGATGCTGTGCAATTTTTTTCGCGGAGAATGAATGCGGCCTTATTCTCAATTCACCCTTTTCTTGCTCTCTGTTTTGCTCTCACCGCCAGAATTACATGCTCTCCTTTCTTAATTCACCTGTTGCCACTTTGATTCTCTTCAGTGACGTTACTTTTGCAAGGATCATTTTCTTCACTCACAGTAATTTTGCAACCCTTAACTGGTGAAACCTCTTCGTGTGTTTGCACCTCTGCATAGGTAAATTATTGGAATGACTGCATCTCGCACGCCAGATTTTGAAGACCGGGTGATAATAGTTCATTCCAAAACTGAGAATATTCTCCAAATTATCGTAAATGCACTGGCCCATTATATTTGCCTACCAAATTCAGTTATTTAGCTACTTATTTTGGCAATAGCTAAAACTGTTCTTCCTTGTAGTGCATCTTCCACATTAGATTGAAGACATTGATGAAAGTAGTTCATTAGGGAACAGGTGATTATAACAATAGAAAATTTTGATTTCTTCTATCGTATCTTGTGAACATGCATGCTCCATGCCTCTGTTCATTTTCTTCTTGTGGCTGCACATCTGCAAAGATAAATCACTCGAACTGCTGCATCTTGCACACCCAAATGCAAATGTCTTCATTATCTTCACTCTCGGTAATTTTACAACTGTAACTGGCGAACAATGAACATGCATGAAATACCCCAAGTTATGAGGAAACCCTAAAGTCCCGGAAGTCCCGGAAGTCCCAGAAACACCTGGAAACCTTAGTTCCTGAAAATCCCAGAAGTCTTGGAAACTCCATAAATGACCTTAGAAACTTTAGGTAAGCCTTGAAAACTTAATAAGACCCTTGGAATCCATAATAACCAGAGATGAAATCCTTAGAAAATTCTACAAGACCCAGTAAAATTCTAGTAACCGGAAATGCCACCATAGCTAGTTTTACTCCATCATAATCACTTTTCTCCTTTGGAAACAACTTAAACAGCTTAGTAAGCACAAGGTGACGACCTAGTTGGGGTAAGAATGAGGTGGTGACCTGGTTGGTAGGAAGCACGAGGTGACAACCTAGTTAACCTAAGCACGAGGTGTCACAAAATGATTGGTTAAAAGCTGTCCACACAAGCTAGCAAGCAAGTAGGGAGGTGAAGCAAGCTAGTAGGAGGTGTCACAAGGTAATTAGCAAGATTTTAAGTCAAAGTAAAACAACATGTTCCTTATTTGCTCTAAAAACACCTTAATTAAACATTAATGTCATTTATTACATATTATCATTAGTTTTCATCCCATGATGGCTCCTCCCTTGGCTTACCACGTCCCAGCCTTATCACCACTTATGTGTCATGTTTAAACAAAGCCAAACCAATAGCCAATAAGAGAAGGATGGGTGTTAAGCTAGGTGTACTCTTATAAGCCTCCCCTTTTCCTTAAGACTTCTCCTCTTCTACCTATAAGAAAAGATCCATGACCAGTACTTCCAACACAAAGAAAACATATTATCCTACCTCAGTAAACCCATATAAACATGAATTAAAAGGTATGGCAAGCTAGCCACTCAAGAACATCAAAACAGAAGCCAATTATCTTCCCAGTACAGAAGCCATGTAGAAGTGCGGTTATTTGGAGGTCTTCCCAGGTGAATCATGGAGAGTTCTTGATATCCTCATTTAGCTATTTGAAGTACCAAACTAGTGGTGAAGATATATGGCAAGAAGGAGTCAGGTAGTTCTCGTGCTCCACCATTCTTTCCCTGTGTGTCAATTCTGCCGACATTTTCTGTTTGTGCTACTTTCAGCAGCTTATGCTGTGTATCACTTCTAAATATTTTAATGATGTGAAATTAGACTCTTCAATGGTGATTTTGATGTATAATAAGCCCCGAAAAGTTCTGGGAAACTTGGTGAAATTGGTGCTATAACTTGAAGCCAGCTTGGTGTGTGATTTTTGTGAACAACTTCCATGGGTTTTTTAGCTAGACATGATGATTACTTATCCCTTTACAATATTACAGTTCGTGGGTAAGTTCTCAAATTAAGTTTTTATGAGTTAAAGGTAAGACAAGACCTAAAAACGTGCTTTAAGACCTTTCTAGTCTATATTCAAATTATGAAGGTGTTTTCGAGGGTTTCTTGCTTTGATTTTGTGACCATATACTCATAAGATGTTGATATTGAGCTGGTGAAACGATGGGGAGAATTTATACAGAGGTAAGACCTTAAACAAGGGTTTGTATTAAGGCATTTTCAATGGTGGCTATGTGCTTTGATTCTTCTTGGTATGTTTTTTTGGATGTTTTATTAAGGTTGAGGACGTGGTTGGACCACTTAATCACTCAATACTCACTTTGGAATCTGGTTACACAAGTTTATGAGCCCTCGGAGGCCAGACACTGATTTTCCCCACTACCAATGAATTATGGGTAAGCCATATGATCTACTATATAGGCTGATGAGTCATAGAGGGTGTACACACATAAGGACATGGGGTGAGGTAGAAGATTTGGACAAGGGGCCGAGAGCCTTAGTGCTCTTTGTCAAAAGACCAGTGTGCCCAAGGATTGATGGAATAATAAACCGGACTAAAATTAGGTGGTGTTATCTTGGTTGATATTTGGTTTGTATGTTGGTAAGGTGGTTATATGGTTCCTGACTTGTTTGATTACTTATGTGTTATTATGTTATTTCAAAGTGTTTTCATAAACTAAATGAATTTTATAGGTTGTGAACAAGGTTTGATGTGATTTATTTTATGGTTGTTTCATCGTATCATGTGAGTGTATGCTTATGTGCCTTGGTAATATTTTTTATGGTTTCTGGTGATATATGTTGTTGTGGTTCTTTGTAATGTTCCATATGATTTCTTAAATAGTTTTATAAGCTAAATGTATTTTACATGTGGTGGCAAGAATTACTTAGCTTTGCTGACGTTTGTTTACTGGCATGTGCCCCGCGGTCTTTTCTCTGTGATTGTATGACTGACCACGGGTACAGGGAAAGATCGAGTCTCTCCCTAGTCATGAAGTTGCATGAGAGTGTGGAGCTAGAGAGAACTAGAGAATGAAGTTAGAAGGCGATGTAGTATTCAGGCCCGACTCTCACCATGTGCAAGCGGTGCAGTCGCACAGGATATTGCTCAAGACTGTGAGACTTATCCATTACCCGACATGACACCTGACGTTTGCATCATCAACTACTATGAGCAGGGAGGAAAGCTTGGAATGCACCAGGACCGTGATGAGACGACCGAGTCCATCACCAGAGGAATACCGGTTGTGTCATTCTCCATCGGCGATGATGCTGAGTTTATCTATGGAGACCAGAAGAGGATGGATCTAGCAAGCAGGATCATCCTCAAGTCTGGGGATGTATTGGTATTTGGTGGAGAGTCGAGACTTGTATATCATGGTATTAAGAGCATTAAGCTCAATACCGCACCACCTACCCTAGTGAACGATACCCACATCCGACCCGGCCGTTTAAACTTGACTTTCAGACAGTATTGATGTAATAGCATTAGCTAAGTGTGTAACCTTGTATAATACAGTTGGATGAATGAAATAAGAGTTTAATACCTTCAAGTATATGTGTTCAGTTTTGTTAATACCGATAATTCATAACTTCAGGCCATAGAAATGGAAAGGAGGGTACCATCTGCATCCTAGACATGGCGCAAGCCAAGGAGTCTGGTAATGTCATCACAGGTATGACAATTACAAACAACAGTAAATTAGTGATTTATTGGGACTCGATGCTAATACGAGAGGTGATCTCAGGTACCTTTCCTATTGATGGTGTTAGTGCTTCCGTATTGTTCAACTCAGGGGCTTTGCATTCTTTTATCTCCTCGGCATTTGCTAAGAAGCTGAGGGCCACCCCCGAACAGCTTTCAGGCTTTTCAGTCACCCTTCCTTCGAAGGAGAAAGTAGGTTGCACCAGACACTATACAGGGTTAGAGATCAACATTGTGACTGAGACCTTCCCCATTGATCTGATTGAGTTCAAGAACTTGGGTTTTGACATCATAGTGGGCATGGATTGGCTGCAGAAGCATAGGGGCCGCCTTCATTGTGCAGAGCATCGACTACTACTGAAGGGGCCGAGCGGCAAGACAGTGTCATACCGCAGTGTGAGGAGAGAGCCGACTGTCAAGATCGTGTCAGCATTATCCCTGATGAAGGATGTTAGGAAGGGCCAACAAGCCTTCCTCTGTTATGTGCAGGACACGAGACAGAGCGATGTGACGGACGTAGACATTCCAGTCATGGTAGATTTTCCGACTTATTTCCTGATGAGCTGCTAGACATGCCGCCTGTGCGCGAGGTTGAGTTCACCGTCGACTTGTTGCCAGGTACGGGCACTATTGCTAAGGCACCCTACCGTATGACACCGGCTGAGATGAGGGAGCTGAAGCTACAGCTGGAGGACCTCCTCGACAAGGGATTCATCCGACCTAGTGTTTCTCCTTGGGGTGCTCCAGTGCTGTTCGTCAAGAAAAAGGACGGCAGTATGCGACTCTGCATCGACTACCGCGAGCTTAATGCGGTTACAGTCAAGAACAAGTACCCATTACCACGGATAGATGATTTATTCGATCAGCTGAGAGGGGCCAGTGTGTTCTCGAAGATAGATCTCAGATCTGGCTACCATCAGATTAGGATTGCAGAGGGTGATATTGAGAAGACAGCTTTCAGGACACGGTATGGACACTACGAGTTCACCGTTATGCCATTCGGATTGACGAATGCGCCAGCCATATTCATGGATTTGATGAACCGCCTTTTAAGAGAGCATCTTGATAGTTCAGTTGTAGTTTTCATCGACGATATTCTGATCTATTCAAAGACCAAGGAAGACCATGAGTTACATTTGAGACAGGTGTTAAATATTATGAGAGAGAACCAGTTGTATGCCAAACTCTCTAAGTGTGAGTTTTGGTTGGACAGTGTGTCATTTCTAGGACACATTATATCAGCTAGCGGCATATCTGTAGATCCTGATAAGATTGAGGCAGTGAAGAGTTGGCCAAGGCCGAAGACAGTCACAGACGTCCGTAGTTTTCTGGGTTTGGCCGGTTATTATCGAAGGTTCGTGAAGGACTTCTCCAAAGAGGCTAAACCAATGACAAATCTAATGAAAAAGGAATCCTAGTTCTTATGGTCTGTAGAGTGTGAGCAGTCCTTTCAGACGCTGAAGGATCTCCTGACGTCGGCGCCCATTCTTACTATCCCTGAGGGCACCGATGGGTTCGAGGTATATTGTGATGCCTCTGGAACCGGTCTAGGTTGTGTGCTTATGCAGCACGGGAAGGTAGTTGCTTACGCATCCCGACAGCTGAAGAAGCATGAGGTGAATTATTACCCCACACACGACCTTGAGTTAGGCGCAGTATTCTTCGCTTTAAGATCTGGCGACATATTGTGTTGTGTGACAGTCACTATCTACTCTGATCACAAGAGTCTACAGCATCTCTTCTCTCTCAGAAGGAGCTGAACATACGACAGAGAAGATGGGTCGAGTTCTGAAGGACTACGACATAGACCTGAGGTATAAAGAGGGCAAAGCAAATGTAGTTGGCCGACGCCCTGAGCCGCAGAGCTCATTCATTATTTACACTAGTAGCGAGCAGCAGTAATGATTGATGAGATACGAGCTGCTCAGAGAGTGATCAGTATTTGCGAGAGTATCAGGCAGAAAATGATAGATGGTTTGTTTGAGAGACAGAGTATGATTTCGAACTGTGTAATGATGGCATGGTTACGATGAATGGCCGATTAAAGTATTCCGGAGTCGTCTCTTGATCTGAAGGAGAAGATACTCCCAGGAGGCTCATTGCTCGTCCTTATCCGTCCACCCCGGTTCTGCGAAGATGTAAAGGATTTGAAAGTTCATTTCTGGTGGAGCGGGATGAAGAAGGATGTAGCTGATGTGGCTAGATGCTTGACCTGTCAGAAGGTTAAGTTTGAGCATAGGAGACCCGGAGGTTTAGTGCAGTCTATGCCTATTCCTTGTTGGAAGTTCGAGGACATCTCGATGGATTTCGTTGTCGGTCTCCCACCGACTAAGGGAGGACTGAACACGATTTGGGTCATTGTGGACCGTCTGACGAAGGTGGCAAAGTTTGTTGCTATGAAGGATACCTGGAACGTCCCGAAGTTAGCGGACTTGTTCCAGAAGGAGGTGATCCGGCACCATGGTGTGCCAAAGACTATTGTTTCTGATAGGGACCCTCGATTTTTGTCCAGATTCTGGGGACAGGTTCAGGAAGCCTTGGGTACAAAGTTGAAGCTTAGTACGGCGTTCCATCCACAGACCGACGGTCAGAGTGAGAGGACCATCCAGACACTGGAGGACATGCTGAGAGCATGTGCCTTAGATTTCAGGGGAGTTGGTTAGAGCGTCTACACTTGATAGAGTTCGCCTACAACAACAGCTACCACTCCTCGATACAGATGCCACCATTCCAGGCACTTTATGGTCGACCGTGTAGGACTCCTTTATGCTGGGATGAGGCCAGCGAGACTACGCTTCTAGGACCGGAGTACCTAGAGCAGATTAAGGAGGATGTCCTACAGATTCGCAAGAACATGAGGGCAGCTCAGGACCGGCAGAAAGCAAATGCAGACACCAAGAGGAGGGACATTGAGTTCACTACCGACGATATGGTATTCCTCAGAGTGTCACCCATGAAGGGAATATTCCGGTTTGGGCAGAAGGGCAAGTTGAGCCCAAAGTATGTTGGACCTTATGCGATTAGGGAGCGAGTGGGCCCGTTAGCCTACAGACTGGACTTACCAGCAGAGCTCGGGAGGGTGCACAACGTCTTTCACGTTTCACAGTTGAAGAAGTATGTGCCCCATCCATCGCACGTTTTGCAGCCAGAGACTTTAGAGTTGGACCCCGCTCTACGATATGAGGAAGTACCACTCCGCATTCTCGATACGAAGACGAGGCAGACTAGGAACAAGACCGTTAGCATGGTCAAGGTTCTCTGGTCGAACCATGAGGTGGAGGAGGCTACATGGGAGTTAGAGGACTCCATGAGAGCGAAGTACCCAGCACTCTTTGAGTAGTAGCTGTGATACTTGTACGGGTTCGTGGTCAAACCCTTTTTAAGGGGGGTAGACACCACTTGGCTTGCGCGCATGTTGTGCATTAGGTCTTGTTTTTGTGGTGTGTTTTGGTGTATGCTGTCATACGTTGTTTGGATGATTGTATGTATGATACATTTTATGTATGTGCCTTAGTGCACCTGGTTGAATATATACATAGTACCGCTGAGTACTTTTGGTTGACGAGTTGGATGTGCACCTTGTTTAGTGCTGTGATATGAATGAGTTTATACCATGAGTTTATTATTTGATATATGCTGTATGTATAGACTAGGTCTGAACCTAGTGGGAGTTACTCCCTAGCAATGGACTGTTTGGTTACTTAGTGGAACTTGATTCCTTAGGTGAACTGTAGAGGGTTAAGGACTTCGGGACGAAGCCTTTTTAAGGGGGGTAGACTGAAATACCCCTAACCTTTAAAATATAATTAAATGATCTATTAATGATCTAAGATGATTAATAAACATCTAAATATTATTGGGGAACAATCTAAAAGATCTCAACAAGGCAAAACACGCCTTAAGATCGGTAAAGCCAAAAATGTGCTTTAAGACACCATAAAGATTGTATGACCTCAAATAGGATCCAAAGTGGATTCCTAAGTATTATAATGAAGTAATGAACACAACAAAACCGTTCTCAAGGAGAACTAAGCTCAGGAACACCCTGTGACACAAAAATGTGCACTAAAACACCTTAAAGCACGTTTTTGTGAGATTGCCTTCTAAATTGATTTTTAATGGGCTTAAAGATTATAATTACCTTAAATATGATTTTATCATATTATATCATATTAGGAATTTAATTCCAGAAATTTACGAATTTTTACAAATTTAATATTAAAATATTAATAAAACCCTAAAGTGGGGCCCGCATGAGTCAATAGACCAAGTATGGTCAATGGTCAATTAATTGACCCATTTGGACCATGGAAATCGGCTGGCAAGGAGAGGAGACAGCTACAATCATTATAGACAAATTGATACCTAAACAATTTACAATAGTAAAACTACTTTTTCAATTATTTCAACCTTCCACTCTTTCTCTTCCTCCTTGTCCGATCCCTCTGCCCAGCCGAGTTCCTCCCTTCCTAAGCTCTCAAGTCTGGTTCTTGAGCATGGAAGGCAGATCTAACTCCTAAGCTCTTAAGGTAAGTGTTTTAAGGTCATTTTTAGCCCTTTTTCTTCATCTCTTCACTACCTACACCTAGATTTCGTGGCTCATTTCCTATGGCTATTCTCAGTGTTCTAAGGTTAGAACAAACAA
Source organism: Limonium bicolor (assembly GCA_023374045.1). Classification (NCBI taxonomy): domain Eukaryota; kingdom Viridiplantae; phylum Streptophyta; class Magnoliopsida; order Caryophyllales; family Plumbaginaceae; genus Limonium; species Limonium bicolor. The sequence continues at coordinate 43,251,889 of CM041778.1, forward strand.
ACTCGGTTGACAAGTAGAGGGACCAAGGTTGCTCAAAATTGCATTTTAAGGTAAAAACATACCTTAAGCCTCTCATCTCAAGCGGTTTTCTTCCTTGAATTTTTATGAGTTTATACACTCATAATCTTCATATTTACATGTTCATTCAGTTGGTTAGCCATTTGGAGCAAGGGTGACCAAGATCCAAGGAAATACTCTTTTAAGGCATTTTTCCAAGGTAAAACCTAATAACAAGGAGCTTGTTGTGATCTAGCTATTTCCTATGTCAATATGGTGGATCTAACACCTTGTGGTGTGTTTGATTCAGGCCGAAACCACCTAGAACTTCCCTTGCATTTTTAAGGTGATTTTTGCCTTAAATCTTACATTAATTATTCCTTATGGTTAAGCTCAAGCTTGGAGTATAACCATATCTTGTTTTTGTGTATTAAACATGTCTAAATGAAGTGGTGAATTTTCCTACAAGTGACCGAGCCATACAAGGAATAATCAAGGTATAAACACCTTAAACTTATGATTTTATAATTCTAAGCTATATATACATATATATATATATATATATATATATATATATATATATATATATATATATATATATATATGGCCGAGAGTGAAATTATAAATATGGGTCATATTGACCTAAAAATGGAAAAAAATGGCTAAGATAAATTAAGCTAGTCATTTAAGAGATTTAATTAACATAATGGTCAAATTATGACATTATGTGGAAAATAATTAAACCAAGTGAGGCCGAGAATATATGCTATATTTTGAGACATTTATTGTGTAATTTATTTTGCAAGTTCAAGGTTGTAATAAGGCCATGTCATTAGGCCATTTTAATTTAAGTTTATAAGCTTATTTAGTTTTATTTATGCTTATAATTAAAATTGGGGCCAATTCGTAATTACTAGGAAATTAGAAAGCCGTGGGCTTAATTTAGAGCAATTTAGGGTTTTTAAATGAATTTAATAAAAATTATAACATTTTATAAAGTTTTGGGTCAAAATTGTAAAAATAGAAAAGTATAGGTTATTATTAGTGATTACCGAAAAATTGGTTCCCATTTGGTATTAGAAGTCAAAGTTGACTATATAGGAGACTTTGACCAAGTTTGGAAAATTTAAGAAATTAAAATACTACCTTATATAAGATAAGTATTAATTGTAAAAGATTTAAAGAGATGGGGCTATAATGTAATTTCCGAAAACTTGGGGTACTAAATGGAGTTTAGTACAAACCTTAGTTATTAGGAATTTTTAGAAATTTATTTGGTTAAATTTGGAGTTTATATGATTATATAAGTATAATATAAGATATTTTATAACATTGTTACAAATGGGTAACAAAGGGGTAAAACCGAGATTTAAAGGAAGTATAAGGTTAGGAATAATATTTATAACCTTTTGGTATAGTTTGGTAATTTTTGGAATGATATATAAGGTTTATAAAGATATATGTATAATATATAGTTTTAATGAATTAGAAAACTATGTATTATAAATTGGGAGAATTGTGATTTATAGAAGTTTAGTGGTATATAATGGAAGCCGAAAATATAAGGGCTATTTGGTATTTTATAAACAAAATATAACTATAGGTTATAATTGTTTTAATGACTTAAATGTCATAATATGTTATATAACTATAATGTAACATTATATTAATTAGTGGTGGATTTTGTAAATATTTAAGAACATAGGTGCTGTTCGGAAATATTAACATTTTTAAATGGAATTTATAATATGGTTTTAATGTTATAAGAGTTATAACATTTATAATATAAGAGGTATTCATTAAAAAGAATGAATATATATTATAAGATTTACCATATAGAAAATAGTTCACAAATACATACACATAAATAAATATGTGTTATGATGGGAAAATATAATATGGTTTAATGACCATGTTTCATAATTAAAATGCATATGTAAAAGGAAAAGAATTACAAACATGGATATGGGATTCTAAGCTAGAAGGTACATGATAATAAGGATTATAATTCAAAGTATTGTTTACAATGAATTATACCACATTGAATAAAAAAAAGAGACAAACCTTAGAAAAATAAATACTAAGGTGAGATGCATAGTGCATGACAAAGGATCACACATGCAATAATGAAATAAACTATACGACATACAAGGGTGAGTTAAGTCACATGCGATAACGAGTTCAACAATAAGTATATTAATATACAAGACAAACTACGCATGTAATATAACACTTTTCCAATCTCGAGTTAAACCTAAAACCCGACAAACATTGATACTAATAACGGGGGGTTAACCGGGAGGTGTTAGTGACGGTACGGGGTACCGTAGGATTGTGTTGTTATACGGTATGCTAATCAGTAGCATTATGTATTGTTTAGACTGTTAGAGACTACACAAGGAGCATAGGATCTTGCTGATTCATACTCCACCGTAATACATCAGGGTGAACGGTATGTTGTTATGTGTCTCTGATTGTCTCTGAGGGCTTCCTCAGTTCAGACTTCTGTGTGATCTGTGATAAGATTGTTTGTCTGAATGTGATAATTAATATGCATGAATTGTATATTTATAGCTGCTATTATTACTGTTGTGAGTTAACATCGGTTCGTATATATGGACCAATATATATAAAACGAACTAGCGGCTATGGTGCTATCTTATATGAAATATAAGGATCGTCAGAAAAACGTTGTAGCACTAGGATAATAAGATATACATATTATCCGAGACTTTTATACGGAGCATTGGCCTTTCTATACGCCGCTCTCGTATCTAACACTGGATCCCGAGTTTACAGACTCCGGATTGGACTAATGACCTTAGTCTGCTGTGTTAGGAAAATTTGGTAATGCGATGCGATGGAATAAATAATTAGATAAGGAAGGAAAGTAAAGCCAGGAGGATGTGGCTCTTGGTGCGCGCTGTGATCACAAAAATGATACCAGGATGTCCGCGTACGGGTCCGCAAGTATCAAGAAAATTTCCCGTGAGCTAGAATGGCTCGTTGGTCGGAGACTCTACCGTTGGAGTGGCTACTGCCGTGGGTGACCCGCCATAATCTATGGGTAACTAGAGACATGTCGTTTTAACGAGACATTGTCACTAGGTATAACTGAACAAATAATACAGTTAAGAATTATACAGTGGCGAACGATATTGGTTTCTACACCATGGACGAGAACTAGTACTTGTTTATTTTCTCGTTGTTTCGCTTGGTTGTTCATTGGTTATACTTGTGGTTATTATATATGTGATGGTTGTGTTATTGTATGGATGTTACTGTTAATTGTTTTACAGTTTTAAATATTAAAACGGTATTGCATGTAATGAACCTCATGCTCTCGACCAAATAATTGAGGGGTCTTTGGGGGCATGACGGGGCATGTGATGACATACTCAGCAGGGGCTGATTCCATACCACAAACCATTTTCATGCAGGTGACTAGCTGGTGGGTCGCAGCGAGGCGTGACTATTGTGATATTACTGTTGGTTTAGACTTGGTACGGTGTGATACTCAGGTTGTTTTGGACTCGGGTTGTTTAACCGAGGTGTATTTGGTTTAGATGCTCACGGTCTGTAATAATTGGTTGTTGTTAGATTTGTTTTAAATTGTTTAAGTACTACTATCTATCTCTTGTGGTCACTGCGGGAATACGTTTCGCATGTTGATTATCAGGTAACTCGTTATCACCCGTATGGGCGAGTGATAACTGTGACACCATTAGAACGACAATCTGTTATTTACCGCTGCGATTATATTATTTTTAGAAGCATGATTAGTAGGGGTGTTACAGGGCAGCTTTAATCATGTCTTCCCGGTAATATGGAATATGGTTTCCAATTTAAGGGGTCCCAAAATTTTAGGACCTATTTTCTTAAGTAGTGTTAATTATCTTATAATTTATGTAATTAAATGACTATAAAGGTTTTTGACATAGTCAATAATACAGATAAAAAAATAATTGATTAAACTTCACAATATTAAGTTTTCTAGAAGACAAATAAATAAATAAAGTTATTGGTGAAACTATTTATATTCTAGTACTATTTTTTAAAAAAGAATACTGTTATAAATAATGTAATTATTGGATGTACATCTAATCACCCTTTCGTCTATCTTAGACTCTTCATTTGTGTAACCCTCGTAACCTCCCAAACTCATCATTAGAAGTCCTTTGATATTTCGTATTCCTTTCACTCAAAGGTTTAGTAACGGTTATGCATTATGTACTATATATAGATACAATGGGATGAAATGTGAGATAACAATTTACGTCTATCTTGTCTCTATCTTTCTTCTATTCTCTCAGTGTTACAACACGTTATCAGCACGATAGACTCTACTAAAAAATGAATTATTCTCTCTGCTATACATCATCAACAAAGATCATCTCGGCTTCATCAGGACTTCCCCTAGCTCTGGCTTGGAGAAGGGATGAATTGGGTAGTCTGCGCAAGCTACATGGCATTATTTTAGAACTATCCCCAACATTTCGCTTTCATTCTCGAGGGAAGATCTAGATCTCAAGCGCCCACCGCTTTCAATATTCTATTTATTTTGTTTTTCCGATTTCAACTGCAAAATAATGGTTTCATAGTGATTGTTTATGTTTTGTGATTTCTTGGCAGGAGGTCTTGGGTCATGCACCTTGTGATGGTTATTATTTATCCTACCAGAAATCGTTGTGCTTTATCAAGAATCTTCGATGCCAAAAAGTTTATATGTTGAAGCGCATTTGATGGGTACTCTACCGATTCTAGAAGGTATAAGTAAGTTTAATCAAGTTTACTGGCATAATCATTTTAACAAGCAGGTAAGTTAGACACAACTTAAAATAATTTATATAAACGTGTATATGTATTTTTAAATCAAAGGAGAAATCCTTCTTTTATTTTGTTAATAAAGTTCACAGTTTTTAACAAAGAAAAATGGTAAAAAAAAATTATTTTTGTGAGATTCCGCAGAGTGGAGCTTTTTATTTATTGAATAATGGAAACTTTAAGTAAAAAAATCGCTAAAGGAAAGCGGTATCTTCGATGAAAATATATTGTTATAGTTTTAAAGAACTGAACTATCAGTTTAATCACTGAAGAACTACATATTTTTGTGGTAAATGGTTTTTTGCATAATTACTCTCTTAAAGTATCATTTGACGTTTCGACCAAAAAAAAGTATTATTTGACATTATATATTTTTGTTTTGAAAAGTGAACCATCAAATATGGTATAATTCATTTTGTTCAATTTTATTTTATGGCTGAAAAACAGTATTGCCATAGGATGGGTTTGAATTACCGTTTATGAGGAAATCTCTTTTGAGATAGTAACAAAAATAAAGGTGATAACCTCGTGCAAGATGTTGCACTAGATGTTAATAATTCTCCTATGTAATTACTACCTCATGCAAGACGGCAGACGGTGCATTTAAGGTTAATGATTATGCTACCTCGTGTAAGAAGCTAACGTTTGAGGTAAGATTGTAATACTTCCTCATGAAAAATGAATGCACTTGAGGTTCAGGATTATAAGATCCGTATAGGTTCCCGTGCAAGATGAGTGCACTAGAGGAAAAAAATAAAAGGATCATGTTATTCGATTGTATACAAGCATTGGAGGTTGAGCATTAGAGTGTAATATTTATCTCTCGTGAAATCATGCTCTTGAGGTTGAGAGCTGTAAGATCCTTATACTCCCTCGTGCAAGAAAATTACATTGAAGATTGAGAATGATAAATTATTATTTTCCCTCATGCATGACTATGCATTTGAGGTGGATGTTAAAAATGGTCCATATTTGATATAAGATTGGACCAATTGTAAAAGTTCTTGGAGAGCTAGATACATTTTAAAGAGTTAAAAATAACTCCACACAAAGTAACTTTGGTATAAGTTACATGGTCTCCTAAGTAACCATTGAGGATTTACATTTGAGGATTATTATTTTCCCAATGAACTTTCGACTCAAGCTTTGAAATGATAATGTGTATCATGCATGATTATGAAAGAAGTCGAGCTTGAGGTTGATTTTGGCAAGATCTGTATGTAAGATCATTGATGATATGGGAACTAAAAGCTTGAGTTAGCTTATGAAAATGACCATTTTATCTTGTAAAGGTCGGTTGTAAAAGATGTTATAATCTATGACAGATTATTGTACATCCGTACATGGTTGGACCAGGTAAAAAGGAAATTGTGTGCAATTGACATCATGGTAGACAGTTACATTTCCATGAAGGATATTGTTGAGATGATGTTATTATTGATGAAAAAGTGTTAAGGTATCATCCTTAGTGCATATTTATAAAGTGCGAAAGACACACTCGAGTACATGAATTTTGATATATTTTATAACCATGCTTTGGGTATTGGTTATTCATGGTACTCAAAAGGAATAAAATATGGTCGTTGAACCATCTTTGAAATCTATAATAAATTTGCGAGCATGTTGTAAGTGATTAAATGACAAAGAGTCATAATTTATTGATAGTGCTATAATACACAACTGAAAATGTTTTATATACATCTCTATAGTCTATAAGAGGCTATAAAGAATGAGAGCTTGCTCTTGTGAGCCGTGAATTTTAAAAGCTCTTCATTATGTTCCTTGAGGGAATAATAATAAACATTAATGATGCACTTATTTAATGACAAAGTATGCTCGTATAATGGGAAAACAAGCACAAAATGTGCCAACTTATATAAATTGATATAACGTAAAATCCAATCCCATAAAGCCTAAAATAAAAAGGAGGGTCACTAATATGTGGTTAGTGTACAATAAAATATATTTTATATGAAATGGAAAAATGGGCCATCCATGAGAAAAGTGATGTTGAATCACTACTTTTCTAAACTATCAAGAACTTCCAGACTCTTACTCGAGTGACAATAGTTCACATAAGATACAACGAGATCATTCAAAGGAAGTGGATGAGAATTTTTATACTCCCTTAAAATATCATGGATTGAGTATGGGCTGAAAAATTACCATGTGGACCTTTGAGATATATATGATGTTTGATACATCAAATAATGGTCACATGAAGTATTGTATTCATTGGCTATTTAGAAAAATCTAGCTATAATGAAATTATCCATGTGATTTTAAGATTAAGATGGATAATATGAAACTTGAAAGAATAGTGGTATTGAAATTCCCGGGAAATGCAGGTTGGGAATGATATAGTATATAGTTCGGTTTATGAGGCTGAGGTTAGTATTAGGTTGGCCCAGAGAATTAAATGACAACTACTCCCAAATTAATCATTCTCCTTAAAAGTGTTTACAACTATTCATAATGTTTTGGCCTTATTCGATTTTTGATATATTGCAGATGTCATACTATTTGGATACTATGTTATCCTCTTAACCTCGTTTTATTTATTTAAGCTATAAAATACTATTCTAGAATCTTCTTCCCAATTTTATTAACTTTAGATATATGGAGTTCGAATTCAATTTGGCTTTCTCTTGTGGTTATTTAATTTCAAGAATTCAATTTCCGTTTGACTACTTAAAATAATATTTATTATCTCTCCTTATTTTTCTCTCGGCAAATATATTATTAGCATTTTGATTCCTTCTTTTAACGTGATTGTCTTTCTTCCTGTTGAACTTTGAAACCACTTACAATATATACATCTATTTGTTTTTAAACTACTTCATTCCAAGCAGATGTTTATTAATTAACTTCCTAATTATTTTATTTCCCATTCTCATCTTGTTACAACGGTTACCCACGTTCTTCTATTTTCAAGTGGGGATTCATTAAATTAATTATAAGTTCTACACCTTTTGACTATTGGCAAAACTGATTTCTCTTCTAATATTTAATATCTTCTCTCCTTAAAACCTAGACTTTTAATTACTAAATTTATGTTTTCTTTATTGTTTTACAATTAGTTCTCTATTTAAAACACCGATTATCTCATCCATCTTCATCCTCAATACGCCGTTCTTGCATTCATACTCTTTTCAAACTCTTCACACTCTCCTTCTTCAATTCTTGGTGATTCCACACCGGTTCCGTCGAGGTCTAATCAAATTCTCTGGTGCCAGTTAGTAAATTGTGGGGTAATGTATTCTAACTAGGGTTGTATAATTGTTGTACACGTTGTTGGTTTCTTCTGATTGTTGTTTTGGTTACCTAGATGCCGATTACATCGACGAACGCTATCGATAGACTGGAGCAGTTGGGCTCTTGAGGGAATTTGGATTGTTCCAGGTAAATTCTATGCTCAATGATTGTTTTGACCGATGTTTTGTAAAACAATTGGAAAAGGTTTCGTTGTGCTTTTATGAGTTCTCGGTTGTGTTTTGGAATTGGGGATTGTTCCCACGTTTTGGAATTGAGGAAGTGAATGGTGCTGTGAATTTTGGTTCTGGATTTTGGGAGTCTTTCGCAGGTTGTAATCTATTGTTTGGGAGCCCATAGGTGCTCCCCATGGTTATTATTGTTTGCGCTGCACACATTGTTGCAGTTAAGCCCTCTGATCTACTCTATGTTACTGCTGTCTCATAGGGGGTGTGCACACTTAAGGACTTAGGGTGAGGTGGTTGTTTGACGGTCCCATAGGTGACTGTCCTGGAATTGTTGTTTGGGGTCCCCTAGGTGACCCCGTGTTTGGAATTATGGTTACCTCCTGTTGGAAGCTCCCTACTGTGGTTTCGGAATCGTTATGTTTTCTGGAAATTCATCAACTGTTCAGTAAAAACTTCGCATTTGTTTATTAAAGGCAAATAAGTTCTTAAATGTATTTTACAGGTTGAGGTGGAATTTACTTAGTTTTTCTGATTTGTGCGATCCTTTCTGTGTTTTGTCTATGTTTTATGATCGCAGGTATGGATGACTGATTATGGGGATCGGGGCGACGAATCATATAGTTTAGGGACTACGAATAATTAAGGCGATGTTTCAAATTTCAGTGATTGAGAGATATTGTTATGTTCTCAAACCTTTATACATTAAATGTTTGTTTTGCTTTCGCGTAACTCGGAAGTTGACTTTGTTTTTAAGTGTTAATTGGTTTATTAGCCTGAGCACCCACGGGAATTGGGAGTGGCGGTAATGCCCTGGACGTTTGAGATCCGCTGCTGAGTTAGAGGTTATGTTCATCTGAGTTTTGGTTAAATGAATTTATTGGCGTTTATGAATTGGTTTTATTTGAGTTTGAGCTTGTACTGAGTAATTAATAATGATCTTATCTGTTCAAAAGTTCCTCCTGTTGTTATTGAGTTTTACATGCGAGTTTTTAATGGTTTTTGGTTTCTGTTGGCATTTTAACAGCTGCACTTAAGGACCTGTCCGAACGTCCGTCCGGACATCAATGTTCGGACATGCCCCGAAAGTTTCAAGGTCTTTGATTGTTTGGCTGTGTCTGAACATCTGTCCGAACTTCTATGTTCGGACAGCATGCGAGGACGGGTTCAACTTGCAAGTCTCGACCTATGTCCGAACTTGCAAGTTCGGACCAATGTTCGGACCACGTAAGGATTTTTCCGAAGATTTGAAACTCGACTTGTGTCCGAACATCGAAGTCCGGATACAAGTTCGGACGTTTGGTTTTCCTTAGTCTATTTCACTTCGGCTTGTGTCCGAACTTTCCATGTCCGGACACAAGTTCGGACTTACTCTGTTTTGCCCTTTTAGAACTCGTTTGAGGCCCGTTTTAAATGCCGTTTGCGCCGTTAGATTTGTATTTTCATAAGCTATGTTTTGAGGTAACAATCCAGGGTGTTACAAGGTGGTATCAGAGCCGTGTTTTCGAAATAAGATAAGATTTGAGTAAACCGGATTAAAAATGTGGGGATAAGCCGCTTGGGAAAGTTATGTTGAGTTATATGCTATATTGTGTTCTGCTGAGTTATATTGGACACCTCTATGTGGTGCTTGAAGGTCATACAGGGAAGAATTGCTTACTGGTTACACATATGTATATTACATGATGGTATAACATGTTTGTTTAATTATGCATTCTGACTGTCTACCTGAGGATTGGGTAGTATGAGCATAGTAGGACTTAAGGGGATATTTGTAGGAAATTAAATTCCTTGAATGTGTGACTCATAATCAGGGGTCCATCTTGATAGAGTAGACTGGCAGGCCGACTGAATTCCTCCTACAACACCAGAAGTCGAAGCAGGAGCACTACCATGGCAGCCAATGACCCAATGAGACAACTTCAGGAGCTTGCCTTGAACCTGGGCCAGATTGTGCAACGCCAAGCCCAGCGAGACAACGTGCCAGAAGACTACACGAAGAGAATTGCCCACCTGAAGCCGACTGCATTCAAGGGGGAGGAGGACCCAGTACTACTGGAGGATTGGGTGCGTGAATTCGACAAGATCTTTGAGGTAGTCAACTGCCCTGCTGACAGGAGGGTCAATGCCGCCGTGTACTACTTCAAGAGCGAGGCAGACATCTGGTGGTCTGCCAACAAGGACGCTCTCCTGGCGGGACCTGATTTTGGATGAGAGGCATTGAAGGAGGCCATGCGAAGGCGATTCTATCCTGAGCATGTCCGGATGCAGAAATACCTGGAGTTCTCTGAGCTCAGCAGCAGGCCCGGAGTGTGAAGGAGTACCACTCCAATTTCTAGAGCTGGCGAGGTTCGCGCCACGATGGTCCCTGACGAGGCGTCGAAGGTACACGTTTTGTAGGGGGACTCAACTGGAGTGTCCAGGAGGCCTTGAGCGTACTGACGATACCTACCCTCCAGGACGCGTATGGTAAGGCTGCTAACCTGTTTAGGGTGCAGCAGAAGAGGAGGGAGGTCCAGTCAGGCCAAAAGAGGAAGACAGAGGATGTGGAGGAGTCCCGGAGTCGAGATGATCGACATCAGAGGCCCAACCAGGACAAGAGGTGGAGGCCTAACTCAGAGGATAGGAGGAGGTTCGATGGGAACCAGAGGAATAACCAGAGGAGGAGTGATAGACCCCAGGGGCAGTTTCAGAGGGGAGAGATCGGGAGAGACATACACTTCCACTGCAGGAGATGCCACAAGGACCACCCGGGGAAAGACTGTGAAGGAAACCTGGTGGCGTGCTTCCGGTGTGGGAGGAAAGGCCACAGAGCTTTTGAGTGCTTCCAGGACCCTCAGGGAGACGCTCAGCAGAGGGGTAATGGCGGGGATCGAACCTACAGACCAGCAGTGTAACACCCCTCTCCACAATCCCGATATAATCTCTCACGTAGCAATAAATAAAACGTCTCACAGCGGAAAATAAATAACCATTACAAAACTCACTCGAGTGTCACCGGCCATTACTCGCCCATGCGAGCAACGTAGCCAAGCTACATCCAACTTCCAAAATAAACAAACTGCTAACCGCAGTGATAACGAGGAACTCCTATACATCATACTAAGTCCATAAATCATAAACATCGACAAGTGAGCGTCTACCCAAACCTGAATATACACAACCTCACCATATTACAATTCACCATCCTCAGTGCTACACAACATCTCCATGTGTAGTAGCAAAATCAAAACTCCAATTACTCTGTACCTGCTCTTCAGCTCCGACAATGATCAACAACCTGTAATGGTGTAGTATCAGCGATAGACGCTGAGTATGCCGGGCCTGGACCCTAATGGTCACTTGTCATTTTAACCATCTTATTATTGGGTCGGTTTCATGCTTTACCATTTTACAGTTATAACAATACTGTAACAAACCTGTATAATACACATATTCATCCATCCAAATACTCATAGACATTCAACCATCCATCCAATCCACAATCATTTAATAACACAATCCACAATAATATATCGAACGTATCGAACAATAACAATATAATGTACAATGTACATTCGCCGTAGCGTACAATGTTCATATTTAATTTACCTTAGCCTTGTAGGCTCCATCCAACCATCAACACACAATAGAATAACCACAAGTATAACCAATGAACAACAAAGCGAAACAACGAGAATAATAAACAAGTATTAAGTCTTGTCCATGGTATTGTTCGCCACTGTATAAGTCTCAATTGTTTTAGTTGTTCAGTTATACCTAGTGACAATGTCTCGTTAAAACGACATGTCTCTAGTTACCCATATATTATGGCGGGTCACCCACGGCAGTAGCCACTCCAACGGTAGAGTCTCCGACCAACGAGCCATTCTAGCTCACGGGAAATTTTCTTGATACTTGCGGACCCGTACGCGGACATCCTGGTATCGTTTTTTGTGATCACAGCGCGCACCAAGAGCCACATCCTCTTGGCTTTACTTCCATTCCATTAATTAATTAATTATACCATCGCATCGCATTACCAAATTTTCTAACACAGCAGACTAAGGTCATTAGTCCAATCCGGAGTCTGTAAACTCGGGATCCAGTGTTAGATACGAGAGCGGCGTTTAGAAAGGCCAATGCTCCGTATACAAGTCTTGGATAATATGTATATATTATTATCCTAGTGCTACAACGTTTTACTTACGTTCCTTATATTTCATATAAGATAGCACCATAGCCGCTAGTTCGTTTTATATATATTGGTTCATATATACGAACCGATACTGTTAACTTAACAACAGTAAATAATAAGCAGCCATAAATATACAATTCATGCATATTAATTAACACATTCAGACAATCAATCTTATCACAGATCACACAGAAGTCTGAACTGAGGAAGCCCTCAGAGACAATCAGAGACTCATAACAACATACAAGTTATATCAACCAAATCCGAGCCCAAGGAGCAACCTTAGGACAACTCGGATCAAACCCCTTTACATACCGTTCACCCTGATCGTATTACGGTGGAGTATGAATCAGCAAGATCCTATGCTCCGTGTAGTCCGCTAGCTCGTCGAGCGTCTTGTCAGAAGTATAACCTAAACGGTATTAAAACTATAAGTCAGTCTCCATGACTAACTACATCCGGTATTTCCGAATAATAAGTAACCCCGACAGTTCACCCCTGTTTTTTACAGTTGTTTGTTACAGGTTTCTCTAAAACAGTCGGCTTTGTTACTTAAAACTCATACGTCATATTTTTCAACTGTTAAGTTTAATTCGTTGTATTTCTTTAATCTTATCCACCATCTAGTTTAGGTACATAACCTATAGTTGCATGTATGCATGCATTGTTATATTATATCCTTTTTCGTATTGTATCATTCAAAGACTCATAACATATAGTTTGTAACTATATATATATTTTTAGAATAACCACCACCATTAAATCATATGGTTTCCAACCAAAATATATATATCCACCTTATATACATTATTCTTGTGTATGTATATATTCACCACGTAGGTAATTCCTATGAGTTTAATAAACTCTTATATCATATGTTACATTTTATCATCTTATGTTAGATGATTATTCCCATTAGTTGTATTGTATTGTACAACTTATATTAAGATTGTTATCCTAATATTATGTAACATTTTATGTTGTATAATCACAACTCCTAAGGTTTATTCAATAAATACCTTAGTTTATAAATCCCATTTATTTTTGTCACATTATTTTATGTGAGTACCCTTCCTTATATTAATTCCATCTAACCCATATAATTGTTATAACATTTATAACATTATAGACCTTAGTCTAAAATTCATTTTCCAAACTTTATCAATTCGGTAAAGCCCTTGAATTTATTTAAATTCTATTTTGACCACATAACATTATGTAATGCTATTCCATATGCTAATATCTTTTGACATGATATTCTTATTTCCTTTAATTAATAACCTATGGTTTTTATACCAAACTATTTATTATTGCCACATGGGCACCATATCAAAACCATATTCTTTTTCATAAACCATAGTTTCCTTTATCTACAAAATCACCCCTTAATTTGTACCATGTTATATATTCCATTTAATATAACATTTCTAACTTATAAAAAGGGTATAACCTATGGTTATTTTTTTGTAACTTTCGAACAGCCCTTGTGCTATTCCATAATTGCCATTCGGCCCTATTTATAGCACATAGTTTCATAATTCATTAAAACTATATATATACATATATCTTAATAAACACTCTTGTATTATTCTAAAAATAATCAAATTTCTCCAAAGGGTTATTATTACCTTTATTAACCCATATATAATCGGTATTTACTATACCGCCTCATATATTCCTCCAAAGTGTCATAATGACATAATAACTATATGTTATACATATATAGTTCATTTTAATTCCAAAAGCAACCCAATAAATTCCTAAAAATTCCTAATAGCCCATGGGTGTTTAAAATACCATTGTACACCCTTTATTTTTGGTAATAACATATTTACCACATATGTTATGAAAATATTACCATAAAATACATAACTTATTATAAAACCTTAAATAAGTTATCTAACTTATCTAATTTGGTCAAAACCTACCATATAGTCAAGGTTGACCACCTTAATATTTCCTTGACCACCAATTCCTTATAATTACGGTTTGCACCCAAACTTTCTAGAAATCACCATTTAACCCCAAAACTTTATAAAATCTTATAAACTTTATTTTAACTCCTTTTTACCTCTAATTTTCGGCCTTATTTTTATAAAGCCCCTAAATTTAATTTATTTACACTTAAGACCCCATTTTATTTCGGTAATAATTATATATCACCTAAACTTAAATAAAAACTTGTAAATGCATAAATAAAATGGCCTAAAATACATGGCCTTATTACAAACATTGGCTTGCAAAATAAATTACACATAAATGTCCCAAAAATACATATAGATTTTGGCCTCACCATATATTCTTCATTTATTTACCAAACTTCCACATAATGTCTTAAATTTGACAATTATGCTTGTTTAATTAGCTATAAAATTTATTAAACCATTTCTTAATCATTTTAAGGTCAAACATGACCTTATTTTACTTCTTCACTCACGGCAATAATTATAGAAATAGCTTAGAACATTTTAACTTAGCAAAGTTAATGTTTAAGTGATTTATACCTTGATTTAGCTTAGGTAAATCCTTGTTTGGATTCGCCACCTTAAGGAGAATTTCTCCAAAGCTTCTCTTACATGTTTTCAAACAGAAAACAAGGCCTAGTTAGTCTCCAAGCAAGATCTAACCATAAGAAGTAATTTAAGTCATGAAAATCATGGATTTTTACCTTAGATCTTCAAGCTTGACATAGATCTACTTCGGCCCTATTTTTCCAGAAGAGAAAGAGTATCAAAACACTCTCAAGAACAAGGTATAAAACCGTGGGTGAATTAGCTTGGAAGATAGCTAAGTTTTACCTTGTTTAAGATGCCAAAAATGGTGTATTTGGCTTGGATCTAGCTACTCCTTGTAGATCTTGGTATACCAACTGAATCTACATGAAAAGGAGAAGAAAATAAGGCTAGGAGCAAAGTTTCACAGCCGAACTTGAAGGGAATCAAAAGATATGAGCTTAAAGCACATTTTTACCTTAAATGGTCAAGACTTGAAATTTTCTCCTTAGATCTTGTTATGGCCGAGAATCAATCTTCCTTTAACCTCCAAAACACTCTACATAGATGTATAGAAAAGGTTGGAGTCTAGATCAATCGAAAAAGGAAAGAAAGATGAAGAAAATGGGCATTTTTATGCCTTAAGAGCTTACCTAGAGCATGAACTCTCTCCAATGGAGCTTGGAACCCTTACCTACGGTGGAGAGGAGCCAAAGAGAGCTCAAGGACAGAGCAAACTCGGCTGAAGAGGAGGAATGGAAGAGAATGACCTAAATTAAGCTTAAAGCACATTTTTGCATTTTTTAATGATTTAAGTGACTTGGTGACTCATCAAGTCTTGATTGATGTTGGAAATTCTGTGGAGACAATACAAGGGGGCAGCCGGCCTACATTGAGGAAGTGGGTGAATTATTTGTACATAATTGATTCCAATTTGAATCAATAATGGAGCTTAAATGTTACTTTAAGCAATTAATGAAAGATGACTCATCTCTTCTTGTCTTGTACCAGCTTGGAGCACCGTGTAACAAGGGGAAAAGAGGATAAAATGGAGGCTCCAAGTTGGCTGGCTCACATGGGTAAGGTAAGTGGAGCCCACCTTTTTTGTTTTATAAGGTAAAGTATGTCTTTTTTGTTATTTTATGCAAAAGTAAAGGACTATATTTAATTGTCACATGGGACTTGTCTCTTGGTCTGTTAAGAGACTTAATTATCTGATTTTATGTAGTCCATTTCGTGGTCAATGGTCAACATTGACCAACTTAGTCAATGTTGACCCAAACGGGCCCCACTTTAGGGTTTTATTAATATTTTAATATTAAATTTGTAAAAATTCATAAATTCTTGGAATTAAATTCCTAATATCATATAATATGATATTTTATTATATTTAAAGGTATTTATAACCTTTTAGCCCATTTAAAACCAATTTAGAAGGCGATTACACAAAAACGTGCTTTAAGGAGTTTTAGTGCACATTTTGTGTCGCCAGGTGTTTCTGAGCTCTGTTTTCTTTGGCAATGGTTTTTTTGTGTTCCTTACATGATATTTGATCATGGTGTCCAATTTTTTTATCATTTAGAGGTCATTAGATTTTTAAGGTTTCTTAGAGCACCTTTTTGCTCTATTTGACCTTGAAGCATGAAAGTGCTTGTTCTTTGTGTTGGAGTGTTGTCCAACAATTATAATATGTTTAATATTATGTTAGTAAACTTAGGACAAATTTTAGGTCCTAAGAAGTTCATTTGGGTATTTATTTACCCTTAACAGTCAAAGGGTGCAACATCTTGTTTTGTGTTGACCACTGTTGTTCTCAGTTGACTTTTAAGGCATGTTTAGGCCTTAATTAATGTGATTAAATGTTTAATCCATGTTTCATAAGTTTGGGGTATTTCAAGCAGACTCCCAGCCTCGAGGTAGAGATCAGCACCAGGGCTAGAACCAGCGCGGGGATGCTCCCCAGCGTGGGAATGGCGGGGGTGGAAATGGAGGCAGCAGAGGTCAATGGGAGAACCGAGACAACAGTCAAGCTCCTGGAAGAATCAATGTTATGAGTGGGGCCGAAGCTGAGGCCGAAGCAGAGGTGTTAGCAGGTACCTTTTCTGTTCATGGTACTCCTGCTCGTGTTTTGTTTGATACTGGGGCTTCGTATTCGTTTATTTCTGAGAATTTTGTTAAGAGACTGGGTCTAGAAACTTGTAAATCCCCTACCATAGCAGTATCCATACCCTCAGGGCGGGTTATTTCTTGTAATTATGTATTGAAAGATATGGGGGTAGACATAAAGGGGGAAACTTTTATAACTGACCTGATCCAGTTCGTCCTCCCCGACTTCGACATCATCTTGGGGATGGACTGGCTAAGAAAGTACAAAGGGAAGATCGATTGTGGTGAGCAGAAGATCACCTTGAGAGGACCATCGGGCCAAAGAGTCTCCTACAGTAGCATGGAGAAGAAACCGGGAGTAAAGATAGTCTCAGCTATGTCGATTCTCTCCCAAGTGAGGAAGGACAACAGGCATACCTTTGCCATGTCCAGGAGCAGCGCCTATTTCTAAGGCCCCATACCGTATGGCGCCCTCAGAGTTGAAGGAACTGAAGGTCCAGTTGGAGAACCTCTTGGATAAGGGATACATTCGTCCGAGTGTATCGCCTTGGGGAGCTCCTGTGTTGTTCGTAAAGAAGAAGGATGGGAGCATGAGGCTGTGCATAGACTACCGGGAGTTGAACCAGATCACGGTGAAGAACCGGTACCCCTTGCCCAGAAGCGACGACCTTTTTTATCAGCTACAGGGTGCAGGAGTCTTTTCCAAAATAGACCTAAGGTCGGGATACCACCAGCTTCGTGTTGCAGAGAAGGACATCCCGAAGACTGCCTTCCGGACCAGGTATGGGCACTTTGAGTTCCTGGTGATGCCCTTTGGATTGACGAATGCGCCGGCAGTCTTCATGGACCTCATGAACCGGATCTTTAACCCCTATTTAGACCGGTTTGTGGTGGTATTTATTGACGATATCCTCATCTACTCCAAAGATGAGGAAGAGCATGAGGAGCACCTGAGATCAGTCTTACAGATCCTGAGGGAGCAGCAGCTTTACGCCAAGCTGTCCAAGTGTGACTTTTGGTTGGACCGAGTGGCCTTCCTGGGCCACATCGTTACTAAGAAGGGAATCTCAGTGGACCCGGCCAAGATCCAAGCAGTAAAAGAGTGGCCAAGACCGAACAACCTGACAGAGGTTCGTAGCTTCCTGGGTCTAGCGGGTTACTACAGAAGATTTGTGAAGGATTTCTCGAAGATTGCTAGACCCCTCACAAACCTCATGAAGAAGGTAACCAAGTTTCAGTGGGACGAGGATTGCGAGAAGGCGTTCCAGATGTTGAAGGATAGGTTGACCACAGCCCCAGTGCTAACCTTACCCTCAGGGACAGACGGATTCGAGGTTTTCAGTGACGCTTCTAAGTATGGCTTGGGGTGTGTCTTGATGCAGCACGGGAAAGTTATAGCCTATGCATCGAGACAGCTGAAGGAATATGAGACCCGATACCCGACGCATGACTTAGAGCTTGCAGCAGTAGTCTTCGCCCTTAAGATCTGGAGGCACTACCTCTACGGTGTCACCTGCAAGATCTACACCGACCACAAGAGCCTCAAATACATCTTCACCCAGAAGGAACTTAATATGAGGCAGAGGCGGTGGTTGGAATTGATCAAGGACTACGACTTGGAGATTTTGTATCATGAAGGGAAGTCTAATCTAGTGGCCGATGCTCTGAGCAGAAAGAAGAGTCATTCTGTGAATTCAATGTGGGTTCTTCCAGACGAACTAGTTCGTGACTTTCAGAGACTGAATCTGGAGGTGATGGAGGCTGGAGGAGTAGAGCGCGAGGTGAAGTTGTACCACATGAGTATTTCTTCCGACATCTATGGGGAGATACTCAAAGGGCAGTCTGGTGACGCGAAGTTAGGGCGGATCCGAGAAAAGATGAAGGAAGGTAAAGCAGAGGGCTTCGAGATCCACAGCGATGGCAGCTTGAGATTCAGAGGTCGATGGTGTGTGCCTCAGGGGTGTGCCGAAGTAAAGGAGAGACTGATGAGGGAGGCCCACAATACTCCCTATTCGGTCCATCCTGGTGGTGACAAATTGTATAAAGACTTGAAGAGGATGTTTTGGTGGCCTAAGATGAAGAGGGAGGTGGCGGAGTTCGTATCAAAGTGCCTTACCTGTCAGAAGGTCAAATTCGAGCATAAGAGGATGGGAGGTTTATTGCAGCCGCTGGAGGTCCCAAAGTGGAAGTGGGACTCCATTTCCATGGACTTCGTGATGGGTTTACCACCGGCGAGAGGAGGAGTCGACCAGATTTGGGTAATAGTGGACCGCCTCACTAAGTCTGCACGATTCATACCCATGAAGAAGACGTGGTCCATGAGTCAGTTGGTGGATGCCTACATCAGGAATGTGGTGAGATATCATGGAGTACCTGAGACCATTATATCAGACAGAGACTCGAGATTCCTAGCCCATTTCTGGCAGCAATTTCAGAAAGCAATGGGCACCAACTAAAGTTGAGCACTGCTTTTCATCCAGCCACTGATGGCCAGACCGAGAGAACCATCCAGACCTTGGAGGACATGCTTCGAGCATGTGTGATGGACTTCCAGGGTTCATGGGCTGATATGCTGCACTTGGTGGAATTTTCGTACAACAACAGTTACCATACCAGCATCAAGATGGCCCCTTATGAAGCTTTGTATGGGAGAAAGTGCAGAACACCGTTGTGTTGGAGCGACATTAGTGAAACTGTTGTTTTGGGGCCACAGTTGATTGAGGAGACTATGGAGCAGGTTCGAGTGATCCAGAGTCGGATGAAGGCAGCTCAGGACAGGCAGAAGTCCTATGCCGACCTCAAGCGTAGACCAGTTGAGTTCGAGGTGGGAGACAGAGTCTTCCTGAAGGTATCTCCTGTGAGAGGGGTAACCAGATTCGGGAAGAAAGGGAAGCTCAGTCCCAAATTCGTTGGGCCCTACGAGATCTTAGAGAGGATTGGAGAGGTGGCATACCGCCTGGCACTTCCTTGTGAGCTGGAGAAGGTTCACAACGTCTTCCATGTATCCCAGCTGAAGCAGTACGTCCCCGACCCTTCGCACGTGTTGCAACCAGAGGTCTTGGAGTTAGAGCAGGACTCTCTTACGAGGAGTATCCCATCAGAGTCATGGATACTAAGACAAGAGAGACCAGATCGAAGTCCACCCGCATGGTCAAGGTCTTATGGTCAAATCATGGGACGGAGGAGGCCACGTGGGAAGTGGAGGAGGAGATGAGGAAGAAGTACCCACAACTCTTCGATCAGGTAATCGTTTCAGCCAGTACTTAGTTAGCAGTTTTCGCTGTAAGGATGAGTTTTAGCTTCGAGGGCGAAGCTTTCTTTTAAGGGGGATGAGATGAAATACCCGGGAAATGCAGGTTGGGAATGATATAGTATATAGTTCGGTTTATGAGGCTGAGGTTAGTATTAGGTTGGCCCAGAGAATTAAATGACAACTACTCCCAAATTAATCATTCTCCTTAAAAGTGTTTACAACTATTCATAACGTTTTGGCCTTATTCGATTTTTGATATATTGCGGATGTCATACTATTTGGATACTATGTTATCCTCTTAACCTCGTTTTATTTATTTAAGCTATAAAATACTATTCTAGAATCTTCTTCCCAATTTTATTAACTTTAGATATATGGAGTTCGAATTCAATTTGGCTTTCTCCTTGTGGTTATTTAATTTCAAGAGTTCAATTTCCGTTTGACTACTTAAAATAATATTTATTATCTCTCCTTATTTTTCTCTCAGCAAATATATTATTAGCATTTTGATTCCTTCTTTTAACGTGATTGTCTTTCTTCCTGTTGAACTTTGAAACCACTTACAATATATACATCTATTTGTTTTTAAACTACTTCCTTCCAAGCAGATGTTTATTAATTAACTTCCTAATTATTTTATTTCCCATTCTCATCTTGTTACAACGGTTACCCACGTTCTTCTATTTTCAAGTGGGGATTCATTAAATTAATTATAAGTTCTACACCTTTTGAATATTGGCAAAACTGATTTCTCTTCTAATATTTAATATCTTCTCTCCTTAAAACCTAGACTTTTAATTACTAAATTTATGTTTTCTTTATTGTTTTACAATTAGTTCTCTATTTAAAACACCGATTCTCTCATCCATCTTCATCCTCAATACGCCGTTCTTGCACTCATACTCTTTTCAAACTCTTCACACCTTCTTCAATTCTTGGTGATTCCACGCCGGTTCCGTCGAGGTCTAATCAAATTCTCTGGTGCCAGTTAGTAAATTGTGGGGTAATGTATTCTAACTAGGGTTGTATAATTGTTGTACGCGTTGTTGGTTTCTTCTGATTGTTGTTTTGGTTACCTAGACGCCGATTACATCGACGAACGCTATCGATAGACTGGAGCAGTTGGGCTCTTGAGGGATTTTGGATTGTTCCAGGTAAATTCTATGCTCAATGATTGTTTTGACCGATGTTTTGTAAAACAATTGGAAAAGGTTTCGTTGTGCTTTTATGAGTTCTCGGTTGTGTTTTGGAATTGGGGATTGTTCCCACGTTTTGGAATTGAGGAAGTGAATGGTGCTGTGGATTTTGGTTCTGGATTTTGGGAGTCTTTCGCAGGTTGTATCTATTGTTTGGGAGCCCATAGGTGCTCCCCATGGTTATTATTTTTGCGCTGCACACATTGTTGCAGTTAAGCCCTCTGATCTACTCTATGTTACTGCTGTCTCATAGGGGGTGTGCACACTTAAGGACTTAGGGTGAGGTGGTTGTTTGACGGTCCCATAGGTGACTGTCCTGGAATTGTTGTTTGGGGTCCCCTAGGTGACCCCGTGTTTGGAATTGTGGTTACCTCCTGTTGGAAGCTCCCTACTGTGGTTTCGGAATCGTTATGTTTTCTGGAAATTCATCAACTGTTCAGTAAAAACTTCGCATCTGTTTATTAAAGGCAAATAAGTTCTGAAATGTATTTTACAGGTTGAGGTGGAATTTACTCAGTTTTTCTGATTTGTGCGATCCTTTCTGTGTTTTGTCTATGTTTTATGATCGCAGGTATGGATGACTGATTATGGGGATCGGGGCGACGAATCATATAGTTTAGGGACTACGAATAATTAAGGCGATGTTTCAAATTTCAGTGATTGAGAGATGTTGTTATGTTCTCAAAGCTTTATACATTAAATGTTTGTTTTGCTTCGCGTAACTGAAGTTAACTTTGTTTTTAAGTGTTAATTGGTTATTAGCCTGAGCACCCACGGGAATTGGGTGTGGCGGTAATGCCCTGGACGTTTGAGATCCGCTGCTGAGTTAGAGGTTATGTTCATCTGAGTTTTGGTTAAATGAATTTATTGGCGTTTATGAATTGGTTTTATTTGAGTTTGAGCTTGTACTGAGTATTAATAATGATCTTATCTGTTCAAAAGTTCCTCCTGTTGTTATTGAGTTTTACATGAGAGTTTTAATGGTTTTTGGTTTCTGTTGCATTTTAAAGCTGCACTTAAGGACCTGTCCGAACGTCCGTCCGGACATCAATGTTCGGACAGGCCCCGAAAGTTTCAAGGTCTTTGATTGTTTGGCTGTGTCCGAACATCTGTCCGAACTTCTATGTTCGGACAGCATGCGAGGACGGGTTCAGCTTGCAAGTCTCGACCTATGTCCGAACTTGCAAGTTCGGACCACGTAAGGATTTTTCCGAAGATTTGAAACTCGACTTGTGTCCGAACATCGAAGTCCGGACACAAGTTCGGACGTTTGGTTTTCCTTAGTCTATTTCGCTTCGGCTTGTGTCCGAACTTTCCATGTCCGGACACAAGTTCGGACCTACTCTGTTTGCCCTTTTAGAACTCGTTTGAGGCCCATTTTAAATGCCGTTTGCGCCGTTAGATTTGTATTTTCATAAGCTATGTTTTGAGGTAAAAATACAGGGTGTTACAGGTATTGAGTAACTTATACTCCCACTAAGAATGACCTTATTAAGTCGTTAATTTTGTATAGCAAAGGAAAAAGGTTAGACAATTGGGTTTGTGTCTATACCTCCCCCATTAAGAAAAATATCTAAAGGGTTACAAAAAAAAGGAAAGTTGAGAATAATGAACTTCTTTAGTTCTTAAGCATTTTCAACTTTAGGGGGAGAATGATATGTTTTTTGATATTTGACACAAAGTCTTATCAGTAAAATCATTTGTGCCTTATTGAAAGATTACAAAAGCAAGCATATATTGAATGTTGCTACAACCATGCTTCTGGGAAGTATGAGTCTCCAAGATGCTTATGAATTTTTAAGATGTCAAATTAGAGAGCAGTTGTCTCTAACTTGAATGTCCTTAACCAAATGTTAATGGACTATGAATTATGTCATGCATGACAAAGCAAAATGAACTAGAGGTTAAAGAATAATTCATTTGGAAAATGTTGCACCTACTTGATGTGTTCATAGATATGAACAAGGTAACGTGATCATATATATACTAGTTGCGAATGTTCTAGCTCGGTTAGAAGTGTGGGAGACAACCGCTATGGCAAGTGAATCCCAAGTACGCTGGAGGCGTGGTAGACCCTTGGGATCCAAAGGACCCTCGAAAGAGGAGTCCAGTCCTTCGAAAGGGGGACGAATATGCCAAAATGACACAAAAGGAAAAGGCAAATGAGGAAAGATTTGAATCCTCGAAAGAGGAGTTTGGACCCTCGAAAGAGGAGTCCAGTCTCTCGAAAGGGGGACGAATATGCTTAAATGACACAGATGGAAAAGGGAAATTAGGAGTTTCAGGATTTGAACCCTCGAGAGAGGAGTTTAGACCTCGAAAGGGGAAAGAAACTACCAAAATGATATATTCCAAGAATAAAGGAAGTACGGAGTTTGACTTCCAAAAGTTGAAAAAGACAAATCATAAACACGCCGAAGTGTGTGATGCTAGCATGATAATGCACCAGAGTTGTGTATATGAGATGTTATAATCCACCCCAATATGAGAATTGAACGCGTTCCTCCTAGTGGATAAAGGAGTTGTAATATCATAAAGGTGGAAGATAGTAGACCCTTGAAAAAGGTGTCGAGCCATTTAAAAAGGGAGCTATAAACTTTGGTGGAAAGTAGTAAACCCTTGAAAAAGGTGTATAACCCTTGGAAAAGGAGCTATAAACTTTCAAATAAAGTTAATGATAAATAGTACGCCATGTTAACTTATATGTAGCCCTTGAAAGAGGATCTAAACTCTCAAAGAGAGCGTAATGTGAACATATGAATTCCCGAGAATTGGTATTCGAAGAAAATCTTAAGAATGATTTTCTCTAAAGGCTTTATGTTTTTATATGATCAATGGTGACTTGGATGAGAACCATCTAAACCACAATGGTATCAAGTCACATCTCATAAAATTATATATATATCGATATATCAAATGAGCCAAGGTATGGCATAAGCCACTAAGAGGGCATATATGTGGATATTAAGTTCAAATACTTAAGAGTGCATTATTTGCACTAGACTCATATATATGAGTTTTGTAAAGTCAAGTTGATAATACATGACTAGTAAAGGATACTCCTCTTATAGAAATATCAAAAAACCTTGGGAGAAAATTGGGTCACACAAATTTATCATCCTTTATATGAGAGAAAAATGTGTGAGACTTTGGTCAAGAAAACACTATATATGTTTTACCTGTGAATGATTAATGGTGATATAAGACTTACCATCTGGTAAGGTGATGATTCTCAGTAAATATAAATCACCATTGTTCTCCCTTTTCATCAAAGTTAAGATGATGATGATTAATGACATATTTATGAAACGAATGTTGGCATACATTCATACATGTCAAATTCAGGGGGAGAATCTTTATGTGGTTATGTTTTCTCCTTTGTTTTGGTTTTTACATCACAGGGTTTCCTGAGCAAAAGTTTAATGAGGATTCTATCATGAGATCTATACGAAGAGGAGTGCTATGATATATACATGGTGGAACTGCCATTTCATGATGTGCAATGAAGCAGACTACAGTGGCAACTTCATCAAATCATGCCGAGCTGATAGCTCTATACGAAACAGGAAGAGAATGTGTATGGCTCTGATCAATTATCCACCATATTTTAATTCTTGTAGTTCAGTCAGATCAAGAGACGCTGACGGTGATATATGAGGATAATGCCGCATGCATTGCATAAATAAGGGAAGGATACATCAAAGGTGATCGAACCAAGCTTATATCACCAAAGTTCTTTTCAACTCATCAACTTCAGACCAAAGGTATTCTCGATGTTCGCAAGACTCGGTCTGACGAGAATCTAGCTGATTTATTTACCAAATCACTTCCTTCAAGAGTCTTTAAGAATTAAGCTTGTTCATGATATCGGTATGCGACATCGAAGAGTCATTCTGTTAATTTGAGGGGGAGAGAAACATTTAGACTGTACTCTTTTTCCTTGACCATGGTTTTTATCCCAATGGGTTTTTCCTGGCAAGGTTTTTAATGAGGCAGTAGGATGTACATCCAAGGGGGGAGTGTTATAAATAATGTAATTATTGGATGTACATCTAATCACCCTTTCGTCTATCTTAGACTCTTCATTTGTGTAACCCTCGTAACCTCCCAAACTCTTCATTAGAAGTCCTTTGATATTTCGTATTCCTTCCACTCAAAGGTTCAGTACGGTTATGTATTATGTACTATATATAGACACACAATCGGATGAAATGTGAGATAACAATTTACGTTTATCTTGTCTTCTATCTTTCTTCTATTCTCTCAGTGTTACAACAAATATATATTAATTTTCCCTTTTTTTCTATGTTGTCAGTCACATTCTCTTCAACTATTGCGCTTATTTTTCAAAGATTTTGTTGTAAATAATGCTAATAGAATGACTATTTTTGAGTGATTATTCAATAATATGTAAACGCACTAGTAGAAAAAAGGCCTATTTCGGCGGTTCCAATGGGCCTATTTCGGCGGTTGTGAACCGCCGAAATGAGCACCGCCGAACTAGATGTACCTATCTCGGCGGTTGTTCTCTAAGAACCGCCGAGATAGGTATATTTTTTTTTTGTTTTTTTCCATCCCAGCTTATATATATATATATTCACCACATTTGATTCAATCAGACCTGTAATAATGCTTCATCCATACAGGGAGCTCCAGCACACATTTAAAAAGTTATAAAAGCTCCCAATTAATACCAACGACGCACCATAATTTGAGAGTTAACAAAACCAATGCAATTACACTTACTTTCACACTTTCAATACAAATAAAAAACACCATTACAATTCAAATCTACCATTACACCATCCACAAGTGTACAGAGTTATATTTACATACTCGAAAAAGTTAGCAAAACATCTTCATGATCATCAATTCATTAAACTTGTGCAGACGAACTCCGACCATTCCTCAAGCATCTCAACAATTTGAGCATCATCATACTGACCATCTTTGAACACTTGTTCGTAAGCCTTGAAAAAAAATGAACATTAATCTAAAACGTACAAGTCTAACAACATGTAAAGAGCATAACTGAAACTTTCAAAGAATGTTACCATGTCTAACGAGTGCTCTGGTAAAAGGTTCGCCGCTCCTACTATGTCACTCATGAATCTCATGACATAGTATCCACATTCTGACCCCCCAGGCTGCATCGGACACTATACAAACCACATATTGACAGTTATAAACAAGTTTAAACATTATCACACAAATTTATCAATTAATAGAGTACCTTGACAGTGTTCCAAGGGATGTTATTCTTCATTGTTATACCCTGGAGTCTTAATGCAGCTTTCATGGAACTATATACATCAGCAATATATAGTTTTAAGCATCAGTAGCAAATTATGAAACAGTTAATGTTATGTAAAATAATTGTTGTTTACGATAACAAAATAATTACCCCAGTATTGCGGTGGCGATCTTCGGTCTCTTGGCACCCGCACCAAGTGAGTCAAATTGCAAGATTCGTGGGTGCTTCCCCATCACCAGCACAAGCAATGACCAATGTCGACTGTCCACAAATTACACAATGTGTTGAAATCATTAAGCAACTAACACAACTATATGTTTTAGATAATACTAATAGAAATAGTCAAATATCATACCCTGAATGATATGGCAGCATAATAAATGACTTTTTCGAACATTCATAGAGGGCATTCGTCATATATTGCATAAGGCCTTGCGGATCACTTATCATCTGGACTTCATTGCACATAGCAGGACACAGGAATCCAAATCTTTGATCTTGATAGACATTGATCGCCTTATCATGCACCCACCTATGAGGCAATATCATTAGTCATTAACTTTATATTCAAACATCTAATTCATCACCAATTAATGAATTCAAAATATAAAGGTAGAAGTCACTCACATGGCGGCCGACTTGATAATCGACACATTCAACCAATCCCTCCTGAAGCACTCCTCGAAGTCGGACATATACATCTCAAATCGATGTATATCTTCTCCTTGAACTATATAGTGAAATATCCGCTCGGGATCTTCCACAATGAGGGAATCACTATCCGGTGGTAGCACCAACAACGAGGAATGCAGAATCTGCATATTGGTCGACAAGCCGGCCAATATTCTCTTCTCCACCAAAGCAGGTCTAAGCACAAAATTTGTGGATGCTTTGATTGCACAGGTGTGGCAATTCTTTTTCCTTTGCCCTTATCAGTCTTCGGTGGGGTCATATCCTATGATATTAGTCTAATTAAGTATATGGATGCAAGGTGGTACACCAATAGTTTTATAGCAACGGTTAAGAGTAATACCTGCCCAGGGAGTCTGACCAATCGTGCAGGCCACTGCACTGTCGCAGTTTGTGCAGAACGCACGGTAGGTCTTTGTGGGACCGGCACCGGTAAACCGACGTCAGCATGCTCTGCAACAAATTCGTCTACAAGCACTCGTGCATGGTAATGTCGGAGTGGTTCACCGTGCACAATATCACTTGGACGAGAGGGGAAAAGTTTTCCCCATGCAAACCATGACCTCTTCTACTCCAATTTGTAAAAACAGATGGCACTCAGTGGGTGCCTGAGTGTTATGTGGAACTTGTTTAGATAAAAATTGAGAATTCTTCTATGATGATATTAGTGATCAAGTTAAAAATCATAATCGTCATGTACTCAATTGAAATGTAAGTCTAACCTGTAGAGATGCATAGGGAAACGGATCAGCCGAGTGGACACTACTTCTCACTACCGGTGCATTCTGCTGCTGAATGGGTGACTGATCAACTGGTGGTCGAGAAACCTCTTGGCTTTCATGCTGCTGTGGCTGAATCCTTGATATAGCCTGAGCGATCCTCTCGTCGACGTTCTGAGTAATCCTCTGCTCCATCTCAGCCATCGCTCTCAGGTGCTCCTCGTAGCTAATCGACTGTCCCCGGCTGATTCTGGACCCGGGTGCGCCAAATGCCTGGCGGATACCAACGTGCCCACCAACCCAATGGCACGACCTGGATGATCCTTCTTACCAAGAGCGCGTGTAAGAGGATCATCATTCCTCTGTGAGGTCCAGGTGCCCTGGGTGAGCTGAGAGCTTAATTCACCCTAATATACACACAAATACAGTTATTAGTTTAACATAAGTTCATATACAAAGGAATGAACAGTTTGACTGAAAATGAAATGATATCACTTACCATTTGAGCAATAACTGCTCTCGTGGCTTCATCATATTGAGGATTTTCGGGAGTAGAGTTCTTCGGAATGTGGCTTAACTCCCACACTTTCATTCTTCTGCCACTGGCATCCAATGAGCCATCGTGGGCAGATATCCCTTTTGCTCCCATTCTGGTACCCTTTGAGCAATACTTTTTCCACCTAAGTGGTGAGGGTACAGATTCTTCTTAGCATTTGCTTGTTGTTTCGCACGGAGAGCCTGCATAAATTAATGGGATCATGTTAAGTGAAATTGAACACAAAAAAACATAAGAAATTAAGATTAATTTATGTATGTATGACAATAAAGTGCACCTGGAACTCAGGTGTGTGACGCCTCTCAACAAATTGTAGCCATTGCTCTTCTGTTATGCCCTCGTAAACCTCCCATGGTGGTCTCACACCGTCTCCACCATGATCTGGCTCATCTGGATCTTCTGGAGTAGGCATCTTGTAGATGTACTTGTCAGCCAACTTATTCTTGTGGTCCCGGAACTGTTTCGACATCGCTGATAGCACATCGTTTTTAAGTGCGGGATCCACGGAGAAACGACTACGTACATGATCATTCAGTTAGTAAAGTAAACATAAATGTTCTATTATTTCACAAAAGATCATAGTAATAATGTAGAGATTTACCTGAAGACGCTGAAACATAGTATCCTTCAATGATTGAGGCACTTGCTTCCAGGTGTGGTTTATGTCGCAATATGACTTCACCAAATGGCTACCGTAAGCGGTGAAGTCATTCTTCCAATTTCCATGGGGCTGGTTGAATTGATTGAAGTCGACCGGTTTTGTAGGAGGGCCCTTGTTAGCCTTCAGCCCACGTGTTGCACCTCTTTCTTCTGCTTCTTCGCCTCTGGTGGCACAACCGACTCCTCTTCGGTCTGCTGTGAAGGGCCAGCCTCAGTCTCGTGTACTGCTACTGGTCCTTCTTCTTCTTTCCTCCTCTCGTGACCCGCTTACTTGGTCTATTCGGCTGTGGCTCAGGTTCTCCAGTCGAGATAAGCCGTCCAATGGGGTCATCCATAGGGTGATCATCCACTGCAAAAAAAAATCATAAAGCATTTTCATCAGTTAAACTCATAACATAAATACTATGATGCATAACAATAACAGTTAAGATGATATTACAGTCTACATTCTACTAACAACATTACCTGACACGTACAAAAACATAAATCATTTCATATTTTCTACCCAAACACCCTCATCATGGTCTGATCGTGCGTAGAGCAAATCGTTTTCGTATCATCAATCGAATCCGGTAATCCAGTAGGAAACAAGGATGTTTCCTCTACAGTCCCATTTTCATCGTTATCCTCATTTTCATTTTCCATTACAACCGGCCTTCTTCCTGGAAGAACAACAGACCATCTGCAGTCTTTCGGATCCTCAACATACCACACTTGCTCGCAATCCTTTCCCAGAACAAATTGATCATCATTATAACCGTGTAACCGTGAAAGATCAACCATGGTAAGCCCTCCATCATTTTGGTACCCGCGTCGGTTGTCCACCCACTTGCACCGGAACAACAGAAAGGAATCAATGTCATAGTCTAGTTCCCAGATGTCCTCGATGACACCATAATACCAATTACTAACTGGTTGAGATCGGTTACCGCTGTGGTACTCAGTGGCAGCAGCTTCAATTTTTACCCCACTATTCTGGTTTATCGATTTGGCATCTTGGCGTGCAGTGTAGTATGTATACCCACTAATATCATACCCCTCAAAAGATGTAATATTAGTTTCAGGTCCGATTGCCAAACATCTGATCTCTTCGCTTACAGCTTCTGGATCTGATGATGCTAATGTCAACACATGATCTTTGAACCATTGGATAAAAACTCGGTTTTGTTCTTTTGTCAGCCAAATGTGGTTTTTCAAAGGATTTTGATGCCTTAACTCAACCATATGGGTTTCCAAATAAGGTTCAACAACCTCAAGATGTTGTAAGACAAACAAATGTGCTTGATGAATAAGTAGACGCGAAACTTGCACGATCTTTCTACCAATAACACCTTTACCCTTAAACCTGCCATAGTGTCGTGGTTTTGGGATACCAATAGACTCTGCCTCACTCAAATAATCGGTCACAAACTCCGTGACTTCCTCAGTCACTGTTGCTTCAACAATGCTCCCCTCTGGTCGATACCTATTCTTCATTCTACTTTTCAGAATACCCATGTACCGTTCAAAAGGGTACATGTACCGTAAGTATACCGGACCGCAGAACTGTATCTCTCGAACGATGTGCACAATTAGATGTACCATTATATCAAAGAAAGATGGTGGGAAATACATCTCAAGTTGACATAAAGTGATAACAATTTCACGTTGTAGATCATCTAGAGAGGTTACGTCAATTGCCTTGGAGCACACAGCGTTGAAAAAGAAACATAACCGAGTTAAAGCATTTCTGACATCAGATGGCAATATCCCTCGAATTGCGACCGGAAGAAGATGTAACATCAGTACATGATAATCGTGAGATTTCATGCCTAAAAGTTTTAAATCCTTCATCGATACAATGTTCTTCCAGTTTGAAGAGTATCCAGACGGTACTTTTACCGAGTACAGACATTTGCAGAAACTAATCTTTTCAGCCTTTGAGAGCGTGTAGCATGCAGGAGGTAGGTAGATTCGTTTCCCATTCTCTTGTGGGTGTAACTCCTTTCGTATACCCATGGTTTGCATGTCCTTTCTGATTTTCAATCCGTCTTTTGTTTTGCCGGGTATATTGAGTAAAGTCCCACTCACTGCCTCACCAACGTTCTTCACAATGTGCATGATGTCTAAGCAGTGCCTCACAGAAAGATGACGCCAATAAGGTAGTTCCCAAAAGATAGAACACTTTTTCCAAATGTTTTTCGCGGTTTTGATGTGTTTCCAAATACATTTACAATGTCCTTAACCTTTTCGTACACTTCCTCAGAGGTCAGAGGTAGACGGGCCACACGAGTTTCGGCTTGACCATTGAACAACTTTCTCTTCGTTACTCGATAAGGGTGATCTTCGGGGAGAAGACGTCGATGACACATATAAACATTCTTCCCACAATGTTTTAAACGGTCCGAACAAGTGTCTTCCTCGCATATGGGACATGCAAATGTTCCTTTAACCGTGTAACCGGACAAGTTCCCATACGCAGGGAAGTCATTGACGGTACAGAACAACAAAGCCTTGAGCGTGAAATTCTCTCTTGCATAAGCATCATATACCACGGTCCCCTCATTCCACAATAGCTTCAGATCGTCGATCAGAGGGGCAAGGTACACATCAATGCTATTACCTGGCTGCTTGGGACCAGATATCAGGAGCGATAACATGATGTACTTTCGTTTCATACACAACCATGAGGGCAAATTGTAGATCACTAGCAGAACAGGCCATGTACTGTGTTGACTACTCAATGTGCCGTACGGGTTCATTCCATCAGTACATAACCCAAGCCTCAGATTCCTATCTTCATGTCCGAAATGTTCTTTGAACCGTCTATTGATGTTTCTCCACTGAGGCCCATCTGCTGGATGTCTTAGTTTCTCATCACTCTTTCTACCCTCCGCATGCCATCGTAAGTTCTTTGCATCTTTCGGATTCGCAAACAACCGTTTGAATCTGGGTATAATCGGCAAATACCAAACAAGTTTTGCTGGAGGGCTTTTTTTCTGAACGGAGGAGTACTCACCATCTTTATGCTTATACCGGGACAACGAACATTTCGGGCAATTGTCCAGATGTTCGTATTCACCCCTGTACAACACACAGTTGTTTGGACACGCGTGAATTTTTTTGTACTCTACTCCCATTGGACACACCCATTTCTTTGCCTCATACGTGGTCGTAGGGAGACCGTTCTCATCCGGTAGCATATCATGAATCAGCTCGAGGAATGCCGTGAAACCTTTGTCACTCAATCCATATCTTCCCTTCAGGTTGAACAAATTCAATATAGCTGTCAATTTCGTGTACTTAGTGCAAGTAGGATACAACGCCGTTTTGGATGCGTCCAACAACCTTTGATACTCATCCGGCCGGTCGACAAAGTTATCCTCAACGTTACCAAGCATCTCGTCAATTTGTTCATCATGATAAGTCGACTCACTGTCAACATTGACTCCGGAAGCGCTTGGGAGTTCTGACTCGTTAGTAGTATCGAATGTCTGCTCGGTTCTTGAGTTACACCGATCGTGACTGTAGGAAGATGAAGCATTATCTTCAACACGTTCTCCATGAAAAATCCATTTTGTATAATGTGGCATGAAACCACGGGTCTTCACATGGAGTTGTACGAGGTTGATGCTTGAATAATGTCTAACCACACCACAATCAACACAAGGACATGGAATTTTCTCCGCCTTTGTCCTGTCCTTGTGTTGCACTGCAGCTTTGCAAAACTCTTTCAGCATTTTGTCAAAATGTTCGCCTCTATCACCATACATCCAGTCACGCTCCATACTACATGTGCAACAGATCACAGGTGTGAGTTAGATCCTTTGTAGAATATGGCCTGTATTAAGTTGCACATGTTTATTTCCTAATGGAGCATGACTGGGATGATTGTCAATTAGTCTAGCCTAACTCTAAGGTTGCAAACACAAAATAAACTACCATTTTAAATTTAAGAAATTGTTGCACTTCTAAAACAGAAACCGGTGTTTAAAACAATATTACGAATACTTTTTCTACAAAAAATTTGGCATGACCTTTGCATAATTGTACACATCCCGTGCTTATTATTCAGCACTCACCAAAGTCATCACAACCACAAACATTCCAACAATGGCAGCAACCAACAATTAAAATAAATCAATTCTTTACTAGCTAACTGAAAACCAATTGCAAATTCAGATCATCAAATCAACGCTTTCAATTCTCCACTGTATAAGTTCAAACCGGTTTACAGATTAACAAAGAATCGAGAGTTAAATACGTACTTGTTTTTTAAGGATTTATGGACAGGGGAGACTGGTGCCTGAGAGGTAGGCTTCTGTGCGAGAGATGCAGCAATACCACTTCTGATATGTCTCTGCAAGGGAGCAACAAAAAATAAATTAAAAAGAAATGCATCAACAAATAGGGAATGAAGCTAAATTATGTACTAGCACTTATATTTAAATACATAATTGCATTTATTAAACAAAAAATAAGGTTTAGTTACTTACTTGTGCACAGAGGAGGAAAGGAAAGTAATGGAAGAAGGCGGGAAACAAGAGAGGTGATAACGGACCTGATAAAAAAAATTAGATATTGTTAGACATATACACATACATCAAACAATATTAATTACGAAGAGATTTAAAAAAAAATCGGCATGACTTTTGCATAATTTTACCTATCCCATGCTTATTATTAAGCATTCACCAACCATTCATCAACACAAATTTCCATCACAAATCAAACTAATACCAAATTTATCCATCAAACCAAATTTTAATAATTTGTGGAAATCAAGGACACAACCATGCTTATTATTAAGCATTCACCAATCATTCAACAACACAAATTTCTATCATAAACCACACTAATATATACCAAATTTATTCATCAAACCAAATTCCAATAATTTGTGGAAATCAAATACAAAGTACAAAAGAGAAAAATGATAAGTTAGATTATATTACCGTTCTTCCACTCCGCTTTCAATCTACCATGCAATGACTGAGGAGTTTGTTAACCACTTTCTGTAGATAGAATACAAACTCATTAGTTTACGTATGTTAATTGTTTGTAATTAGGATTGCAAAATTATATATAATGAGCTAAAAAGATGAAGATGTAGGTTGAGTATATTACGGGTTCACAAATGAAAGGTATTCAGCCCCGTACGACTTCAATCCGGTGAACCCATTTAGTGATTTCCCTCTACAAAGACACAACCATGCTTATTATTAAGCATTCACCAATTATTCAACAACACAAATTTCCATCATAAACCAAACTAATATATACCAAATTTATTCCTTATTTGTAGTTACGTTAATTGAAAATTACAGCGAGTGAAGAGAATGAAGAGATAAGTTAAAGTATATTACCGGTTCCTAAAGGAATTGTTTTCAGCCCCTCTTCTCAATCGGGCATGCGAGACGTGTAGCAGTACCAATCTCTACAGAGGCAACGCAAACGCAAAATAAGTATCAATTGAGGGCGCAACACTATATTGCTAACAACACGACTTTGTTTACATCTTTATCAACCACATTCGTTCGGTATATCAATTATTTCTTGGGCGGGCGTTGGCTCCGATGATGAAGCTATTTTTCTTTTAAAAAACCTTTCCATATCAAACCTATAGAAATAAATGTACTAATTTTATTAATTATACCATATCTATTATTGTATTTCAGTTCAACAAATGTAAGATATATTAAATTGTTACTAACAATTACTTAACAAGTTTTTAATTAATAGTTAAACTATTGAATACCTAAATATAAAGTACAGATCTCTATTGCTCCGTAACAATTAATGTGTTAAATTAATAAATAAATTAGTTAATTATAACAATAAGTAAAACGTTAGGCAATTTTCTTTTCCATATGTGTCAACAAACACAGTACGCACCCAAGTCGGTCCGCCCCTGCCTAACTATACTTAAAAAAGGGCAAAAAACAGTAAAAATATTCACTCAGACATTCATCAAACACCTTGTGTTCATACATAATTTGATTAGTTTAACAACCAAATCTTTCAAAGATTTGACACACACAATAAATATCAGCATCAACAATCATAATGTGACACAAATCTACCAATTTTAACAACACATTTGTAATTTTTTAGTCAAAACCGAATTGGAATTGTGTTTACCCGGTATATGTAGCTGCGGTTCTTGGTTGCAGCAACAACCTCCGATGACAACCACGCACGACCGGCGACGGCGGCGCGACGACGGCGAAGGCGGGAGGAGGGCGACGGACGTCGGAGCGGCGGTGGTGTGGTGGCTGTCGAGATTGGTACTCAGATTCGCCCGTTACAGAGAAGAGAAGAGGGGTTAGGGTTCTAACAGCGTAACGGAGTCGGGGCTGGTGGGGGTGTTTATTAAGCGACCTATTTCGGCGGTTGTTACTAAAAACCGCCGAAATAGGTCCTCCGTAATTTTTTTAATTAAAAAAATAACCTCTATTTCGGCGGTTCCTAGTAGCAACCGCCGAAATAGACTACCAAATATATCTATTTCGGCGGTTGTTACTAGGAACCGCCGAAATAGATGTTATTTGTTTAATTAATAAAATTACGGAGGACCTATCTCGGCGGTTTCTTGTACAACCGCCGAGATAGGGGCGCCGAAATAGGTCATTTTGTACTAGTGACGTCTTTTAGGTTTGTATGTATTGTCATTTTTGACATTTTATCTCATTAAAAACTAAATATAAAATTGTATTATAATACATCTAAATTAATTTTTTATATTTTATATTTAAATTTGATTTATACAGGATCCATTAAAATATTTAGCACAAGGTCCCACAAATTAAACTGTCCCCTTATATTATTCATGGCCAACTTGTTTATCAAGTTTTGTTATACTCCCTCCATCCTTGTTTGATCTTCTTGTTTACTATTTGGACATGTCGTTTGACTTTAATATTTAACATATAAGATGACATAATTGTACAAATATAAGTTTTGTAATGGAATCCTTATATAAAAAACTATATGTTGCAGAAATTTATTTTATAAAATTATTTTATCTTATATGTTTAATATTGAAGTGGAAAAATATACAAAAAAACAAACAAGAAGATCAAAATGGGACGGAGTGCGTATGAGAAAAAGAACAAAAAATGTAAAGGAGGATAGGAGCACAATCGGTCAAACATATCTACAGGACTACAGGTCCTACCACCATCATCACGCACACTGGCAATGCCCTTTTCTGTCGTGCATGCGCAGTTTTAATCTAAGATACTCGACAACTTTTGCCCTTTTCAGTTTTCATCCTCCATGTTTTGTTCTTGTTTCCGTATGACTATATGACGTATGCCTATCATCTCAAACAATACAGCTATATTGTTACTGGCGTTCTACGCTTTTGCTCATTTTGCTCTTTTTGCTCTTCACCAAAAAAACGGGTCTTTTTGGTTGTTAAGGAAACCGAATTCAATTTTAGGTAATAAAACATTTTGTTTAGGAAAATATGTGATAGAGCATTTATAACAAATTTTGTTTATACTAGTGATGAAGTGTATTTAACTTCCACTAAAAGAAATGTATTTACTCTCATATATTATAACTTCATTTACACTTATCAATAATTAAAAAGTGTGATATCAATGAATTACATTTTTTTTTATAATTATAGGCGCAAGACCTGGACATTGTAGGATAAACCCAATCCTATCGCACTATCATGCAATACAACTATTATATATACTAGTTTTACATCATGAGAAATAATATTTACATTGTCATAAAACTACATTATCATTAAAAAAATCTGAAACTTTAAACACAAAATAGATAGTCACCTTATTTACTAAAACTACTCATTCTCTTCACTCACTTATCGAAATGTACCAACCTCAATTATTTATGAAAATACTAGCTCTCCAAGCGTACAATGGGGCGAGGATTACACGACGGAAGCTGATTTTCCGTCCAGCGACGGAAGACCTTTTTTCTTTTTCTTTGTTTGGTTTTTTTTTGGCTTTTTTTTCCTTTCATTAGCAGGGAATTATTTATATATATATGTAAGAGTACATGTGTGGTGAATAATTATATCATGATATTTTTATACTTTTTCTTTTTACAATATCTTAATAAGATATGAAGTTAAATAGATTTAAGTCTAGATATATTTTTAAATTAACTTATATTTTAAATAGTAGGTAGTAATTAGTTATAATCATTATAGAATAATTTATTACTTATACAAAAATGTTACATGAGTATATATATATATATATATATATATATATATATGACTATTGTATAATAATTTCTAATCTTATAATATTGTTGTTTATACATATATGTAAAAGATGGAGCATCAAAATACATACTTTAATTGAAATAATATTTTTTAATTACAAATTTAAGAATACATTTTTTTCTAAATTAAAAAAATGACGTATGATGATTTATATATATTTATATATAGAAAAAATGAGTATACACCATAATTCATATACACCATGATTCATATACACTATGATTCCATGATTCATACACACAATTGTGTACATGTTTCTATCATCAGTGTAAACGTTTATTAACTATTATGGGTACACAAAATCAAGGTTAAATGAATACGTAAAATTGACTCCAGCAACTCAGTTTATCGTTTCCAAATGTTTATATCCTTCACGTTCTATACAATATAAAGTATAGAACGACTTCAAATAGATTACCCTACCCCCAAAACCCACCCTAGGAAAGCTAAAAATGTCTAAGGCATTTTTAGGGTTTGTAGTGGCGGGTCGACCCTAAACTCGCTACCACAAACCCTAAAAACCAGTCGAGTTAGTTGTTACAATATAAAGTACATAACAAATTCTAAATAGATTACCCTACCCCCCAAACACCCTAAAAACCTGTCGAGTCTGTAATGCCGATATAAAGTGTAAAACCACCCCAAAAAGATTACCCTACCCCTAAACACCCTAAATATTTAAAGTTTTTTAAAGAAAAAACTAATGACATCGCTATTGTATTATAGTTTTATAATCTTATAATATTTGTTATTGATACATATATGTAAAAAAATGGAGTATAGCAATTCAAAATACATCAATCAATTGATTAAAATTAAGAAATCGCTAAAATAAAAAATACCAAGCTAATATTTATATTATTTTCAAAAAAATTTAAAAAAATGATGTATAATATTTTTTAAAAATATTACACGTTAATTTTTTAACCTTCATGTTATAAGTTATCGTGTAGTGCATATATAAAAATCAAATGTTAATAAATACGTAAAATCGACTCCAACAATTCAGTTTATGTATAATGTTAGAAATGTTATGTATAATCATGAAGTGGAAACGTTTATATATAATAATGGAATCGTAGAAACGTGGAAATGTTTATATAAACTCGTGGATACGTTTATGCATAACGGTGGAAACGTTATACTTGATTGTGACGTGGAAATGTGTCGTAGAAACGTTATATTTAATTGTGGCATCAGGCATGAAATATATAATTGTGTAAACGTATATATGTAATCATGGCGTGTAAACGTTTGCATATAAATCGTGGAAACATATTGTGGCATGGACACATTCATATATAATTACTGAAATGTTTATATGTAATCATGTCGTGGAAATGTTATATATAATCATGGAATTGTAGAAACGGGGAAACATTTAAATAAAAACGTGTGGAAACGTATATATAACAGCATAGAAATGTTTAAATAAACAGGTGGAAACGTTTAAATAAAAAGGTGGAAACGTTATCTGAACTCGTGGACTCCTTTATATAATGGTGGAAACATAATATATAATTGTGTCATGGAAACATCACATATAATTATAAAAGTGTTTATATATAATCATGCAGTGGAAACATTTATATGTAACCGTGGCGTGGAAACGTTATAGATAATCATGGAATTGTAGAAACGTGGAAACGTTAAAATAAACACATGGAAACGTTTATCTGAATTTGTGGACACCTTTATGTAAAACGCTGGAAACGTTATTATAATTGTGGTGTGGAAACCCTAAAATCTTGCCAAGAAATTAAAACGTTATAAGGGTATTTAAATGAATCACAAAAAGATACCCTAAACCTTAGGAACGTTAAATCGTCAAAAATACTTTTTTTAATCAAATTTCAAGATGTAAAATTATTTTAATAATAGTACTTAATTTATATCTTTTAGTAATTGTATTTCTTATATTATAGTTGTTATTATTATTTTTAGTGATATTATTTTGTTATTGTTTTACCATATCGTTTACATCTCAAATTATAGAAATGTTGCATATATAGAGAGAGACCGACTTTCGACTTTTGTGAATTATCATATGTGGAATTTATCTACAACCTAATTTTATTAAAACAGTTATGGTTAATTAGTACCTAGAGTACATACTTCAATTTCACTCTTATTATATAATTAAGTTATAAGATTTAAACTTATATGTTATTATTCTAAAGGACAAATTTATTATTATCTAGTTAAAGTCACTAAATTGTCAAATTATCATTACCCTTTGAATATAATAGTTTTAAAATCCAATACTATTGGTTAAAGTGAGTGAAAAATACTATAAAGGTCTCATAAAAAGAAAATACTACATTAAAATTCACCTGATTTTTAGAAAAAGATTATATAAATAATACTATACCACTAATAAGTATTTATATATATAAAATAGGTGATAATAAAGAAGAAAAGAAAAATAATAATCTTGAACGAGTGTAAATTTAAGTATATGACAATGATTAGGAGTACAAATAATAATATTGTGATCTCAAAATATGATGTGGTTATATGTTAATCTTTATTTCATATGGGATGTTTCATAATTGGATAGCTGTGAGTTTAATTAATTTTCAATATCTGTTTTTAAATATATCTACTAGTCCTTTTATTATAATAAATTATTGAGTTAACATTTAATATTTTCAAACTATGTTCATACTTACCAAATCTAGTACTCCAACTACAAGCTCATATTTCAAAAATAAATCTTTAACCCAGCAAGTCACGTTCATTCGATGTCCTTCCAGTCTTGTGATCTAAAAAAATGATATTTAATCCAATGGTTGACATCACATCCGTCAGAGAAGGAAAATACATGTCTGTCACAAAACTCCCTCCGCGTACAATGTTGATCCATTGGGATACCTTTAGGTATTCTTGTAATTCTATAGGTTAAATTAGGGTCAAGGTAACAACGCAAAAATTAAATAATATGTGATGTATTGTGGAAATTATGACAAGGAAAATTGTTCATAAAGTAGGCTATATTTCTCTTGATGAGCTGTTTTGTTGATTTATTAGTTCTTATCATATTTGTCAAAGTTGGATTGATGGGTCAGATGAGGATAAGAACAATTCTTACTAACCATTTTGAGGGTTCTTCTAAATAAAAATTATGGCCTCATATTTTTTATGTTTTGAGAGTTGGTAGCTGGCAGCTGATACAAGTTGATATGAACTGAGTTTTAATTTTAAAACTAGATGATTGTGTAAAAACCAATATAAGTTGTTCTTTTTATATTAGATTTATGAACGGATTAACCAACTGATAATACGTAAACCAACTGATTAACCAACTAATAATGCGTAAACCAACTGATTAACCAACTAATAATGCTATTTTGAATAAACTCTTGAATAGATGGTATCTGCCCATAATACGCCCAAAAAAATGAGTTGAGTTGATCGTCCCAACTGATAATACGTAAATCAGCTGAAATTTGTGTTAAAAAATGGGGCCTATGAATAGTATATAAAGATTATGCGAATAGCTAGAACGCGACCCACTAACGTTTTTTAGGATCGAAGATTATATAACTTCTCTAATGCTGCTAGTGCTAGTGTTTGACGCTTCATCACTTTTCATAAGTTACCTCAATCTAGTTGAATTACGCTACTCCCATTTATCTTTATATTTACTGCAACTGATTAAATAATCTCTTTTTTTGTTAATTTCGTACAACTAGATACGTTTAACTACTTACAAAAATACTTATATATTCTTAAATATATGTAACTATCAATTTAATATACAAATTGTCATATACAATAAGAAGACCTCAAAATTACTGACAGGACAAACCCAAAAATCAATAATCAACTGCATTCCCCGTGGGATAAAATGGATGTCCTTGATCTTGTTCCCTCTATGATCACTCTTTTTTTTATATGTAAGAATTTAACACGGTGAATGTTATAACTCAGTTTTTCCTAAGTTGCTTCATGATATTATTATCTTGTCTTAAGTGGACTTTATGACATTTAGGTGCCTTTGTGGTTTTAAGGAGAAGAAGAGAGTAATGTGGTAATTTAGTCTATTTGAAAATAAGGTAAGGGAAGTCAGCAAATTTCCTTTTTCTCGTTCATTCCTCTTCACATCAGTTCGATAGCTTTTGAGCGCCCTTTTCTTCTTTCTTCCTCCTAGTTCCTCTTGGTTGATTGCCGAGTTTGTTTTGTTGTTGCGTTGGTTGATGCGAGACTCTTCTGTTGTGTTGTGTCTTCATCTGCGTTTCAGGTTTGACTCGTAAGTTAAATTGTGGTTTTGCTCTATGTTTGGTGTTTCAGGCTTTGATTGTGGTTTCGGTTTGGCATTGCCAATTCAGTGATTGTTTGGCTCGATTTGGTTTGTGGGTCTATTGGTTTGATCTTCTGGTTCAGTTGAAAAATTTCTGCACTTTGATTGAGGTTGGTGGTGAACCAATTCGACGTAGTTGTTCGCCCATGGGGGGTTACCAAAATTGGGCTTTTGCGTTCTTGTTAATCGTTGTGTTTTGTGGATGAGTTCGTCTTCTGATTTGTTGCTATTTGAGTCCTCAAACCCCCCTGGTTTCCTTGCTTTCGCTCTGGTGTTGATTTTTGGAAGATTTGCCTCTGAATTGTGAAGTTTTCTGTAATTGTGTTTCTGGATTTTACCGCGTCCGAACATCTATCCGACTTACATGTCCAAACAATGCATCGATTTGTATGAATTTGAACGTATCCGAA
Source organism: Limonium bicolor (assembly GCA_023374045.1). Classification (NCBI taxonomy): domain Eukaryota; kingdom Viridiplantae; phylum Streptophyta; class Magnoliopsida; order Caryophyllales; family Plumbaginaceae; genus Limonium; species Limonium bicolor. The sequence continues at coordinate 43,294,208 of CM041778.1, forward strand.
CTTCTGTCCGGACACGTATGTCTGAACGGGGTGCAAGGATGAGTTCTGGGTTTCAAGTCTCAGTGTGTGTCCGGACTTGCAAGCTTGGACACAAGTCCAGACACAGCCAGTGTTTTCTCTATTTTAACTCTCGGCATGTGTCTGGACTTCCACGCCCGGACACATGTCCGAACTTCAAGTATATTTTGTTGGACTTCCATCCGGACTTACAAGTCCAGACTTCTCTGTGTTGGAGTCTCGGCATGTGTCCGGACTTGTAAGCCTGGACACATGTCCGGACAAGCTTCTGATTTCACCTAATATGTTCGTTTGAGCTCTGTTTTGGCTTATGTTTGCGGGATTGTGATCCTAAGTCTGAATAAGTGTTTTATACACGTTTTGGCACATTTTATGCACTTATGTTCTAAAAAGATTAAAAATTTGTTTTAAGACCTAGTTACTTTGATTATGAGTAGTGAATGACCGGGCCGGGCTATCTCGTAGCATGCTACATAGACGTCATTCTGTTATGTGCATGGGTACTTACCAATTATGTTTTGGGGGTCGACGGCCCTTTGGTGTTCGTACCATTCCCGCGTTGTCGAGGGATCTTCTGATCCATGGGTCTCTGACCCTTTTTGTATATATGTATGCTTAGGACTAGTGTCCCGTTCTATTTTGTGATCATTTTAGTTTACGTTCTGATTCATGCGCTGGTTAAAGCTTCATTCTATCTTGTGAATCATTTCTCTTACTGTAACACCCATACCGCTAACCTCGTCATTAATCCATAAACGCCTTGTTCACCATTACCACCGTAGCGGACATTTCTAATACAACGGGGGGGGGGGGTGAAACAATGCCGTTAGCCACCCACGTGACTAACAAGGCCTAAACAATAACAGTACCGGTATGATGGACCGGAATACCTGAGTACTTAAACAAATACTGAAATACCCCTAACCTTTAAATAATTAAACAATGATAAATAAGTATTATTTAGGGGATTACTAAACCCTGAGAAAAGTATATAAGCACTTGGGTGTTAAAACGCACCTAAACTCCTTAAGGTCAAAAACGTGCACTAAAGCCCGACCTTAAGATAAACCGATTATATAAGCTATAAACTTCACATGAAGTTAACCAAAGATCATTATATGACCCTTAGAACACAGGACCTCAGCTAAAACTGAGTGACAATACAAAATGCTCGGGAGTTCCCTTAAAGGCCCTTAAGGCCCGAAAGTCCCGGAAATACATTAGAGGATGAAGTAAAGCATTACACTTCATTCCAAATGCACCATAACACCTTATTAAATTTATAAGATGAAGTTCTCAAGCTAAATTCTCAGTTAAACGCAAAGTGCTAAGAGATGCCTTATGAGGGTCTCATAAACCCTCGGGAATGCCCAGGAGGAGTGCCGAGGTGGCACGAACTCCTATAAAATTAAATCTTAGAGTTCCTAACATCATTATTCAACATTCTAAAGAGAATAGTCGAGCTACTTCCTCAAAAATAAACAAAGTACTCGGATGAATTTCTTAACGCTCCTTTTTGCCCGGTTAGCCCGGGAGTTGTAATCTGAGTTGATATAACCTCATATAACTCAATGTAACACCTTAAAATATTATTATTGACTATAAAAATGTCAATAAACACTTGGAACTCATAGCGACTAATTATTTTTCAGATAATCCTTAAAGCACAAAAATGCACCTTCGGGTGTCACAAAAATGCGTTTTACGCAATTGCCTTGAAGTTTTTGAGGAGCCACGAGTTGATAACCTTAAAAGGGGATAAAATGACCATCTAAATCAATTAATGCCAGTGCTAAAATCATAGCACAACCAGGGGCTATTTTTGAGTAAAAAAGGTACCTAAAATCAGCATTTTTACCTTAAAACTTTCATCCTTTACCATGGTATAAATGTACCAATTAAATGCTGTAACCTATTACAAATATTAGTATGGTCTTAGTACAATATAGTGTAACAAAAATCAAATGAAAAATCAATCCCATTTAACCTCTAATGCATGCGCCATTTTGGGTATTAATTGACTAGTTTTAACAAAAAATGTGTCTTATGGTAAGATGACTCATCCTATCATGTGTTATATATTAATGTATCAAAATTACTGTCTCATAGGCCTAACCCACCGTATGACCTGCAAAGAACAAGAAGGATTAGTATAAGATTAAGAAAAGAAATGAAAAGCAAGGCATTAATTATACAACTAGTTCTACCTTTTACAAGTTGCAAGAACCAAACAAAAATAGCCATGTTCTACCTCTTGTAGCAGCCGATTATTTCCATCACAAGGGGAATCATTTGCCTTACAATAATCAAAAGAAAGACCATTACCTAACAAGGCACATTCACATGTATAATGCAAACAAAAGTTCATTGTCTTGGAGCAGCCCTTATTACCGATTGATGCAAGAAAAAGGAGGGATTAGTGCTCTTAAATTAGTCAAGGGAACATGTACCTAACTAGCAGTTCTTATGTTCAAATGGTAAAGAAATCAATTGCCCAAATGCACCTATATTACCGTATGAAACAAGGAGAAGACAAGGAACAAAATCAACATTTAAATTGTAAAAGTATTACACCTACCTAACTTGTATTGTCTTCTAGTTTCAAGTGGCAAACAAAGCCTCCATTGCCTTCTTATCATCAGCCGTAAGTCTATCTCAAATGAGAGACTTTTCTAGCCAATTATGAAATCAAATAATGAAAAACAAATCATAGAATAATGCCATGCTACATGACAATAATTTCCAATTCAATTCCTTTCATTCCTTTCTTCTAATAACCCACGTAGGCTTCATTTCTTCCTTGCCTTTCACTTGGCCGATTTGGTAAGCTTCCCTTTCCTCTCTTATCTTCTTCATTTGTTAGTTCATTCTTTAGAGCTTCAAAGCTCCATTAATGGTGAATTAAGTTCTAACACCATTTCTATGTAAATTCCTAGTTAAATCTCCTAAGTCTTGAAGTAAGAAATCATCCTAGCAAACCTACAAGAAATCGCCAAGCATTAGATGTCCCAAGGAGGTTCCTAGATTCAACAACAACACAAGGAACAACAAGATCAAGTTAAGGAATATTTTCATGTTGAAAAATCCTAAGTAATTACCTAAATCATTTTCGAAAATCTAGAACTTCTAAACCTATGTTCTCTTCATTATTTCATGAAGGAAATCTAGATCTACAACCATCTCAAGGTCTACCGAAAATACCTTGATAAATTCCTAAGGTAAACTCTTGTAAAACCACTCCAAATCTTATTTATAATTTTTGTTAGAAGTCTAACAAATGGATCTCCTAAATATATACAAGGAGGTCTAATTCTCTTCATCAAAATAGCATTTGGAGAGCTTGGAATTCAAGGAGAAATCAAGTACAAGAATTGTCTTGATTTAAGGAGTAAGTATATATAGTTAAGGTTTATTAAGTTTAAGCTTGATTTAAGCTTCAAACTTTGGTATAAAAATTATATAACCTCTAAGTAAATTAAGGCCGAAAAACATTGGATTAAAATGTCAAGAAAATAATTTATAATATATAAGGTAAGATTATTCCTTAAGGTATAAATTTGTGTCACAAAAATTAATTAGGGTACATAGATATTCAAACCGAATTATCTAAGGATATTTGTTCTATTTTGAGTTTAATCATTCTAAGTCATTAGCATAATTTTAGAAGTGTTATATGGCTTATATACATTTATATGTATTTATAAGGTTTAAATCAAGTTTAAAACTATATGGTAAAGGAATATTAAAACCGAGAGCAAAGTATTTCATTGATGATTTTGAGATATATATAAGTGTATTAGCTTATATTATAAATTTTGGGATTATTAAAAATAGTTACAAGTATTTAAATGACTAGTTTAATTAGGTTATGTGGTTAAATGTAAATTTTAAAGGTTTGGTGTGTTAATTATAATTACCGAGAATTAAAGGGGTGATTTGGTATATTTATGTTATAATATAAGGTAGGAATTAATATTATGAATTTTGATAAATTAAATAAGTGTTTAAGTGTTATAATAACATTTTATTAGTTTGGGGGCTATTTGCAATATTGGAAAATATAGTGAATGGCCGAGAATTATTATGATTTTATGGGTTTATTAAGTATTAATTATGAAATTAAGTCTTGGTCAAAGTGTTGACCAAAAACTTTGGGTTAAAATGATTTATGACATAAAATATTAAGTTTATAAAGTCTTGGGGTGAATAGTAATTTATGGAAGATTCTATGTAAAAACCGAATTGGTTTGGGGGCGAAATCATAATTTAAGAAAATATATGGGTTACTTCGGTTATTTAAGAGATAAAATATTTAAACTATAGTTTATAAGTTAATATGTAACTGATATAAAGTTTGGGGTTTAAAAGTGAATAAAGGAAAATATAAGTAAAAACCGAATAAGGGTTTATTTGTAATTTATAAAAGTGGTATAATGAGATTGTAATTTACGAAATTAAGGTGGACATTTGGTAAATTAAAAGGTAATGTGGATTTTAATAATTACAAAGGTTAATGTGAGTAATTATGAATTATAAAAGTTATAAGGTTATTTGGCAATTTATAGAAGTTAATATAATGTTTTATATTTCCGAAAATTAATAGGGTATTTAGTAAATTAATAAAAGTATATGGTGTTTGGAAAATTGTAAAAGTTAATGGGTTCAAATTATGGTTACCAGAAATTATATGTGGTTTATCTAGTAATTTATAAAAGTTGTTGGGTATAAAATAAAATACCGAATAATAAGATTGGTTTTGTATTAATAAGGAAAGAAGTAAAACTAGGTATATATGTATTATGGATATTATGGAGTATAATATAAGTTTATAAAATAATTGTGGTTATAATAAAATGACCAGGGATATAATATAAAGAAAGTGGAAACAATTATGAGTATATAATTAAGGGAGTCGAAATATACTACAAGTGGAAATTCATTAACATGTGAATATCACATAAAATAATGAACTGTTTAAACTCTAGAGTCACTGTAAAATAATAGGGGGAAATAAAGAACTTACAGGATTAGTATATTACAAGTATTAGTTCTACAGCGACAGTACTGTAAGTTTAATGGATAGTTATATAATATTACCCGGTATGATTGTAAATATAACAGCGTACGGGGAAGGACTGTTAAAGCGTGAATAGTCAAGCTAGCTGTTATCACGGTGAACGGTATGTTAATTGTGTGGTCTGAATGTCCTATAAGGATTTTCCTAAGGTCCAGACATGTGTGTTTAATTAAGAGCGATATCTGTGATTTTTATGTATATTTTTTTGTATACTGTATTGCTCACCACTGTGCGTTTTATTTATACGCGAACGTCTTATGATGGAAGTTTATACATCTAAACTGGAACAAGACTAACTGACCTTAGGGTATATTGAACCTAACAATGGTCAAATGTTATAGTCTTAACTCAAGGATTGGTTATATGTCACTGACAAAAAGGCTAACTTAAAGAGGAATCCAGACGGTTTTCGACTCTCTGGTTGCGCATGTGATCACTACGAGAGACTTCAATGGTGAGTCACTCAAAGGAAATCCATCAGCCACATTCGGGGATGGCGGAAGGCACTGCCGTTGGTGTACAGGTTCGACCGGATCGGTCAATATATATATATTTGTCCAGGGCCATAAGGTCAGCTGGTAACGGTTCCATTGGAACCCAGGGGACTAGTCCATTATAAGTTTATAAGGATTGTCTTGACATGACGCCTGAGGTGAAATTTAATTGGAAAGGGTTTAATGATTGATTTAAAGGATAAGGGTCAGGTGGCCAACTAACAAGTACAGTTTAATACGCGTATCTTGTTTAGTGGTTGTTATGGATTATTAATGTGTGCTTATTGGTTATTGTTGTGGATTATTGTTGTGAGGTTATTGGTGTTGTGTACCATCGTACACTGATGTTTACAGGTGAATTTTAAGTGATTGTAAATGTTTACAGTTATTACGTTATTATTGTAAACCGGTATTATGTAAAGAACCTAATATCAAGATGACTAAAACGACTTAAGGAGTCCAAATGATTTAAGACTACATTTAGCATACCATTCGATTGCTGAGCCCTTCAATGGGCCAAACATTCCAGGTTGTTGAAGAAGGACTCAAGCCGGAGTGCGGACACGGGGGTAGCTGATGCGTTTACAGGAAACACTTATGGTTTTATTTTGGATTGTATTAAGGAGGTTGTTGTATTCAGTTAGTTGCTCATTTAGTTGAATTTGGTTTGTAATAATTAGAGTGCTCAGTATCTGTTCATCACAGCGTGGGAGGTTGTAATGTTGGAAAAAGTAAGGATGCCTTGTTACTCACAAGGGTGAGTAACGGCGTGTAACACCAAGGTAGTTAGTTTTATTTTCCGCTGCAAATTGTTATTTATTATGCTACGACTTGCGACGTTATTACAGGTTTAGGATTAGGGGTGTTACAAATACAATCATCACTTCATCTCTAAACCGAGTCATATACAACTCTCTAGTCAATACAATACTTAGCACTTACAATCCAATATACCGAGTCTTTACATTCTAATTGCCGATAACATTTCGGTCTAACACTACTATTACATACAATAACCAATGTATTTAAATCAGCTACCCATGCTTGATCGCAATCCCTGTCCTACTCTCGAACGGTAATCATCTCCATCATACCTGAAAAATAATGGGTAGCCCCAAAGGGGGCTTAGCACCTTTGCTGGTATGGTAGTCGTGCAACCCTGCTACTACCGGGTCACACCCAACTAATTGTCGTCTAAGCATGCGATTGATTTTATTTAAATCATGACATGAAATGCTGTAAACACACAACATGCTCACATAACACAAGTATTCAAAAAATGGAATTCAATCACAAAACTAACACATTAATTTGTTAGTTTACACTATCTTACTCTTTAGGCCTTGAGGGTTTCTACCTCATTTACGCCTCATTCTCATTATTCAATATCTTATCAATTCTCTTCGGATAACTTTACTTGTTCTCTTAGATCCATAGACACTAATGGTCTCGATCTTATTTTCTCAATTATTCCTCTTCCGAATAATTCTTAAGTCAACACACTTGACCTCCTGCCAGAGACATTCACAATTCTCACCACCGGGCTTTTGAGTTCTAGTCTTACTTCCCCGGTTTCAACCCTACACCGGGTCTAGCATAGTGGGAAAGTTCAACTAGTAACAAGAACTACTCTCTTAGTTCCTCTTTCCTTCACATACGTCCGAATCTCTCTCGGACTTCTCACATTCTCAATCACTCCTCTCATTGGAGTCATTACATAATTGTGTATATTAGTCTAGAAGCATCACTCTCGATGTCATCTAATAACTTAGCGAATTTTCTTGGATTCTTGTATTCTCAGATTTAAGGGTTGCCCAAACATTTTGAAAACTTATGCGATCGGGTCATTTTCTCATACCAGGTCGGACCCTCATATAGGAGGTCAACTACCTATAAGAGGGAGTTCTATGGTCCCACATCTCTCTCACATTCAAGTGAGTTCATAAGTTTGAATTATCGTTGTTCTTGATAAACCATTAAAAGGGAGTTTACTAATCATGTATATCTTTTCTCGTTTCGAGTAAGTTCATAGGATTGAGTTATCGTTGTTCTCTAATCGATAGTTCTCATGTGTTTGCCACGTTAAGTTATTTCGTGGTTCGACTCTTAATATAAGTCACTAACCAAACGTTTAATCATTTGTGAGTCGGTCTTCAACATTCAGTTACACCACGCATTCAAGCAAGGACGGTTAGTACACACAACATGCATCAAGATATATATATATATATAGCAAAAGCAATAAACATTTTCGTGGTTTTATCTTATTAGGTCAGCACACAAGCCGAGCGTAACTCGGCAGGACACAAGTTGCAAGAAAACCATACCGTTCACCATGGAACCTTTCTAGCTTGTCGTCTTACGCTCCTCATTTAGTTCTCAAATCTCTGATAACATTTCAACTGTTTCTATTAATATTAAGGTAATACGGAATTTAAACGACTATTGCACCCGTAATTAGCCCCCTTGTCCCGTTGTCTTATCTTACTCATGTGATTTTAAGTTGTCACTTTCTCACTCAATCTATCACTTGTTTATACTTCAAATGACCTTTACATGTCATCAAACAAGTCTTAATTATCATCTAAAAACCATCACCAATCAAATCCCATCATTTAACGCCTTTAAAACACTCACGGTTTGTAACACCCCGGATTTTCTAACCTTTTATTTGGTCTTTTTTTTTTGCAATTCAAGTTTAATATTAGTAAGCAGCGGAATGGAAAACCTAAACCCGGGGCATTATTGCCACACTAGTAACTAAACGAGTGCTAAGGCCTAAATAATTAACTCACTAACAACCTATTATTATTAATAAAGTAAATACAACGCCTATTAAAATAATTTCTTATAAATGTAGAATTATCAAGCCAAAAATAAAATCCAGCTATAAATATGTTACTATTACATGTTTATATATATTATAATTATGATTTATGAAAATTTATTTATAATAGTTCTAAAGTATTCGGGTATCTGATAATACCCGTTATCATTATTTTTTTTAGGCTCTGAGTTTGTTAGTGAGGAGCAGTAATTGAATTTGTGTTGGGTTGTGCGGATCGTTTCTAGATTCCAGGTAAGTTACTACGTTCACTAATTTTTATTATATTTATAATAATGAATTTTCACGTGGATGTGAATTTTATGTGTGATCATTGTTTGAGATTGAAGTGTTAAGTGTTAGTGATAATTTCATTTTCTTATGTGAGTGATTTATTTTGTAATGGATATTAGTGGTTATTTAAATATATTTTCTAAAAGAGATTGATGGAAAATTGTTATGAGTTTATTTATGAGATCAACTGATATTGTTGTGAAATCGTTAACGAAATGATTTAGTGAAAATTGAATTATTTATTCAATAAGGATGAAATACCCCAAACCTTGGTATGTGTGTAAACGTTTAACTATGGTATTTAAAGGCTAAAAAGTGCCTCAGGAACATGAATGAACCATTTAAACCATAGTAAAGTGCAATAAAGCACTAAGACACAGTTTGAGCAAAAACATGCTCTAAGGTTGGAGTGAACTTGGTTAGGACCCAAAGAGTCTACCAAGACTTGATAATGTTTAATTATGACTTTATAAGGCTAATTAAGTCCTTAGGAAACTTTGGTAGACAATGAAACCAAACAAAACACAAATAAATACCTTAAGGTCAATAAGAGCAAAAATGTGCTCTAAGCTTGAGTAATGTGTATAAGGCCTAATGGTCATACCTATGCCTTAATTATATGTTAATGAACATATTAAATCAATTACCAAAGAAAACCAAGCTTGAAAACAAGTTAAAACACAAAATGTGCTTTAAGAAGTCTTAAAGCACGTTTTTGAAAAATTGTCTTGTAAATGAGTTTTGAATGGCTAAATGTCCATCATTACTCTTTGATTAACATGTGTACTATATAGTATCACATTTGGGTGGCTATATCAATGGGAAATCAAAAATTTCACTTCTATGTGCCTTGTTATTGGTGAATAGTGATTTTTTATAACTAGTTTGTAACATATAATGTATAAGTGATTAAGTTGGTCAACAAAGACTATTATACCCTTCTACTAATAAGGGGGCCGGTTTTTGGTAGTAATGAGTCACCAAACATGCTAACTTGTTAAGTAAATAAAGGTGACTCATAGGTTACTATTTGCTTTAAGTTATAAATATCCTTAAAAGCAAAACCAATCTCATTCTCCCTTCCTTCTTCATTTCCCACGGTTGCAAGGCTTCTCCAAACCTCATTCTTGCTCTCTTTTACGAGCTGCTACAGCACCAACATCACCATTGTTTTCCATCTTTGACCACTTGTAAACCTAGCTCACTTAACCAAATCAAAAACAAACACCACCATTCTCTTCCTCTCATCAAGCTCTTCAATTCTATCCTTTCAAAATCCCAAGAGCTCCATTTCGGTGCCAAGAGGAATCACCAGGGAGGAGCTAGAGCTCCTTTTCACATATTCTGTTCTCCTTTGCTTCAAGGTAAGGAAACTCAAAGAAAAATGACATTTCCTTCATTTTTGTCATGTCCGAAAATCACTCTTAATGGAGTAATTATTGCCTTGTTCTAGCTCATTCCAAGCTTTCATGGACTAGGAGGAGTCCTCTCGTGATATATATTCAAGCTCTTTCCATTCCAAGGTAAAACAATCATGTTAATACCTTAAGATAATATAGTAACTAGGGTTACAATGAGATAAAGCTTAAAGCTTATATACTCATTTTAATGTTGGTAATTGTTTAGTTGTTGGCAAGGAACCATGCCCTACCGGTTTCTACAGGAAACAAGAAAGAAATTTGTGAGGAAAAGAGGTAAACAAGCTATCTTAGCTTGGTTTAGATTAGGAGGAATAAGCTTATAATGCTTGTTAAAATACCTAAGGAGCCAATGGTGAATGAGCTAGTAAAAATGCTCTCAAGGAGTTTATTAAGGGCATATGAATTGTTGGGTGTATTTGCAGGTCAAAGGCATTATTATGTGGGAAATTCAGTGTTAAGGTTTATGCAATTTAAGGGCCTAAGAGCCATGCATTAAGGGCCTAAGTTGCCAAGCAATTTAAAGTTATGCAACATATTGTGATGTAGTGCTTAATGTGTGAAGTTTGTGTATAAAATGTGTTTGATGGATTTTAGGTGTTTTGGATGAAATAAGGTAGAAACCTAAGTGTTTGGATGTGGGTATATACTAGAGAAGCTATGGCCAAATTTGGGAAATGTGTAAGAAGTTCTAAATGTTGTAATAGGGAGTTTTGTGTGAACTAGGAAGGATTAAAGGTGGATGATGTTGCTTAAGAGGGAAAACAGGTATTAAGGTTGTTTAGAGTGATGCAAGGATTTTAGGTGTTATCTTGGAGTTCTGGAATTCAATGTGTGTTTTGAGGATGTATTTAAGTCTTGGAGGAGTTTGTTTAAGGTTAGGTAATGTTGATGTTCAAGGAAAAAGTGATGTTTAGGTATGATGTGAAAAGGAGATTTAGTTAGTAAGAAAAGAAGTTGAGGGATGATGATAAGGTGTAGGGATACACCTTGGTATTTTGGTCATTATAGGTGAAATGCCACCTAGAAATCATAAGGAGAAAACATTGTAAGTGTTAGGAATTTTGTGGAGATATAAGTAAAGGTTTAAGGAATTGGGAAAAATATTGTGAGTGTTTAAGAATATCTTAAGGGTGTGTTTGAAGTGCCAAATGATGTTAGAACACATTAAGAGGACTAGGGAGAAGTTTGGTGAAGATTTGACAAAGTTTGGGTAATTTAGGAGGCGACCGACCCAGGGGCCGACCCAGTTTGTGGGTCGGTCGAGCCTCTGTAAAATGTTAGTGAAGTGTTCGGTAATGGACCGACCCAGAAGGTTGGGTCGGACATGGGTCGGTCGGTCAAGTTTCAAAGGAGGGAAAATGTTCGCACATGGACCGACCCAGAATGGTGGGTCGGACGTGGGTCGGACGGGCATGATTATAGGGAAGTAAAAGGGGTCTGTAATGGACCGACCCAGCTGTGGGTCGGTCGGTGGGTCGGTCGGACCAAAAACATGGTTTAAGGTTATGAAATGACATGTGATGATGGGGATTGGTAGGTAATGATGTTATAAGGGGTTGAGGCATGTTAGGTGAGTTTTAGTGACAATAAAATGGGCTAAAAGTTGCATTTAAATGTGAGAGTAAAACAAGTTAAAAATGTTAAGTTATTTAACCAAGTGGACGGGGAAAGTTATAAGCATTAGACTTAAAACAAACATGTTACCCCAATGTTAATAAAAGAACATGTGATGTCAACAGTTGTTCGAGAATTGCTCGAGGAACATAAGTGGACGTGGTAAAGTGGACTCCGGTGACAGGTATGGTTTTCTCGCAACCTGTGTCCTAACGGATTACACCGGCTTGTATGCCAATATGTTTTCTTGAGTGTTTGCCACCTTGTAAGATTAAATCATGTAATGAGTTTATAGTAATTCATTTATGTGGCGAATTTGGTATCCGATGCCGTTTAACCTCAAATATGTGTTGAACCTTAGCTAACTAAAACTAGGAACACATGAGTGATCGGTATTCGGAGTTGACGGCCCGAACCTTGGGAACGTGCTAACCACGGCTATGTGTGAGTTAGTTGGATATTGTTGTTGTATGCAAGTGTGTGAACCTCCCTTGTGTGCTTAACTCGGTTATGATACCGTATGGTTGTGGGTGTGGTAGGCTCCATAATGGATCTCTAACCACTTAATATTTAATGTATGTATACTAATGGGGGGTGAGGAGTCCGGTCTGTTCCGGCCACGCGTGTGAGGATGGGGGTTCGTGCCATTATAGGTTCGACCCTCTGTGTATGTTATGGTTGTCTTCCCATTGGGTTCCCAACTTTCCCCTTTAGCTTAACCAAAGCTATATTACTGACTCACGTCGGGCCACGGGGGCATACTAATGGTTATGTTATTTCAGTGTGCTTGGGATTACTATATCCGACACACCTTGGGTATAAGTTAACCGTTCTATATAACCGGACGGTAACGAGGATGGTAACGAGCTTAACATGGGATTGGTAAAAATCTCTAGGCTCATGGTATAAACTATGGTGGAAGGTTCCTTGTGAGAACCGATTTATATGGTGTTATATGATGTTATAATGCTATGCAAATTCCCTTGCTATGCCTTGGTATATATATATATTGGATGTTTTAAATGAATGCAATGTTGTCATGTGTACATCGAAGCAAGAAAGGTTTGTTATGTTTTGTTACGTGTGGAATGAGTTATATGTTGAAGGATATGGAATGTGTGGATCATGGAAATGAATCCCAGCTTGTGACAAGAGGCGTTTAAGGATAACCCGATTGATGGGTACACGTCGTTCGTTAAGGAAGTAGCTCCGTTAGAGGAGAGCCACTCTAGGGTTTAAGGAATCATTGGATGGTTGGTTAAGTGTGGATGTTTTGGTTATAGATTGAGCCCATTGAGGCGAAATATTATGTGTGATATGTTAATGGTTTGTATGCATGATTTAAATATAATCAACTGCATGCTAAGACGACAATTAGTCGTGCGTGGCCCGGTAGCATGTGGGCTGCGGGATTACCATACCAGCAAAGGTGCTGAGCCCCTTGGGGCCACCCCTTTCTCTTCTTTTTCCTATTTCAGGTACAGAAGTGCTGGAAGCCGTTCGAGAGTAGGACGGGTAGTCGTTGTACGAGGGTAAACTTTTAAGTGTATGTATACAGTAGGTGTAGTAAGACCGAAATTGTTATCGGCAGCAGTTTGTAAATACTCGGTACAGTGGGAATGTATGTATATAATAAATGTTGAATTGGAATGAGGAATGTATTGTGTAGTTGCTCGGGAATCTAGTCCATCAGACCGATATAATTGTGTATGTATTGTATTAGCCTTGTTAGCCACGTGGGTGGTTAACGGCGTGTAACACCATTGGAATAAGTAATGTGATGAGTTGAATTTCCGCTGCAGTTTGTTGTTATGTGGTTGTTGTTGGATGGGGTGTTACAAAAAGTGGTATCAGAGCGAAGTATCGCTCTGATGACTGAATTACCGAGCTTAGGAAATACCGAGTTAGGATTTAAGTACTTTGGGTTAAGGGTTGAGTGATAGCGTGAGAGATACGCTAGTAAGGAACTACCAGTGAACACTGGAAACCTACAATATCCATCCCACCCTCCACAGTCCCTGTTTGATAACTTGGGAAAGAACGCCAGAGAGATGGAAGTCCACTCTCATACTCGGGAATACCCGATCTGGCTGTTATTAAATACCTTTAGGGTACGAAGAACCTGTCATACGGTAGATCCCGAAAGCTGGGAATCCCGGAGACGGTCTCCATCTGAACAATGTTAACCGCATTTCATAACAATGAATGAAGGATTTTGTGTATAGAGGAATAGAATTTCCAGCAACCTGGGTCGACATGCCGAGCAGTCGAGGATGACCAGCTTGCAACGCACCAACCGTGCAACAGGCAAGAAGTGGATTAAAGAAACCCGAGACGAGTGTCTACGGAACCACAATTGATGAATAAAACACCAACGGTATACCAACCGACAAGGAACTACAATGTAGTGCCCAAACAAGAGACAAGTCTCAGTAACCACGACAAGTGCGTGGAACGGGCTATAAGGAGGATACAATACTAAGACAAAGGGGTCTCCCAGAATGGGAAACACCCTAGTTAATGAATATCATGTGAATACAGTGAGAAGTCACCTATAGGTATTTATAGGAGTAATCAGAGTAGTAAGTACATCAGTGAGGGCCAACAAGGCCACTGATGACAATGGGATAAAAACAATACCACAACCGGTATGTGTTAAACCGATAGACAGTTAGCATGGCGCACTTGCCATAGCAAGTGCTGCAATAGGGCTATTCGGAAAACTTATAGCCACTACAAAGTACTGGGAAAAGTACAATAAAGTTAAATGTGAATGTCATAACAGTGGAAGGGCCTGTTAGCCTAACCTCTGTAATTGGAAACACCCAGTCAGCAAGAAGCTAGACTTGGCTAAGGTAAGAAGATGTTGTGAAACCATGGAAATTTTTCTTTCAAACCTAATCTTTCACAAACTCTTTTTTTTAAACCAGATTTTCTTCCAAACCAACACTTCTTTCCAACCCTCTTTAAACCAAACTAGTGAAACCAAGAGCAACTGACAAGGATACAACAGTGGATAAACCTTCCCTCGATTAAGTTCGGGAAGCAAGGAATGAATATTGTCACGGGACAATATAAGGGAGTTGACAACAGAATACTTCACCTAGGCGTGCGACGGACACTACAAGTGTACCAACTGTGTTGTGGGACGACCGCACTCCGATAGGAGCATGTGGACCTGACAGACCTACTTATAGGTTAGTTAGGTAAGTAGTAATGTATCAGTATGATACCCCATATATGTATACGAGTAGAGTCCGAACACGGGAAGTAGTCGACTCCGTCTACGGTCAGCAGTATAAATCAAACGAAAGCTAGAGATTACAAGGAATAGTTGAAGTTAAGGAACTCAGTTAAGTTAACGAGACTAAAGGCATTAGTGAATTCCTTTCAAGGAAATGTTTAAGAGTCAGGAGGTGCGAAGTGCACTAACTGAATGTAAAGACAGCTTATATGACTTAAGGATCCCCAGGGATAAACATGATAGCTGAAAAGCAGGGCAAGGCAGATGCCTAATGTGGACACATTAATGTGCAACGAACGGGATGAAACTCCCAGAATCAGTACCTACACTATCTGGAAATGTTGATCTTTACAGAAGAAGATAATAACAGAATGTACCAAAAAAGTGTGAAACAATATAAGGCATAACGTAACGACACCCAGGAGAAATCCTCGAAGGGTGTGCGCATCAACAATTGTTGAACGAAATACATGACAGAAACACAAGGGTTGAAATTAACACCCAGTTTAGACATAAGTGGTCAGGAGACGGACTGACAAACCTAAGGGGCATCCCATGAAAGGAAACGGAATGCAACAACCTTGTCATGGAGCCCACTACAACCTCTAAACATGTAATATGATACAGAGGAGTACATGTGTATTGACAGCCTACAATGAGCCCAGCTCAAGGCAAATAAGGCTTATAAGCCACAAACAAGATATGTTACGTAATCTGAGTTAATTGTAGAAGTTTATGTAGTATAACTGAATAGAGTGGTAAGCGAACCACTGCATTAAGAGTGGGAATACCTCTCGATATTGTGAGACCGCAGGAGCGGTAGATATGTGAATCAAGTTCAAGAGATATGTGGAGGATGGACCACGTTCTTATTACCCCAGGGTGATTTAAATAAAATAACACGAAAGGAAGTGCTCGTACCAGTTGTGTACGCAGGAAGTGTGATAAATTGATGGCAATCACCATAGGTGTGTGAAGCTAAATGTGTAGCGAACAACGCTCAAGGGAAAGATAATATATTCAAAAATCAGCCAAATAAGTGGCCAGATAAACCTAGCTTAATAGCAAAAGCTAATATAATAGCGGATACAGTATAAGTTGATGCTATATAATGAGTAAGGATACGGTGCGCAATAAGCGACCGTTGTGTGAGTATTGTTAAATGATAAAATGGGAGTAAGCAGAGTTGTGAGTTAACCCAGTGGGATACAACAGTAAGTGATAACAAATGAACCGAGCAGTAAGCCGGTGGCAAGTGTTAGATGATAAGGATTTCAGTGAAAATTCCTATCGCAATCGCATAAGAGAGTTGCTGTCAAGAGTTTACGCCTCTGCACTCTGTATGACTGAGTGTTTTGGTATTGCTCTTGTACAGTAATGATCGAGTGGGATAGCTAGGAATCAGAAGCATGGTAATTATGGAGGAATAATGTTATAATGGCCGATGCATAGGAAATGCAAGACCGCACCAATAAAGGGTACTTGTACAAAAACCGAACGTGGAGACATGATTAACAGTAAGTGACTACAGTAGCACTAACTGCCAAATATCGGTACGGAATATACCCCAAATATTGTAAATAGCTGAGAGAGCACTACACACTAGGTAGTAGCTCAATCTCAACCGACAGTAAGTCAGTAAAAGTAAGTCAATCATTGTGAATTACATAGTAGTTTACGCGGTAAGCTATAGGAGAAGTGGATGGAAAATGTGAAACTCACCGAATTCGCTCAGGGTAAAGATACCATGCGTCGGTTGAGAAACCATTGTTCCCGATAAGGGTAATACATTGGAGATGTACAATACATTAACAGTAACGAATGGGGCAAACAGCTCTATAATTATCAGGGTTGCGCAACAGAGGCCAGTGAGCCCATGCGTCAGGTACCGGATATATATGGTGAATATGAATAAATGACTAGTTATCAATACCTAAAAGCCTCACAGGCCAGGACCGAAACCGGTTATGAGTTACAACTCCAATGCGAATTCTTGGTTTAGGGACTAAACCGCCAATATGGTTAAGATCCTCTAATCAGAATCCATTGTGTAATGGACCGCGTGGAAGTTAAAACACTTCACGACGGCAGAACATTTAAGCCAAGGTTCAGTGATTGATTACGTGGGCGTAATCCCTTTTAAGGGGGGTAGAGCGCAAAACCACTTAGTGTGTTTTACCGTACAAGTGTACGCGAACTAGGTGTGCATAGCACAAAATGATTGTTATGATGGTTGGCGCGTGTGTTATATAAACATACGCATTTATTTGTGGGTAAATTGTGGTAATTGCGCACAGAAGATGCGAATACCATTGTGGGAAGTGTGTTAGTACAAGTGGAAGGGAGTAAAGAAACTCCCGGGGAACTAAAACCCCGACGGTGCATAAGTACAAACCATGTATTGTATTTTGATAAAAATATATGTATATATACAATGTTGTGATTTATGAGGGGTAAAGACCGACATAGAACCTAGTGAGAATTAAATTCCCTAGGTAACTTGAATTAAGTTGGATTTGGGTGATGATTGATAGACGGAGTTCTATCCCTTGGAGATGTAATGATTATGACTAGAGAGATTCAAAGATAGAAAATGGGATATGCTTGAATTAATTGTTGGTTGAAAATGAAGTGGGAGGTGAAACTTGATTATCATGAGATCAAGGGAAGCCGAACACAAATTGGGGTGGAAAGATAGTTCAACACCGATGCTGATCACATCAGTGTTGGATGATTCTTGAAGCTCCCTATAAGTGATTACAAATAACCATGTTAAGAAAGATACAAGGAGCATAAATGGACTTGGAGTTGTGTGGTGTTTTCAAAAGATTTTCAATTGGTGTTTTAAAAACAATCGATTAATATTTTGAATAAAAGATCTTTATACTTAACCTAGTAAAGAATATTTTTGTAGTACTTGCTCACGAGCTGAGGACGTATGAGCCTTTGTCTTCGGACCGGTGACATGAGAAGTACATATGTTAAAAATTAAGTGAATGTTTTGATCTCCCAAAGGAACGGGGACCAGAAAGTGTCCATCGCGACCGGGTTCTGCGGGATCACATGTATATGTACTCAAAGTGGGATTCGAACCCATGGAGAGATGGAAAAGGTATTTCTGTTTGATATACATGCTATGACATGTTGTTTGGTATGGGTGATAAGGGTTATTTGACTTTGATCTCCTAAAGTGTGTGCTATCAAGACCTATGAGTCTAAATGTGTTGTGCTATCAAGACCTATGAGTCTAAACGTGGTTATGTCACCCAGACCTAAGAGTCTGAGGGATATTGTATGGGTGCAAGTGTGATGAAGGTACCCGGACCATTGAGTCCGAGGTTACCATGTGAATATGATATTTTATGTATAAGGTGGATATGTTGCCCGGACCATTAAGTCCGAGGTTGGATGTGAAAGATGGTTGGTAATGGAAGTTTTATGGCTATAAGTAATTCCCGTATTCTAGTCAAATGATGCAGGGAAAGGTGAACTTCGAGGACGAAGTTCTTTTAAGGGGGGTAGATTGAAATACCCCAAACCTTGGTATGTTGTGTAAACGTTTAACTATGGTATTTAAAGGCTAAAAAGTGCCTCAGGAACATGAATGAACCATTTAAACCATAGTAAAGTGCAATAAAGCACTAAGACACAGTTTGAGCAAAAACATGCTCTAAGGTTGGAGTGAACTTGGTTAGGACCCAAAGAGTCTACCAAGACTTGATAATGTTTAATTATGACTTTATAAGGCTAATTAAGTCCTTAGGAAACTTTGGTAGACAATGAAACCAAACAAAACACAAATAAATACCTTAAGGTCAATAAGAGCAAAAATGTGCTCTAAGCTTGAGATAAATGTGTATAAGGCCTAATGGTCATACCTATGCCTTAATTATATGTTAATGAACATATTAAATCAATTACCAAAGAAAACCAAGCTTGAAAACAAGTTAAAACACAAAATGTGCTTTAAGAAGTCTTAAAGCACGTTTTTGAAAAATTGTCTTGTAAATGAGTTTTGAATGGCTAAATGTCCATCATTACTCTTTGATTAACATGTGTACTATATAGTATCACATTTGGGTGGCTATATCAATGGGAAATCAAAAATTTCACTTCTATGTGCCTTGTTATTGGTGAATAGTGATTTTTATAACTAGTTTGTAACATATAATGTTATAAGTGATTAAGTTGGTCAACAAAGACTATTATACCCTTCTACTAATAAGGGGGCCGGTTTTTGGTAGTAATGAGTCACCAAACATGCTAACTTGTTAAGTAAATAAAGGTGACTCATAGGTTACTATTTGCTTTAAGTTATAAATATCCTTAAAAGCAAAACCAATCTCATTCTCCCTTCCTTCTTCATTTCCCACGGTTGCAAGGCTTCTCCAACCTCCCTTCTTGCTCTCTTTTACGAGCTGCTACAGCAACACCAACATCACCATTGTTTTCCATCTTTGACCACTTGTAAAACCTAGCTCACTTAACCAAATCAAAAACAAACACCACCATTCTTTTCCTCTCATCAAGCTCTTCAATTCTATCCTTTCAAAATCCCAAGAGCTCCATTTCGGTGCCAAGAGGAATCACCATGGGAGGAGCTAGAGCTCACCTTTTTACATATTCTTGTTTTCCTTTGCTTCAAGGTAAGGAAACTCAAAGAAAAATGACATTTCCTTCATGTTTTGTCATGTCCGAAAATCACTCTTAATGGAGTCATTATATTGCCTTGTTCTAGCTTCATTCCAAGCTTTCATGGACTAGGAGGAGTCCTCTCTTGATATATATTCAAGCTCTCTTTCCATTCCAAGGTAAAACAATCATGTTAATACCTTAAGATAATATATGTAACTAGGGTTTACAATGAGATAAAGCTTAAAGCTTATATACTCATTTTAATGTTGGTATATTGTTTAGTTGTTGGCAAGGAACCAAATGCCCTACCGGTTCTACAAGGAAACAAGAAAGAAATTTGTGAGGAAAAGAGGTAAACAAGCTATCTTAGCTTGGTTTAATGCCTTAGGAGGAATAAGCTTATAATGCTTGTTAAAATACCTAAGGAGCCAATGGTGAATGAGCTAGTAAAATGCTCTCAAGGAGTTTATTAAGGGCATATGAAGTTGGGTGTATTTGCAGGTCAAAGGCATTATTATGTGGGAAATTCAGTGTTTAAGGTTTATGCAATTTAAGGGCCTAAGAGCCATGCATTTAAGGGCCTAAGTGCCAAGCAATTTAAAGTTATGCACTATATTGTGATGTAGTGCTTAATGTGTGTGAAGTTTGTGTATAAAATGTGTTTGATGGATTTTAGGTGTTCTTGGATGAAATAAGGTAGAAACCTAAGTGTTGGATGTGGGTATTACTAGAGAAGCTATGGCCAAATTTGGGAAATGTGTAAGAAGTTCTAAATGTTGTAAGTGAGTTTTGGTGAACTAGGAAGGATTAAAGGTGGATGAATGTTTGCTTAAGAGGGAAACAGGTATTAAGGTGTTTAGAGTGATGCAAGGATTTAGGTGTTATCTTGGAAGTTCTAGGAATTCAATGTGTGTTTTGAGGATGTATTTAAGTCTGGAGGAGTTGTTTAAGGTTAGGTAATGTTGATGTTCAAGGAACAAGTGATGTTTAGGTATGATGTGAAAAGGAGATTTAGTTAGTAAGAAAAGAAGTGAGGGATGATGATAAGGTGTAGGGATACACCTTGGTATTTGGTCATTATAGGTGAAATGCCACCTAGAAATCATAAGGAGAAAACATTGTAAGTGTTAGGAATTTTGTGGAGATATAAGTAAAGGTTTAAGGAATTGGGAAAAATAGTTTGTGAGTGTTTAAGAATATTAAGGGTGTGTTTGAAGTGCCAAATGATAGTTAGAACACATTAAGAGGACTTAGGAGAAGTTTGGTGAAGATTTGACAAAGTTTGGGTAAATTTAGGAGGCGACCGACCCAGGGGCCGACCCAGTTTGTGGGTCGGTCGAGCCTCTGTAAAATGTTAGTGAAGTGTTCGGTAATGGACCGACCCAGAAGGTTGGGTCGGACATGGGTCGGTCGGTCAAGTTTCAAAGGAGGGAAAATGTTCGCACATGGACCGACCCAGAATGGTGGGTCGGACGTGGGTCGGACGGGCATGATATAGGGAAGTAAAAGGGGTCTGTAATGGACCGACCCAGCTGTGGGTCGGTCGGGTGGGTCGGTCGGACCAAAAACATGGTTTAAGGTTATGAAATGACATGTGATGATGGGGATTGGTAGGTAATGATGTTATAAGGGTGTTGAGGGCATGTTAGGTGAGTTTTAGTGACAATAAAATGGGCTAAAAGTTGCATTTAAATGTGAGAGTAAAACAAGTTAAAAATGTTAAGTTATTTAACCAAGTGGACGGGGGAAAGTTATAAGCATTAGATTAAACAAACATGTTACCCCAATGTTAATAAAAGAACATGTGATGTCAACAGTTGTTCGAGAATTGCTCGAGGAACATAAGTGGACGTGGTAAAGTGGACTCCGGTGACAGGTATGGTTTTCTTGCAACCTGTGTCCTAACGGATTACACCGGCTTGTATGCAATATGTTTTCTTGAGTGTTTGCCACTTGTAAGATTAAATCATGTAATGAGTTTATAGTAATTCATTTATGTGGCGAATTGGTATCCGATGCCGTTTAACCTCAAATATGTGTTGAACCTTAGCTAACTAAAACTAGGAAACATGAGTGATCGGTATTCGGAGTTGACGGCCGAACCTTGGGAACGTGCTAACCACGGCTATGTGTGAGTTAGTTGGATATTGTTGTGTATGCAAGTGTGTGAACCTCCTTGTGTGCTTAACTCGGTTATGATACCGTATGGTGGGGTTGGGTAGGCTCCATAATGGATCTCTAACCACTTAATATTTAAATGTAGACTAATGGGGGGTGAGGAGTCCGGTCTGTTCCGGCCACGCGTGTGAGGATGGGGGTTCGTGCCATTATAGGTTCGACCCTCTGTGTATGTTATGGTTGTCTTCCCATTGGGTTCCCAACTTTCCCCTTTAGCTTAACCAAAGCTAT
Source organism: Limonium bicolor (assembly GCA_023374045.1). Taxonomy (NCBI): domain Eukaryota; kingdom Viridiplantae; phylum Streptophyta; class Magnoliopsida; order Caryophyllales; family Plumbaginaceae; genus Limonium; species Limonium bicolor. The sequence continues at coordinate 43,316,238 of CM041778.1, forward strand.
ATTACTGACTCACGTCGGGCCACGGGGGCATACTAATGGTTATGTTATTTCAGTGTGCTTGGGATTACTATATCCGACACACCTTGGGTATAAGTTAACCGTTCTATATAACCGGACGGTAACGAGGATGGTAACGAGCTTAACATGGGATTGGTAAAAATCTCTAGGCTCACTGGTATACTAACTATGGTGGAAGGTTCCTTGTGAGAACCGATTTATATGGTGTTATATGATGTTATAATGCTATGCAAATTCCCTTGCTATGCCTTGGTATATATATATATTGGATGTTTTAAATGAATGCAATGTTGTCATGTGTACATCGAAGCAAGAAAGGTTTGTTATGTTTGTTACGTGTGGAATGAGTATGTGAAGGATATGGAATGTGTGGATCATGGAAATGAATCCCAGCTTGTGACAAGAGGCGTTTAAGGATAACCCGATTGATGGGTACACGTCGTTCGTTAAGGAAGTAGCTCCGTTAGAGGAGAGCCACTCTAGGGTTAAGGAATCATTGGATGGTTGTTAAGTGTGGATGTTTTGGTTATAGATTGAGCCCATTGAGGCGAAATATTATGTGTGATATGTTAATGGTTGTATGCATGATTTAAATATAATCAAATGCATGCTAAGACGACAATTAGTCGTGCGTGGCCGGTAGCATGTGGGGCGGGGATTACCATACCAGCAAAGGTGCTGAGCCACTTGGGGCCACCTTTCTCTTCTTTTTCCTATTTCAGGTACAAGAAGTGCTGGAAAGCCGGTTCGAGAGTAGGGGGTAGTCGTTGTACGAGGGTAAACTTTTAAGTGTATGTATACAGTAGGTGTAGTAAGACGAAATTGTTATCGGCAGCAGTTTGTAAATACTCGGTACAGTGGGAATGTATGTATATAATAAATGTTGAATTGGAATGAGGAAGTATTGTGTAGTTGCTCGGGAATCTAGTCCATCAGACGATATAATTGTGTTGTATTGTATTAGCCTTGTTAGCCACGTGGGTGGTTACGGCGTTGTAACACCATTGGAATAAGTAATGTGATGAGTTGAATTTCCGCTGCAGTTTGTGGTTTGTGGTTGTTGTTGGATGGGTGTTTACAAGGATGATATCGTAATTTTTATGGTGAATATGTGGATTTGATGAGATTTATGGTAAGGAATAATAACGAATAAAAGAATTTTAAGAGGAGAAAACCATGGTGCATGTGGGCCGCATTAGGACACATGAATGAGATGATAAATGCGGGCCGCCGCATTAGGACGCTAAGTTTGAGATACTGTGGGCCGCATAGGACACAGTTAGCCCTAGATCTACTCCTTAGTCCTTTGAACTATTGGGGGGTGTGCACACTTAAGGATTTAGTGGCGAGTTGGATTCCCGGCTGCGTGTTGGGGTCCGGGTTACAGCTGCGTGTTGTACCCAAAAGTGAGAAATGTTGTTTTGTCCTGGCTATGCGTTGGGACAAGGAAGATAATTAAATGAAATTGACAACTATATTCTTGAGTTAATAAGAAATCATGGAGTATTCTACCATGTTGATAATTTTATTGTTGTGTGTTAATATTATTGAAATAAATTGTGTGTTGTGTGGTTATCGTTAAAATGGTTTTCAAAAGAGAAAATTTTTTTACAGAGTGAAGTGGTAGCTTACTCAGTTTTTCTGACTTTATCGTGGCCCTTTCTATGTTTGTTTGGATTTCTGCCACAGGTACTGATGAAGTCCTTGGGGTTTGGGAAGGCGACTCCACATAGTCGGATTATTTATAGTTGGATTTTATTTTTGGCTTGATAATTCTATATTTATAAGAAATTATTTTAATAGGCGTTGTATTTACTTTATTAATAATAATAGGTTGTCAGTGAGTTAATTATTTAGGCCTCAGCACTCGTTTAGTTGCGAGTGTGGCAATAATGCCCCGGGTTTAGGTTTTGATTGCGCTGCTTACTAATATTAAACTTGAATTGCAAAAAAAAAATTTGACCAAATAAAAGGTTAGAAAATCCGGGGTGTTACACGGTTAAAAAATTGGCTTGGTCCGGGACTTGGTCCTAGTCCTAACTCCCGGACCAAAGCATGGAGTCTACTCTCGGGTGAAAATACAACCTGGTCCGGGACTTTACATTTACACTAAGTCCCGGACCAATTCATGGTCTTACTCTCGGTTAATAATTCAGGGTGGTCCAGGACTTTGTCCCCAAGCTAGGTCCCGGACCAATACATACAACAGTCTCCCGGGGCATTTTCTTGTGTGGTCCAGTCGGACCCTGCTAAAAAGCGGCTAAATTTAACAGTTTAGATTTCTAATCCAACCCCATTTCTCACCTATTTCTTTTCTAATCATTCCACATGTTTCCAAACATGTTTTAACTCCATAATCATGCCAAAAACCTCCTTAATCCAATGTCCAAACCTATCATTCAATTCTTGATCAATTCTACAATTTTTACTCTCAAATTTCTACACACTATGCACACTAGTGCATTTCCACCCTTTTCGTAACAGTTTACAACTTACCATCAACCATCATGACCATTCCAAGTCCTTCCACTAACATTCTAGGGTGATTAATCAACCAAATCAATCCCCAACAATACCTAGTTAACCCTAGGTCATTCTTCACTCATAACATCTCCTAAACCTCTTAATTTCTACAGAAATTTCACCATGGTTCCTCTACAATTCTAACATGCCCAAATACACTATCTTGTTCACCTAAACCAATCAACTAACCATATCCAATGTTGGACACTACCAGCGCACAATCTCATCCAAAAATTCCATCAATCACAATATAATGCATAATCATAAATTGCTTGGCTCTTAGGCCCTTAAATCACGTAACAACTCACCATTGTCTTAAACATAAACACAATTCTCTCTACTAACAACCAAATACATTTTCCAGCACAATTTTGGTCCATTCACTTAATTACCAATCCTCAATTTCAAAAGCAATCAAGATAGTCATTAAGGTAAGCTATTTACCTTAAGCTTCCAAGTTTCTCTTGCTTCTCTCCTCTTCTCTTTCTTGATTGAAATCGGCCAAGTTGGGCAATGCACTTGCCAACTTCTAAATCAATACCCAATTGGGGGAATTAGGCACTAGACAATACACCTAGACTTATTAATTAAGCTAGGATACAAGCGAAGGTGCTTAAAGTACAAGAATTAGTAATTTACCTTTGAAACCCTAAAATGAGCTTTTGGTCATGAATCCAAGGAGAGCTTTCACTAAGCTTTTATAGCTTGATTCAATGCTCATACAAGGAAAGAAAACAAGGCATTTGAGAAGCCAAAATCGGCCAAGTCAAGAATGAAGGGAAAATGAATTTTGTTCGAGTTTCTTGCTTACCTTGAATCAAATGGAAGATGAACTAGCTCTAGAAAATTTCTTTTTCTTCTCAAATGGGGATATACCCATGGAGGTCAACTTCAAGCTTTTGATATTTTGAAAAGAGAGAAAGGAAGCTCTTGATGAGGGGAACACAAATATATGTTTTGTTTTCCAGTTGTAGCATTGAATTGGCTTGGGCAAGAGGAGAAAGACAAGCAGCCATGAGAGGAGTTTAGAATCGCCAGCAAGGGAAGAAGAAGGAGGGAGGAGCAGGCTGGGAGAGAAGGAAAATGTAAGAGAGTGGGAGAAATGAGAGTGAGAGGAGAGAAAGAGAGAGCAAAAAGTAACGTATGTATGTTTTCTACCTTTTTTGTTTTCTTCTTTTCTCTTCTATTATTAAGCTAGTTTATTACTTGAGAGAGGGGTGCTGAACCACTCTAAAAGCTGGACCCCTTATAGTTAGTGAGGGAGGGGCGTTTTCGTCTTTTTGCAAGAAACACTCGTTAAATTCCCGGTTTGGCACTATTCACTAACCGGGCTCATTTTCCAGATTTTTCTTGTTTATTTAAATTTAATAGTTCTTAGACCTTCATTAAGGTTTAATTATAGTTATATGATCAACTATAACTTTTACAAGTCCATTTAACAACTTAAAGTCACGTTTCCGGGTTTTCTCAAAAAATGTGCTTTAGGACTTCATTTGCGTTTTTAATCCACTATATGGGTCCATTTTCGGGAATTGTTCCCACATGTTCTTAGTGTAATACTAAGCCCTAGGAATCCATCTAGGACCCTAGTCGAGGTCATATACCTTCTATAGTTGCTTAACGCACGTTTTTACGTTTTGTGCCTTTTAAGCGTTTTCTCTTTTCTTTTAGTTTTACTCTCTTCACCAATGTTCTTTAGGCATCATTAGGCCTCTAAAAAATAATATTTGAATAATTAATCACCATATTTAAGTATGGGGTATTTCACTTACACTCTCTGTTTAAGAAGGCTATATTTCGTTATGCTTCCGCTTTCGTTTCATTATATTGTTTCAAATGTTTTAAGCATACTTCATAGATTAAGTTTGCTATCTGTTGAGCTGTGGTTGCTCAGCCAATTCCACATATATATTCATTGCAGATTGATCGATGTTGGTTCTACTTTTGTTCTGAGGAGTCATAGACTACTTTCTCTTTCGTACTTAGTTTAGTTTCAAACAATGTATTTGACTACTTTGTAGCCTACGAGCCTACATTGTGACTATGGATTTACCTTGGATTTTGGCTTTGTAAACCTTTGAATTCTTTAATGCGAGTATTCGTTTATGGTTTTGGGTGTATGTTTAGTAGCCTTACGTATCTTACGTAGTAAGTGCGTGGCGTTTGGCGGTCTCAAAACTAGCCCGGTTTTGGGGTCGTTACAGTGAAAATACGTGCAAGTTCTTTTGTTACAAATATATTAATACACAATCAATATTGTACTTAAATAATACCCTTAGCCTTTTACGGGGGGTTTTCTTTTGGATGTATAGTTTTATTTTTTGTTATAAAGATTTGAAATTTATATTAAAGCATACACTTCTTTTTAAAAAATAAAACAAAAGTAAAAATACTATAAAATTAACGACACTATGTAGTTAACTAAAATGTAAGCTGATTACATGGCGTTGTTAATTTTATAGTATTTGGATTTTGTGAGCTCTCTTTCACGGCGGGGCAGTCTCTTCGGTTCCTGCCTTTTGGCCTCCCTCTCTGGTATCGATGAAATTTTCCTTCACCACCACACACTTCTTTCCTTGTCAAGAAAACAAGCCCATTTTTTAACTTGTCGTGTTAATGACATAGGAAATGATAGCTTAGGTTTTTCTCAACTTTCATTTGGCCGCTCTGTCTCCCTTCCTTCCCCATGTACATGGAAAATTTCCTATATCTCCCCCTCTCTTTGCATGCTTACAATCCTACCATTAAGCATTCTCGAGTTTGTCAACTTAGGACCTCTTCCTCTTCTCACTCCCTGTTCTCTCTGCCCGACCTCAAAATGCTTCACATCAACTTTTTCTTCTTCTTGTTCCTCATCAGCTTTGGGTTCACACTCCTTTGTATCCTCGCAAGCAACACTCTAAAGTTCATCATGCATCCCTTTGACAACTGTGGAATCTCCCTCATTCCTGATTATTGCCTTGTTGGGAAGCTTTTTACCCATCTCCCATGGTCTTACAGTTGCGTTAGCGCCATGCTTCGCTACCTCTGGTCCCTGTTTGGCAACTTCACATTCTGTAGATTTTCCTCTCACTTGTATATTATTGAATTTGACTCTATTGTGGCTACGTGTGTCGTGCTGGTTAGAGGCCCATGGCTTATCAATGATCGCCTCTTCGCACTTCAACAGCTAGATCCTTGCCTAACCATTGAAGATCATGTCTTCAAGTGGGTGCCTTTTTGGCTCCAAAATTTTCAAGTTCCTTGATCCTATTGCAATCTTTCCTTCGTGAAAATGGATGCTGCCAAGATTTGACAATTCATTGGACTCATGGAAGATACAGTCGTTGTCAGCCACAACTTTCTTCGCCTCAAGGTCCTTAATATCCACCTCCTGATCTTATAATCTCCATCGATCAACTACAATGGTATAGACTTCATCTTCACCATCGCATATGATGATATGCTAACTGTTTATATGAGTTGTGGTCGTTTTCTGCATGTCTCAGAAGTTTGCCTTTTCAAGCAAGTTCCTGGCTATGATGAGCTATTTTACGGTATGTGGCTGAGCTCAAACATCTACTTGGATCGCTTCCGTGAAAGAGCCACTCTTTTTGGCCAGATGTGCATGTATTGTACTATCCTATTGGTCTTTGACCTTTTGTAACACCCCAACCGCTAATCCTTCCATTATCCTCTAATCCTTCCCATAATTACCTTACTCGCAGCGGAATACTTACCTACTCCCGGGGGTGATACAATGCCGTTAACCATCCAAGGTTAACAAGGCTACTACTACTTACCGTATCAGTCTGACGATTAGAATGAAATACATACATACTACTTACTTTACAATTACCAAAACTTACTTACATTTGATTACGAGTATACCGAATATATGAATTAATTCCAACATACTTCCCAAAAATGAAGAGTTTGTACATCCTCTCCTTCTATTCAATCAAGAATTCAATATCCAAAAAGGAGTACACATGGTACACCGGCTACTCAAAAGGGCCTAGACCGTGTACAATCGGTACACCATCACAATCCTACTAAACTACATCAAAAGAATTGCATCCAGTCCTTACTCTACCGTCACGCCTCGCGGGTACCTGTGGAGTAAAAACATTCCCCCTAGGGGGTCAGCTTACGCTGCATATGATAACCGCATACCCCGCGTACTAGCGAGGGTACGCCAACTATTTGGTCGAGTACATGCGGTTCGTTTCATTCATACATACATACATGCTTTATACAATACAATACAATACATTCATTTTACCAAGCATACATACATACAATACATACAAGGAATACAATACAAGTCATTCATTCATACTTACCATACTCACCGCGTCACGGAGATACAATTCTCCAATACATACAAAGGTCTTGTTAGCCTTATTACACACCCGGGTTAATCGGGTGTTCAATACTTTTACTCCGGTCAATGACTTACAATAGTCAAGACCAATACAATACAATACTTCTTACATACTTTACTTCCAGTTAAGTCGGTATGACCTCCGGGCAGGGATTACTACATCCCACCACCGGGCTTTAGGGTGGCCCACTAATCCAGGATGCTACCCATTCAAGGGATTTGGTCCAAGGAAAAGATTATAGCCAGGATTCGGTTCCAACCTCTTGTGGTTCCTTATCCTCACGCGTGGCCGAAACTATATCGGGCTTCTACTCATTCCATTTTTACTCAATACTCATGTTAGGAGTTAGGTTGTTAGGAATTAGTAGAAGTCCATACATACATACATACACAAGTACTCATACTTACACATACTCTTCATTTCCATTCATTCATTTCATGAATTATACAAACTAAATGTTCAAGAGCATAAAACAAGAACAATATAGTTCAAACACAATTAAGTGCAATATAAGTCCGATTCGTGCATTTATCTTATTGGTGATCACATAAGCACACAAATCGGGGTAACCAAGTTAGGATACAGGGCATGAGGAAATCATACCGTTCACCGTCGAATACGTTCTACCGGTTCCCTTGGAGATCACTATTTGATTCCTATACATACATGAAGTAGTATGATCAATGATCTATTATTGATCTAATTTACTCCTTCATTGATACTTTCAATGTATACTTACTACTTCTTTACATTCATACTTGGTTATAAAACCATTCTTTTCTTTACTACCTCATAAACTTGTTTTCTTACAACTTACTTACTTCCTTACCATTATTACTTCATCAATGGTGTATTACTACATATATGCATGTAGGTATATAGGCATATATATGTATATATGATTACTATAGTCATATAATTAGAACATTTTTTTTTGTAAGTGTTTGGGCCGTCCGACCCGCCGTCCGACCCAACCCTGGGTCGGACCATTCCAGTAGGTTTTCGTCCTCTGAAATTACTCCCGTCCGACCCAGCACTATTCCGTCCGACCCATACCCTCTGGGTCGGACCATTCCAGAAAGTTTCGATTTGTCATCCAAGCCATGTCCGACCCACGTCCGACCCAACCTCTGGGTCGGACGAAGTCAGAAACTTCGGAAGAAAATTTTTGCCCGTCCGACCCACGTCCGACTCACGGCCCTGGGTCGGACCATTCCAGAAAGATTTCTTGTCGATTATCAAGGCCCGTCCGACCCACGTCCGACTCACGGCTCTGGGTCGGACGGTTCCAGAATGAATTACCGGTGTTTTCTCAAGGCCCGTCCGACCCACGTCCGACTCACGGCTCTGGGTCGGACGGTTCCAGAAAGTTTATTTTCGTTTGTTCAGGCCCTGTCCGACCCAGCGTCCGATCCAGCTGTGGGTCGGACAGTAGCAGAACTTTGCTACAGGCCTTGTTTTCTTTCCCAATTTCACCCATTGCTTCCCTATTCTTCCTACATGTATCCTAACATGTTTTAGTACTATTTTAACACTCTAAATCACCTTAGTTCATCCATTAAACTTACTACTCAATCCTTACACATCTTACACTCATTTCCTCATTCTTCCCTCAACACCAACACTAGCCCTTACTCTTCTAATGCTACAGATTTTTAATTTCCTCTTTAAGCTACAGATTTTCACTCAATCTTCTCATTCCATTACTCTCCCAACTAATGTCATTCTTAGCACCCAAAATACATTACTCACATCCTAGTTCCATTCCCTTCACACACTTCTCTCAAAATCTGTTGCAAACTACAAAAACACTCCTCTTAACTCTCCAAATACTTCCTCTTCTTAAACATCTTAAGTCCTCCCCTTTCTACACAAATTTTGACATGGTCTCCCCTATAATTCTTACTTTCTCCACACATTAATTCAGCTCACAATTCCCATTCTCACAACCTGTTTATACAATACCCTATACTCACCATTTTAACACCACCACACACATCAAAATTCCTGCACACATACACATACTACCCAATGGTTTTCCCAAGCTTTTAAACTTCATTTAAAAACTTCAAAACTGTTACAACTTCATTATTCATCATACTACAATATTCTCATTACTCATTACTCAATTCACTACTCATTCTACTACTCCAACAACTGCTACACTACACAATACAAACTAGCTCAAGGTAATAGGCTTTACCTTGTTTTGCTAGTTTTCTTTTATTTCTTTTCCTTCTCTTCCTTTCTTCTCTTTGTTCTCGGTCCCAATGGGGTTCCCACACACAAAGTGCTACAGCACATAATACATACACCATACCATTTAGCATCAATTTTATACTAACCCTAGAATTTAAGTTTTAGGGTTTAGGAAAGAGTGTTACCTTCCAATGAGTAGATGGAGTTCTTGACTAGTGAAAGAACAAGATTCCTAGCCCACAAGAGAAGCCAAATCGGCTGGAGCAACAAGGGAGAAAGCATTCAAAAACTGAAAATTCTTAAAATGCTAATGAGAGCTAGGAATGATGGATTTTCGAAATTCTTTTTACCTCAAGATGAAGAGGAGGTGAAGGTGCTTCTAATGGTGGACTTGAATCTTCAAATGGGGAACACTCATAAAATCGAAAATGGAGCTTTTAGATTTTTGAAGGGAGGAAAGTGTTCTCCTTTGCAAGAGGATTCCAATGGTATAATTTTTGTTGAGTTTGGAGAAGGTTTGAGTGGTCAAAGAGAGGAGAGAAGGTGAGAGCTGTAGGGGGCTCACAAAATCGCCATTTACAAGCTTGAGGAAGAAGAGAGAGTGCAGGCTGGGGGAGCAAATCGTGAGAGAGGGCTGAATGGTGAGGTGAGAGAATTTGTTTTTGCTTTTTACTTATTCTTTTGTCCTTTAGTGCATTAGGAATAATAAAGAGAGGGGGAGGGCTAATAAATCGGCCCACCACACTCAACCTACAGATTTTTCACTTTATTTACAAAGTGGACACACTAAGTTTCTTTAATTGCATTCTCACCCCACAACTCACCGGTTGTTACAGTTTTTACTAACCGGTACCCGTTTTCCGGAATTTTCTCATTTAATTAATTTTATTGGTTCTAAAGCTCCGCTAATATTTATTAGTGACTATTTAGTTGACCAAAATTGTTACGAGTCTATTTGACCCGCTTAAAGTCACGTTTTCCCAGTTTCCTCGAAAAACGCGCTTTAAGGTTCGTTTATGCTTTTAACCCATTTTAAAGGTCCGTTTTCTTCGGGATTTGTTCCCTAGTATTTATTTTAGTGTAATTAAGCCTTTAAAAGTATAATTAGCCTAATTAATCACTATTTTTAATTACGGGGTATTTCATTGGGGCCACCCCATCAAAGCTTTGAGGCAAGGAATGAGTTGTAGAGCAACGACCTTTGCCACCAGGATGGTTCCGGTTCTCGACTTGGACTTTTCCTCACTTCACGCAAACGAGCCATTGATCATGACTACACCACTTCTCCACGGGGAAATGTGTGTGATTCACGTTTCTAAGAAGAAATTAGAGAAGGTAAAAAACCTATGATCTCTTTGGCTCCTGAATCTTCCAAATTGGTAGAGGAGAGTTCCTGACTTCAAACCTCTTATAATCAGGAGCCTCTAAGCTCATCTTAGAGCCGCCAGGGTGGATGATGCAAATTTGCCAACATTGCATGGGATTAGACTCGACCCTTAAAGCTTTTTTTTTTTGTTATCATAGGAGTATTTGTCTTTCAGGGTCCTTTCATTTTCCTAGGTATGTCCAAACTTTTATAACTCATAAACTTGATCCCCTTATGTTTTGGGTTTGCTTGGATTTCGGTCAAAATGTTGCTTCTAGTTGGAAGTGCTCTCGGTTATGTAGTAATTTTGGTTTAGTTGGTTTGACTCGGGTTGCTATTAGCCTAGGTTTAAAGATCTTTACATCTTATGTGTTATGGTATGTCCAGGTGTTGTGTGCATCTTTGTACATGATGCGTTCCTTTTACTGGCTGCTAAACAACCTCTCTTTTGGGTTTGGGTTGTCGTCATGTGGCTTTGGATCCTAAGACATTTGGCTCTAGGTGTGTTTGCTCTTAATCAATGAAGGTTATGTTTGTTTCGGGAAAAAACTAGAATTCAAGCTGGATAGATACACATTTTGTGACCTAACTTCCACCCCATCATAATGACCTGTTAGCGAAAATACTGTAAAATATCATTCAAGGTTCTTCCCAAAATCATACTTTAACAATGACAACACATCATCAAACTTTACGCTAGCCCAAACCATCTAAATGTTTAGTTGGCCCTTAAACATCTAAACCTTTGATGATGGATCCACCTAAACTGACACACCAACCATCATAATACATAATTGATCTCTGCACCTCAACGCTTCATAAACCTTTCCAAAAACTAACCTTCAACAACATTGTTTTCTTTCTCTTCCATTTCTGCCAACCTAAACTATCATTCCCAACCAAAAAGTCATTTTGAGGGTGTTTGTTTTGGCGGGGGAAATGAAGTGGAATCAGCCAAGGGGGTGAAGAAGAATGGTGAAGAATTCACTTTGATTTTGCTAGTTGTTTGTTTGTGCAGGAGAATAAAAATGAATAACCGGTCAACGGCCACCGGTTAATGGTCAATGTCAATTGCTAGTCAACATCCACCAGTCATTGGATTGGTCATCGATCAATGACTACATATCACCAGTCAAAGTGCACTAAAAAAGAGAATCTTATTCTCTAGTATAGAGAGGTGGGGCATCAATTTAGAGGGATTTGAGGTTATTTCATTCTCTTTCTCTTTTTCTAAAAATAAAAAAACTAGCTAAATCCTAATTACCCAAAACAAACACCTCTTAGAATTTGTTGTTTCATAACAAAATTCCTCTAGTTTTACTAATCCTAGGAGCATGACCACCAAAGGAATGATGCCCCACCACACCATCTTGTGATTATTGTGTTTAGGGCATAATTTTCTCTTTTGTTAATGAAGCAATTTCTTTTCTTGAAATATAAAAGAAACAAAATAGCCTCCATGTTTCATGGATTATCATAAGATGTATAAGAAATTTCTAATGATAAGAGCAATGTTAAAGTGCACAAAAAGATAATCAAGTGCGGAAATACATAGATTAAAAAAAATAAACACATTTTAAAAAAAAACACCCCTAATTATTTATAATTTAATGTATGTCCCCTCAATTTTTATTTCTGGCTTCGCCTCTCGAAATACATACATTACATATCTAGAAGCTCCTCATTTGTCATCAAGGATGGAAAACTGATCTTCTTAGAGCCGAAAAACCATAAAAGATTCAATAAGGGACAAAACAAAACTTAAAAGCAACGTCTAACTTGGAAATAACGTTGAAAGGGCGTAAAGTTATTTCCTTGATTGTCTTAATTATAAATGTCAAGTCTTTATTCCAATGGATAGAGCCAATTTTTAGGTTGGAATTCCCACGCGTACATAGAAGACTGATAGCACCCTAAACTTTCCTACCCAAACAGCACATTCATCTTTCGTTCCCGTTCACATGTTTTTTCAACTATTTATTGAAGTTCACACGATAAACTTGGAAACTCTAGGAAGTGCAATCTACGCATGTCGATTGCAATTGCACCATTGCAACAAAAAGTCTCCATAGACTTTGTTGACGTTGGTTTTGATACATTTGTGTTTTATTTTTTTAAAGCATATTGAGATTTATTATTGGGATTTCAACTAAATTCTACACGTTTTTCAACAAAAAATTCTACATGATTTAACGCATAATATCATAAATTTTAGAAACTTAGAAATAATCAAAATAAAAATAGCTATAAACATGTCAAGGTGAACAATATAAATATTTTAACTCCTAAAAAACCATAGAAACAGTTTTAAGCGATAGACCAAGCAAGCTAGCGGGATTGAACCATTGTTCTCTCTACTAAATTCAGTTCCAATCACCACTGAACCAACGAGGCATTGATAGATAAGACATTTTTTGATTGATTCATAATTAAGGCAAGAGTTATTTATCCTTATTTGGGAGAGAAATAATATTTGGATTTTGTTCATTTTGGTACATTTAGCAATTTGTTTTGATAATTTTAGAACTACTTTATATGGGGTAATATATCAGAGAAAAATATTAACAAAACTAAATGAAAAATATCATCAAATAGTATGATATATAATATATATATCATTAAACGTGACACAAATATATTAAGATAAACAAGTCATAATTGATTGATCGACTATATAAGATTGCTACGGTCAACATTATGGATTTTTTAGGGCAAGCTGAATATTATCAAAAATGACAACTTTTACATTGTTCTGAAAGATGAAATCAAACAAGCACAACTTATTACTTTCTTTGTTGACATCAAATAGGGTGAGATATAGAGTCACCATTGTTGAAACAAGTCACAAATAATCAAAATTCTAAAATAGCCTCGAATCCACACCTGTTGATTAGAACGCAACAATTGATAACAAGAGAAAGATGATGGAGTATAATACTTGGGAATTTTTTATAATCAGTTCATTGATAATTCGATTAGTTGATATCACTTAGCTATGTAGACGGTTAGTTAAACTTATTAAATATAATAGGTCATTAAGAAACAATTAATAGGGACAGATTAGTCGTATATTTAGTGTAGTCACGGAAATCTTATGTATTTTTCTGATAATCAGTTTGAAATATAGTAAGATGTAGCTTTACCAGTTTTGATTCAGTTCTAAACAGGTTGATTGTCAGTTTTGTACAGTTTTACCGGTTTTTGTAACTATCAACGATTAATGATACAGTATTATTGGTTTCGTACTAAATTATTTTTTCTTAAATTAATAGTAGTGCTTAACTTATTTTTTTGGTTAATCGTGTCCTACAAAATTAATAATAAGAATCTAGGTAAACCCAGTTATCTAAACAAATTGGCAAATTGAATTTATTGTTCATTTTACTTTTTAAATTTCGATTAGACGATTCCGATTTTGATCAACACCCCTAATATTAAGAACAATAAACGTTCTAAACCTTAAGTTGCACTAGAAAAGACTGTCCTATTGACTTAGCGCTGTCATAATAGTTTAACCGTCTTGTATGGTTAGTCGGTTGTGGGTATTCGATTTTCTATAATTGAATTTCATTAACCATTCTTAATATCGACTTGAATAACTTTATCTTGATTTTCTAAAATTTGATTTCATTACCGTTTAACTTTTAGTTTAGTTCAGTTCAATTTTAAGTTAACCATATAATCGAATTTTTTAAATCCATGTTCATATATACCTTTAATACCATTAGACATGGTGTATGTTTATACATGCGTTTTTTAACAATCGATTAATTGTGATTGATCATATGATCAGTCGATTTGAAAAATCATTACTACAACTAATCATTTTCACAATTCAATAAACTGAACAACAAAAGTTAGTACAATTAACAAGGAAAAAAATACCCATCATTCTTGGCTACAAGTATATTGTAGCTATCTTTGACTACATTATTCTTGGCTACAAGTATATTGTGGCTATCTTTGACTACATTAAAAATTGTACAATTAGTATAGTATAAAAGTATAAGCTTTGTAAGCTTATTGTTTAGTTTAAGAAATTAATATGTAATTTTTGTATAACATTATATAAATATATATATATATATATATATAGTAGCCATCTATATCTAAACAATTAAACTGTTTAACACAGACACGCAATGTCACGCCCTAAACGACATCAATTCTGTTCTGAATTGAATCTGTCAATAATGGGCTGCTTCACATGCGGTGTCAATTATGGTTTTCTCTGGTTTCTTGTTGTTATGTAAGCTTAAGCATCTTTACAGATCGATCCCAAAATGTACATAGTAGTACATTATAACAAGTCAAATTCCAGCCACGACAAATCACTAGATTAATATTAAATACCTGCTTCGAGATTGAACAAGTGGGTGAAAGACCCACGAGAATTCTGAGGGAGTACTTTTACCAAAGATCAAGATGCCTTCGATTCTAGTGTTAACATTATATTACATATAATCAGGCTGCTCAAAATGTCTCATACAGTTCAGATGTTTCTTTCTCCATTTCCGACTCTTCTTTCTCCAGTTCACCTATGGTTTAATGTACAATATAAGTTCTCAAGGCACAACCACACCAAAAACAGGTTGCACATATATATTCACCAATCACACCTCGCGAATTCCACCTACCATTTTCCACTAAAATATAGCTCCCCACTCCCCAGTACCATTTCCCCCTTCGCCGCTACTAATCTTTTTTACACCAAGGGAACTGTTTCTGCTTCCTTTCAAATGTACAATTCCTGCCTATTATCTGACATCAAACCATAAATCTCGCTCAGATCACAAATCTGTTACCTAGAGATCCAGTCCAGCCAGATCGGTACCTGAAGCTATAATACAAATGAAGAACCAGGCAATGATCTCTCTAACTAGTTTCCTTCTGATCACTACTCTCACCCTGGAATGTAGAGCTGCTCCCACCACCAGTATTATCATTCTCATCTTTCTCCCCACTAGATTGGGGTCCGCCAGCCTGTCCGATGTCGATTTCCTTCCCCTCTCCATCTCCGCAATCTGACCCTGAGCTGTTCTCCAACTCCTTATCCGGGCACTCAATCTGCAAACATTCAGCTGGTGGGCTCACGACGCAGTTGTTGCCTTGACAACTCTCTGACTCATTGCTCCTTGCTGATGAAGTGGTCGACGACACCTCTCCCCTCTTCACCATCTTCAAAACAATCCCATCCTGGGTCCTCTCCGGCTGCAAAAAGTCTCCTTCAGATACCACAATACTTGAAGAACTTGCCGGTGGATGCATTCTCACACTCATCAAATACCTGTTGTGCTCAAACTCACTCATCTCTGAGCTGTGATCTGGTGTGGGTATCCTTGGGCTGACCAGTCCATTGTTCTGCGTTTGCTCTGTCACCCCCAGCATCACACTTGAGTTGAGTTGATGACTAGCCAGCCCTCTGCTAGGCGACGACTCCACAGGGCCCATACCATCCAAGCTCCGCATGAAGTCCTCAAACTTGGCAGCAGAGGACGTCCTCATGAGTGGTCCACCAGACCTAGTCCAAGTACTATGAGGCTCAATGCTGTCAGATTCACTGTCACTCCCGTCATGAACACCCCTGCTGCTGAGGGCATAACCCCGCCCAGTAGGTGACACCATTCCGTGCAGATGGTTCAAGTGGTTGCTCAAGTAGGCTGCTTCAGCGAGGAGATCTTCATCCATGGATCCCACGGAGTTCTCTCTGGCGATGCAGTTCCAAGAGGGTATGCGCCTCGAGGCATTGAACCGATTGGTGGAGGCCAGGCTATGAGGAGTGTTAGTGGTGTTGGTGGTATTGGCTGCTGCTGCAGCACGGGCTGCAGTTCTCCTCAGTCGACGCATGTGGTTGAGTAAGGCCACACACTCATCTAGGGCAAGCTCTATGGCACAGTTGGCTTTGATGGCTGACAGCTTTTCCCATGTACAGCGCCTACCCTGGTTCGCGGCCTTTTGGAGCTCACCATATGAAGGGTTCTGTATAATCTTTGAATACTAGAAATTCAAAGAATAAGAGAACCCGGTAAGCTGACAGTATAGAAGACATAACTGTCTACATTCATAGCAGACAGGTAACAGATAACTAAGTTGGTATGCCCAGTCAAAGACCTTGCTGTTGTCTCAAATCAGGGTCAAGCCAGGAACAAATTCTAAATACAACACGAGTCTAACCCAGATAATAACACATGTGACTAACAGGCCTTGATAATACAGTTCGTGGACAACATCTCATTGAAAACCAAAGGCAAAAATGCACAATTTGATAAGGCAGAGAACCTCTCGTTAAAGAATATATATGTTGAACAAAAGTTATGCCTTTCCCATTGGAAGTGAAGTCATTTAAATCATAATGTAACCTATCCTGAATGAGAGCTAGATGAAAAAGGATCAGAACTCGGTGAGCTAGGATACAAACCATCTTACATCTAGTATTTGTCTCCTAACCAATAACATGTCAATTAAGAATCATAACAAAAGAAAAGTAAAAAAGCACACAGTGTAGTTTCTTGAAAATAGTTTTAGATGACTGCATACCTGAGCAAGTGTGGCCGGCATCACCATAGTGACATCACCTTCCCACTCTTGAGCAAACAGCTTAGGAAGCCCACGCCATGGGAAACCTAATGCCAATATCTGGTTGCACCTGTGCTTCACTTCCATCTCAGCTACTTCCGCAAGCTGTAAGATTAGGACAAATATTCAAAACCATTTTGTTTCTATAAATGATCCAACTGAACCTCACAAGGAAAAGACTTTAAACAAAATATTAACTAATCAATGCAATCACACACCTTGGCAGCAAAGTTGCCTCCAAAAGCCCGAACAAAGGCTTTAAGCCTTAGGAACGGTGCGATATGGGGGTTCGCCTGGCTAACAATGAAATGGTTGACATTGAACAGCTCCTTCAACTGCATCATTGGCAAATCACTCTCCAAGCTCCCATCTCTCCACCTTCGAGCAGGACTTGTCCCCTCTTCAGGGCCAAGATGGAAAGGGGCGTGATAAGGCACAATGTTGCCGGATCTATCCTTAGCCATGAGTTCTTGAGCCTCAAAGAGGCCAGGGAATGCACAAGAAGCTGTCACGGCACTCCAAATCACAACATTTGGTGAGGTGAGGTAGTTAAGACATCGAGGCGGCTCGTGCTTCCTAGGTGAGCAAACTGTTATCCCAAGAATTCGACCGGTCATATCATAAGCCTCTTGGAAAGTCAAATTACTTGTAAGATTCCTCAACATCATCTGCAGCTGCCTAATCTCATGAACAGCTCCAAAAGTCATCACCCTCTTGAACACTGTAAAAATCCCACCCATCTGGCCAAAGAACTTTAATGAGTGCCATGAATCCTCAAAGAAATTCTGAAGCTCAGGCCATGGCTTTGTGGCAACAACAGCACACATTATGGACCCTACACTTGAGCCAGCAATAATTCTAGGGAGGAGTTTGTGCTCCACCAGTGTTTTAACCACACAAACATGAAAGGCTCCAAGTGATGCCCCTCCACTCAAAAGCAGTGCTGTCCTACCAAAAGCATGCCTTGTCTCGTGCATAAATGAAAGCTTCTCCTCTAACTGAAGCTCTTCAGAATCTGAATCACACACCATCCTCAGCTGAGTGGTAACCTCATCGATGTAGTCCTTTATAAGCCTGGGCACTTGAAGTCTGCTATTGTGAAGCTCTGGGTTACACATATTACCCAAGTTTCTAATCAGATCAGCCCTCATGCAAAAGATGATATCTCTTAGAGAACCTTCTTGCCTACGATGCCTCAGCTCTTGAAGCTTATTCCTCACCAGTTCCTCATCATAGAAAACTCCTTCGTGCATTCTTGGGGTCTCTTTCTCCAACATTTTGGCAGCATGAGCCCACTCTTCGTAAGTCAAAGCAGTTGTCATCAGGTTCCTCCAGAACTTTCTTCTATAAGCCAACTCTGCCCTTGTCTTTACATTGGTATACCGTTTCAAAAAATAAACTGTCAGGGAAACAATGGCTAACATCCCGAATGGGGTTTGAGGATTGAGCCAGGAGAGCACCGGCGCTAAGATTGGTGCTAGGGAAGCTCTACATCTCTGGATGAACCGCAACAATGCATCAAATAGTTGGCGCCTCAAATGTCTAGCGGACTTGCAGAATAGTATTCTGAAGGCAATAATCCGACCAACAATAGAAGAGGGTCCAACAGAAAAAAGATCAAGATCCACCTCATTGTCTATGTCCATGTCTCGATTAAGGTATACGGGACCGGAGGATCAGGCCGATGATTCCAATTTCTTACAGCCAGAAGATAAGAACTGAATGTATAGCTGCAAAAATAGACTATTTTCGCTCACCCAATCGTTTTGGGGTTGGCTGACTCCTTCAAAAAAAAAAAAAGACCCAGAAGACTAAGGACGATGGCGAGGAGAACCCACAAACAATGTTTTGACCCAGGAAGCAAGCGATTCTTCTTTTTCTGGGTCTTCAGCAATAATTCTACAGAGAAAAGCAAAAGATAATAATTGAAATGTTTTTCTTAGCTAATCAATCAAAAATCTCAGCTAATTCAGCAAACAAGACATCCCCGCCGATAAAATAGAAGCGACGATTCCGAAATACCAACCTGGGGATTACGTTGGAGGGTTTTCTTCGCCAAAATCCACGGAGAATCCAACCCACGATACGGAAGGGGAAGAAAGAAAGCGAATTTGCTTGAGAGAGTGGAAGGAAAAATGGAATCGAATCCAGCCTCGGCGAGATCTCAGGGAGAAACTGAATTTTGGGAAAAGTAACAGAGTATCCAGAAATTGATACAACTCCGATGAATCGGGGGCGGGGAGCCGAAGATGTAGGGGGGAAGAATATAATTATACAAAAGCGCGAGGAGCTGAATAATCAATTTGGCATGGGAAGGGAAGAGAGATACTACTCAAAAAAGAACACTTACGTATAGTAGTATTAAATTAACTGAACCGTTTATTTTGCTTATCGGGGTTGGCGAAGAGGATAAGCAATGCGGACGTGGTGTTGACGGTCACCAAGCCAAAATAGTTTTTATATTTTTTGACGTGTTGGTGGCCAAAAAAGGGAGAGATCCTGAAATAGGGCTTGGCTTGAGACCTGGTCTCACAAGCAATCCAGATTTTTCTGGATGCATTCCCATTGGTGGAATGCTTTTTTTTATTATATAAATGATTAGTTATTTTAATTATTTGTTAATGATTAGTGTATTGGAAAACTAAAAAGGTATTTCTGTCATAACTTTTTTACTATATTTAAATGTCTTCACGTTTTTCAATAATATAGAAGTAATGATTATAGGGTAGTTTAATAGTCACAGGATATTTAGTATATGACTGTAAAGGAAGTTAGTAATTCAACATATTGTTATATGTACTTGATATACTATTGATTTAGTATTTCAGTGTATACGTATTGGGAAACTAAAAAGCTATTTTTGACATTAAAAAATTTCACGTTTTTCAATATCGCAGAAGAAATAATAATGTGGTAGTTTAACAGTCACCCGATATCTGGTATATGAGTGTAGAACATGTTAGTGTTTAAAGATATTGTTATGAGTACTTGAACTATTACTGATTTAGTATTTGATTGTGTATGTTTTAAGAAATTAAAAATGTATTTTTGTTATAATTTTTTAATATATTTACATCTTTCACGTTTTTCAATGTTGCAGAGTAATAATTATGGGGTAGTTTAATAGTCAAGTGATATCTAGTATATGAGCGTAGAAGACGTTAGTACTTGAATATATTGTTATAAGTACTTGATATACTACTGATTTAGTATTTGATTGTGTATGTTTTAAGAAATTAAAAATGTATTTTTGTTATAATTTTTTAATATATCTACATCTTTCACGTTTTTCAATGTTGCAGAGTAATAATTATGGGGTAGTTTAATAGTCAAGTGATATCTAGTATATGAGCGTAGAAGACGTTAGTACTTGAATATATTGTTATAAGTACTTGATATACTACTGATTTAGTATTTGATTGTGTATGTTTTAAGAAATTAAAAATGTATTTTGTTATAATTTTTTAATATATTTACATCTTTCACGTTTTTCAATGTTGCAGAGTAATAATTATGGGGTAGTTTAATAGTCAAGTGATATCTAGTATATGAGCGTAGAAGACGTTAGTACTTGAATATATTGTTATAAGTACTTGATATACTACTGATTTAGTATTTGATTGTGTATTGAAAAATTAAAAATGTATTTTGTTATAATTTTTTAATATATTTACATCTTTTCACGTTTTTCAATGTTGCAGAGTAATAATTATGGGGTAGTTTAATAGTCAAGTGATATCTAGTATATGAGCGTAGAAGACGTTAGTACTTGAATATATTGTTATAAGTACTTGATATACTACTGATTTAGTATTTGATTGTGTATGTTTTAAGAAATTAAAAATGTATTTTTGTTATAATTTTTTAATATATTTTACATCTTTCACGTTTTTCAATGTTGCAGAGTAATAATTATGGGGTAGTTTAATAGTCAAGTGATATCTAGTATATGAGCGTAGAAGACGTTAGTACTTGAATATATTGTTATAAGTACTTGATATACTACTGATTTAGTATTTGATTGTGTATGTTTTGAAAAATTAAAAATGTATTTTTGTTATAATTTTTTAATATATTTACATCTTTTCACGTTTTTCAATGTTGCAGAGTAATAATTATGGGGTACTTTAATACTTCTCATATCTGTTATATGATTATAAGTGTACATGGTAATTTAAGTAGAACTCACTTAGTATTTGAAACGAATAGTAGTATTAATGTTTAACCAGTAAATGAATTTAACACACTAGTATTCGAGTAAGGCTTTTTACAGTATACGTATAACAATAGAGTCGGTATTTCTTCATTTACCACTGGACATAAAAACTGAACTGAGGAATGGGTAGATGAATAGTCAAAACGAAAATAAACATGATATATATATGTTTCTCACATGGCATACCAGAATTACTTAATACTACTTAACTTCTTCTTCCTCATTCCACTTCACCACCATTTTCACATGATATGGTATTTTTCCCGATTCTTGGTTAGTAATTCCAATACAGTACGGTCATGGATGGTTAGTAATGGACCAAATCCAGCTTTTTCTATAGCTTGTTCCTTAAGCAACCTCATAGGATCACTCTTCAATCCCTGGAGTAAATCAATGAGGCGGGCAGTTGAACCTCGACAAGTTGACATAAATAGCTTCGGGTCATTTTCTTGTGCCAACTGTTACAAAAAACGATTGAATATCAGAAAAAGCATTATAATTAGTAACATACATGTAATATTCGTATACTTAATCTGGGAGAATTCGTATACTTGACACTATCACGTTGGTATACTTGATTTATAAATATTCATGTACTTAACACTATCACATCTGTATACTTGATCTGTAAACGGTCCTATACTTCACACTATTACATTCGTATACTTAATTTGTAACCATCTGTATACTTCACACTATCACATCCGTATACTTCGCACTATTACATTCGTATACTTAATTTGAGGGAATTCGTATACTTAACACTATCAAATTCATATACTTAATATGTAAATATTCTTATACTTAACTATCACATTGGTATACTTGATTTGTAAATATTCGTATACTTAACACTCTCACATCCGTATACTTAATTTGTAAAAATTCTTACTTAACACTATCACATTGGTATACTTGATTTGTAAAAATTCGTATACTTAACACTGTGACATCCGTATACTTAATCTGTAAAGTTTCGTTTACTTCGCTCTATTACATTCGTATACTTAATTTATAACCATCTGTATACTAAACACTATCACATTCGTATACTTCACACTATTACAGTCGCATACTTAATTTGTGGTAATTCATATACCTAACACTATCACATTGATATACTTAATATGTAAAAAGTTCGTATACTTACTATGTACATATTCTTATACTTAACATTATCACATTTTGTCAGAAAGTGGAGGAACTGCTAAGAATAATAGACCTATTTATTTTTGTCATACCGTCAACAACACACTACCAGATGATCAGATGTATAGGGACCATGTGATGTGGGATCAGATAAAACCAAACAATAAGATCAAATAAATTACGCAGAGTTTCGTCCTCAAAGCTCTACAAGGCAGCTAATCGAATCCACAGACTTGATTTATCAAACACTTTTTTTTTACAGATACATATACTTAATATACAATCATTATAATACCTTATTTTTGTTGGACGAAGCCTAACTTGCTGTATTACCCACTATATAGTACACAAAAAAAAACTTACCGTTGTCTTCCTTTTGGATTTGGCTTTTGCAATGTGTTGATCCAACTCCATTCTCACTTTCTGGAGTGCTGGGGATGCCGATTGTGTGTGGTTTCTGTTGTCGCTATGAAGCCCGTCGAAAGAACTCTCAGCATTACCCCCAAATTCACGCCTGAACGACAGGAGAAGCAAACAGCATAATGGTGAATTTTCATATACCTCTTGTCGATTGAATGGGACAGGAGAAAGTGGTTGTGGGTAGTTAACCCAGATTTTGAACAGAACGGCGAATTTCCATATCCCTTTTGGAAGGAGAGAGAAAAACAGGGAATCAAACAAAAGAATGGAAAATTTTCATATACCTCTGCTTCTTCGATGGAATGAGACAGGAGAAAGTGGTGGTGGGTAATTAACCTAGATTTTGAAACCATCGGCGAATTTCCATCACTTTTGGAAGGAGAGAGACAAACAAGGGAGCATATGATCTTCGCACAACGAACACCGATGACTGATGGCAGGGTAAACCGGCGGCCTGGTAGGCAAGCAGGCTATGATCAGTGTCAATTGAGGAGGACACGAATGTCGACGGCGCAAAAGAGAGATTCCCGGAGCCGGAGAGACGCGATGAAAGTATATGAATTTTGAAAGTATATGTCGTGGAGCACAGTGGCGTAAGCACAGTGGTGTATGGTAGAAGTTGCAGAAAGTATATGAATTATGTGTTGGTTGGTGAATTAATTTGAGAGGGAGTGGTTAATTTCAAAAAAAATTGAGAGAGAATGGAGGTAGAGGATGACTGGCGGGAGGAGGAAGGTAAAAAAGTTGATTTTTAGTACTTTTGGTAATTGATTTAGGAATTCTAAGAGTCTAGTAATTATTATAACTACTAAGATAGGTGTTATTATAGCCTATAAAATAGGTCTGCTGGATTTTTAATTAATGTTGTTTTTCATTTTAAAAAATAAAAATGTCAGAAAAATAACAACTTAAATTTTCACCATTAGATTACTTATCTCCTAGATCTAATGGACTAAATTGAGTCCAGAGAAATCAGGGACCTCAACTGTCCAGGCCCTAACCCAAATTCAAACAATACACTATTTCATTCCGTGTACTATTTATTTTTTATACGTTTTTCCATTTCATAAAATAATTTAAAAATTAAATTATGTAATATAAAAATTTTAATTTAATTATAAAATATAGATCCTTAAAATATTAAAATTAAATAAGTAAACTGACACTGTTACTAGAGTGAAGAGAGAGTATATTATGCCCAATTGAAATAGGAAACTGACATTTATGTTCCGCGAGAGCAGTAATAATGATTTTTTTTAAATTTTTTTCTTTTTCTTACTTAATCATAAAAATTTTAAATTGTTATAACTTTTAATATATATGTTCAAAATGACAAAAATTTATATCATTGTTTATCTAAATTCAAGCTCTTCAAAACAAGACCAGTCATGGATATGTTTTGACAATTTTTTAAAAAATTATTTTTACATGTATACCATGATTTTTAAATGTGAGAATATATGTACATATTTTAATGTGAGAATGTACATGTTTTAATGTGACGATATACATGTTCAAATGTGAGAATGTACATGTTCTTTAATGAACATTTGTACATGTTTGTATGACCACACTAAACCCGCCACTACAAACCCTAAAAATGTCTTCGACGTTTTTTAGCTATCCTATGGTGGTTTTTGGGGTGTTTTGGGGTAGGGTAAGCTATTTGGAATTTGTTTCGTACTTTATATTATAGCAACTAACTCGAGAGGTTTTTAGTGTTTGTGGTAGCGGGTTTAGCCCGCCACTGCAAACCTTAAAAATGCCTTCGACGTTTTTAGCTATCCTAGGGTGGTTTTGGGGGTAGGGTAATCTATTTGGAAACTGTTCTATACTTTATATTGTAGCAACTAACTCGACAAGTTTTTAGGGTTTGTGGTCGCAGGTCCCTAAACCCGCCACTACAAACCCTAAAAATGCCTTCGACGTTTTTTACTTTCCTAGGGTGGGTTTTAGGGTGCGTGGGGTTAGGGTAATCTATTTGGAAGCCGTTCTATACTTTAATGTGAGGATGTATGTACATATTTTAATGTGAGAATGTACATGTTTTAATGTGACGATGTACATGTTCAAATGTGAGAATGTACATTTTCAATTATGAGAATGTATATGTTTTAATGAACATCTGTACATGTTTGTATGACCGTCTGTATAAGTGTTCTTCCTTATATGTACATGTTTTAATCTAAGGATGTACATATTTAATGATTCGTACAGGTTTATATGACTATCTATATGTTTTTAATGCGATGATGTACATGTTTTTACGTGAGGATGTACATGTTTTAGTGAACATTTGTACAGGTTTGTATGACCATATGTACAAGTTTTTTCTACGTTCTGTGTTTCATACATGTAAATTTTTTTTTTAAAGTTGTCAAAATATATCCATGACTGGTCTTGTTTTGAAGAGCTTGAATTTATGTAAACAATGATATAAGTTTTTTTCATTTTGGACTTATATATATATTAAAAGTTACAATAATTTCAAGATTTTGTAATAAAAAAAAAAAAAAACAAAATCCAAAAGTAAAACGGGGAACTTAAAAAATTAAAAAAAAAATCGAAAGAGGCGCGTGTAGCAGATGTAGCCATATATGGCTACATGGACATGTAGCTAAGACGCTCTGAAAATACAGATGGCCACACAAGAAACAGAGTTTAAAGAAGAAAAGCAACCGCGGGGCAGAATGGCAAATGAGCCCAGAATAAAAATGGGGTTGTATTCTCTCATAAAAAGGTGAAGGAAGTCGACCGAAAAGAACACACAACTATAATGAAAGTATGATTGTGGCATTGTTTTTAGGCAGCTGCGGTTCCACCCAGTTTGGGCCTAGGGGACTACACATATTGTGAGTTTGGTGTCCCGCATTTGTAGGTGTATGTTGCACCCAGGCTGCATTCCACTTATTATTTTTTAAATCCACATAAACTCCACATTTTTTTATAGTTTGAGGTGGAAACATAGAATTAAACTAGCTTAGGACATTTATTCTTTCGCAAAATCGATTCCACGGGTGGTTTGTACAATGTTATGTACCGTCTTATGTGGCAGTCCAGTCAATGTGCTGACTAGACTGCTTATGTGACACATGGATGAGAAGAAAATTTATATTAATTTTATATGGTTATAACTTTTAATATATAAGTCCAAAATGAAAAAAAAATTATATCATTGTTCACCTAAATTCGAGCTCTTCAAAACAAGACCAGCCATGAATATGTTTTGACAACTTTGAAAAAAATTATTTTTAACATGTTATGATGATACACTAAAATGATAATATGATTCATTAATTTTGATATTGTGATTCATTAAAATTGATATTATGATTCATTAAAATTGATATTATGATTTACTAAATAATAAGTGGTGAATTAGATAACACACTTTGGAACCAATAAAATATTATTATTATTTTATAGTATATTATTATTGTATGGTGTATTTTAAACCTTATATGGTGAATCATGTATTTTCCGTACATACCAAATTTGTTTTGTGTTGTATTATTGTTTAATTTTTTTTATTTTTATATGTTTACGTTGATATACTAAAATGATGATATGATTCATTAACTTTGATATTATGATTCATTAAAATTGATATTATGATTCATTAACTAATTAGTGGTGAGTTAGATAACAAACTTCGGAACCGATAAAAAATCTTTATTGTTTTGTAGTGTATTATATTATTATTATTATTATTATTATTATTATTATTATTATTATTATTATTATTTATTGTATGGTGCAATTTAAATCTTCTATGGTGAATCATGTATTTTTCATACATACCAAATATTGTTTTGTATTGCATTATTGTTTAAATTTTTTTATTTTTATATGTTTGCGATGATACACTAAAATGAAGATATGATTCATTAATTTTGATATTATGATTCATTAAAACTGATATTATGATTCATTAACTAACACGTAGTGAATTAAATAACAAAATTTGAAACTAATAATGGATCATTATTGTAATGTATTATTATTATTATTATTATTACTGTTTTGTGGTGTATTATTATTATTATTTATATGATGTATTTTTAGTCTTATATAGTGAATCATATATTTTTTTAACATATCGATTTTAAAACAGATAATGAATCATTATTGTTTAGTAGTGTATTATTATTATTATTGTATGATGTATTTTAAATTGTATATGGTGAATCAAGTATGGTTTTTATGTATAGATATATACATATAAAAAATATAAAATTTTAAAGTTGTCAAAACATATCCATGTATGGTTTTGTTTTGAAGAGTTTGAATTTAGATGAACAATGATATATTTTTTTTTTCATTTTGGACTAATATTTCAAAAGTTACAATCAATTGAAGTTAATATAGTAAAAAGACAGCTCAGTCAACAACATAATCCAGTCAGCAGCTGATTGGACTGTCAAGTGGACAGGACCACACCCATCTATACATGGGCGTGCCGCAGCATCTACAGTCTGTTATTCTTTATCTTTCCAATCTAATATTATTCACCCATTCAAAAATATAAATCGATTTAGCATTTAAATTTTATTCTATAATATAAGTAGTATTAGCTTTTTCACATGCTTTTTTTCACATTTGACTCTAGTATTTCACATAAAAGTAACTACTTATTTAGATTAAAAAAAATAAGAAGTAGAGGTACATTAATTATTTATTTACTTTTTTTAATACATACAAATTTCTAAAACGACTTATAGTTTTTTTTAATAGATTGAGGTATATTATAATCTTACACCATGATCTTGGTTTGACCTTAATTAGGGAAGGACCCCACATTTTTTGAAAAATTCATAGATTTATATATATAAATGACCCGATATATTACAAAAATTGTAATAGTATAGGCTTTGTTCAGTCTTGGCACAAACATGATATATTTGATGGCATAAATGAAACATAAAAGGGTGGAAATAGTGTTTGAGTTGTACTAGGTTCAAATCTCACTAGCATGTTATTGAATTTTTGAATATTTTCTTTAAAGGATCACTAAGTTTTCATAGCACTGACCTCAAATAATTAATATTTTGGCTATGACTCTGACCTCAACAACTAGTCCTTTCACCGGGTGTGGTTACGGTAAAGGACACCAAATTGCCTTTACATAAAGGCATTAATGTCAGACATACAGAGAAAAAAATGTTAGTCATTTTTATAGGACAATATTAGCCATATATATGAAAACTGATAGCCACCAGATAACTAATAATAATATTTTAAAGAAGTTATTTGCAGTTACAAAATTACTAAATGCACTCATAGGCTGGTGACAGAATACAAGCTACAGGCTCAGTAGTCAGCCTCAAAAATGATTTTTTTAAGATTACTCTACACCAACATTACCCTATATCACAAACCATAAAAACCATTATATGATCAATTAAAAAATACCAAAAACATTTTTAGGGTTTGTAATACAAGCATTGTAAGACCCTAAACCGTAAACCCTTTATATAAGCAATGGAATATTAACGATATACAACAATGGCCAATATTTTATTTAGCTATGGCATACATATTTATGTATACATGGCTTACATATCTTACTGTCTATGGCAACAATTGTTTGTATATAAAAGCTTAAACTAATAAAAAAAAATATTGTTAGTCGTACATGTACCCGAACATGTTAGTCAGCATAGATCTTAAATACCACCATAGGAAAACTAAAACAATGAAAATCTATTTTAGGGTTTGTAGTGAACGGTTTAAGGTCGTTACCACAAAACTTTAAAATGTGTCGAGTCAATGACGACATTATAAAATATAAAACAAGTTAAAAAAGGATTACCCTATTCCACACATCCTAAAAACCACCATAAAAAGTTTTTATTCATAAACGTTAAGATTCACTTAAATTTATTACTAGCAATTATTTATATATTAAGATAGTTTTTTATATGATGGTTGTTATTTATATATAATCATGGCAAATATTATGTATACCTATGACATATATAATTGGGAAAATTACATGCTCCACCCATGACGTTTAGCAAAATTTCACATTCCACCCACGTGGTTTCAAAATTTACTTTCCCCACCCATGTGATTTCCCCCGTTTTACATCCAGCAACTTTTTTAATTTTGGTTCAATTCAAAAGATGCTTAAACGTTGTCCAAAATTGATGAAACTTTACATGGATGATGCTAAAGTGATATACTTTGATCTTATGTCAAATCTGAAGTTTTTAAAGCTTAAATGTGTCCCGTGGGACCCAATGAAACATGTGACATGTTCATTGGGTCCCACATGTCACATTTAAGCTTAAAAAACATTAGATTTCTCACTAATCCAAAATATAACACTTTAACATCGTCTATGTAAAATTTCATCAACTTCGGACAACGTTTAAGCATCTTTTGAATTGAACAAAAATTAGAAAAGTTGCTGCATGTAAAACAGGGGAAACCACATGGGTGGGGAAAGTAATTTTTAAAACCACGTGGGTGGATTGTGAAATTTCGTCAAACGTTATGGGTGGGGTATGTAATTTTCCCTATATAATTTTATATCGATGGCATATATTGTTGCCTTTATGATAAGGGCAAATCAGGTGTCTTTATCTAATCCTAACACCATTTCACCTGTAACACCCCTACCGTTAATACTGTCATTACCGTCTAATGTCCTTGTACTTCCAGATTCACGCAGCGGTACATACTTACACACGGTGGGTGATACGATGCCGTTAGTCACCCACGTGACTAACAAAGCTACTACTATTACATACAGCATCGGTCTGATGGACCGGAATCCCGAGTACTACACATATACAATACATACTCCATTTACCAATCACATACTACTATGCTCCATTCAACACATTACTCCATTACAATACCATACGATACAATGTACATAACCGAGTTTACTAAGTTCCAAACACAAATACAATACTCCTTCCAAGTTCATATATACTCATCAAGAGTCTACAACTACCCATTCCTCACAACTACATACAAGGCTCCAAGCCTTTTACAATTCTCTACTAACTACAGTTCATCCTAGCTATCCAAGTGTAGTCGCCGGTCTCTTACCGTGATCATGTCTGCTTCCGGTACCTGCGCACTAAAAACGTTCCCCCTAGGGGGTCAGCTTACGCTGAATATGACTTCCGCATACCCCGCGTACTAGCGAGGGTACGCCGACTACTTAGGTCGAATACATGCAGTTCATTTTACAATACATACATACATACATACTTTCTTTCACAATACTACGATACTACGCAAGGTATACATACATACGGACAGTACATTACATACATGGAAGACAATACAAGTCAACCGGTACTTACTTACCACCTTTCGGAATACACATACACAATACATACACATCACATACTCAATACGCAATACGGAGATACCCTTCTCCAATTCATACAAAGGTCTTGTTAGCTTCATTACACACCCGGGTTAATCGGGTGTTCAATATTCTTTTACTCAAGGTTAAAGACTTACAATAGTCAAGTCCAATACACATACAATACTTACTTCTTACTTACTTTACTCAGTCAAGTCGGTATGACCTCCGGGCAGGGATTACTACATCCCACCACCGGGTTTTAGGGTGGCCCACTAATCCAGGATGCTACCCATTCAAGGGATTTGGTCCATGGAAAAGATTACAGCCAGGATTCGGATCCAACCTCTTGTGTTTCCTTATCCTCACGCGTGGCCGAAACTATATCGGACTTCTACTCATTCCATTTTACTCATTACTCATGTTAGGAGTTAGATGGTTAGGAATTAGTATAAGTCATTACTTCTTTACCATACATCAATACACTACACAAGTACTCATCATACGCACATACACTTCATTCTCATTCATTCATTTCATGAATTATACAGACTAGATGTTCAAGAGCATACAACAAGAACAACATAGTTCAAACACGATTAAGTGCAATAAAAGTCCGATTCGTGCATTTATCTTATTTGAGTGATCACATAAGCACACAAATCTGGGTAACCAGGTTAGGATACAGAGCATGAAGAGATCATACCTTTCACCGTTGATTTACTTTATCGGGTGCTCCCTTGTTCCTTAGTTCCATTTGTTCCTCGAATCTTACTCTCGAATCGATGACTACATGCCAAATGATTCTATTAATACTAAGCTTTACAATACATGCTTAATTACTACGCCCGTACTTACCTCGTTATCCCGTTGTTTCGGTTTAACTTAATGTTCTTATACTTACAATTTCCTTAATTTGTTTTCTTACTCATTTACTTATTTTCTTACCATTACTACTTCATTAATGGTGTATCACTACATACATATGCATATATGTGTATAGGCATATATATACATACATATGACTACCATAGTCATAATAATAAAACATATATATATATATATATTTTTTTACTCGACCGACCTTACCCAGGGTCGGACCTAAGGTCAGTCGAAGTTAGTAAGTTTCGTTAAGGCAAAATTCCAGGCTCGACCGACCTTGCAAGTCCGGTCCCAAGGTCGGTCCATTCGAGTGAGTTACTTATGTGAAAATTTCAGGCCCGACCGACCTTGCACGTCCGGTCCCAAGGTCGGTCTGTTCCAGTATGTTTTGGGTTCGAGTTTTCTGGACTCGACCGACCTTGCCCAAGTTCGGTCCCAAGGTCGGTCTATTCCAGTAGACCTCTAACCTTCACAATTTACGACTTGACCGACCTTGTAAGTTCGGTCCCCAAGGTCGGTCGAAGTCAGAAGACTTCCCGTCTGTGTATTTCAAGGCGCGACCGACCTTGCGGGTTTGGTCCCAAGGTCGGTCCGGCCCAGTACTTCAGTTTTAAAAATCTGTTTCGGGTGTTTTACTTTCCCACTGTTTCCCCAATCTTCCTACATGTAACCCCACATGTTTAAACACTACTTAGGCCCTCCGAATTGCCTTAGTTCATCCACCAAATTCCTTACTCATTTCTAAATCCACATACACAATTTCTCCTCACTTCCTTTCAACACTTACAATAATTCTCCTTCCTCTTATGCTACAGATTTTCATTTTAACCTTCACCATTCAATACTCCCTCTACCAATGCTACTCCTAGCATCTTAAATCCATTACTTTACATCCTAGACATATGTACTACCTATACCCAAGTCGAATCTCCATTTCACCAACTCTTGTACACTCATTCCTCCTAGTTTCTCCAATGCATCCTAGCACTCTTTGCTACAGATTTTTTCCATCCTTATATCCTCATACTACACTACCATTCCATGGTTACTAAACCTCCTTACTCAACCCAATACATACCTTGGTTCTCCCATTCACCAAGTCATCCATAAATGTACATATTCCTACCAAAATTTTGCCATAGTTCATCTACTTTTCTTACTTAGCCACACATACACATTCTCACCAAATTCATTCCTAATCTAGCCACACCCTTACAAGGGTCCTACCAGCAATCAATACAATATAAACTCTTCAATACTTCCTCAATCCACAATACCAATGCACATACACAATTTATTGGCTCTAAGGCCTACAATCTAAATACTAATTCACAAATACTCAACTTCCACAATTACAATACTAATACAATGTTTGTGTTCTTTAAATTGGTTTACCCATTCCCATTGCTCTAATGCCTTAAAATTTAACCTTAGGAAAGAGCTCTTACCTTGAGCTTATAATTCCTTCATTCCTTTTCCAATTCTTCTTCTTCTCTCTTCTTTGCACCAAAATCGGTCATACGGGGAATGGAGTTGCCAAACTCCATTCCCATCACCCAAAGCACACAAAACAAGTGTAATTAAACTACTAACCCTTAAATTAACACTAATTTATTGAAGTGTTGAGAATACAAATTCTAGGGTTTACCTTTGGTGTGTTTTAGGAGGGGTTTTAGCCCTTGGTTCAAGAAGGTGAATCCACCACCATTGTAAGGTTGATATTATGCTCAAAAGGGAGAGAGAAAATGGAGTGTTACAAGGAGGTAAAAATCGGTTACAAGCAAGGATGGAGAAATATGAGTTCTTTCATGGAGATTTTTACCTTAATGGAGAGAGAAGACTCCAAGCTTCACTTTGGTACCCTTTTCTCTTTGAATGGGGAAAACCCATGGAGATGAACTTCCTCATTTTTAAATTTTGAAAAGAGGGAAATGTAGAGGATGATGAGGGGATTACAATTATGTAATTATTTTTACATTTGGAGCTCAAATGAGGGTGGAGCATGGAGGAGAAAATGAGAAGCCATTAAAGCTTCTCTTTGGAGCTTCAAAATCGCCCAACCAGAAGAGAGAGGAGGGAGAAATCGGATGAGTGAGGAAGGAGAAAGAGAAAAGAGAGATGGGGGAGTGAGGTGAGAGAATCCCCCCTCACTTTTGTACCTCTTTCATTTTTTTTGCTTTTTGATTTACTTATTTGTTAGTGGTGTGAGTGTGAGAGAGAGGGGTTAATTAACCCATTAAAACCGGCCCCCACATGTATTACTAGTTGGAGCGTTTTTCGTCTTTTACAGAAAACGCTCGTTATTTTACCCGGTTTTGGTACTATTCACTAACCGGGCCCGTTTTCCGAAATTTTCTCGTTTAATTATTTTTACTGACTATTAAGCTTCCATAAATGCTTAATAATTGTTATTTAATGATTTATAATTTTTACGGGTTCGTTTGACCACTTAAAATCACGTTTTTGGGTTTTCTCGAAAAACGTGCGTTAAGCTCTATTAGCGTTTTAATACATTATTTGGATCCGTTTTCTTCGGGAGTTGTTCCCATATATTATTTAGGTCTTATTAAGCCCTTAGAATCCATATAATACACTAACCGAGGTCTCATACCTCCTATGGTTATTTAACGCTTATTTAGCGTTTTTCGCTTTTTAAGCATTTCTCCATTTCTTTTGGATTTATTTTCCCTTACCAATATTACTTAGGCATTATTAGGCTCTTAAATCAGGATTATAATAATCTTAATCGCCATATTTAAGTTTGGGGTATTTCAATCTACCCCCCTTAAGAACTTTGTCCTCAAAGTTGTTCGAGGTTAAAGGTTTACAATGCTTACTCATTCTTACATGTCTAATACCAAAGGTCACACATTCTTCCTCCTTACAATTCCCCAAATCCATTACTCACGGTCTCTACGTTCCATACCGTACAAATATACCATAATTACTCCAATCCGCATCACATCCAACCATCCGGTTTTTACTCCACAAGGTTTATACATACATACAGTGCAAAGCTATCCCCAAAGCAATACAATATACATTACAATCCCGCAGGCACTCAGGTCTTCTTGACACAGGACTCCTCTATGTCCCGCTGCCCTTGGAATAATACAACATGCTACACTACCATCTTCTCCGATATAGGCTTCTAACCAAATCTTCATTCTCAGTCTAAGGAAAATCCTTCCCAACAGCTAATTAGAAATCCTTCTAAAGCATACAACTCCAAATTTCAATTTATATTCACTACTTCTATCCATGTGTGATTCTTGTGACCACTTATGGGGAGCTTCAAGAATCATTCGACCCTGATGTGATCAGCACCAGTGTTGAACTAACTTTCCACCCCCAATTTGTGTCTGGTTTCCCTCGATTTGATCAGGATCAAGTTTGACTTCCCACATCAGTTTCAAACAAACAATTAATTTAATTGTTTTCATTTTCTATCTTTTTACCCTTTCTAGTCGTGATACGAATTCATACATCCCAAAGGATGGAATCAATCCATCAATCATCCTCGCTCTACTTCCCAAATGCTTTACTCCGTGGTTCAATACTTAAATGCTCATTTCATCAACCTTCACTACTTTCATTCATTACTCTCCATCATTTCAATTATTCTAACTAGGGAATACAATACTTACGAAATTTAGCTATCCTCAATTACTACCAATAACATACTTACGAATACACCACTCATGGGCTACATTCCTCTACTACTCGTAATCAATTCGCACTACTTCTTCAAAGGTTACAATACTTGTGGAGCTCCGTCCACTACTCGTTACTTTTCTGTTACTAATACTCTTACACTGGGGTTACGGGATGGGTATATTCATCCTATGGTATTCGCATCTCTCATGCCTAATTACCACAATTTCAATATGAATGAATACTTATGTTTATTTAACATAGTACCAGTCATGAAATCAATTCTCATTTGTGATATGCACATTATAGTTTATGTGCTTTATTCATAAAATTCACATTAAGCGGTTTTCGCTCTACCCCCCTTAAAAGGGATTACGCCCACGTAATCTACCATATGTTATTATTATTAAACATTGGCTTACTCAATTTGGGCAATCTGAAGCGTTTAGCTTCACTACGGTATACTATATAATATGCTCTGGTCAAAGGGTCTTAACCATACAAAAGGGTTAGTCTTTGCACCAGGAATTCCTATATGAGCTTATTTAACTCATAATTAATTCGGTTCTAGCCTATCAGGCTTCAAGGCATTAATAGCCATTCTATTATACTTACTAGGGCCCACTAGCTTCTGCTGTGCGACCCTGATAACTTGGGCTATTCACCCTTCATGTTATCCTTAATGTGCTATAGATCATCCTTAATCCCTCTATCGTGGAAACAAGGTTTACTGAGCAAGTGTGGTATTCTTTTACCGTGTTTGAACTCAACGAGTTTTAGATTTATAACCAGCTCTCTGGCAATCTATTATACATATTATTCGTACTCCCACGACTATTCAGTGGTTTCCTCCGACTTATTGTCGGGTGAGGTTAAGTCACTACTTAGTTTTAGTGCTTCCTTAGTTGTCACTAGCTTCTGAATTATACCAGTTCCTCTGGTTCAGTATAAATGTTCTTTACTTGTATGACCTTGCATTTTCTATGCGTCGGTTCTAGTGACTTTCTTCAGTCTCCTTTCACCTTTTATTCCAATGGAATTCACATCTTGTGATTGTTAGTGTGTTCTACACTCTTCGTGCTTCTTTGGCCTCAGGCCGCACGGTCTGTTGCTAAGCTTGCTTAACTGGCTTATGCCATGTTTGTGGTGAAAAGAAAGATTTACTACGGTTTACATTCTCCATGTCCCTAGCCATCCCATTAGATCATTAGCTGCACAAGTGCAATACCAAAACACTCAGTCATACAGAGTGCAGAGGCGTAAACGCTTGACAGTAAGTCACTTATGTGATAAGAAGGAATATTTCTATCTGTCTTCTCATACTTATACTCCGTGTCATTATCTAACTACTTCCTCATAGCGGTTGCTTGTTGCGCACCGTATTCTTACTCATTATACAATATCGTTCTTACTGATTGTGTTACTGTGGTAGCTCGTCTTTACTCATTACCATTGTCGTTGGCACCATTTCCTTATGGTGTAATTACACTAGGAGGTTCCTAGTTCATATGTATGATGACTGTCATAGCATACCGCAATGGTATTATTTTCCCCATGTGGAGATGTTTCATTCCAGTTTAGGTTTCATGTGTAGGTTGGCTTTCCTCACATTATTTCCATCATTTATGATACCATTTACCCATTATCTTGGTTGACCAAGGATAAAGTAATTTATCGGGTTACAAGCTGTAACAGTTGGGTCTTCTGATCCCGTTCTCTATTTGAAGAGTATTTTATTACTGATAAATGAAAGTGATTGTGGAGGGGTTTATCTCCACTCACAGGTTTCATGACAAGGTTTACCGCGTTGGTGTTTACAGAATGGTTCACCACATACTTGGGTGCATATGGAGTATACTTACTCCGTTAAACCGTAATGGTTTGGAAATCTCATTTCCTTATCCCATCACCCCTTGGAAATATCCATATGCCTAGGCTCATTGCTATAGTAGAAGGAAGCCTTTTCTAAGGGTTCACATCTTCACCACCTTGGTGGTCTTCGATTAACGAGGGGTACTTTTCCTCGGGTTTCCGTAGTGTCCAAATGTGGAATAGGCCAATGTTGGCATTATCACGATTCTTATGCCTCTGCACTACCATTGCTACAGAAGGCATGAAGATAATTAAAGCTTGTCAACTGTATACTAGACTGATGCTCTGGTGACAGTGACGCTGAGTTGGCCATTACTCCAAGCCACTTAGGATGTTGGGCTTGCATTGATGGTCCAGTTGTTGATTTCTTTGTCGTACGAGACCATATCTCCTGCAAGTTTCGTTATCAAATGGTGTGGGTTATGCAACCGTTAGGGTTTACATAACATAGTTGGTTGGTGGCTTTTAAGCCTTACTGCTGCAAGCTATGCTCTTCGCAAGCTGCTTATACATGTTTCCACTCCATGTATACCCCATAGGTTGGGGGTATTACTAGGCTCCATGGTAAGTCGTGACATCACGCTTCCGTTCATAGGAGATCCTTTAGGCAATCTGGTGTTAATCCGAGCCTTCTAGTAATTTAGGGTATTTCCTGTTAAGTGAAATCCCTTCGGTGTCCTAACCGAATGTTCGTTCTAGCTCATGTGCTCTTGTCATGATGCTTGTTCAACTGTTGATCCAAACACCCCTTTAAGGATTGCTCCTGGGTGTTGTTGGTCACGCCGTTACATCCGGCTAATGTTTATGGCATGTTGTGCCTACTCTACCGCCTTGTGGTATTGTATTTTGAGTTATCCCTTTTTGGGTTATAACGTCTCCCGTTCTTGGGTAGACTGTTTATACTTGCTCCTAGTGCTTAAGACTAGGTTTAAGATTCTCTCCATTAATGGATTACACCTCATGGTGATTTGTGATCACTCTTGGGAACTCCGTCCCGTTTGTTGAGCATCGGTCTATTCACATTGGCATTTGCCTTACTGGGTTGGCTGGATATACTTTCCAGCTGTCATGTATTTGTTTAAAGTCTTTGAGACATATCCAATGTCTATACCTACTAGTCTGTGCTCCTTACACCTCCTAGTTCTTATCCCTTATCTCAGATGGATTCTCTGAGCTCTTTATACTTACTTCTTAGTTGAGTTCCTTCTCCTTGATCGTCTGGAGTTCCAGTTATGCTGGTTTAAACTTACTCATGGTCTGTAGAACGGAGTTGACTACTTCTCGTGTTTCGTACACTACATGTATACATACGTGGGGTACCGTGTTGATACGTTACCACTTACCTAACTATATGTCAGGCCCGCAAGCTCCTTCGGAGTGCGGTTGTCCCACATCCCGTAATGGGGTACACCCGTAGTGTTCGTCACACGCCTAGGTGAAGCATTCTATTGTCAACTCCTCTTGTATCATTCTATGATACTCACCGTAATTATGTAGGTTTGGTTTTAAAATCCAAGGTTTAGAGAAGGATTGTGGTTTTGAAAGAAAAAGAATTTCGGGCTTGAAATAATAGTTCGGTGTTAAAAGATGTTCTCATGGTATAGCCATGTTCGAGGTCTTGACCTAGTCCAGCTTGTTGTTGACTGGTATGTCCTTAGTACAATGGTCAGGCCACTAGGCCTTTCCAGGGTTTCATTCTTCCAGTTTTCAGGATTTGTGATCCTGTGGTCGTTTCATTGCTATCACGGTACATTACTATGTACCTGTGGTGTGCAAAAGTTCCTTTATATACCCCCGTTCTTACTGCACTTGCCGTGGCAAGTGCGTGGTACTGTTGGTTTTTTTCGGTAATCCTATACCGATCTTGGTATGGTTTCCACTTATAATTTAATTGTCTTGTTGACTCTTCCCTTGATCATATTGATCTATGTTGGGATACTCGATTCTTATAATATAAGTAGCTTCTCATTGATCTTGACATGGTTGTCTTGATCGGGGTACTTCTCCAATCCTTAAAGATCCTTACTTATTTGGTTTACGTTTTGCTTGTTTGCTCGTTCCCACATGTTTACTGTGGTTATTGAGCCTTATTTGTTTAGGCACTACTCTTGTAGTCCTATCGTGGTATATCCCATGGATGTTCTCGTGGTTGTGTAAGCTATGTCGGCCGGTATTAGTAGCCTTGACATTGTAGTTTCGGAGCTAACCACTCCCTGACTATGTCCTTAGTCAGCTAGCATACCGTTGGTGGTACTACTTAGCTGTTACTGTCCCGTAGACTTGCGTCTCGGTTTTTGTTATTGTTCCTTCTTCTACTCTTTGCACGCTTAGTGCTTCTTTTCCTCTGCTGCTGATTGGTTAGTCCGGTTTCTGCGACTGCTAAGCATGTCGCCCCATGTTGTTGCATGTTTGTAGTCTCCTTATGGTTGGAGTTCTCTTTTCTACATTCTACCTAAACCCAAACCATGCCTACTACTAACCCGCCATTTAATGCGGTTTATTTGTTCAAACCACCCATCAAACCGGGATCCACTCCAGGACTTCCAATTCTTGGAATCTACCATATGTCTGTTCTTGTTACTGTGTGATTGCTTCACATCTGCTGATCGGGTTTCCCCGAGTACGAGAGGACTTTCCTTCTCTCTGGCGTCCTTTCCCAAGTTATACAGTGGGGTTTACGGTGGGCGGGACTGGTATTGTAGGTATCCGGTACTCGCCGGTGGTTCCTAACTAGCATATCTCTAATGCTAACACTCAGCCCTTAGCCCTAGGCTTCTAATTCCTAACTCGGTATTCCTAAACTCGGTATTTCCAGTCATCAGAGCGACACTTCGCTCTGATACCACTTTATTGTAACACCCCTACCGTTAATACTTTCATTACCGTCTAATGTCCTCGTACTTCCAGATTCACGCAGCGGTACATACTTACACACGGTGGGTGATACAATGTCGTTAGTCACCCACGTGACTAACAAAGCTACTACTATTACATACAACATCGGTCTGATGGACCGGAATCCCGAGTACTACACATATACAATACATACTCCATTTACCAATCACATACTACTATGCTCCATTCAACACATTACTCCATTACAATACCATACGATACAATGTACATAACCGAGTTTACTAAGTTCCAAACACAAATACAATACTCCTTCCAAGTTCATATATACTCATCAAGAGTCTACAACTACCCATTCCTCACAACTACATACAAGGCTCCAAGCCTTTTACGATTCTATACTAACTACAGTTCATCCTAGCTATCCAAGTGTAGTCGCCGGTCTCTTACCGTGATCATGTCTGCTTCCGGTACCTGCGCACTAAAAACGTTCCCCCTAGGGGGTCAGCTTACGCTGAATATGACTTCCGCATACCCCGCGTACTAGCGAGGGTACGCCGACTACTTAGGTCGAATACATGCAGTTCATTTTACAATACATACATACATACATACTTTCTTTCACAACACTACGATACTACGCAAGGTATACATACATACGCACAGTACATTACATACATGGAAGACAATACAAGTCAACCGGTACTTACTTACCACCTTTCGGAATACACATACACAATACATACACATCACATACTCAATACGCAATACGGAGATACCCTTCTCCAATTCATACAAAGGTCTTGTTAGCTTCATTACATACCCGGGTTAATCGGGTGTTCAATACTCTTTTACTCAAGGTCAAAGACTTACAATAGTCAAGTCTGATACACATACAATACTTACTTCTTACTTACTTTACTCAGTCAAGTCGGTATGACCTTCGGGCAGGGATTACTACATCCCACCACCGGGCTTTAGGGTGGCCCACTAATCCAGGATGCTACCCATTCAAGGGATTTGGTCCATGGAAAAGATTACAGCCAGGATTCATCCAACCTCTTGTGTTTCCTTATCCTCACGCGTGGCCGAAACTAATCACTTCTACTCATTCCATTTTACTCATTACTCATGTTAGGAGTTAGATGGTTAGGAATTAGTAGAAGTCATTACTTCTTTACCATACATCAATACACTGTACAAGTACTCATCATACGCACATACAATTCATTCTCATTCATTCATTTCATGAATTATACAGAC
Source organism: Limonium bicolor (assembly GCA_023374045.1). Taxonomy (NCBI): domain Eukaryota; kingdom Viridiplantae; phylum Streptophyta; class Magnoliopsida; order Caryophyllales; family Plumbaginaceae; genus Limonium; species Limonium bicolor. Next base: position 43,356,923 of record CM041778.1, read on the forward strand.
TAGATGTTCAAGAGCATACAACAAGAACAACATAGTTCAAACACGATTAAGTGCAATAAAAGTCCGATTCGTGCATTTATCTTATTTGAGTGATCACAAAAGCACACAAATCGGGGTAACCAGGTTAGGATACAGAGCATGAAGAGATCATACCTTTCACCGTTGATTTACTTTATCGGGTGCTCCCTTGTTCCTTAGTTCACATTTGTTCCTCGAATCTTACTCTCGAATCGATGACTACATGCCAAATGATTCTATTAATACTAAGCTTTACAATACATGCTTAATTACTACGCCCGTACTTACCCCGTTATCCCGTTGTTTCGGTTTAACTTAATGTTCTTATACTTACAATTTCCTTAATTTGTTTTCTTACTTATTTACTTATTTTCTTACCATTACTACTTCATTAATGGTGTATCACTACATACATATGCATATATGTGTATAGGCATATATATACATACATATGACTACCATATATAATAAAACATATATATATATTTTTTTTGACTCGACCGACCTTACCCAGGGTCAGACCCAAGGTCGGTCGAAGTTAGTAAGTTTCGTTAAGGCAAAATTCCAGGCTCGACCGACCTTGCAAGTCCGGTCCCAAGGTCGGTCCATTCCAGTGAGTTACTTACGTGAAAATTTCAGGCCCGACCGACCTTGCACGTCCGGTCCCAAGGTCGGTCCGTTCCAGTATGTTCTGGGTTCGAGTTTTCTGGACTCGACCGACCTTGCCCAAGTTCGGTCCCAAGGTCGGTCCATTCCAGTAGACCTCTGGCCTTCACAATTTATGACTCGACCGACCTTGTAAGTTCGGTCCCCAAGGTCGGTCGAAGTCAGAAGACTTCCTGTCTGTGTATTTCAAGGCGCGACCGACCTTGCGGGTTCGGTCCCAAGGTCGGTCCGGCCCGTACTTCAGTTTTAAAAATCTGTTTCGGGTGTTTTACTTTCCCACTGTTTCCCCAATCTTCCTACATGTAACCCCACATGTTTAAACACTACATAGGCCCTCCAAATTGCCTTAGTTCATCCACCAAATTCCTTACTCATTTCTAAATCCACATACACAATTTCTCCTCACTTCCTTTCAACACTTACAATAATTCTCCTTCCTCTTATGCTACAGATTTTCATTTTAACCTTCACCATTCAATACTCCCTCTACCAATGCTACTCCTAGCATCTTAAATCCATTACTTTACATCCTAGACATATGTACTACCTATACCCAAGTCGAATCTCCATTTCACCAAATCTTGTACACTCATTCCTCCTAGTTTCTCCAATGCATCCTAGCACTCTTTGCTACAGATTTTTTCCATCCTTATATCCTCATACTACACTACCATTCCATGGTTACTAAACCTCATTACTCAACCCAATACATACCATGGTTCTCCCATTCACCAAGTCATCCATAAATGTACATATTCCTACCAAAATTTTGCCATAGTTCATCTACTTTTCTTACTTAGCCACACATACACATTCTCACCAAATTCATTCCTAATCAAGCCACACCCATACAAGGGTCCTACCAGCAATCAATACAATATAAACTCCTCAATACTTCCTCAATCCACAATACCAATACACATACACAATTTATTGGCTCTAAGGCCTACAATCCAAATACTAATTCACAAATACTCAACTTCCACAATTACAATACTAATACAATGTTTGTGTTATTTAAATTGGTTTACCCATTCCCATTGCTCTAATGCCTTAAAATTTAACCTTAGGAAAGAGCTCTTACCTTGAGCTTATAATTCCTTCATTCCTTTTTCAATTCTCCTTCTTCTCTCTTCTTTGCACCAAAATCGGTCATACGGGGAATGGAGTTGCCAAACTCCATTCCCATCACCCAAAGCACACAAAACAAGTGTAATTAAACTACTAACCCTTAAATTAACACTAATTCATTGAAGTGTTGAGAATACAAATTCTAGGGTTTACCTTTGGAGTGTTTTAGGAGGGGTTTTAGCCTTTGGTTCAAGAAGGTGAATCCACCACCATTGTAAGGTTGATATTATGCTCAAAAGGGAGAGAGAAAATGGAGTGTTACAAGGAGGTAAAAATCGGTTACAAGCAAGGATGGAGAAATATGAGTTCTTTCATGGAGATTTTTACCTTAATGGAGAGAGAAGACTCCAAGCTTCACTTTGGTACCCTTTTCTCTTTGAATGGGGAAAACCCATGGAGATGAACTTCCTCATTTTTAAATTTTGAAAAGAGGGAAATGTAGAGGATGATGAGGGGATTACAATTATGTAATTATTTTTACATTTGGAGCTCAAATGAGGGTGGAGCATGGAGGAGAAAATGAGAAGCCATTAAAGCTTCTCTTTGGAGCTTCAAAATCGCCCAACCAGAAGAGAGAGGAGGGAGAAATCGGATGAGTGAGGAAGAAGAAAGAGAAAAGAGAGATGGGGGAGTGAGGTGAGAGAATCCCCCCTCACTTTTGTACCTCTTTCATTTTTTTTTTGCTTTTTGATTTACTTATTTGTTAGTGGTGTGAGTGTGGGAGAGAGGGGTTAATTAACCCATTAAAACCGGCCCCCACATGTATTACTAGTTGGAGCGTTTTTCGTCTTTTACAGAAAATGCTCGTTATTTTACCCGGTTTTGGTACTATTCACTAACCGGGCCCGTTTTCCGGAATTTTCTCGTTTAATTATTTTTACTGACTATTAAGCTTCCATAAATGCTTAATAATTGTTATTTAATGATTTATAATTTTTACAGGTTCGTTTGACCACTTAAAATCACGTTTTCGGGTTTTCTCGAAAAACGTGCGTTAAGCTCTATTAGCGTTTTAATACATTATTTGGATCCATTTTCTTCAGGAGTTGTTCCCATATATTATTTAGGTCTTATTAAGCCCTTAGAATCCATATAATACGCTAACCGAGGTCTCATACATCCTATGGTTATTTAACGCTTATTTAGCGTTTTTCGCTTTTTAAGCATTTCTCTATTTCTTTTGGATTTATTTTCCCTTACCAATATTACTTAGGCATTATTAGGCTCTTAAATCAGGATTATAATAATCTTAATCGCCATATTTAAGTTCGGGGTATTTCATCACCCCTTTCATATTCATTTGTTCTCTTACTACTCATTTTAAGATAAACTTTAATTGATGAACATTCATCTTCTCTTTTTCTTTGTTATGCTCTTTTGCGTCTTCATGTGTTTCCTTAACACTGGATTTTATTTCCTATCCACAAACGTTTGCACTTACGATCCAAACACTGAAATACCTGTAATTATTTATTGCATAAATAAATGTGGTTTTATTTTTTTATACAAAAAAATGAAAATATATATTTATTCACTTTTAAATTTAATAATATAACGAACGTATCATAATATCCCTTATACTTGTATGGTTATTTTAATATATTATTTATTAAAAACCGAGATCATACGTAATTTCTATAAATATTTAAAAACTACATACATTTGACATTTTATTTTTAGTAAATATATATTTACTTTCAAATATTCATTCCTTGTAAATCTATAAATAAAACCCCAACTATATCTATGTTTGCCATACTTGGTGAAACCATCTCGGACATCTCTTTGTTAGGATAGGCTTATTCTCTTAGGCTTATTCTCTTTATTCTCTTTTATTTCTTCTAATCCCTTCATTAACGGTCATTAGCTCTTTAGCCCGTTTAGCAACGGTTATCTTTTCCTGTTTATATGTTACGGGCTTCTCCCGACTTTACAAGGTGAACAATAACATCGAATACATCGAATACAGGTTTTCCTTCGTTCTTCGCTTCGCTCATGCGGCTTCGCCCTCGATTTCTCATCGATCGGCTCCGCCTTCCTCCTAATCTCCCTCTCCTCCATCTGCATCCTTACTTCTCGATTTACATGGTATCAGAGCGGTAACGACCGCATTCTAACCCTAATCTCTCAAAATGTCTTCCGAATCTGATGAAGAAGACGACAACCTCCACGATGATGAGCAGAAATCCTCTGAATCTGAAGAAGAAGAAGAGGAAGTCGTCGACAAGAAAAGAAGCAAGCGTCGACTCGATTCAGATCCGCTGGTTGTATCAAACTCAGAAACGCCGGGAGTTCAACTCACGTCAACAAAATTCAACGGTAAAAAGGGATTTCATAACTGGAAAAGGAAGATTGAGATTTGTTTGTTGGCCAAAAACAAGATAAAGATAATTGATGGTACTTTAAAGAGATCGAAGGTTCCAAAAGGACGAAGAGACGCTTGGGACAGATGCGATGGCCTTGTGAGATCTTGGATTCTCGCTTCGGTCGAAAGTAGCATCGGAGACAGTCTCGTCTCTTGCTCCACCGCATTTGATATGTGGAAGCGCCTAATTCACAGATTCGACCAGATCGACGGAACAAGACTCTTCGAACTCAACAGAGACTTATCCAGAATCAAGCAAGGTAACTCTATTGTCACTGAATATTTCACGAAGCTTACGAGCATTTGGGATGACATCACTGCTATGACAAATATCGGTACTTGCGTATGTGGATATAGCGAGAAAATCGCCAAACACTCTGAGAATCAGAAGTTGTTTCAGTTTTTGTTGGGTCTGCGTGAGGAATTTATCAATGTCAGGGCCGGGGCAATCTTCTCATGAAGAAACCCTTACCTAGTCTGGATTCGGCGTATGCCATTGTTCTCCAAGAAGAGAGGCAGCGGATCAACAGAAAGGGTGAGAATGAAGCTTCTGGTATTTCTTTCGCAAACAACAGCAAAACAGAAGGGACTTTTGGTGAAAGGAGCAAATACAGAAAGGAGGGCACCGGGAAAAAGAGTACCAGTGTTTGTACACACTGCGGGAAATCTGGGCATCTCAAGAGCGGTTGTTTCGAACTATGCGGCTATCCCGACTGGTGGAAGGGATCTAAGAACAACTCCACTGCAAATTTCGTTGGTAAAAAGGCTGAAGGTATAAAGAGTTTTTCTGTTTCTAACATTGATAAACTCACTAAACTCTGCAACTTGCTTGAACAGACAGGAAAACTGTCTGATAAGGGTGCATCCAGCAACAATGAAAGAGAATCTCAATTTGCAGGTACTGTTTCTTCTAGATGCAGTAGTTCATTTCGTAACTGTAATGATAATGAATGGCTTCCAGATTCCGGTGCTAGTGAGCATTTAATTGGGAATGAATCTCTTCTAGTTGATAGAAAACGAAAATCTAGTGTCAGTTATGTCGCTTTGCCCAATGGAAATGTTGAGACTATTAGTGTGATGGGAACTGCTATGCTTACTGATGGATTCAGATTAGAGAATGTTTTGCATGTTCCAAACTTTAAACTCTCACTTGTCTCTATTAGTAAACTGGTTCAGCAAAGGGATAGTGTGGTCTCTTTTGATTCTAATGCCTGCTATTTGCAGGCCCCTACTTGGAAGAATAAAAAGTCGATTGGATATCAAAGAGATGGTCTATATTTTTTGGATGTCAAACGTCTGCGTGATTTGTCTAATACTTGTAATGACAAACATTCTACTCATGCTTGTAATTCTCGGGTTTTGACATTGCATAGAAGGTTGGGTCATCCTCCGTTGAATAAGATGGTTCATATGGGCCTTATTAAAAAACATGAGATTCCTGATAACTTTGTTTGTGACATATGTTTTAGGGCCAAGGGCCATACGTTGCCCTTTTCCCATTCTGATAATAAATCAAAGCATTGTTTTGATCTCATTCATGTAGACACATAGGGTCCTTGCTCTACTATAAATCATGATGGTAGTCGTTATTTCTTAACTATTGTTGATGATGCTAGTAGATGCACTTGGGTTCTTCTCATGAAATCAAAATCTGAAGCGACTCAACACATACAAAATTTCATATGCATGATTGAGAGACAATTTAATAAGTTTGTTAAAATTGTCCGGTCGAATAATGCTTATGAATTGGGATTATCTAGAGTTTTGCAAGATTTTTTTCATGAGAAAGGGATCATTCATCAAACCACATGTATCTATACCCCCCAACAAAATGGAGTGGTTGAAAGAAAACATCGTTATTTGCTCGAAACCGCTCGTGCTTTATTTTTTCAATCGGGTCTTTACATTACATATTGGGGTGAAAGTGTTCTCATGGCAACATTCCTTATTAATAGACTACCATCTTCCACTCTAAATGGTTTGTCTCCCTATGAATTTTTGTATGGTCACCTCCTAATTTGAGCAGTATCAAAACTTTCGGTTCTCTTGTTTATCACACTGGGCCGATGGTTAATCGAAGCAAGTTTGACTAACGTGGGCTCAAAGGGTTTATCTCAGGCCAGGCCTATGCAAGAAGGGACACCGCATTCTACTTCTCGAAGAGAGCAAGGTCATCACAAGTCGTGACTTGACCTTCTTTGAAGAAATTTTTCCTCTGCAGGAACAATCTTTCCAGTCCACTAAGCCGGCCCAGACCGACTCCCCGTTTTTTCCTGTTGTCTCCAGCGAGGACGTGGACGATGATTTACCTTATGAAAAAAATCTGGATGGGCCTGGTCCACCACAACCGACTCCTAATACCTTTGTCGATCTCACTCCCGATTCGGATCATCACGCTTCTGATGATACTACGCTGGAGCCCACAGACAACGATAATTCTCCCACTTTCTCTTTATCAGAAAATCAACCGGTTGAAACAGATTCTTTTTCTCCTTCATCCGACACGGAGCAGGCCCACGACACAGAACAGAGTCTCAACAATATTCCAAACACTTCTGGGTCTTCTCATCTTCGTCGTTCCACAAGACCAAAACAAGTCCCGGTTCGCTTTACAGATTGCGAATGTAATCAAGTTGGCAGTGACCCATTCACTCATCTTTTGTCCACTAGACTTGAGCACCCTAGGCCAATTTTTTTACCCTCTTTAAATACTCTTACTGACTTCATTCCTTCTCAAGTTTTGTGCTCTCAGGTTCAAGTGCAATGTCCCCTTGAGCCTTCCTCTTATCAAATCGCCGTCCAACATTCTGAATGGAGAAGAGCCATGGATTATGAGCTTCAAGCTCTTGAGGAAAACAACACATGGACTCTTGTTAAACTCCCCAAAGGAAAAAGGTGCATCTCTTGCAAATGGGTATACCGCACCAAGCACAAGGCCGATGGATCCATTGATCGATACAAAGCCCGTTTAGTCGTCTGTGGGTTCACGCAAAAAGAAGGAGTGGATTTTCATGAAACTTTCTCCCCGGTTGTCAAAATGAGAACCATTCGAACCTTAGTAAGCGTCGCCATGAAACGACATTGGATCATTCATCAACTCGACATCAACAATGCGTTTATTCATGGAGACCTTCACGAGGAGATCTACATGAAAATCCCAGATGGTTTAGAAGCCCCCAACGGTTTTGTATGCAAGCTACAAAAATCTCTATATGGTTTGAAACAGGCATCTCGTCAGTGGTATGCAAAACTTTCAACTAGTCTTACTAACCTTGGTTTCATTCTTTCAGATAATGATCATTCTTTATTCAAATGGAGTCATGGCAATTCCATCCGCTTTCTTGGAGTTTATGTTGACGACATTCTTCTGTGTGGGAACAATGCTACCAAGATTCTCCAAGTCAAGAATACCCTACATGATGCTTTCAAAATTAAAGATCTTGGCAATCTTACATACTTCCTTGGGCTCGAGTTTCACTACAATTCCCATGGTGTCGGCATAACGCAGACCAGATTTGCCAATGATCTTCTCATCGACTACAATATCACTTCCAAGCGGTCCGTTGCTAGCCCTCTCTCTCCCGGCACCAAACTTCCCTTGCAAGACGGTCCTCTCCTCCCTGATGCTACCGCATACCGTCGTCTGATTGGCAAGTTGAACTACCTCATCAACACCCGTCCGGATCTTAACTTCAGTGTTCAGCTTCTAAGCCAATTCAATCAAAATCCTTGCCAATGCCATTGGGATGCAGCTATCCACGTCCTCCAATACATCAAAGGGACTCTCGGTTATGACATTTTCTTAAATAACAAATCTGATTTTTCTCTTTTAGCCTACTGTGACTCTGATTGGGCTTCTTGTCCCATTTCTCGCAGGTCCATCAGTGGATACTACATCTTATTCGGTGGATCTCCAATCTCTTGGAAATCCAAGAAACAAGCTTTCGTCTCCCTTTCCTCCGCTGAAGCCGAATACCGAGCTCTCCGACGTGTCACCACCGAATTGGCTTGGCTATCCCGTCTTCTTAGTGAGCTTGGCATCGACGACATCACTCCCATTCCGGTAAAATGTGACAATAAATCGACGGTCTACATTGCCCACAATCCCGTTCTTCACGAACGCACGAAGCATATTGAAATCGATGTTCACTACGTTCGTGATCAAATCCAAGCGGGTCTCATAGACGTCGTTCACATCTCCAACACGCATCAGAAAGCGGACATGCTCACAAAGTCCCTAACGGGAAAGAATTATCAGCAGCAACTCCCATCGATGGGAATGTTAAACACTTCAAACCTAACAAAGTAGCTCCCTTTCTTAGGTTTGAAGGGGGGTGTTAGGATAGGCTTATTCTCTTAGGCTTATTCTCTTTTATTTCTTCTAATCCCTTCATTAACGGTCATTAGCTCTTTAGCCCGTTTAGCAACGGTTATCTTTTCCTGTTTATATGTTACGGGCTTCTCCCGACTTTACAAGGTGAACAATAACATCAAATACATCGAATACAGTTTTTCCTTCGTTCTTCTCTTCACTCATGCGGCTTCGCCCTCGATTTCTCATCGATCGGCTCCGCCTTCCTCCAAATCTCCCTCTCCGCCATCTGCATCCTTACTTCTCGATTTACACTCTTTAGCATTTTTGTTCTTTCTGTATACAAACTTCTCTTCTCCTGCAGCAAGTAGGTAGATTAGGAAAAAAACATAAGACTTCTAAACCTAAACCCATCCTTCATGGATCCGTGTTATCTTCCTTCAATTATCACTTCAGTTTGCTGTACTATTTCTTATCAATGTGATTTTGCATCACACTACAGTCCTCATTAGATATTAGAAAACATGAGGTTGAAGACGACAGAAACTGTAGAGGGAATAAAGAGATTTACTTTTGTATATGTAATCTTCTCTGTAAAAATGTTGTACATCCCTAATGACCAAACTATGTATATATATATACTAATCTATCTATTCGTAAAGATAAAATACTCTTGTTAACAAAATCCTAACTAACTAAACAATTAGATAGATAAAATATAACATGGGCCTAATCATGTACTTAACTAGTAAAATAGTGGGTTGGACTACATACTAGCCCAATACCCCCCCTCAAGCCGTTGGTAAGCAAAGTTACCAAGGCTTGACTTGTCTTCTGCACGCATACCAATACGGGAGAGCTGGTCTTTGTATTTGACTCCTGGTAAGACTTTAGTCATCATGTCAGCTAGTTGATCAGAAGTATGAGTGTAAGTGATGTCCACCAAACCTTGTTGAATCTTTTCCCGAACAAAATGGCAATCAATCTCGATGTGTTTTGTACGTTCATGAAAGACAGGATTACGAGCTATATATATAGCTGATTGGTTGTCACATTTGACCGGTACAGGAGTAATGTGTGTGACATCCAGTTCATGTAACAGCCGTGTAAGCCATGTCAATTCCGCTGTTACTCGTCGCAAAGAACGATATTCCGCTTCTGCACTAGAAAGAGACACCGATCCTTGCTTCTTAGTCTTCCAAGAGATAGGACTGTCTCCTAAGAAAATGTAGTAACCAGACATAGATTTTCTGGTGTTTGGACAAGCAGCCCAATCAGAGTCACAGTAGGCAAGGAGATCAGGGGTAGAAGTAGAGCCTTTGGTAAGAACGATGCCATAGTTCAGAGTTCCCCTGATATAACGAAGAGTATGCATGGCTGCCTCCATATGAACATCACTTGGATCTTTCATAAACTGACTAAGAACCTGAACTGTAAAACTGATATCTGGGCGAGTGTTGGTTAAATAGTTGAGTTTGCCTACTAATCGTCTGTAAGGTGTGGGATCCTTGAGAGATATCCCATCATCAACACGTAGCTGTTTGCCCACAACCATTGGGCCCTTCGAAATTTTCTCATCAGTACGTGCGTATTCCTGTAAAAGCTCCAAGCAAAACTTTCGTTGTGAGAGAATATAGCCTTGATTATATGGAATAAATTCTATTCCCAAGAAATAATGCAAGCTTCCTAGATCCTTGATGCGAAAGTTATGATCTAGAGCCTGCTTAATCCCATCTATTTCCTTCTGACAAGCTCCAACAATCAACATGTCATCCACATAAACAGCTATATATATCTTGCCCTGAAGAGTCTCCTTATAGAAAAGGGAATAATCATTTTTTGACTGGACAAAATCAAGTGTATAAAGAAAACTAGCCAGCTTGGAAAACCACTGTCTAGAAGCCTGTTTGAGCCCATACAAGGATTTACGCAACCGGCATGCCTTGTTTGTCCCTGTGACCTCTAAACCCTGAGGCAAGCGCATGTAAACTTCTTCATCGAGATCTCCATGCAAGAATGCATTATTAACATCGAGCTGGTTAATAACCCATCCTTTGTTAAGAGCTACAACGATAAGTGAACGGATCGTTGTGAGTTTGACCACTGGGGAGAAAGTTTCATGATAATCGAGACCATGACGTTGAGTGAACCCCTTTGCCACCAAACGTGCCTTGTACCGTTCTAACGTCCCATCAGACTTGAGCTTAACTTTATAGACCCATTTGCACCCAATCAACTTTTTCCCTTTGGGTAAAGTCACAATATCCCATGTATCATTTGCTTCTAATGCTTGTAGCTCTTTAAGCATGGCAATTCGCCAATGCTCATGTTGTGCAGCGGCTTGATAATTATATGGCTCACACATATCCGGATGAGAAGATTGAGCATGAAAAGCCGTAGAAAGTAGTGCCACTGATTTAGCAGGTGTAGTTTCTGTTAAACTAACACAATGAGTAACGAAGCTATTAGCAGAAGTCGTGGCTCCATAAACACGCTCATCAAGTATTTGTTGAAAGCAAGAATTACACATATAGTCTTTCAAGTATCCTGGCTTGTGAACCTCTCTACTCGAACGTCTCAAACCTGTTGGATTAGGATCTCCCACTTCCTGAGGTGTAGGAGTATTCACATCAATCTGAGTTGCTTGCAACAAGGATGGTTCCTCATCTATTAACATAGGATTCTGATCTCCCTCCAAATTCGGTGTTTGAGAACGTGGCATGCTTGTGTTGTGAAAAGGAAAATCATGAACATGAAATTTAACGTCTCGGCAAACTTCGACAGTTCGAGTCTCTATGCTCATGATTTTATATCCTTTCTTCCTTGGATCATCTCCCAAATAAACGCAAGCTTCCCCACGTGGTTCAAACTTTCCTCCCTTCGGACCAACAATAGTTTTATAGCACAAACATCCAAAAGGTCTGATTTCCTGGTATGAAGGCTTGCTACCATACAAACTCTCATATGGTGTGACACCATTTAACGCCTTGGTGGGTAGACGATTGACCAAAAAGGTTGCATATAAAATACACTCTCCCCAGTATTCAAGTGGTACGTTGGATTGAAAGAACACAGCCCTTGCTGTTTCCAAAAGATACTTGTGTTTTCTTTCGACTATGGCATTCTGTTGAGGTGTATAAGAACATGTTGTTTGATGTAGAATTCCTTGCTGCGCATAAAAGGACTTTCCTTCATGAGAACTTCCTAGTTCTTTGGCATTATCTGTTCTCACCACTTTGACCTTTGTATCAAATTGTCTTTCCACCAGTCTAATAAAATTAGTGATAGTCTCCCAAGCATGTCCCTTCTGTTTGATGAGGTTAACCCAAGTAGTACGAGTATAATCATCAACAAAGCACACAAAGTATTTGTACCCGTTGTAAGTGTTGGTACTAAAGGGTCCCCAAACGTCAATATGCAACATCTCAAAAGCTCTCTTGGTTTTGCTAGTAGAATTAGCAAAAGGTAAACGCTGTGCTCTGGCTTTATAACAAACATCGCAAGCATACTCTGGAGAAAAATCAGACTCTTTTATTAATCCAAGTTTTACAAGCTTTCGAAAAGGCACATGTCCTAGCCTTATATGCATATCTAGAGCCTTTGGGCTAACTACATTAATCGCACCTTCATTGCAGCCCACTTCGACAGGCCCATTCTCACGCCTGTGCTGAGTGGTATTTGATTTACTTGCGTTGGAAAAACTGAAGTCGCCCAACTTGCTCCTAGCCCACACATCGAGACGGCCCGCATCCAAAACAAAGAGATTGTCCCGGCCGTCTCCTACCTTGCTACTCTCCCCTGTAATACGGTCCTGAACATAGCAAGCAGCAGAATCGAAAGTGAGAGCACAGTTGTATTGTTTCACCATTTTCGCCACTGATATGAGATTAAACATGAAATCCGGTACAAACAAGACTTCCTTTAATCTCGTATTGCTCCCCAATCTCACATCTCCAACTAGGGTTACAATTTGCGGGCTTCCATCTGGTAAGAGTACCGTTCTCTCTCTCTCTAATTTTCTCCAGTTTTCGAACATGCAACTAGCCCCCGACATGTGATCGGTGGCTCCAGAGTCTATAAGCCACTGTCCTTTGAAGGTATTACCGGAATAATTACTCATTAAGCAAAACTTATTGCTAATACAGAAGGTTTCGTTACCTGAGAAATTGCAAAAGTCGATTCCTTCTGTATTTGCGTCTGTGGTTTTGTTGCGGAACATCTCTGAAATTTGTTGCATTTGTCTGGGCGTTAATCCTTCTCCCAGATTTTCTGTGTTTTTGCTTGGCTCTGGATCTGAAACCGCGTTTGCAAACGCCTTCTTTCGTCGAGCTAAAACTTTGTCTCGGCCATGAATTTGATAGCAATCTGTCACGGTATGGCCCGGTTTCTTGCAATTACTGCAAGTGAGTTTCTGAAAACATTCTTCTTGACTATGCCCCAGCTTCTTACAGTAAGTACACGACACTTTCTTCTTGTCGGGTCTTCTGTTAAAATTTCTTGAACTTTCTCCTCCGGTGCTTGCCTGGCTATAGAACGACATTGAATCGTCGTTTTGGTGAGTATCTCCCCTCTGTTCCTCCTCTTGAACAACTAGGGCGAAAGCCTCTTCTAATGTCGGTATAGTTTTCATCGCCAGTATTTGTCCCCTAATGGACAAATATTTCCGATTCAATCCCATGAGAAAGTGAACAAGCTTATCTTGATTGCTCAATTTCTTGAGGGACTCTCTGGCGCCGCAGGTGCAACCGGAGCACGTACATCTGGGAAAAGGACAAGCTAAGTCCAATTCACCCCATGCTTTCTTCAATCGTGTATAATACTCTGCTAAACCTTCTTCGCCTTGTCTAATCTCTGCGATTTCTCGCTTCAGGCCATGGATGACGGCAAGGTTGGTGTGCTCGAACCGCTTCAACAACTCGTCCCAGAGTTCCTTGGGGTCGTCGATAAACCGAACGCTCTCAGCTATAGTGGGTCCAAGCGACATCTTCAGCCATGACAAGACCAGGGAATTCGATCTTTCCCAAGCTCCACGCCGAATCACGTCTGATTCATCGGGTTTCTCCACTTTCCCGGTAAGGAACCCATACTTGTTTTTCACCTTTAGAGCCGTTATCATATCTGTCTTCCACCCTTGAAATCCCTTGCCATCGAATCTTGAAACAAGGCTAATCCCTGGGTTTTCTGCAGAATGGACATAAATGGGATCATTTATGTCGATGATAGAGTTGGTCGACACAGAAGCGGCAACCTCCTTCTTCCCCTTATCCGCATCGTTGGCCATTCTTGAAGAAGAACAAGAAAGTTGCAAAAGAACCTAAGCTACTGATACCATGTTAGAAAACATGAGGTTGAAGACGACAGAAACTGTAGAGGGAATAAAGAGATTTACTTTTGTATATGTAATCTTCTCTGTAAAAATGTTGTACATCCCTAATGACCAAACTATGTATATATATATACTAATCTATCTATTCGTAAAGATAAAATACTCTTGTTAACAAAATCCTAACTAACTAAACAATTAGATAGATAAAATATAACATGGGCCTAATCATGTACTTAACTAGTAAAATAGTGGGCTGGACTACATACTAGCCCAATATTAGATTTAGAGGTAATTTTATTTAATTTTCCTCATCTCCATGTTGACGATCCTCCCCAGCGTGCTATTTCTGTTCAATACTCATCAGAAAATCGCACCCTATTCTTCTAGTTTTGCAAGTCTTATTTTTCTTTTCTGTTTTTTTCTTCCAAATTAATGATATCATCGACTTCTTATTCCGTAAATGATACACTTGTTAAACTTTATTATTATTATTATTATTATTATTATTATTATTATTATTATTATTATTATTATTATATATGCATAAGCTATGTTCTTCAATGATTGCAAAAACATAGTGGAGTTATTATATTCGGTTATATACCTCTATATATTATTTAAAATATTTTAATATGACTGGTTAGTATAATCACATATCTACTGCCATAAGAAAAATTGGGATTTGCCATAATATGACTTTATATTTAACCGTGCATCATATTTTCTTTTTGATTTTTGGTTTAAGTTGCCGGTGTATGTCAAGAAAAACAATGTCACCAACGTTTGCTGTTATTAATAATACACTATCCTATTTTAAATGTAAGTCGTCTTAGAGATAAATCTAGACGAAAATAATCAAAATTTATCTCCAAAATGACTTATAAGAGATAATATATGTTATGCACTACATATCTTCATATATATACACACATTGATTTGATATGGACTACTCTTTGTATTTTTATTTATACATATACCTTTGATCACCGTTTATATATTGATGATATGTTAATATATATATATACAATAGATTTTAGTATACCCGTGAAGATTAATAGATTATGATAAAACTTATGTAATGTGAAAATATCTTATATTGGTTTCATTGTTTCTTTTTATGTGTGTGTATATATATGTATGAATTAAGTGAGCTTAGTATGTCAATTAGTTGGAGGTAGGTGAGGTTTCTTATAAAAGTAGTAGCTAATATTGCTAATGTACTAATTATAATTATTAAAATTATGGATGCTAATGTGTTTAGTAAAAGGCTGATGAATTCATATAGAATTCATATTACATCTTCCCTTAAAATTATTGAAAGTAGTTTATATTAAATTATAGATTTCGAGCACGACGATGGTGGGTGCTAGCGGATTATTCTTGGCTGTCTTTGCTTGTTGGTTTGAGCGTGGACTTCGGGTAAGCTACTATGTTCATTTCATTTAATCCTACATGAATGGTTGTCATCTGGTGATTGTGCTTGAGCTTTTATGATGGACTTGGTTGAGATTGACTGAGGATTGACGGTGGATTTATTATGTATTTTGGTGGATTATTTGGTTGGGATTGATTGAGAATTGATGGTGGATTTATTACGAGTTTTGGTGGATTACTTGTGAAATACCCCGAGTGATTATCACCTTTAAAGTAGTGAAGTTTAAAGTAAAATTAAGATTACGAGCAAATTAAATGATACCAGGTTAGGGTATTACACTATTTACGTAGTGGACCGTGAGGTATAATACATGGGGAGTCATCCTGACACTTAACAAGTGTACGAAATAATATACATTACGAAGTTATAAGGTACGAACCATGTTATAAGATAAAAACAGGTACAAGTAACATTTTAACACATAAACTTGTACTTACCAGTTTATATTCCATGGCATAGGTAAATAATTAACTACCTATGTACTACTAAATTCCTTTATAAAGCTACAATAATAGCAGCCCCACCCTTGTGACATAAGTGTGCGATTCCACTAATCCATAGCCAGTTAGTCACGCATTACAGATGGATTTTACCCATGTACTGAACCGATTTTGAATACCAAAATCTCTGTAGCCTTTCTTTTCTCCATGCAACTACCCTCCATGCTTTTCAGACGATCGCTCTCTTTGTGTGCCAGATGGACAAACCCACTCAACTTACTCCATCTTCCCCATGCGAATTGCTTCCCTGTTTTCCAACCTTGTTTCACGCCTGGTGCAAACTCAGAAAAAAAGAGCCAGTCGACCGCTCCATTTCCCACGCATGCAAGACTAGTCCTGCTCCTAAGGTGCTCTTGAATTTGCATGTCGATTCTTGAGTGAAGTCACTCCCTAACTTACCCACGCATTTCGCAACTGCTGCGACGTGATCATTTCATTTTCTGCAATCTAAAGTTCAGAGACGAACGCCCAGAAGCTCTACCTTGGCGCAAGCGCCTGGAAACTCTAGCTCAAGCCTCTCTTCTCTTCTCCGTACATGAATTCCCTGGGAAAAACCTCCTCAGACAGTGCACCGAACTTCTCCAAAAAAATTTGCCAAAAATTGGTCTGAAAACCATTCCTTGGTAAGAACACTACCGGTTCTCTTTTAATGCCTCGTTTCTTTCTGGTTCTTTCCTTTGTCCGAAACTACTTACTCGATTCCTCAGATCCTCTGCATTTTCCTTTGTATAAAACTAGCATGCAACCTCCTGGAAATACCCCTGGGAAGTACGTTGAAGATCTGCGAGGAAACCACTCCATTCCTGCTCGGGGTCTAGCGGAAGGTCGATTCTACTGGTTGTCCTCTTTCCCTCTGTTTCTTTTTCTCTCTTAGTTCTGTTTTGTCCGAAATTTCTCCTCAGTACCCCTGACTCCCTTCTTCCTTCCTCTCTCCACGCATGCAAGCGCCTGGGAAGCTAGCGCAAGGTTCTCTGGTAGCGGTTGAACAATCTTCTTCTCGACCCCTCGAAGGTAAGCGCAGGAACAATCTGAAACTCGTTTTTTTGTTACTCCACCCCTGTTCTCTATTTTGACGCTCGAAAACTGAAGGTGGGTTTCTTTCCTTTCCCATTTTCTCTTGCGCGTGAATGTGGCATGCAAGTACCCAGCAACCTTGCGAATTCTGGAGCAACAATCCACACAAACCGACCTAGTATATCCTCTAAGGTAAAACACTTCCAACTCATGTGTTGTCTTGAGTATTTTTTTTAGCTACTTTTCCGGTGCTATTACAAACACAGAACTCACAAATTTTCTTCTTGTACCTGTCCGGTTGTAAGGCCAGGAGATTCTGTGTCAAACCTTCACTCATAACCGAAGAGAAACCCAAGGGGTAACCCCCGCAAGCAAGGTAAAATAATCCACCGAAAAACCTTGTGAATTAACCAATGTATTCACTCCAAACGTACAAGGAAGCTTGATCTTTGTGTTGTTTCTGTATAGGACCGAGAAATACTGAAGGAGTACCAAGAACTACCCAAGAAATACAACCCCAAAACCCAAGGTTGTAACCCAAACCTTTACCTAAAACTATACTTGATATTGTGTGAGATTAGGTTCGAGTTATTTGGTTGAACTGGTAATGATGAGCTGAGAAATTCTGTTTGTTGTGATGCAAAGGTGCGGGCGAACCGGTAGCTTAAACTACGGGTTTAAAATGTTTAAGTCAAGAGGGGGTAGTACCGAAAACAAGTGAGAAGTCCCTTTGGTAATAAGTTAGGAAGTGCTAAGAAAGAAAAAAAAACTGGTTACGCGTTGATTGGGTGAAGTAGCAAATTGATGTAGTAAGAACTAACTACTGAGTTGTGAGTCTTGTGTTCTAGATTTCCGAAAACCTATGCTATTGATCTGAATAATTTTGAGAGAAGTTTGTCAAGGAAAATAAGGCTAGGTGACTTAGGAAGTCATGTCACCAATGGCTAGGAAAAATCTGGGTAAGTAACGAAATGAAAGGTGAATTCTACGTGTGGGAAATCTTACAAAATCAATGCTGAAGTGTATGTTTTGGTTATGGAAAGCTTGAGTGCTTATGGCATGTAAATAATACTAAGAGAATGGGGATGTAATGACACTAACTACCTAGGCAAAATCGAATAATGCCAGATGTTGGGTGCTGAAGACTTGGTTAAATTAATGTTGAAAACTTAGTTAAACAGATGCCGAAAGCTTAGTGTGTTATCTGTACAACTTCGACAGACACTAGGCCTGATATGAAAGTAACTACCGTCATGTTTTAATGCTTAAGAATGATAATAACTAGCGTTATGACTTGGTAGTTGGTAAACCATATAACTAAGAAGCTAAGCAACGTGGGGGGAACTAGAAATCAGATTAGAGAGCAAAAAAAAAAAGAAAACTATAGAAGATAACACATCAATTTCAGATTTCAGTTTTAGGATAATGTAAATTCAGTTGCACTAACCATATTTCTTGGGTTTAGCTTTGAGTTAAAACACAACTAGAACACTTAGTTAAGTCAATGAGTACTTTGGATGAGTTGAAAGACAGACTAGTGGCTAACAGAAAAGAAACAGAAGAAATGTGATTCAGTTATACGTTCCAGTTTTATCAGCTTGGCCAGTTTTAGAATTTGGCAGGTTTTCAGTAACCTGTGCAATGCTGTTTGGGGTTAGTATTGAGTTTAAAATCTTTATAACATACTTATCTAGGTGGGCCAACAGGTTGGGAAGGAAGTTGCAAAGTAGATTGTAAACGAACAGAAAAAAATAGAAGAAGGGGATATCAGTTTCATATTCTGTTCCTGCAGGTTTCTGGTTTCAGTGTAAGAGCATACCAGTGGGAACCATAGTGGTATTTGGATTGACCCTGAGCTTAAAACATAGCTAGAATACGTAATGAAATAAGGGAGTACTTAGGGGTAAATTGAAAATCTGGATAAGTAAGAGAAAAACAAATATAAAGGTAAAGCCATATTAGTTCTGTTTCAGTCTTCTCTGATTTGTGTTTCTGTATAACCGATTTTCAGAAGGTGTATAAGGGTGGAGTTAGCTTAATGATGAGTCTAAAACATTGCTCAAGCACCTAACTAAATGGGTAAACAGTTTGGAAAAAAAATAGGAGTCAGTTGAATGAACTAAAAACAGATAAAAGAGGAAGTTTATATATTGACGTTGCAGTTTTTCTGAAAACGAGTACTTATGTATAACCGACTTTCTGTAAGTGTAGGAGGGTGATATAACTAGGTGCTGAGTCTAAAACATTTCTAAAACACTTCAGTAAAACTATAAACACTTGGGAAGGGATAGGGATCAATGTAAATGCAAGTGAGGAGAAACATACAGTAGTAATGTTTCCGTTTTTCGTTCACCTCAGTTTTTGCATTATTTTCTTACTGCAGTATAGAAATATTTCAGTATGTTGAAGTTTCAGTGGCTTAAACCATGTTGTTGTGGATCTGTTGTGAATTTAAAACCTCGTTAACACACTTAGCTAGATGGGTAAACAACCTGGGAGAAATTAGAAGTCAACTCAGCTAGCTGAAATCAAGAATGAAGAAGAATTGCACTGATTCGTTTTTTCCAATTCTTTTGCGGTAACCGGTAGTTTCTATATAGCTGGATTTTAGAGATGCTAAGAGTGTTGTGTTGGCCTGTTAATAAACTTAAAACCTTGCTAATACACTCAATTAGGTCTATAAGCACTTGGGAAAGATAGGACATCAACCTAATGCATTACGAGGAAAACAGAATGGATGATACGCATGGAGTTGTGTTTCAGATTCTGAACTGGTGTCTCAGTTTAATCGATCTGTAGGGGGGGTTAAAGTGAGGCCTTGATTTAATGGAGAACCCAAGTCACAGCTAACACGTCTAAGCACCTTGGTAAAAACCGTTAGGGGAGTTAGACTTCAGTTGAGGGCGTAAACGTAGAGGTATAGCTAAGTATGGTGTAAGGCAAAACACTTAAAAAAAAAGGATCTTGGAGGTTGACTAGTAACTCCTAGGAATCTAGTGTCAATTCGGTAGTAGACGGTGACAAGAGTATAGTAAGTTAAATTAACAACCGAGATGGTGAAGGTGACCAACAACTAGTGAAGGCTAGGTTGTGTTAGGTATTGGTATTGTATATAAAGTCTTGCTAAGGTGCCTAGCGAAAGGGGTACAACTTAGGCAGTTTGAAACTAAAATTTTGGTGAACTAAGAATGGGAAATAACCAAGTTAGTGGGCATAAAAGTTGGGAAGTATTCTTTAGTTGCTAGGTGTCAAACCGTAAACATTAGGGTTGGTCTAAGAGGAATCAATAATATAAGGTCTAAAAATATAACCCGACCAATAGACCGGAATACCGTATACTTATAGGCATTCGAAAGATTGATTAGAAATAACCTTAGAGAGTACGAGAGGATTATATTGGGGCAAGTTGAGTTACCTTATATGTTACTACTTGGCTAAAACAATGGACCCCAACCGAACGAATAAAGTGGGGCCAACGTTGGCAACTATAACACTTAAAACTAGGCCAAACATTATGAATAGAACTATGAACAATAACGCATGATCGAACGCTCTAACCCGTTCGAATAATCATTACAGGAGTGAGTCCCACTAGCAGCGGGAACCCTGGTACAAGTAGCTGTGACAACTATTATAAGGTATGGACATGTGTGGTTCGTATGTTGCCTTGTTACACGTCTTGTGTGCTGTGTGCTCTGTGTGAAAAGACTTTAAGATCAAAGCATGAAATTAGATTGCTTGTTTATCATGTTGTATGATTTCTATATCATTGTGTATATCATTGCGCGCACACAGTAGTTTAGTCCCTTCGCGCTTATGAAATTTGTGATGAAACACTGAGAACTATGAAAACAAAGAAAATGCTATGAGGGGAACTCCTCTCTAACTATGGAGGACGTACCATGACACCCACTATGGTGTCTATTCATGAATAATAATGAAGAGCAAATCTCGATTGGTGGGACATGAGGATAACCCGGGAAGACGACATCTCGGGCCGCGCGGTATGGAATATTCGGGAGTTGGTATCTGCATCAGATCCTTCGCCCTTCTATGTGGAGCACATCCTGGAGTCTAGAGGCGACTCCGCTTTTCCGGCGCATGACGTCGGGAATAGGGGAGTGACAACTTGGTGGAGCTTATCCTGGAGTCAAGAGGCGACTCCGCTTTCTCGGCGCATGACACCGGGAATGAGGGATTAGCTATGGAGGAGACGTCCTCCAACGTGCGGTGATAAAAGAATTCACAGATAATCCTTAAAGAAACAAGGACGATTAGCACCTACATAATGAGGTCTCGGGATCTAATCTATATCCCCTGATTCGGTGCCAGAGAAGAAAGGAAAACTCATGTAATGAGACCAAGCAAACAAGAGAAGTCACAAATGTGATCCTTTAAGAAACAAGGAATGAATAGCACCTACAGAACAAAGTCTCGGGATCTAACTTATATCCCCTGACTCGGTGCAAGAGAAGAAAGGAAAAACATGTGTAATGAGAACAAGAAAACCATACGTAATCTCTTGAATGATCCCAAAGTGAGGATCGATGGTATAATATACCTACGCACACGTCCTATGAATTACTTGGTTGTTGTTGCTACGTTAGCAGCTTATTATGCTGGATTGCGTGTTTGACATTGCTACTTGCAAGTTGTGCTTGGTTGCTTTTGATATTGCTATGCTACCAATGAGTGTGCATGTTATCATGATGTGTTGATGTGTGCTTTACTACTTTATTAGAGCATGTAAATTGAATTAATAATATTCGACCAAGTAGTCGTGTGGCCCGGCAACATACGGGCTTTACACGTTCATACTCAGCGTAGTTTGCTGAGTCCTTTACACCCAATTTTTTTTCAGGTCTTGTGCTGGACGATGGCGGAGAGTAGGCAAGTGACTACCATGGGGGTAGTCCATCTGGGCAAGACGCTTAAGTATTATGTTAACGAATGGGTTATGACTATGTAACACTAAACCCTAGATGTATGTTTCGGTTTGTGTTGGTTACGTAAGAACTTATGAATTAGACTCTCGGTACTTGGTTCGTAATTCCTGTTCGTACTTGGATTTGGTTAAGGTTTAGATTCCAGTCATTCAGACCGTAACTTGGAGTTGGTATTGTGGTCTGTCAACCACATGGGTGGTTGGCATCTGTGATACCCGGATGAAGTTGGAAACCACTGCGTAGACATCTCGTATTACCGTTAGGCTTGTCGTTTAATTATTGATTGTTATTCGGGGGTGTTACAACTTGGTTAAGATTGATTGAGGATTGACGGTGGATTCTGCTGAATATTTTATCTCGATTGGATGGTATTTGGTTTGGGAGACTTTCACTGAGATTATTCGTACACATTGGTACATTGAAATCAAACATATTGCGTTGCGAACACTATATCTACTTCTTCGTGGTCAGGACATCCATAATGGTGTTTCTTGACACGGTTACATAGGTGAAGGTTTAAATAGAAAAAAATAAATAGGGATATGAAAGTGAGAGAATAAGAGAGGTTGTTTAATTAAGAATCTGAAGAGAGAATGTTCTTGCTGACGTATAGAGGGAGAATGTGAGAGAAGAGATTATGATAATATTTCTAGTAAGTGGAATCCACTTTCCTTATTGTGGATGCCCTAAGTACTCTTAGAAGGGTGTGCACACTTAAAGACTTTGAGTGAGGTGGAATTATATTTTGTGACCCCACTTGTTTGGGTATTCGTTGTTGGAATTATGATTTTACGGCCCCACTTGTTTGGGTGTTTGTTGGTTGCCAGTTGAAAGCTCCATTCTCGTTGTGTGTATTGGTGGATTGTGTGATGAATATAAATTGTAATCTTCTTTCTACTGTGGATTGATGTTGTCGATTGACTTGTTGTTGTGGTATATATATGGGGCAAACGTTTACAAATAAAATTAATTTTGCATGGTGAAACAGTGGTTTACTCAGTTTTTCAGATTTGTGCGGTCCTTTTGTGTGTTATTGTGTTTTCTGGCCGCGGGTTGATGAGTGTTGCAGTAACACCCTTTAAGTTTGTCTTCCGCTGCGGAGTAGATGATAGGTGAAAAAATTGATTTTAATCTAACTTCGACCTTAATAAATACCGGCTAGTTATTGGGTGTTACAAACACCCTCAACGGTTTTCATCGGCTATTCCTCTTCATGTTGTTCTTAGCTTCACCATATTTTCTAGGGCTGGTCAAAGTTGGGACACCTAACGTAAGAATATTTCTTCTCATTTGTTCATGAAGCATAGAAAATTAGTTTATTCCATTATCCGCATGCATTATATTATGAAAGTTAAATTTTACGAGATACTAGGAGAAATTCTTAGATCATCCGAGGTATTGATGTTGAACAATGGGATTAATACTCATGCCCATGGAAACATCACCAGCTTGGGAGAAAATTTAGCGGCTTTAGAGGTGAAACCAAAGACATCACAAGACCACTGAATTTGAGCAATTGTGGTGGTCTTGCGGTTAAGGTTGACGATGGTAATACAAGATTGTTAATAAATTTGTCAGAAAAAATATGCTTCACGCAGGAGTATCAATTCATAGGACTTTAACATGAAAGACAAAAAGACCCATCGCAAGTAACAAACACGTGAGAACGACAAGATGTAGCATGTTTTGGGAGAAAGAAATGCTCCTTACTCTCTCCCTCTTTTCTCCATTTTGTCTTGTTAGTATTACATGCACACTGATCTTCTTTCCCAAAAGTCTTCATAGTCAAATCCATCTCATCCCCATCCCTTTGTTCTACCTTCTACCCTTTCCTTTCATCTTCAAAATCTATTTCCCTTTAATTTATCTTGTCTATGTCACTCTCTAGCTTTGTTTTAATAATTATTGTTGATTTCCTTCGTCATCGTTGGGTTGTTGTCACCGCCACCGCCGCCGCAACTACCGACGTCGCCGCTATCACCTCGTCATCTTCTCCTTCCTGGCACCTCCTGTAACACCCCTACCGCTAATCATAACATTATCCTCTAATCGTCCCCATCGTTAATCTAATCGCAGCGGAAATTTTACACTAACGGTGGGGGATACAATGTCGTTAGCCACCCATATGACTAACAAGGTCTGTACTACGTACAATCACGGATTGATAAATAGAAATGTACCTAGTTTTAAAAAAATGCTTCCCACAACATCCACATCATTCACTTACAACATTTGATTACCGAGTATACAAAATCATAATCCGAATACATTCCTTCTTGCAAGTCTAGTAAAAGCTATGAGTTTGACAACCTGCTCATTTCTACCAAGGCTACATGATTTCCAAAATACCAAAAGGGTGTACCACATGGTACACTGGCTATTCAAAAGGCTACAAGTAGAGCTGATCAACACTGACCCGGCCCGGCCCAAAAATAAAGCCCGAAAAGCCCGTCCAAAAAAATTTCGGGCGGGTTTGGACAACAAATCAAGCCCGAATGAAAAACCGGGCCGGGCTTCGGCAAAATTTTAGAACCATGACTAAGCCCGGCCCGGTTTATTATTATTATTATATATTTATAAATATAATATAATACTCCCCTTGTTTTCAGTATATAATTTGTTTGATTCTTTCACTAGTTTTAAAATAGAAGATGTTCTAGCCTTTTTTGTGATCTGCTTTCCAATTCTACCCTCCCATCTTTTATTTTACAACTCTAATTTTCTAATTATTCAATTCTCAATGCAAAAAAGGGTAAAATAGTCTAAATTTTTCCTCTTTAATTCTTATGCCTAGAGTTAGAAATAAAGTACTGAAAATGGGAGGAAGTATATATTTAAATTAATTTTATATAATACCTTGTATTATTTATTTAAATTATATATAATATCTATTAATATTACATACAACATTTATTCATATTAAATTTAATATTATATATAGTCTATATATTTTTTCAAAAAAATTAACAATATTATAAAAAAAATTATAAAACTGGGCCGGGCGGGCCGGGCAATGGCAAAGATTAAAATAAGTCCGGACCTAGCCCGTCCCAGCCCGAAAAATTTTAAAACGGGCTTGGACAAAAATATAGGCCCGTTCGGGTCTAGAATTCAATGTCGGCCCGACCTGAACCCGACTCGTCTGCCCATTTGATCAGCTCTAGCTACAAGTCATGTACAACTCGGTACACCATTCACATTCTTCTAACTAAAACAAAAACATGCATCTCGGTCTCATCACGACCATCAACCTTCTCGGGTACTTGGAAATAAAAACAGTGCCCCAAGGGGCTCAGCAAAATTGCTGACATGAAATTCGCATACCCCGCGTGCTAACGGGGGTACACCGACTACTTTGTCGAATACATGAGGTTCATTTTATACATGCATACATGCTATTATGAACAACATCATAATCATACAAGGCACACTCATACACAGAATATGGTATATACAAATGGAAAGGCAATTCACAAGTCAACCGAAACCTTGAAATACTCTTCTCAAGTTCTCACCTCATTTCATTGTTAGTTAGTTAGTTACTCATCCTGAAATACCCTGAAATTATAAATAGTGATTAATTAGGCTAATGAAGATTTTAAGGCTTAATTATGTTTAAATAATCATGAGGGAACAAATCCCGAAGAAAACGGATCCTTAAAATGGATTAAAAGCATAAACGAACCTTAATGCGCGTTTTTCAAGGAAATCGGGAAAACGCGACTTTAAGAGGGTTAAATAGACTCATAATAATTTTGGTCAACCAAATAGTCATTAATAAACATTAATTAGGGTTTAGAACCAATAAAATTAATTAAACGAGAAGATTCCGGAAAACGGGTTCCGGTTAGTAAAAACTGTAAAAACCGGGAAGTTGTGGGGTGTGTGTGTAAATAAGCTAAACTAATGTGTCCACTTTTGAAAATCAAAATCAAAATCTGTATGTGAGTGTGGTGGTGGCCGGTTTATTCCCCCCCCCCCCCCCCTCTCACTCTCTCTATTCTCCTAATACACTACAAGACAAATTAATAAAGTAAAAGTACACTCACATTACTTTTGGGCACTCTCTCTCCTATCCTCACACACCCACCGTATTTCCCTCCTCCCTCTTTGATTTCTTCTTCTTGCCAAGCTCCTCCAATGGCGATTTGAAAAACCCATCCAGCCTCCATCTTCTTCCTCACTTTTGAGCACCCAATCCTAGTCCAAAAATTATAAAAATTGTACCGTTGGAATCCCCTTGCCAAGGAGATCATCTTCCTCTTTTCAAAAATCGAAAAGCTCCACTTTCATCTCCATGGGTATGACTGTTTTTTAAGCTTGAGATCACCATTGGAAGCTCCTCCCTCTCCTTGTTGTTTTGAGGAAAAAAGAAATTTGAAAATCCATCATTTCTAGCTCTCATTTGCAAAATAAGAATTTCTAAGCTTTGAGCTTCTTATTCCTTGCCCTCCAGCCGATTTTGGCTTCCTTTTTGGAGTTGGAATCTTGCTATTCTTGCTGTCCAACACTCCTTCTGTACATTGGCAAGGTAAGGCCTTTTCTAAACCCTAAAAACATGTCCTAAGCTCTAGGATGATTTAAGGGTTGGTTTCGAATTGAAATGGTTGTGTATCAATGGGCTGTAGCATTAGGATTTTGAACTTCCATAACCGGTTGATCAAGAAGAGAGGAAAGGAAAAGAAGGAAGAAGGAAAGAAGGAAGAGGAAAGGAAGGAAGCTAGAAAACCAAGGTAAATGCACTCACTTTGAGTAGTTCTTGTAAGCTTTGTGTAACAGATTTTAAAGGTTTGGAATGAGTAGTGTACATGGTTTTGAGTACTGGTATAATGTGTAAGAGAATTAAACTAGTTTAGAGCTTTAGAAAGATGATTAAAAGCTTGTATAAACCTTGAGAAAATAGATGTTATGTGCAAGAATTAAATGGGTGATTAGTGCCTAGTATTTGTGTTGTAAATGTGGTTGGAGAATTGTGTATTAGTGTCTTGAATAAACAGGTGTTATGAGTGGTAATGTGTGAGTAAAACAATGTGGTGAGAATGTTAATTTTTAGGGGAGCTATGTCAAAATTTACCTAGGAACTAGAGCACTTAAGAGCTTAATGTAAGTAAAAAAACACCTTGAAAACAGTTTTGAGAAAGAGCTAGGTAGTGGGTAGAACAAGAGTGAAAGATAATGCATTTTGAACTTTTGAAATGGCATTAGGAAAGGAAACCATGAATGGTAGGAGTGGGAATCAAAATCTGTAACATAGCAAGACTAAGGAGGAATTAATACAAGTGCTGAAATGTAAGTTAGAAAACAATGTGTGAATTAGTATGAAAAGGAGTGATGAGTTTAGTGATGGATTTAGGGATATTTATAAGGTTAAGTAAATGTTTAAACATGTGGGATTAAGTGTAGGAACAATGGGAAATTGATTAGACAAAGAGAGGATTGTAACAAAGAAGGAAAAATACAAATCTGTAGAAAGTTGCAGCAGGTTCGGGACTTAGTCCCCATAGGAAGACCCGGACCATGCTAGAAAATCAGCCGAGAGTGTTACTGCAACATTGGTCCGGGACTTGGTCCCATGTACAACTCCTGGACCACATGAATTTTCTATTCGAGAGTTTACCCATCTTCTGGTCCGGGACTTAACCCCTGTACAAGGACCCGGACCAGGTGTATTTTCTGTTCGAGAGTCAGGCCACAGGGTGGTCCAGGACTTAAGACCCGGACCAACCCAAAACATTAAAATTAAGTTTATAAAGTGACATTTAAGATAAGGTAAAGTATGGTAATGATAGTATAAGATAATTAGGATTAGACTAATGATGTTTAGTGGTCATTAAAACCATAAACAAGTTTGTAAGTAATGAAGAGTTTGTAACCAATGTGAAAGTATATGAATTGTAAGGGCAAAGTAGCTATGAACAGGGAAATGTTAGGAATGTAGTAAGTAAGGTTCATTATGGATAATTAACCGCCCGAATCTATGTATGTGATAGGATTCGAATAGTCGAACACCGAAAGGGAGTCGGTGAGTCCAAAGTCAATGGTGAGCGGTATGAATTTCTCATGTCCTGTATGCTACCTTGGCTACTCTGAGATGTGTGTTTGTGTGCTAATTGATCACCTAAATAAGATAAAACACAAATCAGACTTATTGCACCTACTTGTGCTTATATGATATTGTTCCTTGTTGAATGCTTACCTTAACTCTCAGTTTGGATAATTCATGAAATGAATGAATGAGAATGAAGTGTGTGTGTGCCTTGTTGCGTATTGTATTGACCAAGTAATGTAGAATAGGACTTCTAAACTGATTCTTAACTAGACTAACATTTCTACATTAAGAAATTGATAAATTGCATGAGTAGAAGTCCGATATAGCTTTGGCCACACGTGGGAGGAGGAGACACAAAGGTGGATCCAAATCCTGGTCTTAATCTTTTCCATGGTCCAACCCCTAAATGGGTAGCAACCTAAAATTAGGAGCCACCTAAAGTAAGTAAGTAAGTAAGTAAGTAAGTAAGTAAGTAAGTAAGTAAGTAAGTAAGTAAGTAAGTAAGTAAGTAGTAGTAGTAAGTAAGTAAGTAAGTAAGTAAGTAAGTAAGTAGTAAGTAAGTAAGTAAGTAGTAGTAAGTAGTAAGTAAGTAGAAGTAAGTAAGTAAGTAAGTAAGTAAGTAAGTAAGTAAGTAATAAGTAAGTAAGTAAGAAGTAAGTAAGTAAGTAAGTAAGTAAGTAAGTAGTAAGTAAGTAAGTAAGTAAGTAAGTAAGTAAGTAAGTAAGTAAGTAAGTAGTAGTAGGAAGTAAGTAAGTAGAAGTAGTAAGTAAGAAGTAAGTAAGGTAAGTAAGTAGTAAGTAAGTAAGTAAGTAAGTAAGTAAGTAATAAGTAAGTAAGTAAGTAAGTAAGTAAGTAAGTAAGTAAGTAAGTAAGTAAGTAAGTAAGTAAGTAAGTAAGTAGTAAGTAAGTAAGTAAGTAAGTAAGTAAGTAAGTAGTAAGTAAGTAAGTAAGTAAGTAAGTAAGTAAGTAAGTAAGTAAGTAAGTAAGTAAGTAAGTAAGTAAGTAGTAAGTAGTAAGTAAGTAGTAAGTAAGTGAAGTAAGTAAGTAAGTAAGTAAGTAAGTAAGAAGTAAGTAAGTAAGTAAGTAAGTAAGTAAGTAAGTAAGTAAGTAAGTAAGTAAGTAAGTAAGTAAGTAAGTAAGTAAAGTAAGTAACGTAAGTAAGTAAGTAAGTAAGTAAGTAAGTAAGTAGTAAGTAAGTAAGTAAGTAGTAAGTAAGTAAGTAAGTAAGAAGTAAGTAAGTAAGTAGTAAGAAGTAAGTAAGTAAGTAAGTAAGTAAGTAAGTAAGTAAGTAGTAAGTAAGTAAGTAAGTAAGTAAGTAAGAAGGAAGTAAGTAAGTAAGTACGTAAGTAAGTAAGTAAGTAAGTAAGTAAGTAAGTAAGTAAGTACGTAAGTAGTAAGAAGTAAGTAAGTAAGTAAGTAGTAAGTAAGTAAGTAAGTAGTAAAGTAAGTAAGTAAGTTAAGTAAGTAAGTAAGTAAGTAAGTAAGTAAGTAAGTAAGTAGTAGTAAGTAAGTAAGTAGTAGTAAGTAAGTAAGTAAGTAAGTAGTAAGTAAGTAAGTAAGTAAGTAAGTAAGTAAGTAAGTAAGTAAGTAAGTAAGTAAGTAAGTAAGTAAGTAAGAAGAAGTAAGTAAGTAAGTAGTAAGTAAGTAAAGTAAGTAAGTAAGTAGTAGTACGTAAGTAAGTAAGTAAGTAAGTAAGTAAGTAAGTAATAGTAAGTAAGTAAGTAAGTAAGTAAGTAAGTAAGTAAGTAAGTAAGGTAAGTAAGTAAGTAAGTAAGTAAGTAAGTAAGTATAGTAAGTAAGTAAGTAAGTAAGTAGTACGTAAGTAAGTAAGTAAGTAGTAAGTAAGTAAGTAAGTAAGTAAGTAGTAGTAAGTAAGTAGTAAGTAAGTAAGTAAGTAAGTAGTAAGTAAGTAAGTAAGTAAGTAAGTAAGTAAGTAAGTAAGTAAGTACGTAAGTAAGTAAGTAAGTAAGTAAGTAAGTAAGTAAGTAAGAAGTACGTAAGTAAGTAAGTAAGTAAAGTAAGTAAGTAAGTAGTAAGTAAGTAGTAAGTAAGTAAGTAAGTAAGTAGTAGTAAGTAAGTAAGTAAGTAAGTAAGTAAGTAGTAAGTAAGTAAGTAAGTAAGTAAGTAGTAAGTAAGTAAGTAAGTAAGTAAGTAAGTAAGTAAGTAGTAAGTAAGTAAGTAGTAATTAAGTAAGAGTACGTAAGTAAGTAAGTAAGTAAGTAGTAAGTAAGAAGTAAGTAAGTAAGTAGTAGTAAGTAAGTAAGTACGTAAGTAAGTAAGTAAGTACGTAAGTAAGTAAGTAGTAAGTAAGTAAGTAAGTAAGTAAGTAAGGTAAGTAGTAAGTAAGTAAGTAAGTAAGTAGTAGTAAGTAAGTAAGTAAGTAAGTAAGTAAGTAAGTAAGTAAGTAAGTAAGTAAGTAAGTAAGTAAGTAAGTAAGTAGTAGTAAGTAAGTAAGTAAGTAAGTAAGTAAGTATTAATTGTAAACCCGGGCCATCCTTTCCAAGTAACATTCTGCCTACTTTTGATGCTGGTCCGGGTATGTGTACCGGTTGCAAACCCGGACCAAGTGCAGTTCTATTACATTTGACAGTTTTTCATCTTGTTTCAACTTCAGTCTTTTACCCATTTCTTCCCCAATCTTCCCACATGTAATCTAGCATATTTTAACACTGATTCGGCACTCTAAACTCTCCTAATTCATTCACTAAACTCATCACTCATTTCTTGGTTTCCTTACACAATTTTCCCACTCTTATTTTTCCTAAACTCATGTTACAGATTTTGCTCTTCTTCTTTTCACTAACCCAATGGTTCTTCAACTAATGCATTACTAGTATTAATTGCATTATTTTCATCCTAAGTTTTACTCCATTACATAACTTCTCTCAAACCAAGTTTCAAGGTAATTAACTCCTCATATTAACTCTAAAACACACCTAGCTCAACCTAGGTTATTCTTTCTCCTTAAACACTTAAATCTTCTAGTTTGCTACAGAAATTTCGACAAAGGTTCCCTACAATTTCAGACATTCCCAAAGCATTATTTGGCTCCTACAAAACCAATCCAACAGCCCTGCTCATGTGGACATTAACCACATACATATATATATTCCAGCACATTCACACTTATTCCAGCACTTAAACAACTTGGCTCTAAGGCCCTTAACATCAATATAAACACACTAATATAATCCCATTTCTTTCTCACTATCGCAGTAACATAACCCACACTAAAAAAAATGTAAAATTTTTTTTCATACCACAAGGCATTAAAATTTGTTCAAGGTAAGTTCATTACCTTAGTGTTTCTAGTTCTCTTTTCTTTCTTTCTTCTTTCTTTCTCCTTTCTTCTTCTTCTTTCCTTCCTCTTTGGTTTCTTGTTTACCACCGGTCAAGTGGGCAGTTTGACCACTAATGCTACAGACCAATGTCAAGGAACACTAATGAGCATTAATGGAAATACTTAAACTTCTAAAATCAGCCCTAAGATATAAGGGAGGTCTTAAGCTCTTAGGATGGGAGGTTACCTTCTAAATCTCTAGGTGAGTGTTTGGCTAGTGCCAAAACAATATTCCAGCACTTTTTGAAGCTAGAAACTAGCTGGAACAATAGAACAAGAGGGTTCAAAAATCTGGAATTTTCGGTTTCCAAAAGGAGAGCTAGAAAGGGAGATTTTTGAATTTCTTTGTTTACCTGAGCACAACAAGGGAAGGATGTAGATCACAATGGTCTTCTCAAACCTTCAAGTGGAGCTTCAGTCATGGAGATGAAAGTGGATATTTTCATATTTTGAAAGGAGGGAAATGTTCTCCAGAGTGAGGGGAGTTCATGGTGTAATTTTCTTGCTATTTAGAGCTTGTTTGAGCCTTAAAAAATGAGGAAGAAGAGAGGCTTGGGGAGGGCTGCTTCAAATCGCCATTACTGGCCAAAGGATGAAGAAAGAAGTCTGAAGGAGGGGGAGAAAAACCGTGAGAGAGGCTGGGAAATAGAAGAGAGAGAAAAGGTAAAGTGGGTTTGTACTTTATTTGCTTTTACTTTTTGATTTATCACTTTTGTCTTTTATTAACTAATATGAATTAAGAGATTGGGAGAGGGGCTGGAGAAGCGTGGGCACACACACACACACACATGGAGTGCCTGATTTTTATTTGCAAATGGAGAGGAGTATTTTGCTCTTATTACAATTATCACCCCATAAGTTCCCGTTTTTACACTATTCACTAACCGGAGCCTGTTTTCCGGAATTTTCTCGTTTATTTAATTTTAATGTTTCTAGACCTTCACTAATGTTTAATTATAGATATTTGATTGACTATAATTTTTATAAGTCATTTTAAACCACTTAAAGTCACATTTTTCCGGTTTTCTCGAAAAACGTGTTTTAAGGTTCATTTGCGTTTTTAACCCATTTTATGGATCCGTTTTCTTCAGGAATTGTTTCCACATATTTATTTAGACATAATTAAGCTTCTAAATATCTCATTAGCCTAATTAATCGCTATTTTTAAGTTCGGGGTATTTCACCTCCAACACTCGTCCCTCTCCGGTGAGGTTTTGATTTTGCTTTGTTTTTGTCTTCAAATAAGCCTCCAATGACTTTTGTTTCTCAGATCTAGCTTCCCCTGACTTGTTCAGTCCAGATCTGGTGCAGTTCCAAGGTTGCATGTCAATTTTGCGTCGCCAAATCCGGGATTTAGCTTACCCCTTGTTCCTCGTTCTGGCCGAGAAAAATAAGTTTAAGTGTTAATTTTCTAAATTTGTTGGTTGCGCTTTCAGGTTTTAGTTTAGTCCATCAAAGCTTGATGAGGATTGTTCCTTATGTATCATAGTTTTGTAGTTTTGTCGGTTTAGGTTATGAGTTAGAGCTAACCATGACATGTTTGTATAAGCAGCCACCCCTGCTTTCCTTTGACGATTGCCCATTTTAGGACTTGTTTGAGTTATTTGTCTTAACTCTGGGATTTGGGGAATTAGATGTTAGTTTCACCTACTCATGATTTTGGAGTCTTGTTGTTGCCCTCATCTTTGTGTTCTTTAGCCCGTTGCTAGATTAGTAATGTTCACTTGATCTAATCTATATTGTTGTTTTCGGAAAAAATGAAAGATAAAGAGCATGTCATAAGTAAAAGAGATTATATATTCTCAATTAGTATGTACCTTGAACCCTATATTTTTCTTTTTCTTTTTGAATACCTGATGCGGTTATGAGTACGAGAAGGTATGGAAAACCCTATATTTTTCTAGATTGTTATCTGCAGTACAATAGTCCATGAAAAGTCACTATAGTTATTGACCTGAAGGAAAAAAAAGATAAAAATACTCCTACTAGTTAACAAAGTACTTTTAAAGTTCACAATATGCCGATAAGGGTTAAAAAATTCACAAAAAGTTCAAAATACTATAAAAATATATAAAAATTGAAAAATGAAACAAAATTATTAAAACTTAAAATATCATAAAATATTGAAAAAGTATATATTTCCTGGATTTTTTAAAAAATTATTCAATACCATAGAAATAATAAATACTTTTAAATACATAATTTATACCAAAATTTCTACAGATTTATATCAATTAAATACCATAAATATACGTACATTTTAAAATTTTCCTTTTTATACGAATTTAAATGATTTATTCAGAATAAATTACATTATATTTTTTAACTAATATTCAGAAAAAATATTTTAAAAAATTATATTCTATTTTGTATATAACTTTATGACATAATTTTTCACAGATAACAACAAATAGTATGTCATTAAATATAATATAAATTAAAAAAATCTAAATATCTGCTAAAAAATTATTATGAATAAATATTTTAAAATGGTAGAAAAAAATATTCTAAAAATGTGTGGTAGAAGTTATGGTAGTTTATTGGTTTAAATATGGAATTTAATTGGTAGTCAAATTGGTATGAGTGATATGTTTAAACACTCATTCTTTTTTGTGGTACTGAATAATTTTTTTAAAAATTATAAGAAATATTTAATTTTTCAAAAATTTATGAAATTGTAATATATTTTTATTTTATTTTCAATTTTTATACTATTCTTTAATTTTATATTTTTATAATATTTTATGTTTTTTAACACTTAGGGACATATTGTGACCTTTAAAAGTACTTTGTTAACTATTAGGGGTATTTTTATCTTTTTTATTTCTAGTCAATGACTATAGTATTTCATGAACTTTTACAAAAATGTAGTGTCATTTTGTGACACTTTTTTTATATTTCATGAATTAGCCAAAAACATAGTAGCATTTCATGAAATTTCCTAAAATAAGATAATTGACACACCAGTTAGCTAATCGGCCTGGGTCTTGATAAACTTTTGAGTTAGTGGATAAGTCTGGCACAATCCTGATTCATTAATATTTTTATATTTTTTTATAAATTATACTTATATATATTCAATTTAATTTTTATAGAAAATTCACTATGTTATGTAAATGTTTCATAATTAACGACATATCCTGATTTTAAAACTCATTTTCAATATGTCATGAAAAAATTTCATAATTCACAATATACACCATATTTTTGTGAAATGATCTTGAATAATGATCATTTTTCTCCGATATTTCATATTATGTTTTAAGTCCACAATATGTCATTTTTTAATTCAAGAGCATTTTATGATTTTATTTTTAAATTTTTTTAAAAAATACTTCAAATATATATATATATATATTGATATGCTTATTATAAATATAAAAACACTATCTTGAATACAAAGTAGATGGAGATTAATAAGATTTATAAGTTATGTAAGTGATTTGAATTAGTTTATTAGCTCTTTGTAAGTTTGTACCTATCAACTTTTTTTCCTTTTAATAAATTCTCCAATATAACCAAAATAAACAAATATGATCTACCGAGACCTTTTAAAACCGAACTGGATGTGTAGTTTTTCGTGAGTGGGGTCGTTCATGCATAAAATGAGGGAAATATTGGATCTCGAGTAACATTAGGTCTAAGAGGGTGTGTTTAGGGTAATCCGAAATCAAAATAATTTCTCTGTTTCTCTTATTTTCACAAATGAAAAAAAATAAGATTAACTCAAATCCCTAATCCCTATGAGGTTTTTTTTTCATTACATTTGAAAAGTCTCTGTTCCACTTTCCCACTGTCTTATATATGACAATATATTGTTAGAGTAAAACGCATGACATACGTGAAACCTATCTATTTATGTCATAAATATACAAGCAAATATGTCAAAAACAAACAGAGCCATAATCATTGACCGATAACCATCAATGGATACCCATTGACTAGTTATTTATTTCTACTATCATATATAAACAAACAATCCATTTTCTTTTCTAGTTTCATTCTGTTTAACAAACGCCCCCAAGTTTTAATAGACTATTATCATTTATCAGGGTTTAATTCAAGTTTCAAGCGTTAGAGTTTCCAGCTCTAGCAAAAACGAGCAGATACCTACCAACAACCAGCAGCGGAAAGCGCCCTTGTTTCATGTTCTGCAGCCTGCAAGTCCTCCCATCCCCCTCGATCCCTCCTATTTTTAACTGGATATTATAATAAGGAGCGAAACCTAACATTGCTGACCCCGTCTTTACACTTGTATTTCAAAGAGGCGCATAAAACTGATCATAAATGGGAGGTATACCAAAGGTCTGTGAGCTTTGCATCCAGTAAGAAAGATATCTGATTCTTTCACAAGTTCTATTCAACGTTTTAAAACGCCAACCAGAACCTAGTAACCTAATCCCCAAGTGCAAAAATTTCATTCTATCGGACATGATCAGTGAACTGAAACAATCATCCCCATCAGAAATAACGATCCAGCCAAACCTGACACAACACAAGCCCTTCCGCAACACAAGCAACAATCCGCCTAGGAGTAACCACTATATCTAAATGATTCGAACTGTTTTAGTCTAACAGCCTAAGTAGAAATTCAAGGACTCATAACAAATTAACCAGTACTCCTTGAACGGGATGGAGATCCAAGGCATGGGAGAAGGAAGAGCAGTCTCTAGCAAAGCTGGAAGACTGCAAATAAAACACAACTGATATCATCAGAACAAAAACTTATATCTAGATGATGCATGTTCACTAACTTCTGTAATGCAACAAATATAAGACCTAGAGGTAAAACCAACCTTTTCCCAATAAGAACTCCATAGATTGATTGAACCATTGGAGTTTCACGAATTCCAGTCAGAAGATTCATGTAATGAGGCCGAAGTAATTGACCTGAAATACATATCTCCACTCAGTTAGAGGAACCTGACTAAAAACAGCCCAACTGAAAGGAGACGAATTTGGAGCATCAAAGGAACGCAGGACCACAAATAGCTCACCTATAGTCAATGTGTTGCTCTGAAGAACTGAAA
The DNA here is from genome assembly GCA_023374045.1 of Limonium bicolor. Lineage (NCBI taxonomy): Eukaryota > Viridiplantae > Streptophyta > Magnoliopsida > Caryophyllales > Plumbaginaceae > Limonium > Limonium bicolor. Next base: position 43,393,055 of record CM041778.1, read on the forward strand.
CTAGAGTTGTTGTGTCGCTTCCAGTTTCATCTTTATCAACAATCTCGCACACTGGGTAAGTTTCGTCATTGAACGAAGCAGCAGAGGAAGCATTCAAGGTACTTTGGCAGCATATAATCTCAAACCAAAATCCAGAAGGAAATCTTTTTCGTTTCAACAACCAGAGGAATATCCTGTTGTACGGTGTGACATGGATCACAGCTATTGTGACCTCTATTAATGCAAGGAGAAAGATAACAGACGTATTCATGATGGAAAAGAACATGTAGAAGACGGAAGTGGTGGGTACTAGCAGTAACAGAGGGGTAAAGATGAGGGAACCCACTACATGCTGCTCAACAGTGTAATTATAGCTGTCCAACCTTTGTCGGAGAGGATTCCACTTTCTTCCCCTGATGGATGACATAGATGCAAGCATAAAGATGACACAATTACCACAATGACTGGTGAACCATAAAACAAATCAATTTGGCGACACCACCAATTGCCCACAAAAGCTAAAGGCTTGGCAATGAACAAAAAGAAAAAAAAGAAAGAAGACTCACTTGAAAAGTCTCCAGAGAGCAGCTAGTGCCTGAATTTGATGCGAGTACACAAGAGACATCAACCAGTGAAGAGCATATACATGCATGGAAGCAATACTAATCAAGTCTGTGATGATGGCGGCCACCACGGTCATGCCAAATAAGATTCCAGATAATGCAACACTCTTGATGATATAGGGAAATATGTAAATTACAGAAGACCAAAGAGTGGACCAGATCTGAATAGCATTTAGAGATATCATCCCAAGGACCCCAGCTAGCTCATTGTTTAATTTGAAACCAGCAGGGACTCCCATCAGCCAAGCACAACCAGTCCTCAATACATCACTGGTAATGCCACTCGCCAATAGTAAAATCCATTGGCACACTTGTTCTGAATGGAACAACAGTAAAAGCCCAACCAAATTTCCCAGAATGATATCAACTGCCAAAGAAGACAACATGGAGTGCTCCTGTAGTACAGCTTTCTCTGCATATTCCACAGATGATGAAGACCTTAAACATTGAAAAAAAAACATTAGTAAGGAAAAACTGACATTTAAAATTAAAAGATCAATCTTTATAGGTATATAAAGTTGATTTTTTTTCATACATTTCCTAGCCCGGTTCAGCTTTAACTGTGCAGAAAAAACTTAGTTATATGAACTATTCATTTATAATTATCAAGCATAAGGACTAAAGCATATACAGCTCAGTAAGTTCGAGAGCATTAACTAACAGATTCAAGTCTATATCATTGGTCTATCATCTAAATCTGATAGGACCACGGTAGGGGGCTAAGGGCAGTTTGGGAAATGGCTTGTGGTTGTGGGATTGGTCACATCTCCAGCGGCTAGTCCGTTCTCTCAGCTCTTCGTCTCATCATCCTTTTTAAGATTACTAAATTTACTGTATCAATCTCCCTCATCACAAAGGACCATACAGCTCTGATACAATTGATGAAACCAGTAACTAATTGATTCAACAGCACATAACCCACACTCTAAAGCAGCCGATTGTATTGATGTATAAGAGCGAGGCATGAACAGATTTCAACCTAAATCTGGATTAACAAATAAAGGAACTAGATAGAAGGGGAAAGATAAAATCAGGAATTAATCTTGCCAGATAGGGAAACCCTGCCTATCCCTCTAAGAGGCCAAATATGAAATACTCTTTTTGATGAGCTAAGCTACAGCTACCCTTTTCTTAAATAGGCCAATACTAGGAAGAGTTATCTTGGGCAAGGGGCAAGCACAAGCCATTTCCCAAACTGCCCTTAGCCCCCTACCATGGTCCTATCAAATTCTAACCATACACACATCATACATGAACTTGGAGTGGATATTTGAGAACCTTAATAATTGTGAATATCATTGTGGAAGTAAATGCGGCACCAGGATAAAATGAGAAATATCAAGAACTAAATCCACAATACTATAGTGAAACCAAGAAATATTAAGATCGGGATAAGAAACTAGCAAATGAGAACTTCATATTTCATCTTATTTTGCAATGAGCAAGGCTCTCCTTCATTACCTAAAACCAGCTCTCTGAAGGAAGATTGGCCAATAGTAGATCTGGGAACAGCGAAGCTGTATGTTCCTCCTTGTGTTTCTGAACAGGCACATTGGAGTGATGCTGATCCATTTTGAACCTAAACTTGTTAAGCTATTCAATAGCTGGAGAAGTATGTACATAGAGGTTGATAAGGTGGCAATCACCGCTGCTAGCAAATGACCCACAATGTTCAGGAAACTGAAAAATCACCACATGACCATCAAACAGGGAAGACCAGCATCAACAGCGCAAATAGTAGTGAAAACCTATAACACCATACATGTAAAAAATGGATGGTCGACTTCGTGACTCTTGAAGTCCAAGATGCCCATCAAATAATGCATGTGCCGCCATGGAACAGTTGATGGACATGAAAATGACATCCTATAGATGAACGCATTTAAGACTTTGCAGTCACAAAATTAAAATAGGAGCACGGAAGGAAATGCAAGCTATCCTTATCGATTACCAAGTCAAGAGACTTTTGGTTTGTAGAAAGATCATCTACCCACTCGGGTCTCCTAAGTGGATGCTTCAAGCATTTAGAAGATGAAACTGCTGAGGAAAAATGCTGACCACCAAGTCTAGGAGTTTCATATGCAATAACCTGTCACTCAAGGCAACAGTTAACATCAGTGACAAGTACGTGACATATCAAAAACATGAGACAAAAGATAAATCACTTACATACGTGAAGGTCAAACTGGCAAGTCATTTTCCCATTCCAGATAATATAATGCAGTTTCGGGAGCCAGCCAATTCCCTGCCTAGGACATGAATAAGGATCATACACCAACTGAATCCATCTTGCTTCTAGGGGCAACAGCAGTTGCCTTCTGCCCTGATGTTGCAATGTATTAACTTCTGAACAACCAAAACCCCTTCGATTATAGCCCTCTGCTGGATCATCCACACTCTTAGCTTTATCAATCTTCCCAAGAAAAGGAGGGTTCATTTTCCCATTATCTACCTTCTCACATTCAGTTGAATCGTTATTAGACGTGGAATTTCGAACACACTGGCCGAGAAGAGAAAAAGCGGACTTGTCTTGCAAACACACGGGCATTCTTTCTCTAACGCGAAGGACAGCGTCCTGATAGAATTTTCAATATTCAAATTTTGCTGTTAATGAATATATTTGATTTCTAAATGACAAGGGATCGACGATACTTAAATTTATTATGAATCAGAATTCACGTGATCCCAGAAAGTGACGAGAAGCATTCACGTACCTCGAGAGCGGAAGAATTGAGACGAGAAAGAGCTTCCTCTTCTATCGCGAAAGCTACAACAATGTCGATTGAGCTAGAAGATGGCGAATGAGGAAGAAACCAGCCAAACATAAGACTGGGAAACGGTTTACCTCCAGTAGGTCGTGACGACAAGAGCTGCTTCGGCCACCAAATCCGACATTTTACCCTCATTCTTCACGGCGCGCTTTGATCCTCACCGTCTACTAGAGTCTTCAGCCATTATCAATATCAAACTTTCTCTCAACGAGACTTCGAATGATGAGAAAGATCTCAGCTCAGATTATCCTTAATCACTGACTTCGCTCTCTCTTCCCCCAGCCGCCCTCTTTGTTTCTGTCCTCCTCTCCCTCTCTTTCTGTCCCACTCTTCCTCTTTCCTGGACACGAACACTATCCCCAAGTTCGATTTCTTGTCCCTAAATTTTATCAGAGAATTTGCGGCGAACCTTACCAGCAATTCTCAAGTGAACTTCTGTATTGTTGAACGTTCGGCTTTGCTACCCTCACATTTTTAGGTACGTACACGTTCGGGGGCCTATAAATGGATCTGGAAAAACACTTTGAAGAAAAAAAAAAATATGAAATAACGCTTCCCTACAAAAAAATTCCTCTTATTGCCCAAAATTAGTTTCTAAAATAATTTTATGGGAGAAGTCACCTCTTGATTAATTTTGGAAGTTAGAAATTTCACTTAAAGTTGTGCTACATGGTGACTGACTCAGCGAAACTGATGAGGGTTTGTCAATTAATATAGATTGCGAGAATAACTTTAGAAATTGTTTCGATAACTTTAGAAATCGTTTCTTTAAGAGACGGTTTAACGCGTTCCAAATCTCACTGGTTTCTCTCTTTCCCCTTCTCATTTTTTCTTCCTTCCGCTCGCAGTTGAACCAGCTGCCCCTCACTACTCTACTGTGAATTCAAAAATCGCATCCACACCGCCACCATCGCCGGAGAAGCCTTTACCACCGTCGGACTATCGCTGTCAACACTTATACTGAGTTTTAAGGTAATTTCTAACCTACAAAATTATTGATTGTTAGGAAATTGGTATTTTATGAAATTTTAGGAACTTTGTTGATTGAGTGTAGTTGTTTGTGAATTATAGTATTAATTAATTATTTGGAATGTTTTGTGAAACTATAGGTAGTTGTTATGGTTGTATTAGTAGTATTAATTTATTCTTTGTAGTGTTTTGTAATATTATAATGTTAGTTGATTATTTTTGGTGTTTTGTTTGGATAATTTTGTCTGCAATCGGCCAAATGTTGTGGTTGTTGGATTAAATTTTTGATGATGGAATGGTGCTTTCAAATAGGTGGAAATGTCTTACTGCATCCAGTTTTTATGTCATGTTAATGACAAAATTGTGCACGGGGTAAACGAAGCTGATTATGAGGGAGGGAAGAAGAAGCTCGGGTTAGTAAGTGTTATTTTATGCAAATTTTACTGCTGAAACCCCTTGTCTTTATTACCATTTTCCCCTGACTTTGTATTTAATTGAAGTCAATTTCTATATCTAAAAGAAACTGTCAAAAAAGTAAGTTATTTTGAAGTTTGAATGACTTAAGATGAATTTATGGGAATTTGGTATTTTGCGAAGGAGGTAAATAAATTAAAGTGCCCTACACTAACTCCCTATTTATGTGCAGGTAAATCCAAAGTCTTCCAAGCGTTATTTGAAATACCCCAAACCTTGATATGTGGTTTAAATATTAAACTATGGTATGTAAAGGCTAAAAAGTGCCTTAGAAACATCAGTGAACAATTTAAACCATAGTAAAATGCAATTAAGCACTAAGATACAGTTTGAGCAAAAACATGCTTTAAGCTTGGAGTGAACTTGGTTAGGACCCAAAGAGCCTACCAAGACTTAATAATATTCAATTATGATTTAATAAGGCTAATTAAGTCCTTAGGAAACCTTGGTAGACAGTTAAACCAAACAAAACACAAGAAAATACCTTAAAGTCAATAAGAGCAAAAATGTGCTCTAAGCTTGGGATAAATTTGTATAAGACCTAATGGTCATACCTATACCTTATAAATATGTTAATGAACATATTAAATCAATTACCAAAGAAAACCAAGCTTGAAAACAAGTTAAAACACAAAAAGTGCTTTAAGGAGTCTTAAAGCACGTTTTTGAAAAATTGTCTTGTAAATGAGTTTTGAATGGCTAAATGTCCATCATTACTCTTTAATTAACATGTGTACTATATAGTATCACATTTAGAGGTCTATATCAATGGGAAATCAAAATTTTCACATCTATGTGCCTTGTTTTAGTGAATAGTAACTATTATAAGCTAGTTTGTAACATATGTTATTATAAGTAATTAAATTGACAAATAAAGACTAAAATACCCCTTGCTACTATTGGGGGCCGGTTTTCTTGTAAGGGAATGAGTCATCCCCTTGTTAAATTGATAAGATGGAAATTGATAAAGTAAAACACTATTTATTTTACTTAATATCTCTTAAAAAGGCAAACTTATCTTCATTCTCTCTTTCCTTCTTGCATTCCCACGGTTCCAACTCCATATTCTTCCTCTCTTTCACGGTAATACTACACCACCACCATTAAACTCCATCTTTGATCTCTTGTAACTCCTAGCTCCATGGTCCAAATTCAATTTCAAGACCACCATTCTTCTAGTTGGAGCAAGCTCTACACTTCTATCTTTTCAAATCTTCAAAAGCCTCATTACGGTGCCAAGGAGATTCACCATTGATGGAGCTTGACTTCATCTTTTCACACCTTGTTGTTCTCCCTTGCTTCAAGGTAAGGAACTAAGAAAACCAATTCAGAAAATCCATTTTCCTCCATTCATGTTGAAAATCACCACTAAAGGTGTATTTACCTTGCTTTGTTCTAGCTACATTCTAATCATTCAAGGGCTTGGTGGAGTCCTCTCTTGATACTTATTCAAGCTCTCTTCCAATTCCAAGGTAAAACAATTACCTTAATATGTTAAGACAATATATATAACCTAGGGTTTGTAAATGAGTTTAAGCATGAAGCTTGAATGCTCATTGGTGTTCCTTGTATATTGATTAGAACATTGACAAGTAACCAAGTCCTCTTGCCAATTTCCAAACAAGGAAGAACAAGAGTGTTCAAGTAAAAATCTTGAAGAAAAGAGGTAAATGTGCTAACCTAATGTAATTTATTCCTAAGGAAAAGTGAGCTTGATTTGCTTAATAAAATACCTAAGGAGCCAATGGTAAATGAGCTAGTAAAATGCTCTCAAGGAGTTTATTAAGGGCATATGTATTGTTGGGTGTATTTGCAGGTCAAAGGCATTATTTATGTGGGAAATTCAGTGTTTAAGGTTTATGCAATTTAAGGGCCTAAGAGCCATGTTATTTAAGGGCCTAAGTGCCAAGCAATTTAAGTTTATGCACTATATAGTGATGTAGTGTAAATTTGGTGAAGTTTGTGTGTGAGAAAGTTCTTGGTGGACTTAAGTGTTCTTGAATGGAATAAGGCAAAACCTAAGTGTTTGGATGAGAGAATATACAAAAGAAGCGATGGCAAAATTTGGAAAATGTATAAGAAGTTCTAAGTGATTTAAACAAGTTTTGGTGAACTAGGAAGTGTTAAAGGTGAACAAGTGTTTTACTAGGGAAGAAACATGTATTAAGGTGATTAGAGTGATACAAGGATTTAGGTATTATCTTGGAAGTTCTAGGAATTCAATATGTGTTTTTGAGAATGTATTAAAGTCTTGGAGAAGTTTGCTTAAGGTTTAGGAATGTTGATGTACAAGGAAGAAATGATGTTTAGGTAAGATGTGAAAAAGGAGATTCAGTTATAAGAAAAGAAGTTTGAGAGATGATTAAGGGTAGAGGAAACACTTGGTATAGTGGTCATTATTGGTGAAATACCACTTAGAAATCTTAAGGAGAAAACATTCCAAGTGCTAAGAATTTTGTAAGGAATTTGTGAATGATAAGATGGTTTTGGTGTGTGATTTAAAGAGTTTAGTACATGGCTAAAGGTGTATTTGATGTGCCAAATGATGTTAGAACACATTAGGAGGCTTGAGGAAAAATTTGGAGAAAGTTTGACAATATATGGGAAGTTTCTGCAGCCGACCTACCCAGGGGACCGACCCAGTCTGGGTCGGTCGGGCTGAAACTGTGAACTTGGATACTCTATGCAGCCGACCTACCCAGGGGGTGGGTCGTCGGTGGGTCGGTCGGACCTTAAAAAAAATAGTTTTAAGAATGTTAAGTGGTATTAGTGGTATGCCATTAAGAGAGTATTGATGGTTAGAAAGATAAATATATATGGACTTGAGAGATTAAGTTAAGTAAGATGATTTAAATGTTAAGGTTATAAAATGATATGTAATGATGGGGATTGATTAGTAATGATGTTATAAGGTTGTTTAAGACATGTTAGGTGAGTTATAAGGACAATTAAGTAGGTGGAAAGTTGGAGAAAAATGTGAAAGTAAAACAAGTTAAAAATGTGAAGTTATTTAACTAGTTAACAGGGTTAACTATGAGCTTTAGACTTTAAACAATCATGTTACCCCGATGTTAATGAAAGTAATTGTAATATTACCAGTTGTTCGAGAATTGCTCGAGGAACATAAATGGACATGATAAAGTGGACTCCGGTGACAGGTATGGTTTTCTTGCAACCTGTGTCCTACCGGATTACACCGGCTTGTATGCCAATGTGTTTTTCTGTATGTTTGCCACGTTGTAAGATAAAACATGTAATGAGTTTACAGTAATTCATTTATGTGGTGTGTTCAACTCCGATACCATTTAACCTCGGAAGTGTTAACCTTAGTTAACTGAGTCTAGGATCACATGAGAGTTCGGTATTAGGATTAAACGACCCGAACCATGGGACGTTCTGACCACGGCTATGCGTGTGTTAATTGTGTGATATGTGTGTGTGAATGTAGGGATCTCCCTTGTATGTTTAACCCAGTTGTAATACTGTATGGTGTGTAGATGTGATAGACTCCATAGTGGGGTTCTAACTAATATCTAAAAGTAAGTATGTACTAACAGTGGTGAGGAATCCGGTTAGGCCGGTCGCGCGTTGTTTGGGAGTGGGTATCCTTCTTAGCCTTACCCTTCTCTCTGTTATGGTTGTTTCCCTCACGGGTTATGATCTCCCATTAGCTTATTCCAAAGCTTAGCTATTATGACTTATGATCGGTTTAGGGGGAACATGTGTTTGTGTGGTGTGTTCGGGCCACAAAACCCGAACCATCTTAATTTAAGTTACTCGTCCGACTATTAGGACGGTAATGAGTGTTGTATAACGAGCTTACCATGGGGGTGACATCATTCTCTAGGCTCACCAGTGAATTAACTATGTTAGGGTCGGCTCCTAAGAGAACCGCACTCGTTATGTTATGTGTTGTTGATGTAATGCAATTTCTATTGTGATATTGATATGTGCACGTTGAAACGTGAAAAGTGTTGTTATGTGTTGTTATGTGATGCATGTTATATGTTGTAAAATGTGGAGTATGTGGATCATGGATATGAATCCCAGTTTGTGATAAGAGGCGTTTAAGGATAACCCGATTAATGGGTAGTTGTCGTCTATTAAGGAAGTAGCTCCATTAGAAGAGAAACACTCTAAGGATTAATGAATACCATGAGTGACTTATCAAGTAAGGATGTGTTATCTGTTGTTGAGCCCACTGAGGCGAAAGGTTGTGTGTTGTGTGTTTATAGTTGCGTGCATGATTTAAATATAATCAACCGCATGCTAAGACGACAATTAGTTGTGTGTGGCCCGGTAGCATGTGGGTTGCGGGATTACCATACTAGCAAAGGTGCTGAGCCCCTTGGGGGCCACTGATAAGTGGTAAAATTATGTATTTATAAGGTCTTTATTTACCTTTATTTCGTGCAACTATTGACTTATTTCACCACTTGATAGAGCATTTCGTTAATATAGTTGAACTCATGCAGTTTTAATTTTAATTTAGGTAAAAGCTCACTTGAGCAATGGTTTTTGGGAGACTCTCAAGACTTTGGGGCTGAGCTTTAATGCCCCGAGGAGTGTGTCAAAGACGAGGGGTCAAACGAGTCAATTTCGGTGCAGAAAAAGCCTTTCTGGTGTGGACCGCCCCTGTGGACCGCCCCTGTGGGGCGGTCCAGTCGATTTCGGAATGCGGGATTTGCCTCTAGTGTGGACCGCCCCTGGGGGGCGGTCCAGTCGATTTCGTAACACGGGAATCGCCTCTGGTGTGGACCGCCCCTGTGGACCGCCCCTGTGGGGCGGTCCCGACGGAAATTTGCCCAGAACGATCGTTTTAAAACGGGAAAAAAGAAGGGGTTTGAGGGATTCTTTGCATTTTACACTTCCACACACACAAGAGAAGAGAAAGAACGTGAAGAAGGAGAAAGAAGAGGAGAAAGAAGAGGAAGAAGAGAAGAAGGAAGAACTCACCTTCTCCAAAGCTTCCAAGCTTCAACAATGGCTTCTTCTTACTCTTTTCTAGTTTTTCTTTCCTCTATGCTTGAGTAGTACTCCATTGTGCTTTGGGATGGGTCTTTGAACCCAAACCCTAGATTTTGCTTGTGAATCTTTATTATGCCTTAATATAGTTGTTTCTCTCTCAATTATCATTCAATGTTCTCAAATTGATCTCTTGAGTGCATTTGTGGTGAACCCCATCTACAATTTGGTTTTGAGTTAGGGTTTGTGACCAAATTGAGAGAGAACTCTTAATTTATGCTCCTAGGATTAGTGAGTATAATTTGGAGCTTTGTTCTAGAACTTGCTTATTGCTACTTAGTGAGTTTAGTCCTAATTGATTTTGAAGGCTAAAATTAACTAAGTAAGAATTAACTCATCTTTGGTTTAGAGAGTTATTATTATTGTTCTAAAAGACAACTATGGCATAAGAAGAGTTGCTAGCATATCTAGGTAGTTTGGGGGATTGCCAAAATCCCAAAGTACTTTTCCATCCAATCCATTAAACTTTCATTTCTAGTTTATTTGTTGTTTTTGCAATTACTCAACCAACACAATCAAGCTTGCCTCTGGCTAAACCCTAATTTACTGTTTTCTTTGCAATTACTAAGTACCGAGACTAGAAAGTTAGGACCAATTTCCTTGTGGATACGACACTTGTTGTACTACACCGATTAGGTGCACTTGCCTTTTCCTTGCATTTATTTATATACTTTGTTATATAGTTTTTGCACAACAAGTTTTTGGCGCCGTTGCTGGGGACTTCGGTCCAACTATCTGTTTATTATCTGTTTAGTTTCTGTGCATATTTTTCATTTCATTTATTTCCCCCTTTTGTGTATAAATTTGTGTTACTTTTTTTTAGGAACCTATCTCTGATGGATGGTCTTGATGATCAAGCAGAAGATTGTTACGGCTACACCTCTGGAGCAACCTACGACCAATACATTGATTGTCAAGGGTGTGGATCCTTTCATATGTGCCCTCCTTGTGAGGATCTAATCTCAAGATCGGAGACTCTCATGGAGAACCGGTTCTTATCTGTCAATCCAAACCCCACTGAACAAGACATCAGTCGATGGATCAGGTGCCAAGAGAGTGGAGGAGACCAGAAGAGTGCTTATTGTTCTGATATCACGGCAAGGGTAGATTCACCTACTCTGGAGGATCTTAGTGCTAGAATGAACACCATCGACATGAACCAGCTCATTACACTAGCTCGAAGGGAGCAACAACCAGAGAGTGAAATGGTCCATGAAGTGGAGCATCAGACTAAGGAAAAAGACCTCGACATGAACCAACTGAAGCTCTATTCCAAATTATTAGAGATGAACACGATGATGGAAGGTCTACTAAACCTTGCATCGCAGCAACCGGAGAGCGAAATGATTCATAACGTGGATCACCTTACTGAGGACTTGAGTTGCTCTCTATCACCTCCCATGTTTGAACCTGAGAAAACGTCATTCAACCATCTGCCTGAGTTCGAAGACAAGCCATCAGAGGACCACTTCCACCTTGACTTCATGGAGTCTCCTCCCTCTGAAGTCAACTACCGTTATTTCCCCTCCTTCTCTGTGCTCCACCCAGAAGATAAGGATGGACACATCCTCAACCTTGAGGAGGAGGAGATGCCGCCTCCCTCCGAGCCATCAGAGGAGAGTGCTATAATCAACTTCAAGGAGCCACCTCCCTCTGAAGTTGATTTTCATCAAGGCTCTTCCCATGAGCCTCACCAAGAAGTTGAGGACATTTACATCCTCGAATTTGAGGAGGAGGAGGAGCCATCAAACTTTGATCTTCACTTGAAGGATCAAGGCCCCCACCCATGCACTAATGAAGTTGGGTGGAAGCTCAACGTACACCCGCTAAGTGTGGAGGCCACCTTCCCATTTGATCCAGGACCAAAGATTTAAGACAAAGTCCGCTCCGGAGTTCTCCCTGCACCGTTCACTGAAGATAAGGATGTTTACATCCATGAATTTGAAGAGGAGTCTCCACCACAGTTTGATCCTCGTACCAAGGATCACCCACCTCAACACTTCCACCTGATGAACGATCGGTGGAGTTTACACTTTCACATCCTAAGTGTTGAGGCCACATTTCCTTTTGATCCGGGTCGTTCTTCATTGCTAGATGATGCCCGCCCAACCCACCCGTTGAAGCCGACTTCAACGTTCATATTCGATCCCGGATGACTTCACGGTGGTATGGTCTAGCCAAAGACCTTAAAGAAGGGCCGCTTACCGGGAGGCAACCCGGATTTCATTTCGTGTCCTGTCTTTTAAATTCTGTTAGTTTAGATTTTGCATTGTTTTCAATAATGGGCTATTTTGGCATTCTTTGGACTTGCCCTTTTACGCCCAATTGGTGGCGTCTGTGTTGTGAATATTTTGGAAACAGGTAAGCCCCTCTGAAAAAGGGATGGAATTAGGAACAATTACAAAGGAACCTCTGGCGAAATTTTCCAAGAGGACCTTCATCTCCAACGATTGAAGGTAGCACCTCAACGACCCCTCCCACTTGCAATTGTGCGGGCACCCTATCTTCCTTCCGCATCTTATCGGGGAGTACTCGTTTCACCCTTCCTTTAATATTTGCCCACAACGACTCCACTATTTTTATTACCTGTTTTTGGTTTTCGTTCTCCTTTGGTTTTGTTTTTGTTAACCCTTAACTCCAGTTGTAGTTTGATTACTTCTAGTGTTTTATGCGGGTGCAATTTCAATTCCACACCGCAACTAAGCTACACTACTTGAGGCTGATGCTCAAGTGTGGGGGGAGTTCTACAAACTGATAGCAATAGCAATCTCAGGGGAGTACTAGTTCCTTTTAGTTTTCGTTCTCTCTTCTCTAATTTTGAATCTGCAAATCTGGGGATCGCTTCTGTGTTATACTGTTTGTTTGTGTCCCGTGTGATTTTCCTTTTGTCTGCTTCCCGCAAAGGTCTTCTGGAACCTTCCCCGTTTTTGATTGGTGAACAATGGGGACATTGTTCAATTTAAGTGTGGGGGAGTGACCTTTTCGGTGAATTGTGTGCTTAAATGCTTAATACTTCATGCTTATCTTGCGATTGTCCAAAATAAAAAACTTGGACCCTTGTGTTGTGAGTTGTTCTCATTAAGAACAAATACTGTTATGAATTGTGGGATAGATGCTTAAATTTTTCATTTTGATTGCTTTTGAGGAGCATTTTACATGCGGTGTGGCCAAGTGATCTTGTATGGTTGGATTTTTATTGCTTTGGGGTTCCTTCTGTCTTCTTTCTTAGGGATTGCTAAGGGGTGCTTCTTTGTGAAAATCCATCAAGGGACTTGTGAGACGCCATTGTTAACCAACAATGAGAGTTGAGTGTTCTTAAATGCAAAGGCATGATGCCAAAATTTTATCTTCTCATCTCTTATGCAAAAGTGAAACAAATGCATAAATCTATTTTTCCTTTTGTTTTCTTCTCAATGCCCATTCTTGAGAGAAGTTGGACATGGTAAAAGCTCTCCAAGTCACCTAATCTTTAGAACTTTGAAGCACTTCGGATCATACCCCGAAACTCTAGATTTTGTTTTGCCCTAAGCACACCCATGCCACCACTAAGAGATGGTTCACACTCCTCAAAGGTTTTAATCACTTTTTGCTTCTTCTTTTATCCTACAATTCATGTTAGTGTTTGTTAGTCTTGAGCATTCCTTACTTGCATGGGTGCTTGGTTTTGCTTGAGGACAAGCAAAAAGGTAAGTGTGGGGGTGTGATGAGTGTCCAAATGAGCATGTTTTAGGGGTGTATTTCATATGTTTAATCAACACTTTTCATGCTCATTTCTCCACTCTAGCTTGTTTTCCTCTAGTTTTGTGTTTCATTGGTGTTTTACACATTTATTGTTTAAACAGGAGGAGTAACATAGCTAGGAGTAAAGTAGACGAATAGAGGAACGCGTGGGCGCAAACGGATCCAAAATCGGAGTTAAAACGAAGAAGATACAACGTTTTGAAGTTATACTGACTCCGACCGACCTTGCAAGTCCGTCGCAAGGTCGGTCGGGTCGAAATTTTGCCCAGATTTGCGTTTTTGCAAGCTACTGGAATCGACCGACCTTAGGACCGACCTTGCAAGTTCGGTCGAACTTAAAAACGCGCCCGAAAATCGCTACTGACTCCGACCGACCTTGCAAGTCCGGTCGCAAGGTCGGTCGGGTCGAAAATTAGCCCAGATCTGCGTTTTAAAACGGGGAATTTTGGGAAAACTTCCCCATTCTTCATTCAGTCGAGTTCCGCCCCAAAAACAGAGAGGAAGGGCGATTCTAAGGGAGAAAAGAAGAGGAGAAGAGAAGAAGAAGAAGAGAAGAGAAGGGAGGAGAAGAGAAGAGAAGCTCACCTCCTTCCAAGCTCCATTAATGGCTACTTCTATCCCTTGCTCTTTTATTTTCTCTCCTATGGCTGTGTAGAATCATTTGTAGCTAGGGATTGATTTTGTCCCAAATCCCTAAAACTCTATTGTTGAATCTTGAGCTTGTGTTTGTGCTTTATTTTAGTCTTTGAGCTTAATGAAGATGATTATTGAGTGTTTATGACTTCTAAACTTGTTGCTCATGATTTGGGGATTTGTTAAGGGTTTTGCTCAATTTGTCTTCTATGTGTTAAATTGGTTGGTTTGGCCTACCGATTAGTTTAGCATTATTGTGGGATTCTATCAAAATGTTATTCAGAGATAGAAACCTAAACTGTTAGAGACTAAAACGGTGTACTCTGATTTCGATGATTTTGAGATTAGACTACATTGCAACCTTAGTGGAACTTGAGCTTAGTGCTATCTATTGACCCGGGGCTTAGCAGAATGAGAAGTCTCAATTAAATTGGTTAGGATTAGTAGGCCTAGATTAGGTTGCTAATTAATTAAGCGTTCCCATGGTTTAGCTATGAGTTCGAGGTTCGACAATCGGTAGTAAGGGGAGGACGGGTGCAAATATCCATCCCGGGCTACACCTATCCTAGATAGTTAGTTTAGTGTTTATTGCTTTTCTTTATTTCTCCAATTAAACCCAAACCCAAACCCCTAATTTACATTTATGCACTTTTGTATATATCCTCTTGCACATTTACTAAGCTTATAATTAGCTAGACAGTTACGAAGTCCCTGTGGATACGACCTTGTTGTACTACAATGATTGGGTTCACTGCCCATAGTTAGCAATCTAGTTTCACCACTGTTTTGCCCAACAAGTTTTTGACTCTGGAGGTAGGCGTCTGAAAGGTAGCTCTCGCCCTCGTAGTCCTCCGGAGGGATGTCCAAAGCCTCGATGAAGAGCGTCTGTTTGATCTCTATCCGTCGACCTCCGACATAGGAGACCAGCGTCGAAACGCCCTCCCGATCCGCATTGGCATAAAACTGGCGGACGAGGTTAGGGCAAAACCCCCCACCCATAGTCAAGAACTGACCCCATCCGTAAAAATCGAAAAGTGATCGGAGGTCAAGGTCCTCGACTATGGACGGGTCCACGTCCCGCTCCTGGATGAATTCCCGCCGGGGCCCATGATGGTACCAAGCCTTGGCCTCTTCGGTGATGAAGAGGCCGTCGATCAGTCGGGTGCCGAATGGAAGGTTAGCAGCCATCCTGCGGCGGAAGGTGGCTCTGTCGACGGGCTGCATTGTCTGAAACCAAAAACAAGAAAAGGAAAAGAAGGAAAGAAAAACAAAATACAAAACAACAAAGGAGAGTTAAAGATTGATAAGGAAAAGAGAATTGCAGAGGTTGTGTGTTAGCATATTCATGAAGTGCATGTGAAAAAGAACAAATCAAAAACAACACAACAATTCACAAAAAAAAAAAATTTCGGCATGATCTCCCCCGTTTTCCTAAGGTTTCCCGGTTCTAAGAACCTCCACAAATAACCCGAAGGTTGCCATTCAGATAAGCACGCATCTCAGGAAACCAATGCAGCCAATAAGGTGAAAGCTTATGAAGGTAAACCACAGTTTTTTTTTTCATTTTCACATATATGCCCACTCTAAGTTGCAACATTAGTGCAATACCCTAGGAATTGAATTTTAATGGTGCTCACGCATTATCCGACTAGGCCAACAAAGTTATAACATGGAATTTATTTGTTTGCAAGTAATGCAAAACAAAGCATTATTAACTTTAAAGCATTAAGACCAAAATCATGCTAAAACCACCAAATTGCACATTGTCAATCTCCAAACCCACACAAATTCCTTAAATAATTATTCAACACAATCCAAATCCACAAATTTGCAAAATTCACAATTTACCACCTAAGGCCCCGTTTGGTCCGCATGTAATGTAACCCTAAATGCAACTTCCACTAAAATTCCACAAATTGACAAACGAGAGTTAGAAACACATACCCTAATGTTGTGTAGAAGTTAATTGAGCAAAATAGGAAAGATTTGGGGCTAAAATCGAAACTAAAATCGATTTGGGGCTTAGGTTTTTGAAGTGGAGAATGGGGGGGCTGTGGTGGTTGGTGCCGGTCGTGAGGCAGACGTCGGAGAGCGGGGCTGTGCGGGTCGGAGCGGGAGCAGGCGGCGCCGGAGGGGCGGCGGCGTGGGTGGGGTGGCGATGGTGGTGCTGCGCTGAGGAGTTCGCAGAGGGAGAGGAGAAGAGTGCGAGCGAGGAAGAAAGGAAAGAAGGGAAGGAAAGAAAGAAAGAAGGAAAGAAAAGAAAGAAAGAGAAAACGCGGCGTTCCATTTTTTTTCAAAATTTTCTATGGGACCGCCCCTCGGGGGCGGACCAGAAGGGCGGTCCTTAACAGAGCGTTTTTTTTTTCAAAATTTGAGCATGGACCGCCCCACAGGGGCGGTCCCTAAGGGCGGTCCACGACAGAGAACAAATTGGCGGTGAAGAATGAAGGGACCGCCCCTAAGGGGCGGTCCTGATGGGCGGTCTACGACAGAGACGGTTTTTCGGTGAAATATTGATGGGACCGCCCCTCAGGGGCGGTCCGCACCAGAGAGGAAAATTTTCTTCAAAATTAGCACAGGGACCGCCCCTTATGGGCGGTCCATGGGGGCGGTCCGCAACAGAAACCCAAATTTTCATTTTTCTTGCACCCCAATTCATCAACTTTCACACTCCAAGTCTCAAAATCACAAAACAGCAGTAAAAACCAAACATAAGCACCAAAAACACAAACAAAAGCAATAATAAAGACTAACAAGTAAAAACACTTAAACGGGTAGAGAAAGAAATCCGGGTTGCCTCCCGAAAAGCCGCCTTTCTTTTTAAGGTCTTTGGCTAGACCATAGTAAGGTTTAGATGAAACCTGGTTCCCGAAGGAAGATAGGACGAGCTTCCACCCGTTTAATGTCACCTCCCACGTAATGCTTGAGCCTCGAACCATTAACCATGAAGGTTCCACCTTTTGTGTTGCTTAACTCCACAGCACCATACGGAGTCACCTTAGTGATAGAGAAAGGCCCGGCCCAATGAGATTTGAGCTTACCTGGGAATAGCTTTAACCGAGAGTTGTAGAGTAAGACTCGATCTCCCTCATGGAATTCTCTCTTTAGGATCATTTTATCGTGCCATCGCTTTGTCTTCTCCTTGTAGATCCGGTTGTTCTCATAGGCTTCTTCCCGGATCTCTTCTAACTCTGTCAGCTGAAACTTTCTCTTTTCTCCAGCACTCTTGAGGTCGTAATTGAGCGCTTTGACAGCCCAATACGATTTATGTGCAAGTTCAACCGGTAGGTGACAAGCTTTCCCGTAGACAAGACGGTAAGGGGACATACCAATGGGAGTCTTGTAAGCTGTTCGGTACGCCCATAGTGCATCATCAAGCTTTAAAGACCAATCCTTTCTTGAAGAATTTACCGTTTTCTGCAAGATCCATTTCAGCTCTCTATTAGTGACCTCGGCTTGTCCATTAGTTTGGGGTGGTAAGGTAGAGCGACCTTATGTCTCACTCCATACTTCTCCATCAAAGCTTTGAATTGCTTGTTGCAGAAGTGAGAACCCCCATCACTAAGGATTGCTCTTGGCACTCCAAACCTTGTAAAGATATTCTTCCTTAGGAACTTGGTCACCACCTTAGCATCATTTGTGGGAGAGGCAACGGCCTCCACCCACTTGGTTACATAATCCACAGCTACAAGGATAAAGGATTTGAGCAGGAGGAAGGGAAGGGTCCCATGAAGCTATTCCCCACAAGTCAAATGGTTCAACCTCTAGCAACATTAAGAGGCATTTATGTTTTCGGGAGATGTTTGCCATAGAGAAGCAGGTCACAGGAGGCAACATAGTCATGGCAATCTTTGTGTAAGGATTTCCAAAAGAAAACCGGCTTGTAAAACTTTTGCCGCTGGGTCCTTGCGGCCCATGATGCCCTCCCACTTCAAGAAGGTGGCAGGGGTGAGAATGTCTTTCACTTCATGCAGGGGCACACATCTCCTTATCACCATCAGCACAGGTTTTGAAGAGGTGAGGGATCATCCCAGAAGTAGTACTTCGCTTGTCAGCGAAGAATTTCCTCCTCTGTTGGTAGGTCAAGTTATGGGGCACCACTCCCCTTGCTAAATAATTTGCAAGATCAGCATACCAAGGATCATCAGCTTCCTTGATCACAAAAACAGTCTCATCTGGGAAGAACTCGTTTATAGGCACCCACCTTCATCGGGCACTTCCATGCGAGAGAGGTGGTCGGCCACCACATTCTGCACACCCGGTTTATCTCGGATTTCAATCTCAAACTCTTGCAGCAACAAAATCCATCTCAACAACCTTGGCTTGGCGTCCTCCTTAGCAAACAAATATTTTAAGGCGGAGTGGTCCGTATGCACAATCACCTTATGCCCAAAAGGTAAGAGCGAAACTTATCCAATGCAAAGACAACCGCTAGGAGCTCCTTCGGTTGTGGCATAGTTTTTCTGAGCATCATTTAGTGTCTTGCTCGCATAGTAGCTAGTTCTTAGAATCTTCTCCCTTTTTTGACATAGGGCTGCTGCCCCCCTGCATAGTCGTTGCATCACACAGATTTTTGAATGGAAGACTCCAATCTGGTGACACAACTATAGGGGGTGAGATGAGGCATCCTTGAGAGTGTTGAAAGATTTCATACAGTCTTCATTGAAATCAAATTTCACCTCTTGGCTAAAAGGTCACACAGAGGTTTTGATATTTTTGAAAAATCATGATACCTTCTGTAGAACCCGGCATGGCCAAGGAAGCTTCTAATGTCTCTAACTGAGGGGGTGGGTGGTAGCTTCTCGATGACTTGACCTTGGCCCGGTCAACTTCCAATTCCATTGGAGGAGATTTGGTGCCCGAGGATGGATCCTTCTCTTACCATGAAATGGCATTCTCCCATTGAGTACTAGATTGGTTTCCTCACATCGGGAGAGAATGCATCTAAATTCTCTAGGCAAGAGTCGAAGTTGAGCCCAAAGACCGAGAAATCGTCCATGAAAACTTCCATGGTTTTTTCGATAAAGTTGGAGAAGATGGCCATCATACACCTTTGGAATGTTGCTGGGCATTGCATAAACCCCGAAGGGCATTCTCTTCTATAAGCAAATGTTCCATAAGGGCATGTGAAGGTGGTCTTCTCTTTGATCTTCAGGGGCTATGGGGATTTGGAAGTACCCCGATTAGTAGCCATCAGAAAGCAATAAAAGTCTTGCCGGCTAACCTCTCTAGCATTTGGTCGATGAAGGGCACGGGGAATGATCTTTTTTTGTAGCTGTGTTCAACTTCCGGTAGTCGATGCACACTCTCCAAACCGGTTGTTGTTCTTGGGGAACCAGCTCCCCCTTTTCATTCGACACCACCGTGATTCCTCCTTTCTTTGGTACCACCTGGGTCGGGCTCACCCATGGACTATCGGATATGGGGTAGATGATCCCGGAGTCAAGTAGCTTTAGGACCTCCTTTTTAACTACTTCCTTCATAATCGGGTTGAGCCGCCTTTGAGGTTGAACAAGTGGCCTGTAGTTATCCTCCATGAAGATTCGATGAGTGCAGAAATGGGGATTGATACCCTTTATATCGGAGATTGACCAACCAATTGCCCCCTTGTGGTTTCGAAGCACCTTCAACAAACTGTCCTCTTGTTCACCTGTGAGGGAGGAGGAGATAATGACAGGTAGATCACAAGGTTCAGTCAGATAAACATATTTTAAATGAGAAGGTAGAAGTTTCATCTCCACGGTGGGAGGCTTCTCTACTGAAGGAGGTATTCTTTGCTCGCTTCTCTCCAGTGGTTCCGGTGGTGGGTAATGCGTTCTGAAGTATCTTGGAGCTCTGTCCAAAGCAGCTACCATTTCATTCACCTCCGGATCCATCTCCTGTTCATCATCAGACTCAAACAAAGCAAAACTCAGAGCATCATAATTAGAATGAGGGGGTGGATTATTTTGCAAAATGGAGTCAACAATGTCTAATGCAAAAATAGCTTCCGCATGCGCGGGTCTTTTCACTATCTTAGACATGTCAAACTCAAGCTTTTCATCATGAAGACGCAAAATAATCTTCCCTTTTTCCACATCTATCAAGGTCCTGGCAGTTCTTAAAAATGGACGGCCCAAAATCAAAGGGACCTTGACATCTTCTTCCATGTCAATCACTATGAAATCAGCGGGGAAAACAAAGGTTCCCACAGTCACTACCAAATCCTCAATTTTTCCTTTCGGAAACACTAGAGACCTGTCAGCAAGTTGCAATTGCACAGTAGTAGGTGTGCACTCACCAATCCCAAGTTTATTAAAAATTGAAAGTGGCATGAGATTTATACTAGCTCCTAAATCACATAGACCACTACCGCAATTAAAATCACCAATAGAACAAGGGATGATAGGCAAACCAGGGTCTCCAGCTTTGGAGGAGGGTGCCTTAGTAGGACCGCTGAAATTTCTTCAGTGAGATGCACCGTTTCAGATTCTAGCAAAGATCTCTTGTTTGTGAGAATGTCTTTCATGAACTTTGCATAGATGGGCATCTGTTTCAAAGCATCAGCAAAAGAAATGTTAATTGTCAATTTCTTAAAAATACTTAAAAACTTCCCAAATTGCTCATCTAAATTCTTTTCTTTGAGCCTATTCGGGAAAGGAAGTGGAGGGAGATGTTTAGTAAGAGAGGGAGAGAGAGGTAATTCAGGAGACTTCTTCTCCTTGGAAATATTTTTCTGTGGAGTTTGAACTTCCTCATGTATCTCTCGGTCTTCCTCTTGATTTTCTTGATTTTGCTTCTCTTGGTCATCAACTTCATTTTGGGGAGAGGGATCTTCTAGGGGCCTACCGCTTCTCAAAGTAACCGCCTTAGCTTGTTCTCTTGGATTAGGATTCGGTTGACTTGGGAGAGCGCCAGGCTGTCTCTGAGCAAGTTGTTCTGAGATTTGATCAATTTGAGTTTTAAGGCCCTGATTAAATGTCATCTGGTTGGCATTGAAGGCCTCCTGCTCGGTGAACTTAGTTTGGGCGGTAGTCATGAAGTTCATCGTCATATTTTGCATGTTTTGCATCATGGCTTCCATTCTAGCCAAGTTACCATCAGAAGAGGGAGGATGGTTGTTGTTGTGTTGTGGTTGTTGTTTGTTGTTGTTGTGGTCTAAATCCCGGCGGGCCACCTTGAGGTCTATACCCCATTTGAGAATTGTTCGCTTGGTGTGGCCCTTGAGGTTTATAACCCATCGAGTTGTTGGAAATATTACTCGGTCCTCCTTGGGTGGAATCGTTGTTCCTCCATGAGAAATTAGGATGATTTCTCCATGGGGCATTGTTGTTGTTATAGTTGTAGTTGGGGCGGTTGCTAACAAAGTTTACATCTTCTTGTCCCTCGATGTAACTTCTTCCTTCACAAAAATGGGTCTCATGGGGACCCGCACATATAGCACACCCCTCTGTGGCTGAAGTAGAAGATGATGAAGCTACAGATTTTGCATTCTTTTTTGGGATGTAGCAAGCTTCTCCACCATCTTTGTGAGTGAGGATATTTGGGCGAAGATGATCGGCTGGTTCGATATGAAGTAGACCGGCCGCTCTTGGAGTTCTTCCCTTATTTCTGGCCCATTGCCTCGTGTTGCTAGTCATTGTCTCAAGAAGTGCCATTCCTTCTTCAGGGGATTTGGTCATGAAGCTACCTCCCGAGGATGAATTCACAAGCAAACGGTTCGCATCATCAAGCCCATTAAAGAAAGATAGGCATAACGATTGATCATCCAACCCATGGTGGGAGCAATTCATTAACATATCCTTGAACCGGTCCCATGCATCGTACAAGGTTTCTGGGGGCTTGGTAGAATGTATTAATTTCTCCAATCAGTTGCCTCGTCCTACTAGTCGGGTAGTATTTGGCAAGGAACTTTTGAGCCATTTGTGCCCATGTTTGGATTGATTGGGGTGGTAAGCTTCTAAACCATCTTGATGCGGCGTCGGATAAGGAATGGGGGAAAAGCTGAACCGGATTCTCTCTTTTACTTACCGTCTTTCCCGAAGGAATTACAAAAATCAAGGAAGAGACTAGGTGGTTCGGAGCATCATCAGGATTTGCTCCACTGAATTTTCCTAAGTCCCGACAGCGGATGTATGAGTCTTGAAAACCCATTGTCCGCCCTTGGTGTCAACACGGTAGGACTATAGCCGAAGGCCTCCCTTCGGTATCCGGCTGGTGGTAATCAGAGAGGGCTCGGTGTTGCTGCTGCCCATTATTCATGATTTCTGCGTGCTCTCCATCCGCCATGTTTAAATTCCTTATGCGTCTTCTAAGAGTGCGCTCAAGTTCGGATCTCGGACTAGCAAGCGGGGAGCTACTAGACCGAGTGTTTGGCATACACAGAGGAAACACAAGGTACCTAAGCAATCACAAGAAAAACCAGCACTACAACTTAGTAATAGAAAATATAAACAAGGATAGGATATAACAACAAAAACGAAAACACAATCAAAGAAAACAGAACACTAAACTTCAAACAAAAACAAAAACTAAAAATACCGGAACTAGCCGCCACTTCCTAGACACCCTCCCGACCACGCGCCGGAAGAAGAACCAGTCGGGCACTGTCTCCCGGGTCACTATGACCCCGAACATGGTCCAGGATGCCGCTCAGCGCGTCATCCTCGCTCTCATCAGATGTTCTACCACCTCTGCCACATGGTCGAGAAGCGGGATACCAGCATCTCGGCTACCCTCACTTCCTCCACACTCAGTTCCTTGAGTGCGGAGTCGACGTCGGAGCGGCGGTCCTTCAGCCCCCCATGGCTCCCATCGACCATGCTGCCCTCCGGCGGATGGGGTTTCGCCGTGGTCCAGGAGGTTGGGAGAAGCTACGGCCCGCTGGCAGCGCCGAGTCCTCCTCCAGCTCTTCCACTTCCTCTACTGCCGCTGTCCCGCTACTAGCTCTACCACCTCCACCACCTCCCACGGTCTCCCGGGAGGAGTTCGAGGCCCACCAGCGACGCGTGGAGGAGCTGGCAGCCCAGTATGAGGAGCTGCGCCGCATGATCGAGCGAGGTGGACCACCGGCCCAGTAGTTTGTTCAGGGATTTGGCTGACTGGGGGCTCCTGATTTGAAACTTGTTATGTA
The DNA here is from genome assembly GCA_023374045.1 of Limonium bicolor. Taxonomy (NCBI): domain Eukaryota; kingdom Viridiplantae; phylum Streptophyta; class Magnoliopsida; order Caryophyllales; family Plumbaginaceae; genus Limonium; species Limonium bicolor. The sequence continues at coordinate 43,416,382 of CM041778.1, forward strand.
TTTTTGGAGATTGTGGATGTTATTGTCTTTTATCTGTTCTTACACTTTGCTCTACCGTACTTTCTCTGCTTTCAGCCTAATTTATAACTTTGTGAACCAGTTTATTGTAGGACTCACTTATGAGTCCCCTTTTGCTTTCTAACGATGGGCTTTCAGCGTATTCCTCGGAATTCTGTGGCGCCTAGTTTATTTTTGTCTCTGCTTTGTAGCTTCTTACACACTGCATGCAAGCCCCATTCAAAGTAGAATGCGACACGTGCAAGAGGAACTCTTGCAAAATTTTCCTAGGACACGCGCTTCAATGACCCCGGACACTCTGCAGTGTGGGGGAACACTCTGCCCACATTCACGTCTAATCAGGGGAGTACTAGTTCGCTTTATACTTACCAAATGCTTTACAACTTTATGCACTTTATGTTTCGGGCATCAAAAAGGTCTTCTGTTTATTTCCCTTTGGGTTTCGCTTTGACAAATGAGGACATTGTCCTACTCAAGCGTGGGGGAAACGACCTTTTCTTTTTGATGCACTTCTTTATCTCCTTATACATGTCCATTGCTGCCATGAAGAAGTTCCATTTGTATTAAGCAAGTCTTTCCATGAATGCTTAGAACTTTCCACCAAATTTTTCAAATTTTCTCTCTTGAGGAGCAATTAATTGCGGTGTTTCCATAAATCCCTTTCTTGGTGAATTTTTATTGCTTAGGGGTCCTTTCTAATCTTCTCATCTAGGGATTGCTAAGGGGTGTTTCCTCGTGGAAATTTTTAAAAGGACTTGAGAGGCACCATCGGTAACCAACAAATGAGAGTTGAGTGTTCTGTAAGGCAAGGCAAAGTGCCAAAGGCACAATTCCAAATTATGTCTTCTCATCTCTTGTGCAAAAGAAAAACAAATGCAAATCTCTATTTTTCCTTTTGTTTTTCCTCAATGCCCATTCTTGAGAGAAGTTGGCCATGGTAAAAGTTCTCCAAGTCCAAAGATCTTTAAGCACTTGGAAACACTCTAGATCATACCCCGAAGCTCTATATTTTTTTATTTACCCTAAGCACACCCATGTCACCATGAGAGGGTTGGTTGCACTCCTCTTGAGATTTTTCACAATTTTGCTCACCAAAGTTCAAGAATTCATCTAAATACTTGCTTGCTATAAATGTTCCTTCTTGCTTTTGGTTCCTAGCAAATTTTGCTTGAGGACAAGCAAATAGATAAGTATGGGGGAGTTTATAAGTGGTGAAATTATGTATTTATAAGGTCTTTATTTACCTTTATTTCGTGCAACTATTGACTTATTTCACCACTTGATAGAGCATTTCGTTAATATAGTTGAACTCATGCAGTTTTAATTTTAATTTAGGTAAAAGCTCACTTGAGCAATGGTTTTTGGGAGACTCTCAAGACTTTGGGGCTGAGCTTTAATGCCCCGAGGAGTGTGTCAAAGACGAGGGGTCAAACGAGTCAATTTCGGTGCAGAAAAAGCCTTTCTGGTGTGGACCGCCCCTGTGGACCGCCCCTGTGGGGCGGTCCAGTCGATTTCAGAACGCGGGATTTGCCTCTGGTGTGGACCGCCCCAGGGGCGGTCCAATCGATTTCGTAACACGGGAATCGCCTCTGGTGTGGACCGCCCCTGTGGGGCCGTCCCGACGGAAATTTGCCCAGAACGATCGTTTTAAAACGGGAAAAAAGAAGGGGTTTGAGGGATTCTTTGCATTTTACACTTCCACACACACAAGAGAAGAGAAAGAACGTGAAGAAGGAGAAAGAAGAGGAGAAAGAAGAGGAAGAAAGAAGAAGGAAGAACTCACCTTCTCCAAAGCTTCCAAGCTTCAACAATGGCTTCTTCTTACTCTTTTCTAGTTTTTCTTTCCTCTATGCTTGAGTAGTACTCCATTGTGCTTTGGGATGGGTCTTTGAACCCAAACCCTAGATTTTGCTTGTGAATCTTTATTATGCCTTAATATAGTTTTTCTCTCTCAATTATCATTCAATGTTCTCAAATTGATCTCTTGAGTGCATTTGTGGTGAACCCCATCTACAATTTGGTTTTGAGTTAGGGTTTGTGACCAAATTGAGAGAGAACTCTTAATTTATGCTCCTAGGATTAGTGAGTATAATTTGGAGCTTTGTTCTAGAACTTGCTTATTGCTACTTAGTGAGTTTAGTCCTAATTGATTTTGAAGGCTAAAATTAACTAAGTAAGAATTAACTCATCTTTGGTTTAGAGAGTTATTATTATTGTTCTAAAAGACAACTATGGCATAAGAAGAGTTGCTAGCATATCTAAGTAGTTTGGGGGATTGCCAAAATCCCAAAGTACTTTTCCATCCAATCCATTAAACTTTCATTTCTAGTTTATTTGTTGTTTTTGCAATTACTCAACCAACACAATCAAGCTTGCCTCTGGCTAAACCCCAATTTACTGTTTTCTTTGCAATTACTAAGTACCGAGACTAGGAAGTTAGGACCAAATTCCTTGTGGATACGACACTTGTTGTACTACACCGATTAGGTGCACTTGCCTTTTCCTTGCATTTATTTATATACTTTGTTATATAGTTTTTGCACAACAGCCACCCTTTCTCTTCTTTTCCTATTTCAGGTACAAGGAGCTGGAAGCCGTTCGAGAGTAGGACGGGGTAGTCATTGTACATGGGTAATCATTTAAGTTGTATATATGCAGTAGGTGTAGTAAGACCGAGATTGTTATCGGCATCAGTTTGTAAATACTCGGTACAGTTGGAAGGAATGTGTATGTTTTGTTGTTAATGGAAAGGGATAATAATGTGTAGTCGCTCGGGAATCTAGTCCATCAGACCGGTACAATGTTTATGTAATAGCCTTGTTAGCCACGTGGGTGGTTAACGGCGTGTAACACCAACGAGTTAAGTAATGTGAAGAAGTATATTTTCCGATGCAGATTGTTGTTATGTGTTGTTGTTGGATGGGGTGTTACAAAAAGTGGTATCAGAGCGAAGTATCGCTCTGATGACTGAATTACCGAGCTTAGGAAGTACCGAGTTAGGATTTTAGTACTTTGGGTTAAGGGTTGAGTGATAGCGTGAGAGATACGCCAGTTAGGTATTACCAGTGTGTACTGGAAACCTACTATGTCCAACCCGCCCTCCACAATCCCTGTATATAACTTGGGAAACAACGCCAGAGAGATGGAAGTCCTCTCTTACTCGGGAATACCCGATCTGGCTGTTATTAAATACCTTTAAAGGTACGGAGAACCTGTCATACGGTCGATCCCGAAAACTGGGAATCCCGGAGACGGTTTCCATCTGAACATTGTTAACCGCATTTAATAGCGGAGAATGAAGAATTTTGTGTATAGGAGAATAGAATTTCCGGCAACCTAGGTCGACATGCAGAGCAGTCGAGAATAACCAGCTTGCAACGCACCAACCGTGCAACAGGCAAGAAGTGGATTAGTGAAACCCGAGACGAGTGTCTACGGGACCACAGTTGATAAATAATACACCAACGGTATACCAACCGACAAAGGAACTACAACGTAGTGCCCAAATAAGAGACAAGCCTCAGTAACCACGACAAATGCGTGGAATGGGCTACGAAGAGAATACAATACAAAAGAAAAGGGGTCTCCAGAATAGGAAACACCCTAGTTAATGATTATCATGTGAAGACAGTGAGAAGTCACCTAGAGGAGTTATTATCAAGACAGTAAGATCAGTGAGGGCCAACAAGGCCACTGATGACAGTGCAGGTAAAAACAATACCACAACCGGTATGTGTTAAACCGATAGCCAGTTAGCATGGCGCACTTGCCATAGCAAGTGCTGCTATAACAGGGCTGTTCGGGAAATTTATAACCACTACGAAGTACTTGGTAAAGTACCATGAAGTTAAGTGAGATCATTATAACCATGGAAGGGCTTAACAGCCTAACCTCTGTAATTGTAAGTACACCAGTCAGCAAGAAGCTAGACTTGGTTAAGGTAAGAAGATGTTGTGAAACCATGAAAATTTTCTTTCAAACTCAGATTTATTTCAAACTTTTTTTCCCTTCAAAACCAGATTTTCTTTCAAACCAATACTTCTTTCTAACCTTCTTCTAAACCAAACCAGTAAAACCAAGGGCAGTTGATAAGAATTCAACAATGGATAAACTTTCCCTCGATTAAGTTCGGGAAGCATGGAATGAATATTGTCACGGGACAATATAAGGGAGTTGACAACAGAATACTTCACCTAGGCGTGTGACGGACACTACGAGTGTACCAACTGAAATGTGGGACGACCGCACTCCGATAGGAGCTTGTAGGCCTGACAGACCTACTTATGGGTTAGTTGGGTAAGTAGTAATGTATCAGTAGGGTACCCCACATATGTATACGAGTAGAGTCCGGAACACGGGAAGTAGTCGACACCGTTCTACGGTCAGCAGTATAAGTCAGACAACAACTAAGGATTACAAGGAATGGTTGAAGTTAAGGAACTTAGTTAAGTTAACGAGACTAAAGGAATTAGTGAATTCCTTTCAAGGAAATTGATAAGTCAGGAATTTGTCTAAGTTTACTAGACTAATTCATGCTTAATTTTCTACTTTATGACATTAACTTTCCTCTTTAATGCTTTAATTACTCTTCATTGTTATATTTGTCTCCAATGATCGATTTCATATGTTTTCAGGAAAATACTCAACAAAGTGCTTAAATGAAGATTTTAGAGGTTAGAGCAACATGGGAAGTCAAACCAGAGTCAAATACAGATTTCATTGACCACTGCTGTGCTTTATAGAGGGTCCGGGTTTGCAGCTGGGTTTATAAACCCGGACCACCTTGTCGCAGAACTTTCTGCCCAATTTCATGCGGTCCGGGTTTGTGTCCTACTTTGCAAACCCGGACCATCCCAGGACGAGACCTTCTGCCTCTTTTTAGACGTCGTCCGGGTTTGCATCCTACTTTGCAAACCCGGACCATCCTTGAGCGTAACCTTCTGCCTAGTTTTAGTGGTGGTCCGGGTTTGCGTACTTGTTTGCAAACCCGGACCAATATAAGCGGAGCGCGGAGATAAACGGAATTGGTGTTCTATCTTTAATATCTCTTATTATATCTTTTAGTTTTTAAACCGTCGCTTATTCAGGTTAGATTAGAGATAGATTTGAGAGAGATTAAAGATAGAATTCCTTTGTTATAAAAAGAGAAGGCTAGCCAACGTGAAGGGACACTTCTTCAGCGCACAAAATCGCCACAATACAGAGAGTTTAGTTGAAGTTAGAGTCTGAGTCTGGTTTGGAGTTTGGAGCAGAGTAGAGCAGAGCAGAGCAGGAAGTCACCACGGAGACTTCTCCAGAAATTTCACCAGAGTTCCTTCTTGTTCTCTATAATTACTCATACAGTTCTGATTATTGTAAACATGTCAATGGCTGAGTAGTTCCTTTAGATTTCGGTTTGCTATGTATCCCTAAATTGACTATTTCTGTTCCTTTGTGATTTAATGCAATTTGATTGAGTAAAGTTATTTTCCTTGCTTAATTTCTTTAATCTTTATAATTTGGCCAATTATAAGGATTAGTATTTTGTTAGCTTATATGTGACGACTGCGGCTTTCAATTGAATACAGGAAAATAACCGGTTAGTTTAGAGATGGTAATTCCTCTAAATTGCTAATTGACCAATAAACTAGATTGTTCTTAAGGCGGTTAGTAAACAGTGGGTTTGTAACGAGAGTTAAAATTCAGTCTTTGCTAACTAGTATTTGCTAAGCGGGAGACCGGAGGTAAATTATCTTTGTTCTAGGGTTTTACTCAGAATTGTCTTATAAATCACTTAGGGATAGGAATCACAGATTAGGGTGCAGTAGTAAACCGGGATCTCCTTTCCAAATCAGTTTCACAACATTTATTTTCCTGCTTGTTATTGTTTGCATTCTGTTTCTAATTATCATCAAATCAAACCCCAATTTCCTGTTTTAATTTGTCATTAATAAAGATTTAAACTAGACACATCGCCTCCTCTGGTTCGATACTTAGGGAATTCTCTCTATTAAAACTTGCTAGAATTGACCGGTACACTTGCCGTTAGGTTTTACCCAACAAGTTTTTGGCGCCGTTGCCGGGGAGGCACGGTTAATTAGTTTAATCTTTATTTTATTTATTTTGTTCTTTAATTATTTTCTGTTTAGATTTACTTGTTTTATTTTATTTTGTTCAATTTGTTCGGTTGATTTTGTTTTAGATATTCTTTTATCTTCCAGATTTTATTTCTGATTTTATTCCTTTATTTGAATATTCTGTGTTTAGTAGTTAGGAATTTTATCTGCATATTTGTGGGTTAATTTCTTTTATCTTTTCTGATTTTCTGTTATTTTATTCTAATTACTGCTGCCCTTTTAATTTGCGCTATTATAGTTTCAGTTTACTAACTCTCGGTTTATGGTTAAACCCGTTCTGCAGGAGAACCAGAGTTCGAGCTCATTGAGATCGAGAGATTCGCAAGACAGCTTCGAAGAGACTTGAACCTGGATCCACCAGTTGAGGAGAAGGTGCTCGAGCCACCTGTTATTGAAGAGGGTCCAGAAGTTAACTAGCAGTGAACATGGCGAATAACGAGAGGCAGATGAGGGACTACCCGCCCAAGTGTTGAGGGGTTGGTGTCGCCAATTGTGATTCCTGCGCTACCAGCAGGAGTGCAGTGGCAGTTCAAGACTCACTATGTGACCATGGTGATGAACGCGCCTCAGTTCAACGGGACGGTTACTGAAGATCCGAATGTCCATCTCACTACATTCCTGAGATTGGTAGGAGCGTGTTCGACACAGCTTCGCAGGAGGTGGCCCGGCTCACTCTGTTTCCATTCTCTCTGAGGGATAGAGCCGCTGAATGGTTAAACTCGCTGACGCCTGACAGTATCACTACTTGGGGAGAGCTGGCTAATGCATTCTTGGCAAAGTACTTCCCACCCTCTCGGATGCTGACCATGAGAGGAGAAATTACAAACTTCAAACAGTTCGCCGGAGAGTCCTTGTCTGAAGCTTGGGAGCGTTTTAAGGGGATAGTAAGGAAGGTACCACATCACGGACCAGGTGAAGAGGTTATACTGCAGTCCTTTTACAAGGACTTGGATCCGTCTAGCCGGTTGTTGGTTGATACTTGTGCTGGAGGTAGTTTGATGGAGCTGCCCATTACACGGATTAAAGAGCTGCTAGAGACTATTACTACAGCAGCTAATCAGTGGGGAGGTACAAGAGCCGGAGAAGCTGCACCGAAGAAACCAGCTGGGGTTTATGAAGTAGATTCAAACACTTTCTTGGCTGCCAAGATAGAAGCAATGTCGAAGCAGTTTGAGCGCATGTGTGCAGTTATGAATCCACAGTCCAGTGCAGCAGCTCCTGAGGTTTATCCACCGTGCGAGTATTGTGGTAGAGCTTCTAACATGTGCCAGTGTTCTCCACCACAAGAAGAGGCAGCGAACTATGTTGGTAACAGACCGGGTAATTACTTTGGGGATCAAGGAAATCCGGGTTATCAAGCTCAGCAGCAAAACTGTTACCAAGCTGGTGGTAACAACAATTACAATCAGAGGCCTCAGTAGCAGTACAACCCTTCCTATCAGAAGCAGCCACTGCAGAATCAGCAAACACAAAATTCTGGTGCTGGAGCGTCTTCTAGTATGGATGCAGTTCTGGCCAGGATGAATGACTTCATCTCAGTTAATACGAAGAAGTTTAATGAGCTGGAAGCCTTCAATCAGGAGCAGAGAACCTTTAATAATGACCAGAGAACTTTCAATAGGAATATCGAGACGCAGCTGTCTCAGATATCTCAGCAGTTAGCTCAGCGTCCTTTGGGTTCCTTGCCTAGTCAGTCGGAGCAGAATCCGAGAGAGCATGCCAAGGCTATCACGTTGAGGAGTGGTACACAGCTTGACCCGGTGGTCCCTGAAGTTGAGGTCCCTCTCCCCCATGTTGAGCAGAATGAAGAGACTGCTCCAGCAGGTTCCCAGGAGGAGCCACCAGCTGAAGAAGAGGTGGCAATTAGCAAGGCTACTAAGACTTCCACACCTCCACGACGCGCAGTTGCTGAAGCGCCAGTTCCTTTTCCAAACCGGTTGAAGAAGAGAGACTTGGATGAGCAGTTTGGTAAGTTTTTGACTATTTTTAAGAAACTGACCATTAACATTCCTTTTTCTGAAGCTTTAAAGCAAATGCCAATATATGCGAAGTTTATGAAGGACATCTTGTCCAATAGATGGTCTTTAGTGGAGAAGGATACCGTGCAGCTCACTGAGAGCGTTTCAGCTGTGCTTTCGAAGAAGCTTCCACCTAAGCTTGATGATCCAGGTACTCCGGTCATACCTTGCGCGATAGGTAATGTGAATTGTGGTAAGGGTTTATGTAACTTAGGTGCAAGTATTAATCTGATGCCATTATCTATGTATTTAAAGCTTGGTCTAGGAGAATGTGAGCCTACACGAATTACCTTGCAATTAGCTGATAGGTCGATTATCCTACCTAGAGGTGTGGTTAGAGATTTAATTGTTTCAGTTGGTACTTTTGCTTTTCCTGCTGACTTTGTTATTTTGGACATGGAGGAAGATAAGGTAGTGCCACTTATTCTAGGTCGACCGTTCATGCGAACAAGGACCCTTATTGATGTTGAAGGAGGAAAGATTATACTGCGTTTACATGATGAGCAGCTTGTTTTTGACATGACCAAGGCTGCTACTCACCCTTCTGATGTTCATGCTTGCTTTAGTTTAGATTGTATTGACACTTTGATGTAGGATTATTCTTACAGCCCCACGGAGCTGGATGCGTTGGAGAAGTGTTTGGTGGATTCCATAGAGACCACTCATGATGATTCTGAGGTTTCTACTGCAGTGTTTCAGCTCTCTGCTGGGAGACCATATAGGAGAAACCACAGAATCGAGGAGGAACCGCTGGACCGAGTTCCAAAGACACTAGCTCCTTCTGTGGAATCACCACCTTCTTTTGAGCTTAAACCGCTTCCTAGTCATCTTAAATACGCTTTCCTAGTTCCTCCTACCGACTTACCTGTTATTATTTCTAATGCTTTAACTGATGAACAGGAGGAAGCATTGTTGCAGATTTTGAGGAGGAACAAAGAGGCGCTAGGATGGTCCATTGCTGATATCAAAGGCATTGCTCCGACATTCTGTACTCACCGCATCTATCTTGAGGAGGATTACAAGCCATTGAGACAGCCTCAGTGGAGACTGAACCCGCACATGAAAGAGGTAGTCAAGAAGGAGGTTATCAAGCTACTGGATGCAGGTATAATCTATCCGATCTCTGACAGCGAATGGGTAAGTCCTACTCAGGTAGTACCCAAGAAAGGGGGCTTAACTGTAGTTCCTAATGATAAAGGCGAATTAATTCCTCAGCGTACTATTACTGGGCATAGAGTTTGCATTGATTATAGGAAGTTAAATGCCGCCACTAGGAAAGACCACTTTCCCCTTCCATTTATTGATCAGATGCTAGAGAGGCTTGCAGGACAAGAATATTACTGTTTCTTAGATGGTTACTCTGGTTATTTTCAAATTCCAATTGCTAAGGAGGACCAAGAGAAAACTACTTTTACATGTCCATATGGTACTTATGCTTATCGTCGCATGCCTTTTGGTTTATGTAATGCACCTGGTACTTTTCAACGTTGCATGACTGCTATCTTTGCTGATTTTATTGAAAAGTGCATCGAAGTCTTTATGGATGATTTTTCTGTTTTTGGACCAACTTTTGATGCATGCTTGCGAGACTTGGATTTAATCTTAGCTAGATGCAGGGAGACTAACTTGGTGCTCAATTGGGAGAAGTGCCACTTCATGGTGCAGGAAGGCATCGTGCTCGGACACAAGATTTCTAAGAAGGGGATCGAGGTGGACAAGGCAAAGGTTGAAGTCATAGAGCAGTTGCCACCACCATCTTCGGTAAAGGATGTTCGAAGTTTTCTCGGTCACGCAGGTTTTTATAGGCTTTTGTAAGGATTTTTCTAAGATCTCTAAGCCTCTTTGTGATTTGTTGCTTAAGGATGCTAAATTTGAGTTTACCAAAGAGTGCTTAGATGCGTTTAATTTGCTCAAAGCTAAATTGATTTCTGCACCTATTATTGTTGCTCCTGATTGGTCGTTGCCTTTTGAGATTATGTGTGATGCTAGTGACTACGCATTGGGAGCAGCTTTGGGTCAGAGGCATGACAAGGTATTGAGGATAGTCTACTACGCGAGTAAGACTATGAATGAGGCGCAGAAGAACTACGCCACAACGGAGAAGGAGCTGTTGGCGATCGTCTTTGCTTGTGATAAGTTTCGACCGTACATCATTGGCAGCAAAGTCATCGTGCATACTGACCATTCCGCTCTCAGGTATCTCTTTGGAAAGATTGATGCTAAACCTCGCTTGATCCGTTGGATTTTGCTTTTGCAGGAATTTGATATTGAGATTAGAGATAAACCTGGAGCGCAGAATGGAGTGGCGGATCACTTATCCCGTATGGAAGTTCCTGACGATGGCAGGCCAATCAATGAGTATTTCCCTGATGAGTATGTCTTCGTGATCGGCCATTCCACGGACCCGCGGTACGCTGATATTGCAAACTACCTAGCCAAGGGTATTGTTCCTCCAGAGTTGTCATATCAGCAGAAGAAGAAGTTCTTCTCCACGGTCAAGCACTACCTTTGGGATGACCCGTTTTGTTCGGGTGTGCTGATGGTATGATTCGTTCGTTGTGTATCTGAGGATGAAGCTAGAGACATCCTGACACACTGCCATTCTAGAGAAGAAGGGGGTTTTGGACCGGCTAGGACAGCGAAAGTTTTGGAGGCTGGCTTCTTTGGAAGAACTTGAACAAGGACTGTTATCATTGTTTACTTGTGATCAATGCCAGAGGCAGGGGAATTTATCCAGACGTCATGAGATGCCTTTGAATTCGATCCTGGAGGTTGAGCCGTTCGATTTATGGGGTATTGATTTCATGGGACCGTTCCCATCCTCCCAAGGTAACCTCTACATCCTGGTAGCTGTGGATTACGTTACCAAGTGGGCTGAAGCGATAGCAGCACCGACCAATGATGCATGAGTGGTGCAAAAGTTTCTTAAGAGGAATATCTTTACCCGTTTCGGTGTTCCACGAGCAATCATCAGTGACGGGGGTACACACTTCTGCAACAAACAGTTTGAGGCTCTTCTACAGAAGTACGGTGTGCGACATAAGGTATCTTTACCGTATCATCCACAGACGAACGGGCAAGCCGAGATCACCAACAGGGAAATTAAGTGGATACTGCAGAAATCAGTCACATCCTCGAGGCGAGATTGGTCTCTTAAGTTGGATGACGCCTTGTGGGCATACCGCACTGCATTTAAAACACCTTTAGGTATGTCCCCGTACAAGTTGGTTTTTGGTAAGGCGTGTCACTTACCAGTGGAGCTGGAGCACAAGTCTTTTTGGGCACTCAAGGCATTGAATTTTGATCTGAAAAAGGCCGGTGAGAAGCGTAAGTTACAGCTGTGTGATCTCGAGGAGTTTAGAGAGGAAGCTTATGAGAATGCCAAGATTTATAAGGAGAAAACGAAGAGGTGGCACGATAAGTTATTGGTCAAGCGTGAGTTTCACGTTGGAGACAAGGTTCTGTTATTCAATTCCCGTCTGAAATTGTTTCCAGGGAAGCTAAAGTCTCGTTGGTCTGGACCGTTTACAGTGACAAATGTCTCGCCCTATGGAGCCATCGATTTAATCAATACAGAAGGGGAAACATTCAAAGTCAACGGGTCTCAGCTGAAGCATTATCTCAATGGTGATATCGCTGCAGTCCATTCGGTGATCACGGTCTTTGATCATCCATACTGATTATCCAATGCATGGTCTAGCCAAAGACCGAAAAGACGGGCGGCTGGCTGGGAGACAACCCAGTTTTGTGAGTTTTATTATTTTGGGTTTGGTTTATTTCTCGTAAGTTTTATTGTTTTTGATTCTTTATTTTTGGGCTAACGTGTTTTTTTAGACATGTTTGTTTAGTTTTACATGGTTTTGAAGGTGAATTCAGGAGTTTGGAGGGATCTCTGTTCACAATATGAGTTTCTGGCAACTTTTAAGGGTCATCCAGGTTTGGAGCTGGGTTTGCAAACCCGGACCTATAGCTGGGCGAAGTTACTGGCAACTTTTAAGGGTCGTCCGGGTTTGCGCGCTGGTTTGCAAACCCGGATCATGAGGGCGAGATACCTATTGTCTATTTTTGATGCACGTCCGGGTTTGCATATTGGTTTGCAACCCGGACCACAAGAGCGGAGAAGCTACTGCCTCAAATTACATATGGTCCGGGTTTGCGTATGGGTTTGAAACCCGGACCCAGTCTTCAGCAGAAATAAGAGGGGCGCGCGAACTAATTCCCTAATTTGCTTCCTTCTTCAACCTCGCGCTCCACTCCCGTCTCACCACACCATATTCTCCTCTCGACATTACCCTAGCCCCAAACTCGCCACTATTGCAGTCCCCGCCACACCACTCTCCCGACCTACATTCCACTTCACCGGCCCCAACACTAATCCCAGCTAGCGCCACACCCCTCGGAGTCTCACCCCGCCGTTTCCGACCCCGGCCTCGCCTCGCCTTTCCCGTCGCCGTACCTCCGCTGCGCCATCTCGGTCCCACACCGTAGCGCAACTTCGTCGCCCCGACACCACCCGTATCCAATTCACCGCCTAATTGCCATGGCTCCGAAGCGCACTCGCCGGTCGACTACTGCTGCTGCTTCGACTTCGGCCGCACCTGCTCCGCCTGCACCGACACCACCAGTCCAATACCGCGAGTCCGTGCGTGCCGATTTCATTAGCGATGCTGCCTTTGATTGGTACAATGTCAAGGACCGGAAAATTATTCCGGAAAGGTCAGTGTCCGAGGAGTTAATTACTGAATTTGATTTACAAAATGTGTTTGATGCTAAGGGTTGGAGAGGATTGTTGCGTCTTGGTGGGGGGTGTTATTACCCAAGACTGGTTAAGTTGTTCTATGCTAATGCTGAAAAGGATGATGAGTAGGATATAATTAGCGCGGTGATAAAAGGGAGGTACATCGAGATTAATCATAGGGTGGTTGATGAGTATTTTGGAGTGCATGATGCATTTGATAGAAATGTGCTTAGGGAAGCTAGAAGAATTTGGATAATGATAAGAGACGGGCGAAGGAGCACTATCTGAGGCTGGTGGTAAATGATCCTGAGGTTCAGAACCGTCAAAGACGGTCTTCGAGGGATAAGCAGGTCGTGACAGGGGATAAACTGCAGACTCCGATTGAGCGGTTGCTTCTGGCCATTATTATGCATAATGTCCGCCCGAGAGAGTGTGCTGACTTGAATGCTGTGGATTGTTTCTTCATGCGACATCTGCTGGATGATGAGTTCTCGCGCGGCGTTGTCCTATTGTTTTCTCTTCTGTTGTATTAATCATATTTTGCGTATCATGGATGTGGACAGCACCGCTTCTCTTGCTTTTCCATTTTCTGCGTATCTTTTTGAGAGGAGGAAGGGTTGACTTCATGAGCGGCCTCAGCATTCCGCTCCTCCTCTGGACATGACAGCGATGCATCGCTTTCAGTGGAGAAGATAGGAGACGGGTGGATAAAGCGCCGTCGGCCTGCCCGGGTGAGTGAGAGAGCTGCCCGAGCTGCTAGTGCTGATGGGCTGGGCCTTCCCAGATCAGGGGTGCTGATGGGCCTGCTGCGGGTCCGATGCCAGGTTTTGAGGAGCTGATGACAGAGTTTAGAGATTGGCAGGGGGTGTGTACTACCCGTTTTGATGCTTTTGGCTCGCGCCTCGATGACTTATCCACTCAAGTTCAGAACTATGGGGTCCATCTGACATCTTTAGAGGCGCGTCGCAATGCTGCTGAGGTTCACCAAGAGGCGAGGATGGCTGAGTATGATACACGCTTCGCCCGTATGGAGGCATGGCATCTTCCGCATGGGTCACAGTCACAGCCTCCACCACAGCCCTAGGCCTTTGGAGCTTGGGTTATTTCGTTCTCTACCTCTTCAGATATTTTGATGTGTTTGCTTGTGAGATATTTTTCCTTTGGGTTGTATTTCTATCTTGCTTTGGATTCGACTACTACTTGTTTCTTTACGACTGTCGCTCAACTATGATGTATCACTCATACACTTACTGTTCTGCAAGTTATTATTGGCTTTTGGTTTTCTTTACTTGAGCTACAGGTCTGCTTTTGCTAAGTGTGAGGTATTGAGGTATCCAAAGGAAACTCTGTCGAATTTTCTGCAGACTTCAACACCCCCGATGCTTTTGGCTAAGTGTGAGGATGTTATCCTCAAAATACTCCGGGGGCGTGATTTTCTAACTTCTTTTATTTTTCAACGTTGTTTTCTGCGACTTCGTGTTTTCCTTCCGTCTTAATCATTTACATGAAGCAATGAGGGCATTGCTGATTTTTAAGTGTGAGGAAGGGAAATTACACATGCTCATGCTCTTGCTCAATTTCATTCGAATGTGCTAATTTTGAACATTTTTAAGGCTATCAACTCCATTTTCACAGTATTTTTGTTTGGCCTCAAAAATTTTTGGTTGCATAACTTACCTGAGTCTTATTCAGTGGTTGGATAAGTTGGTTTGGAACACTGCACGAGTAGCACTAGTTCTTGTGAGATCGAAGCTGGAAAATAGTTGTGGGAATTCTGGTTGCACTGCTTGTATGTACAGTTTGATTAATGCTTGTCTATTTCTTCTTTAAAAAGTTAAGCCTATTAGTGAACTATTTGATTTTGATTCACTTGGGACTTGGGAATGATTTATGAATGAAAGGAAGGAAGGACAAAGGCAAGGTACTCTCTAATCGAACTTTTAACCCAGAAAACGGCCTCGCCATTTGGTAATTAAGTCCTCGGGGTGCCTCATCACCCATCTACCTAAGGTCATCTGATATGGGATAGAGACCCAACACCGCTACATGAATGGAGAGAAAAGTATGAGGGATATAAAAGAGCAATTTAATGCTGGTTTAGAAAGTGAAGAAATTTGTTATTTCAAATGAAAAGTGCAAAGTCTTTCTTTTTTTATGAGTACGTGGTTGATGAAAGGTAATTATGGAATAAGATATATTCACCCGTGTCGTCCATGGATGTGGAAAGTTAATTGGAAAAGTAGTCCCTGAGTGAAATGGAGTCAGTGGTTTTACTAAGAGTCTTAAGCTCTTGCAAAAATTTCTCAATTCACTGTTTATGAAAACTGCAAGTGTGGATCATTGTTCTCTATGACTGCTTTCCTTATTAGATCTCCTTGTGCACAGTTCCTAAACTGACGACTCCCTTGTGAGACTCAGTATGTTTCTATTTGCTTGGGCAAGCAAAGATTAAGTGTGAGGAAGTGATAAGTCAGAATTTGTCTAAGTTTACTAGACTAATTCATGCTTAATTTTCTACTTATGACATTAACTTTCCTCTTTAATGCTTTAATTACTCTTCATTGTTATATTTGTCTCCAATGATCGATTTCATATGTTTTCAGGATAAAATACTCAACAAAGTGCTTAAATGAAGATTTTAGAGGTTAGAGCAACATGGGAGTCAAACCAGAGTCAAATACAGATTTTCATTGACCATGCTGTGCTTTATAGAGGGTCCGGGTTTGCAGCTGGGTTTATAAACCCGGACCACCTTGTCGCAGAACTTTCTGCCCAATTCAGATGCGGTCCGGGTTTGTGTCCTACTTTGCAAACCCGGACCATCCCAGGACGAGACCTTCTGCCTCTTTTAGACGTCGTCCGGGTTTGCATCCTACTTTGCAAACCCGGACCATCCTTGAGCGTAACCTTATGCCTAGTTTTAGTGGTGGTCCGGGTTTGCGTACTTGTTTGCAAACCCGGACCAATATAAGCGGAGCGCGGAGATAAACGGAATTGGTGTTCTATCTTTAATATCTCTTATTATATCTTTTAGTATATCTTTAAACCGTCGCTTATTCAGGTTAGATTAGAGATAGATTTGAGAGAGATTAAAGATAGAATTCCTTTGTTATAAAAAGAGAAGGCTAGCCAACGTGAAGGGACACTTCTTCAGCGCACAAAATCGCCACAATACAGAGAGTTTAGTTGAAGTTAGAGTCTGAGTCTGGTTTGGAGTTGGAGCAGAGTAGCAGAGCGAGCAGCAGGAAGTCACCGGAGACTTCTCCAGAAATTTCACCAGAGTTCCTTCTGTTCTCTATAATTACTCATACAGTTCTGATTATTGTAAAACATGTCAATGGCTGAGTAGTTCCTTTAATTTCGGTTTGCTATGTATCCCTAAATTGACTATTTCTGTTCCTTTGTGATTTAATGCAATTTGATTGAGTAAAGTTATTTCCTTGCTTAATTTTTAATCTTTATAATTTGGCCAATTATAAGATTAGTATTTTGTTAGCTTATATGTGACGACTGCGGCTTTCAATTGAATACAGGAAAATAACCGGTTAGTTTAGAGATGGTAATTCCTCTAAATTGCTAATTGACCAATAAACTAGATTGTTCTTAAGGCGGTTAGTAAACAGTGGGTTTGTAACGAGAGTTAAAATTCAGTCTTTGCTAACTAGTATTTGCTAAGCGGGAGACCGGAGGTAAATTATCTTTGTTCTAGGGTTTTACTCAGAATTGTCTTATAAATCACTTAAGGATAGGAATCACAGATTTAGGGTGCAGTAGTAAACCGGGATCTCCTTTCCAAATCAGTTTCACAACATTTATTTTCCTTCTTGTTATTGTTTGCATTCTGTTTCTAATTATCATCAAATCAAACCCCAATTTCCTGCTTTAATTTGTCATTAATAAAGATTTAAACTAGACACATCGCCTCCTCTGGTTCGATACTTAGGGAATTCTCTCTATTAAAACTTGCTAGAATTGACCGGTACACTTGCCGTTAGGTTTTACCCCAACAGAAATGTTTAAGAGTCAGGAGGTGCGAAGTGCGCTAACCATAACGTAAAGACATCGCATATGTCTTAAGGAGCCTCAGGGATAAACATGATAGCTGGAATGGTCACCCTGCCTGTACATGGCAAACAGATGCCTACTGTGGACATATTAATGTGCAATGAACGGGATGAAACACCCAGAATGAGTACCTACACTGTCAGGAAATGTTGATCTTCATAGAAGAAGATAATAAGCCAGTTAAGAACGCAAACGGCGTGGCTAACTCAATATATCAATAAGTGCGAACCAGATGTAATGGCATGACTTAGCAACACCCAGGAGCAATCCTTGAAGGGTGTTCGCATCAACAATTGTTGCATGAAATGACGTGACAGAAACACGAGGGTTGAAACTAACACCCAGTTTAGACATAAGTTGTCAGGAGACGGACTGACAATCCTAAGGGGCATCCCATGAAAGGAAACGTGATGCAACGACCTTGTCATGGAGGCCAATATAACCTCCAAACCATGTAATGTTGTACAGAGAAGTACATGTGTGTGGACAGCCTACAATGAGCGCAGCTCAAGGCAAATAAGGCTTATGGGCCACAAATAAAATGTGTTATGTAAATTAGATTGATTGTAAAAGTTTATGTTATATAAGTGAATAGAGTGGATAACGAACCACTGCATTAAGAGTGGGGATACCTCTCGATATTGTGAGACCGCAGGAGCGGTAGTTATGTGTATCAAGCCCAAGAAATATGTTAAGGATTGACCATGTTGATATTGCGAGAGAACAGTTAGTTTAGTAGCTAGTAAAGCACCGAGCAGAATAATGCCGGCTTGTGACTCGAATGATCAATGCTCAAGGAGCATTCAGTAGTCATCCAAATGAATGATGAACCATAATATGAATGATGTAAGTATATGTGTGGAAGTTAATGTGACAGTAAATACCATGTAAGTTAGTGTTATACAATAAGCACGGTGCGCAGTAAGCGACCGTTGTATAAGTGTTGTTGAATAATAATGTGGCAGATAAGACCAGTTATGAGTTAAACTCAGTGGAGATGCATAGTAAGTGATACCAAACAAACTAGGCAGTAAGCCAGTGGCCAGTGTTACGAGATCAGAATCTCAATGAAACACAGTGTGAATTCCGTTGCGAATCGCATGAGAGATTTACTGTCAAGAGTTTACGCCTCTGCACTCTGTATGACTGAGTGTTTTGGTATTGCATTTGTGTAGTAATGATCAAGTGGGATAGCTAGGAATTGGAAACATGCTAATTGTGGAGGAATAATGTTATAATGGCCGATGCATAGGAAATGCAAGGCCGCACCAATAAAAGAGTACTTGTACAAAACCAAATGTGGAGACATGATTAACAGTAAGTGACTACAGTGGCACTAACTGCCAAATATCGGTATGGATTATACCCCAAATGTTGTAAATAGCTGAGAGAGCACTACACACTAGGTAGTAGCTCAATCTCAACCGACAGTAAGTCGGAAGGGAACAAGTCAATCATTGTGAAATACATAGTTGTATACACAGTAAATTGTTATGGAAGTGGATAGAAAGTTTATAACTCACCGAAGTCGCTATCGGTTGAGAAACATTGTTACCAAGATGAAGGTGACAATTGGGGATGTACAATACAGTAAGAATAACAAATAGGGCAATTAAGCTCTACAGTTATTAGAGTTTCGCAGCAGAAACTAGTGAGCCAGTGATTCAAGTGTTGAATGTACATGGTGAACATGAGTGAATGGCTAATTATTAACGCCTAGAAGCCTAACAGGCCAGAATCGAAACCAACTAAGAGTTTAAACAAACTCCAATGAGAATTCTTGGTTTAGGAACTAAACCGCTAATATGGTTAAGATCCTCTAATCAGAATCCATTGTGTAATAGACCGCGTGGAAGTTAAAACACTTCACGACGGCAGAACATTTTAAACCGATGTTTAATGATTGATTACGTGGGCGTAATCCCTTTTAAGGGGGGTAGAGCGCAAAACCACTTAGTGTGTATTACCGTACAAGTGTACGTGATTTATGTTGTGCATAGCACAAAATAATTTGTTTTGATGATTGGTGTGTGTGTTATGTAAACATACGCATTCATTCATGGTTTAATTGTGGTAATTGCGCACAGAAGATGCGAATACCATTGTGATAAGTGTGTTTATTTGTTAACAGTGGTGTGTGATAATACAAGTGTGGGGAGTAGAGAAACTCCCGGGGAACAAAACCCCGACAGTGTACAAATGTGAAACGGTGTGTTGTATTTTGATAAAATATATGTGTATATATATACTATATAGTGATGCATGAAAGGGTATGAAACCGACATAGAACCTAGTGAGAATAGGATTCCCTAGGTAACAACATTAAGGTGAATGGAAATAACTGATAGACGAAGTTCTATCCCTGGGAGATGTATGATCATGATTAGAATGATTAAAAAGATAGAAAATTGGAAATGAGTGATTTATTTGATGCTTGAAAATGAAGTGGGAGGTGGAACTTGATTTGCATGCGATCAAGGGAAGCTGAACACAAATTGGAGTGGAAGGATAGTTCAACACTGATGCTGATCACATCAGGGTTGGATGACTCTTGAAGCTCCCTATAAGTGGTCACAAATAACCACGCTAAGAAAAGAAGCAAAGAGCATAAGTTGGACTTGGAGTTGTGTGTGTTTTCAAAAGGATTTTCAATTGGTACTTACAAAACATGGATAGATACTTTACATAATTAAAGTTCTCTTACTTAACCTCACAAGAAAATTTTAAATTTAAGTGATTGTTTTGATCTCCCAAAGGCACGGGGACGGAAGGTGTCCATCACGACCGGGTTCTGCGGGATCACAGTGTATATCAAAGATACTTTTGATTGTTATACATGCTATGACATGTTGTGTGGTATGTGTAATAAATATTATTTTGACCTTGAGTTCCTAAAGTGTATGCCATTAAGACCTATGAGTCTAAATGTGTTGTGTTACATAGACCTATGTGTCTAAAGACTGTTATGTTATCAAGACCTATGTGTCTAAATGTTGTTATGTTACCCAAGACCAGAGAGTCTAAGGGTTGTTATGTATGTGTAAATGTTGTTAGGATACCCGGACCATTGAGTCCGAGGTTATCTTGTGGATATGTTATGTTATGTATGGATGTGAATGTGTTACCCGGACCATTAAGTCCGAGGGTGTGATGTAAAGTGTGTTTGGTTATGGAAGTTTTATTTTTATAAGTAATCCCCGTATTCTAATCCAATGATGTGTGGGATGTGTGAACTTCGAGGACGAAGTTCTTTTAAGGGGTAGATTGAAATACCCCAAACCTTGATATGTGGTTTAAATATTAAACTATGGTATGTAAAGGCTAAAAAGTGCCTTAGAAACATCAGTGAACAATTTAAACCATAGTAAAATGCAATTAAGCACTAAGATACAGTTTGAGCAAAAACATGCTTTAAGCTTGGAGTGAACTTGGTTAGGACCCAAAGAGCCTACCAAGACTTAATAATATTCAATTATGATTTAATAAGGCTAATTAAGTCCTTAGGAAACCTTGGTAGACAGTTAAACCAAACAAAACACAAGAAAATACCTTAAAGTCAATAAGAGCAAAAATGTGCTCTAAGCTTTGGATAAATTTGTATAAGACCTAATGGTCATACCTATACCTTATAAATATGTTAATGAACATATTAAATCAATTACCAAAGAAAACCAAGCTTGAAAACAAGTTAAAACACAAAAAGTGCTCTAAGGAGTCTTAAAGCACATTTTTGAAAAATTGTCTTGTAAATGAGTTTTGAATGGCTAAATGTCCATCATTACTCTTTAATTAACATGTGTACTATATAGTATCACATTTAGAGGTCTATATCAATGGGAAATCAAAATTTCACATCTATGTGCCTTGTTTTAGTGAATAGTAACTATTATAAGCTAGTTTTAACATATGTTATTATAAGTAATTAAATTGACAAATAAAGACTAAAATACTATACCCCTATACTATTGGGGGCCGGTTTTCTTGTAAGGGAATGAGTCATCCCCTTGTTAAATTGATAAGATGGAAATTGATAAAGTAAAACACTATTTACTTTACTTAATATCTCTTAAAAAGGCAAACTTATCTTCATTCTCTCTTTCCTTCTTGCATTCCCATGGTTCCAACTCCATCTTCTTCCTCTCTTTCACGGTAATACTACACCACCACCATTAAACTCCATCTTTGATCTCTTGTAACTCCTAGCTCCATGGTCCAAATTCAATTTCAAGACCACCATTCTTCTAGTTGGAGCAAGCTCTACACTTCTATCTTTTCAAATCTTCAAAGGCCTCATTACGGTGCCAAGGAGATTCACCATTGATGGAGCTTGACTTCATCTTTTCACACCTTGTTGTTCTCCCTTGCTTCAAAGTAAGGAAACTCAAAGAAAATCCATGTTTCCTCCATGTTTTCATGTTGACCGAAAATCACCACTAAAGGTGTATTTACCTTGCTTTGTTCTAGCTACATTCTAATCATTCAAGGGCTTGGTGGAGTCCTCTCTTGATACTTATTCAAGCTCTCTTCCAATTCCAAGGTAAAACAATTACCTTAATATGTTAAGACAATATATATAACCTAGGGTTTGTAAATGAGTTTAAGCATGAAGCTTGAATGCTCATTGGTGTTACTTGTATATTGATTAGAACATTGACAAGTAACCAAGTCCTCTTGCCGATTTCCAAACAAGGAAGAACAAGAGTGTTCAAGTAAAAATCTTGAAGAAAAGAGGTAAATGTGCTAACCTAATGTAATTTATTCCTAAGGAAAAGTGAGCTTGATTTGCTTAATAAAATACCTAAGGAGCCAATGGTAAATGAGCTAGTAAAATGATCTCAAGGAGTTTATTAAGGGCATATGTATTGTTGGGTGTATTTGCAGGTCAAAGGCATTATTTATGTGGGAAATTCAGTGTTTAAGGTTTATGCAATTTAAGGGCCTAAGAGCCATGTTATTTAAGGGCCTAAGTGCCAAGCAATTTAAGTTTATGCACTATATAGTGATGTAGTGTAAATTTGGTGAAGTTTGTGTGTGAGAAAGTTCTTGGTGGACTTAAGTGTTCTTGAATGGAATAAGGCAAAACCTAAGTGTTGGATGAGAGAATATACAAAAGAAGCGATGGCAAAATTTGTAAAATGTATAAGAAGTTCTAAGTGATTTAAACAAGTTTTGGTGAACTAGGAAGTGTTAAAGGTGAACAAGTGTTTTACTAGGGAAGAAACATGTATTAAGGTGATTTAGAGTGATACAAGGATTTTGGTATTATCTTGGAAGTTCTAGGAATTCAATATGTGTTTTTGAGAATGTATTAAAGTCTTGGAGAAGTTTGCTTAAGGTTTAGGAATGTTGATGTACAAGGAAGAAATGATGTTTAGGTAAGATGTGAAAAAGGAGATTTAGTTAGTAAGAAAAGAAGTTTGAGAGATGATGTTAAGGTGTAGAGGAAACACCTTGGTATAGTGGTCATTATTGGTGAAATACCACTTAAAAATCTTAAGGAGAAAACATTCCAAGTGCTAAGAATTTTGTAAGGAATTTGTGAATGATAAGATGGTTTTGGTGTGTGATTTAAAGAGTTTAGTACATGGCTAAAGGTGTGTTTGATGTGCCAAATGATGTTAGAACACATTAGGAGGCTTGAGGAAAAATTTGGAGAAAGTTTGACAATATATGGGAAGTTTCTGCAGCCGACCTACCCAGGGGACCGACCCCAGTCTGGGTCGGTCGGGCTGAAACTGTGAACTTGGATACTCTCTGCAGCCGACCTACCCAGGGGGTGGGTCGGTCGGTGGGTCGGTCGGACCTTAAAAAAAATTTAATTTTAGAATGTTAAGTGGTATTAGTGGTATGCCATTAAGAGAGTATTGATGGTTAGAAAGATAAATATATATGGACTTGAGAGATTAAGTTAAGTAAGATGATTTAAATGTTAAGGTTATAAAATGATATGTAATGATGGGGATTGATTAGTAATGATGTTATAAGGTTGTTTAAGTGTAACACCCCTACATCGAACTTCACAACTAATGGAATCGCAGCGGAATAAATAACTAAACAATCACTAAACGCTTCGGTGCTACAACGCCGTCAACCACCCACGTGGTTGACAAGGCAGAATAAATACAAGTGTACCGGTCTGATGATCAGACTCCCGAGCATAAAACTAAACTATAAATACATCATATACAATACCGAGTATTACTTACATTCCTTCACTGTAAACTGTCAATATACCGCCATAGTAATTTCAACGGAATCAAAATATAATGCCACGGGAGCACAGGCGCATCCCGGGCTCAACATCCAAAATAAACCAAAATACAACTGCAGCCTAGATCCTACAGCCACTCTGCTTCCTCGATCCTCATCCTGCAGTAAAAATATGGAGCCCCGAGGGGTCAGCAACCCTTGGCTGGTATGGTTAACGCGCAGCCCATCGGCTACCGGGATACGCGCAACTAATTGTCATGATAACATGGCATTCATTTTATACATAGCATAACATAACATAATATGTGGCATAGCATCATAGTGCACACAACATCACATACACAGTGGATCCTCGTTCCACAATAACAAACCAAGAAGGTCAAATAACATAAGAGCCTAGAGAATGATTCACCCTCATGTTAAGCTCGTTACACACACTCATTACTGTTCTGTTATTCGAACGAGTAACTTAAGTCACAGATGGTTCGGATATAGTGACCCGAACACACCACACAACACATGTTCCCACTAAACCGATCATAAGTCAGAATAGGTAAGCTTTGGAGGAAGCTAGCGGGAGATCAAACGCCAAATTAAGGAGAACAATCTTAACAACATAAGAGTCGAATCTGATTCAGATATCTACTCTTTACTTACATGCATGACCGGACAACCGGATTCCTCACTTCCCAGTTAACACTTGTTAGAAGTTCATGGTGGAACTTAACAACCAATACACAATAGGTGGTAAAGTCAGTTAGACATAGCACAAGGGAAATGAGTCACATCATAACATCACAATAATATGAACAACTGTAAACTCATTACATGTTTAGATCTTATAACGTCATAAACACACAGAAAAGCAAACAACACACAAGCCGGTGTAAACCGGTAGGCAACAGACTGCAAAAAACCATACCTTGGTCCTTGCTTCGATTTGTTTCCACCTTGAGAGAATCCTAAACACATTAGTAATGTCGGTTAATTAACGCACTATTCCATTGTTAACTTGTTACTTCACATATCTAGTTTATTTTATTTTCACACTTGTTATAACTTCACCATTTTAATTGCCATTATAACACTCCTAACATGTCTTAATTAACTCATATCATCATTACTACTAATGACCATTTTTAGACATCGTTTTCTACCTTAAAACAAAGTTTTGGTCCATACAGTGGCCTGTCCGAACTTGTGTCCGGATTCCCAAGTTCGGACACAAGTCGAGACTCAAAACTGAATACAAACGCCTGTCCGAACTTGTGTCCGGACTTCGGAAGTTCGGACATGGGTCGAGAGAATTTCAAGTAGGAGCAGGTACGTCCGAACTTGTGTCCGGACTTCTCAAGGTCGGACACAAGTCGAGACTCTGAAAATTTTCACGCAACAGGCCTGTCCGAACGTCCATGTCCGGACGGATGTTCGGACAAGGCAAAACACTCACTTTCTAAGCCTTTAAACACTTAACCAATTTCACCAAACTTCTCCTAAAGCTTCATAATGTTCCTAACATCATTTGGTACACTCACACCCTCATACAACATCAATAAAACTCATTTTCTATCTCCTTAAACACTTACTCATTTCATACCGAAATTCCTAACACTTATGATATTCTCCTTAGGTTTCTAAGTGGTGTTCCATACCTATGACAACCACTATGCCAATAATGTTTCCTCACCACTACAACATCATCTCTCAAGCATCTATTCCCATAACTAACTCCTTATGTCATTCTTGAAATCCTTTTTTCAAGTTTACACTTTCTCCTTGTTCACCAAAGTTTGCCTAAATCCTAACAAGTCCAAATGACTTTGGTGTATCCCAAACATTCTTTTGCATTATAAAATCCTCTAGAACATTGCCTAAGCCCTTCTCACATCTTAAATCACCTTAATGCATGTTTCTTTCACAAGGAAAGCACCTAACCATTCTAAACACTTCTTAACTTATCAAACTCATTTTAAACTTTAGAACTTCTTGTTTATTATCTAAATTTCGACATAGGTTTCCTAGAACATTACTAAACCAAAACATATTGTTTTCAACAAAACAACCAAGAACACTAAAAATCCATCAAGCACTTTCTTATACACAAACTTCACTCATATAGCACTACATCACATATAGTGCATAATTTAAATTGCATGGCACTTAGGCCCTTAAATGACATGGCTCTTAGGCCCTTAAGATGCATAAATCATAAACACTGAATTTCCACATATATTTGCCTTTGACTGCAAATACACTCAACAACACATATGCCTTTTACTAAGCTCTTGAGAGCATTCTCCTAAGTCACTTCCCATTGGCTCCTTAGATCATTTTCATAAGAAATACAAGCTCATTTCTTCTAAGGTTTTAAACCACATTAGGTTAGTATATTTACCTCTTTACCACACCAACTTCTTCCTTGTTTCCTTATAAAACCGGTAAGGTATTTGATTCCTTGTCAACTACTAAACATTATACAAAATAACATAATGAGTATTCAAGCTTTAAGCTTCATCTCATTGTAAACCCTAGGTTCACATTTTCAAAAACATAAGTAGTTGTTTTACCTTGGTCTTTGAAGAGAGTTTGAATATATATCAAGAGGGACCACCTAGTCCTTGAAAGGTTGGAATGAAGCTAGAACAAAGTCACACAAAGAGCACCATTAATGGGCATTTTCGGTCAAGGTAAAAACATGGAGGAAACATGATTTTCTTTGAGATTCCTTACCTAGAAGCAAAGGAGAGTAATAATATGTAGAAACATAAGCTCAAGCTCCTTCAATGGTGGAACTCCATGGCACCGAAATGGGGCTCTTGAAGTTTTGAGAAGATAGGAATGAAGAGCTGATGAGAGGAAGAGAATGGTGGTGTTTGTTTTGATTTGGTTAAGTGAGTAAGATTTTACAGAGGTCAAAGGTAGAGTTAATGGTGGTGGTGGTGTATTACCGTGAGAGAGCAAGAAGGAGAAGGTTTAAGAGAGCAGGGGACCGTGGGAAATGAGGAGGGAAAGAAGAGAATGAGGATAAGTCTTGCTTTTAGAAGATATTTGTGTTTATAAAGCAAATAGTAACTAAGTTAGTCATCTTTATTTCTTTAACAAGTTAACAAGAGAGTGGTGAGTCACCACACTTAAGAAAACCGGCCCCATTAGTACTTAGGGGTAATATAGTCTTTATTTGTCAATTTAATTATTATACAAACATATGTTACAAAATAGCTTATAAAAATCACTATTCATAAAAACAAGGCACATAGAAGTGAAATTTTTATTTCCATTGATTAGACTTCCAAATGTGATACTATATAGTACACATGTTAATTAAAGAGTAATGATGGAATCTAGCCATTCAAAACTCATTTACAAGACAATTTTTTCAAAAATGTGCTTTAAGACTCCTTAAAGCACATTTTGTGTTTAAACTTGTTTTCAAGCTTGGTTTTCTTTGCTAATTGGTTTAATATATTTTAGTATATAAATAAGGTCTTGGTAAGTTCATTAGGTCTTAACCAAGCTTATCCCAAGCTTAGAGCACATTTTGGCCTTTATTAACCTTAAAGCACATTTTGTGTTTTCTTTTGTTAAATTTGTTACTAATGTTTATAGACTCTTTTTAGTCTTAATATACCATATTTAGGTGTTTAAACAATATACTAAGGTTTGGGGTATTTCAATCTACCCCCCTTAAAAGAACTTTGTCCTCAAAGTTCACACTTTCACATATCCTAACTGTTAGACACGGGAATACTTATAAACAATATACATTACATCATTAACAACCCATTACTTAACATTGGACACAAGGTCCATACAACATAACATCGGGTACATAACATTGGACACAAGGTCCATACAACATCATCAACAACATTCAGACAACGGTCTGTAACATGAAAACATAACATAGACGATGTATTCAAATACACGTCGTACACACATAACCGAAACGGCTACCCCTTTTAAAAGGGGTACGCCCTGTACCCTATAACATAAGCACTAAGAAGTAACAATAAGGGTACTTCGCCTTCATCTTGTCTTCCAGCTCCCAAGTGGCCTCCTCAATGTCCTGGTTAGACCAAAGAACTTTCACCAGTCTTACAGACTTATGGCGAGTGTCTCGAGTCTTGTATCCAGAATCCGTACCGGAGTCTCCACTGACCGCATGGTCGGCTCTAAGGTTAGCCTTTCAGGCTGAAGCACATGAGACGGATGAGGCATATACTTCTTCAACTGGGACACATGAAATACTCATGTACCTTGCCCAGCTCGGCGGGTAGATCAAGTCTGTAAGCTACCGGGCCGATCCGCTCCGTCACAACATAAGGCCCACATTTTTGGGCTCAAACTTGCCTTTCTGGCCAAAACGAAATACTCCCTTCAGGGGGATACTCTCAAAAATACCTGATCGCCCACGGCGAACTCCAGGTCACATCTACGCACATCTGCGTACGACTTTTGTCTATCCTGAGCTGCCTTCATGTTAGCCCGGATCTGGCAAACTTCTGCCTGAACTTGTTCAAGATACTCTGGTCCTATAATGACCGTCTCACGCGATCATCCCAGCTAATGGCGGCGGCATGGTCTACGTACAAGGCCTGGAAAGGAGACATCTTGATCGAAGCATGGTAACTGTTGTTGTAACTAAACTCGATCAGATGTAACTTATCAATCCAGCTGGTCTGAAAGTCAAGTGCACATGCACGTAACATATCCTCAAGTGTCTGGATAGTGCGCTCACTCTGGCCATCAGTCTGTGGGTGAAATGCTGGGTACTCAATTTCAGTCGGTACCCAGTGCTTCTCGCGTAGACTTCATACCTCGATAAGAATCTGGTATCTCTGTCAGATACAATTGTTTTCGGTACCCATGATGTCTTACAATTTCTCTGTCAAAGAGTTCTGCCAGTTTTGCCACTTTCCAGGTGTCCTTCATCGGAATGAATCGGGCCACCTTGGTCAGTCGGTCAACAACAACCCATATCAGATTCAGACCTCCCTTGTAGGCGGAAGCCTACTACGAAGTCCATGGAAATATCATGGAACTTCCACTCAGGCACTGGCATTGGCTCGACCATACCACCAGGCCGTCGGTGTTCAAACTTGACCTTCTGGCAAGTGAGACACCTCAACACTAATCACTTACATCTTTTCATTCCAGTCCACCAAAAAAATCTTTTCATACCCTTATAAATCTTTGAGCTACGGGCGTGAATCGAAGTAGTAGAACAATGGGATTCACTCAATATGCGCCTTCAACTCAGCGCTATCCTAGGTATACACAATCGGCCATTCAGCCTAATCAGGTCTCATCGGGAGTCTGAAGTCGTACTTCTGACCTCGAATGTGCCATCAATAAGCTTCTGCCTGATCTCATCATATACTGATCCATCATCTGGCACTCCGCACCTCTTCAACCAAGACAGATGAGAGAGGAGCGAATGGAGAGAGTGTGCGCGGCGACTCAATGCATCAGCTACCACATTTGCCTTACCCTCTTTATATTGCGATTAATGTCGTAGTCATTTAGAAATTTAACCACCTTCCCCTTTGCATATGTTCAACTCCTTCTGAGTGAAACAAGGTAACTTAAGCTTTTGTGGTGTCATAAAGATTGTAACCCTTACCCCATACAAATAATGTCGCCATATCTTCAATGCGAAGACAATGGCACCAACTCTAGATCGGGGTACGGGTAGTTTCCTCATGCTTTTTCAGCTGGAGGGGGATAAGCTAGACCTTCCCGTGTTGCATCAATAATAACCCATACCTCTACTGATGCGTCGCAATTAGACCTCAAAACCATCTGGACGTCTGGATAGTCAGGACTGGTGCAGATGTCAGAGCATCCTGAGACTCGTGAGAAAGAACTCTCACAGTCGACTGTTCACTCGAATGGTGAATCCTTTTCATCAAGGAAGTCATCGGCTTCGAGACACGGGAAGTCTTTAACACTCCTATAATAACCTGCCAGACCGAGGAAGCT
Source organism: Limonium bicolor (assembly GCA_023374045.1). NCBI lineage: Eukaryota > Viridiplantae > Streptophyta > Magnoliopsida > Caryophyllales > Plumbaginaceae > Limonium > Limonium bicolor. The sequence continues at coordinate 43,445,529 of CM041778.1, forward strand.
TCCGATATTGGTAACTGTTTCGGCCTAGGCCAGGTGCGCACTGCATCTATCTTGCCGGATCAACAGCGATCCGGCCTCAGAAATCCATGTCCAAGAAAGGATACTTGGTTAACCAAAATCACATTCAAAAATTTAGCATACGATCTGATTCCTCCTCAATGTTTGTAACACATTTCTCAGGTGGTTTCATGCTCACCTCTCGATTTTGAGTTACACAAGAATATCATCGATGAAGACTACCACAGATTTGTCCAACTGATCTTGGAAAAGCGTATAAATCTTTTCTGAAACTTGGTGGTGATTGGATAAAACCAAACGGCATAACTGAAAATCATTACATGTCCATACCTAGTTCTGAATGCGTCTTCTCGATATCACTGTCATGGATGGCAATATGATGGTATCGGATCGTAGATCTATCTTGGAGAATACTGATGTCCCCTCAACTGATCAAATAGGTCGTCGATGCGTGGTAAGGGTAACGGTTTCTTCACGTAACTGCATCAGGTTCTCGAGTCAATACAGGCGGAGACTACCAGTCTTTCTTCTTCACGAAGAGGACCGGCGCTCCCATGGTGAAAACGCTAGGGCGGATGAACCCCTTTCGAGTAGGTCTCTCAGTGCTCCTTGAGCTCTGTTCATTCGCGTGGAGCCATATGATGGGGGCCTAGCAATTGGTCCGGTACCCGGAACCAATTCAATCTCAAACTCCACTTCCCCGTGATGGCGGTCCCATGCCCGGCAGTGCCTTAGGAAATACATCAGGAAACTTCGACATACCGGCACATCTGGGACTAAACTTGGATCTCTCTCTATGTCCTGGACAATAGCAGAGGATACATCACTCCCGTCGTAGTTCACGACACATAGCACATGGCGGTGATGATTGAGTCGAAGGCTCCCTGGGCTCTGGCGGAAGATTATAGTAACCCCAGATGAATCAGAAGAAGCAGTCGATGCTTGGCACATAGGTTCTTGCCCTTGTACCGCTCCAACCAGTTCATCCCGACAATCACATCAAAGGACAAAGTCCGTCGAACTCTATCAAGTCGATCGGAAACGCTTCACTCTGATTCTACAACAGATCTCGGTGGTAGCAGGGTCACCTGATCCGTTCTTTCGACGGGAGAGTGAATAGGACGTCTGGCATCTCATCACGTCTAAACCCAGCCTCTTCGCAAAAAAGATAGCGAAATAAACGTTGTGTGAGGCTCCGGAGTCGAACAAGATCGAAGCGTCCACCGCCATTGACTGGAAAGGTACCGGTGAGGATTGTGCCGCTCTTGCGGCTTCTGCCTCATTGCAGACACTCAGTGTACCTCCGTTCCCGAGGTGCACAGCCCAATTCATTGGCAACATAATAAGTACTGGGGAACAACACGGTTGATATACTTCAATAACTCCACGTATTCATTAACACATCATCCTTACAACATTGTTGGTTTCCACTGTTGACATAACTTAACACATATATATATCCATAAATACAACTTGGCTCAACAATACATAATTATACAAGGCTTTAAAACTGGTTGAAGGTCAAATTCAAAACGCCGGGTTTCAGGTGTGGCATTGATCACTGCCGACGGTGCGGTATTAGTTTGATCTTCTAATGCATGATATAGCATCCTTGACTGCCCACCCATGATTAAACATCTCCCGATTTCAACACTAGCTTTGCGAGATCAGCACGTCTGCTCGCCATTACACAAACACTGCGGTATCACCAATGGACCAAGACACCACGGGTACTCCTTACTTAGGACTCGGGTGACTCGTCCTTATCTTGGTGTAAACCTAATCGTCCACCTTTCTGGTAGAAGTTCACAATACACAAATCTGCTTTCACATTTGGAATTGAATCTGTTTCAACTTGTTGAGCAATTCCCACGGCGTGATTAACGACCGCATGGAACTCCTCGGGTATACTTGGTACTGTTGCTCCATCTTCAGCTCGCACTTCTTGATATGTCTTGGTGTAAGGGTTCCAGTCCTTACCCATGCACATCATCTTCAATTGCATTCTTGATCCGTTCGGGTATTCGGGTGTGTAGAAACCTCCAGGTTTTGCTCCTAGTTCATCGCATCGTCTGATGATATGGATTTGTGCTTCCGGTGTCAGGTATCCATTTAAGAGTATCATACCTGGCTGGATAACCTGACATTGCTCCACTGGAAAATCGGTGATGTTGATGGTGGTTTCTTCAGGGTTTGGTGTGGGTGGGATTGGATAACATATATTGAAGGTTCCTTTAAGTTTAGAATTATCTAATTAGGTGACTTTCACACTATACTTTAACTCTTTACTCACATGATAACACATTTGGACTCACTAGTACACACATGCATGAAATGCGGTATGCAATCACTTATTACATTCAATAGTTTAGGCGGTACCTGGTCTAGAAGAGGGCCCTGGCGCCTCAGACCGGTCCACCACATTCAGGGCGGCCTTGCTAGGTCCCGACCCCTTCCCCTTCTGGGAATCAGTGTGTCTCTGATCTATGGGTGGCTGGTTAGCCGTCTTCGGGCCATCAATAGCTGCTGTGGCCTTACCCTTCCACTGCCCCTTGGGCTTGTTGATTCTGCTGTTGGGGTTCCGGTAACACTCGTAGTCACGGTGACCCCACTTTCGCAGTAACGACACTGTACGTCGTTTCCCTTGCAGTCCTTGTCGGGGTGGTCTCCGTTACACCACTTACAGTAATAGTGGCGCTCCGGTCCAGAGCCCGTGCTAGCTGCTATCACAATACACAATTAATACTTGTTTCATAACTTATCAACATACACTTCAACTTATCACACAGGATTAGATAATTACCCTTAGGTGGGTAAGAGCGTAGGGGTTTCGCCGCATAAGCATATGTGAGCTTCAGTGGCTCCTCAGCTGTGGTGGTTTGGGCTTGGCCCTTGTCACCCTGGTGCTGACTCTTCTGGGGCTGGGGATAAGGTTTCTTCTTCTTCTTTCCTCCCCCGTACCCCTGCGGACTCTGGCCCTCGCTCGTGGCCTTGCGCTTGTGCGCATTCTCCTCGTCCCTCAGACGGACGGTAATCTCAACCTTAGCAGCGGCATGATAGCACTCCTGAATTTAGGATGTCAGTCATGCCCCGCAAACATACTCACAAACTCACATTAATACTCACTTATGGATTACACTTATTCACATCACACTATATTCAAATTACCTGCAAGGTAGTATACTCAGCTGGCCCCATCCCATAGCGAAGACGGTGGCTGAGACCGTTGTAAAAACGGTTTACCAGCACCCGGTTCGAGTACCCCAGGTCCGGTAACAGGTGGATAAGGCCGGTGAATGCAGTGTAATACTCATCAACCGACACCTTGTCCCCCTGCCTCAGACTATCCAGCTCCAGGCGCTTGGCCTCTTGAACATGCACAGGGTAGTATTTGGCTCGTAGTAGAGCCGTGTACTCCCTCCATCCAAACTGAGGATCCGCTATCCGGTCCTCTCTCACAAGCTTCCACCAACTCTGTGCCGAACCCTTCAGGTAGTAAGCGGCAAGACGGACCTTAGCCTCTGCAGGTACAGCCAAGGTCTCGTAGGTGGTCTCCAACTCGGAGATGTACGCCTCCAGCTTACGTGGGTCGGTCTCCCCATGAAATGAAGGGGGTCTCAAGTCTGCCAATGCCTTGACCCAGTTGGTCTTCTTGGCGGGGTGGCGGTGGTGGTTGAACTTCGGGGTGTTGCCCCTGCTGAATTGCAGCTACTAGTTGTGGAACCATTTGGGCTACGGTGGCCGCTACAGCTTCGGCCATGACCTGGGCCGTAGTATTCTCGCCCTGGTCATCCGTATCTCCAGTACCGCTTCCGCGGCCCCTACCTCGCGGTCTACCTGACATCTGAATTCACATGAACATTATTAGCATTATGCTTACACACTTATCGGTTCCAACGGTTGAAACGTTTCCCGACAACAAGGTATCTCCACACTTGGTTAGTGGTTAACCTTTCCATAACTGATCACTTAGGTAACTGTAGTTAGGTTTCCTAACTCGGTATATTCCTAAGCTCGGTATTCTAGTCACCCCTACATCGAACTTCACAACTAATGGAATCGCAGCGGAATAAATAACTAAACAATCACTAAACGCTTCGGTGCTACAACGCCGTCAACCACCCACGTGGTTGACAAGGCAGAATAAATACAAGTGTACCGGTCTGATGATCAGACTCCCGAGCATAAAACTAAACCTAAAATACATCATATAATACCGAGTATTACTTACATTCCTTCACTGTAAACTGTCAATATACCGCCATAGTAATTTCAACGGAATCAAAATATAATGCCACGGGAGCACCGGTGCATCCCGGGCTCAACATCCAAAATAAACCAAAATACAACTGCAGCCTAGATCCTACAGCCACTCTGCTTCCTCGATCCTCATCCTGCAGTAAAAAATATGGAGCCCCCGAGGGGGTCAGCAACCCTTGGCTGGTATGGTTAACACGCAGCCCATCGGCTACCGGGATACGCGCAACTAATTGTCATGATAACATGGCATTCATTTTATACATAGCATAACATAACATAATATGTGGCATAGCATCAATAGTGCACAGCACAACATCACATACACAGTGGATCCTCGTTCCACAATAACAAACCAAGAAGGTCAAATAACATAAGAGCCTAGAGAATGATTCACCCTCATGTTAAGCTCGTTACACACACTCATTACTGTTCTGTTATTCGAACGAGTAACTTAAGTCACAGATGGTTCGGATATAGTGACCCGAACCACCACACAAAAACAGTTCCCACTAAACCGATCATAAGTCAGAATAGGTAAGCTTTGGAGGAAGCTAGCGGGAGATCGAACGCCAAAATAAGGAGAACAATCTTAACAACATAAGAGTCGAATCTGATTCAGATATCTACTCTTACTTACATGCATGACCGGACAACCGGATTCCTCACTTCCCAGTTAACACTTGTTGGAAGTTCATGGTGGAACTTAACAACCAATACACAATAGGTGGTAAGTCATGTTAGACACACACAAGGGAAATGAGTCACATCATAACATCACAATAATATGAACAACTGTAAACTCATTACATGTTTAGATCTTATAACGTCATAAACACACAGAAAAGCAAACAACACACAAGCCAGTGTAAACCGGTAGGCAACAGACTGCAAGAAAACCATACCTTGGTCCTTGCTTCGATTTGTTTCCTCCTTGAGAGAATCCTAAACACATTAGTAACGTCGGTTAATTAACGCACTATTCCATTGTTAACTTGTTACTTACTTCACATATCTAGTTTATTTTATTTTCACACTTGTTATAACTCTTCACCATTTTAATTGCCATTATAACACTCCTAACATGTCTTAATTAACCTCATATCATCATTACTAACTAATGACCATTTTTAGACATCGTTTTCTACTACTTAAAACAAAGTTTTTGGTCCATACAGTGGCCTGTCCGAACTTGTGTCCGGACTTCCCAAGTTCGGACACAAGTCGAGACTCAAAACTGAATACAGACGCCTGTCCGAACTTGTGTCCGGACTTCGGAAGTTCGGACATGGGTCGAGAGAATTTCAAAGTAGGAGCAGGTACGTCCGAACTTGTGTCCGGACTTCTCAAGGTCGGACACAAGTCGAGACTCTGAAAATTTTCACGCAACAGGCCTGTCCGAACGTCCATGTCCGGACGGATGTTCGGACAAGGCAAAACACTCACTTTCTAAGCCTTTAAACACTTAACCAATTTCACCAAACTTCTCCTAAAGCTTCATAATGTTTCCTAACATCATTTGGTACACTCACACCCTCATACAACATCAATAAAACTCATTTTCTATCTCCTTAAACACTTACTCATTTCATACCGAAATTCCTAACACTTATGATATTCTCCTTAGGTTTCTAAGTGGTGTTCCATACCTATGATAACCACTATGCCAATAATGTTTCCTCACCACTACAACATCATCTCTCAAGCATCTATTCCCATAACTAACTCCTTATGTCATTCTTGAAATCCTTTTTCAAGTTTACACTTTCTCCTTGTTCACCAAAGTTTGCCTAAATCCTAACACAAGTCCAAATGACTTTGGTGTATCCCAAACATTCTTTTGCATTATAAAATCCTCTAGAACATTGCCTAAGCCCTTCTCACATCTTAAATCACCTTAATGCATGTTTCTTTCACAAGGAAAGCACCTAACCATTCTAAACACTTCTTAACTTATCAAACTCATTTTAAACTCTTAGAACTTCTTGTTTATTACCTAAATTTCGACATAGGTTCTCCTAGAACATTACTAAACCAAAACATATTGTTTTCACCAACAAACAACCAAGAACACTAAAAATCCATCAAGCACTTTCTTATACACAAACTTCACTCATATAGCACTACATCACAATATAGTGCATAATTTAAATTGCATGGCACTTAGGCCCTTAAATGACATGGCTCTTAGGCCCTTAAGATGCATAAATCATAAACACTGAATTTCCACAATATATTTGCCTTTGACCTGCAAATACACTCAACAACATATGCCTTTTACTAAGCTCTTGAGAGCATTCTCCTAAGTCACTTCCCATTGGCTCCTTAGATCATTTTTATAAGAAATACAAGCTCATTTCTTCTAAGGTTTTAAACCACATTAGGTTAGTATATTTACCTCTTTACCACACCAACTTCTTCTTTGTTTCCTTATAAAACCGGTAAGGTATTTGATTCCTTGTCAACTACTAAACATTATACAAATAACATAATGAGTATTCAAGCTTTAAGCTTCATCTCATTGTAAACCCTAGGTTTACATTATTTCAAAAACATTAATGTAGTTGTTTTACCTTGGTCTTTGAAGAGAGTTTGAATATATATCAAGAGAGGACTCCACCTAGTCCTTGAAAGGTTGGAATGAAGCTAGAACAAAGTCACACAAAGAGCACCATTAATGGGCATTTTCGGTCAAGGTAAAAACATGGAGGAAACATGATTTTTCTTTGAGATTCCTTACCTAGAAGCAAAGGAGAGTAATAATATGTAGAAACATAAGCTCAAGCTCCTTCAATGGTGGAACTCCATGGCACCGAAATGGGGCTCTTGAAGTTTTGAGAAGATAGGAATGAAGAGCTTGATGAGAGGAAGAGAATGGTGGTGTTTGTTTTTGATTTGGTTAAGTGAGCTAGATTTTACAAGAGGTCAAAGGTAGAGTTAATGGTGGTGGTGGTGTATTACCGTGAGAGAGCAAGAAGGAGAAGGTTGAAGAAGAGCATGGGACCGTGGGAAATGAGGAGGGAAAGAAGAGAATGAGGATAAGTCTTGCTTTTAGAAGATATTTGTGTTTATAAAGCAAATAGTAACTAAGTTAGTCATCTTTATTTCTTTAACAAGTTAACAAGAGAGTGGTGAGTCACCACACTTAAGAAAACCGGCCCCCATTAGTACTTAGGGGTAATATAGTCTTTATTTGTCAATTTAATTACTTATACAACATATGTTACAAAATAGCTTATAAAAATCACTATTCATAAAAACAAGGCACATAGAAGTGAAATTTTTGATTTCCCATTGATATAGACTTCCAAATGTGATACTATATAGTACACATGTTAATTAAAGAGTAATGATGGACATCTAGCCATTCAAAACTCATTTACAAGACAATTTTTTTCAAAAATGTGCTTTAAGACTCCTTAAAGCACATTTTGTGTTTTAACTTGTTTTCAAGCTTGGTTTTCTTTGATAATTGGTTTAATATATTCATTAGTATATAAATAAGGTCTTGGTAAGTTCATTAGGTCTTAACCAAGCTTATCCCAAGCTTAGAGCACATTTTGGCCTTTATTGACCTTAAAGCACATTTTGTGTTTTCTTTTGTTTAAATTTGTTTACTAATGTTTCTAAGACTCTTTTTAGTCTTAATATACCATATTTAGGTGTTTAAACAATATACTAAGGTTTGGGGTATTTCATTAAGACATGTTAGGTGAGTTATAAGGACAATTAAGTAGGTGGAAAGTTGGAGAAAAATGTGAAAGTAAAACAAGTTAAAAATGTGAAGTTATTTAACTAGTTAACAGGGTTAACTATGAGCTTTAGACTTTAAACAATCATATTACCCCGATGTTAATGAAAGTAATTGTAATATTACCAGTTGTTCGAGAATTGCTCGAGGAACATAAGTGGACATGATAAAGTGGACTCCGGTGACAGGTATGGTTTTCTTGCAACCTGTGTCCTACCGGATTACACCGGCTTGTATGCCAATGTGTTTTTCTGTATGTTTGCCACGTTGTAAGATAAAACATGTAATGAGTTTACAGTAATTCATTTATGTGGCGTGTTCAACTCCGATACCATTTAACCTCAGAAGTGTTAACCTTAGTTAACTGAGTCTAGGATCACATGAGAGTTCGGTATTCGGATTAAACGACCCGAACCATGGGACGTTCTGACCACGGCTATGCGTGTGTTAATTGTGTGATATGTGTGTGTGAATGTAGGGATCTCCCTTGTATGTTTAACCCAGTTGTAATACTGTATGGTGTGTAGATGTGATAGACTCCATAGTGGGGTTCTAACTAATATCTAAAAGTAAGTATGTACTAACAGTGGTGAGGAATCCGGTTAGGCCGGTCGCACGTTGTTTGGGAGTGGGTATCCTTCTTAGCCTTACTCTTCTCTCTGTTATGGTTGTTTCCCTCACGTGTTATGATCTCCCATTAGCTTATTCCAAAGCTTAGCTATTCTGACTTATGATCGGTTTAGGGGGAACATGTGTTTATGTGGTGTGTTCGGGCCACAAAACCCGAACCATCTTAACTTAAGTTACTCGTCCGACTATTAGGACGGTAATGAGTGTTGTATAGCGAGCTTACCATGGGGGTGACATCATTATCTAGGCTCACCAGTGAATTAACTATGTTAGGGTCGGCTCCTAAGAGAACCGCACCCGTTATGTTATGTGTTGTTGATGTAATGCAATTTCTATTGCGATATTGTTATGTGCACGTTGAAACGTGGAAAGTGTTGTTATGTGTTGTTATGTGATGCATGTTATATGTTGTAAAATGTGGAGTATGTGGATCATGGATATGAATCCCAGTTTGTGATAAGAGGCGTTTAAGGATAACCCGATTAATGGGTAGTTGTCGTCTATTAAGGAAGTAGCTCCATTAGAAGAGAAACACTCTAGGAATTAATGAATACCATGAGTGACTTATCAAGTAAGGATGTGTTATCTGTTGTTGAGCCCACTGAGGCGAAAGGTTGTGTGTTGTGTGTTTATAGTTGCGTGCATGATTTAAATATAATCAACCGCATGCTAAGACGACAATTAGTTGTGCGTGGCCCGGTAGCATGTGGGCTGCGGGATTACCATACCAGCAAAGGTGCTGAGCCCCTTGGGGGCCACCCTTTCTCTTCTTTTCCTATTTCAGGTACAAGGAGCTGGAAGTCGTTCGAGAGTAGGACGGGGTAGTCATTGTACATGGGTAATCATTTAAGTTGTATATATGCAGTAGGTGTAGTAAGACCGAGATTGTTATCGGCATCAGTTTGTAAATACTCGGTACAGTTGGAAGGAATGTGTATGTTTTGTTGTTAATGGAAAGGGATAATAATGTGTAGTCACTCGGGAATCTAGTCCATCAGACCGGTACAATGTTTATGTAATAGCCTTGTTAGCCACGTGGGTGGTTAACGGCGTGTAACACCAACGAGTTAAGTAATGTGAAGAAGTATATTTTCCACTGCAGATTGTTGTTATGTGTTGTTGTTGGATGGGGTGTTACATTATCAATGAAATAATTGAAGAGGGCAAGTTAAAGAAATTCAGATGTCTCTATTTAATTCACGAAACTGAAGGAAATTAAAAAGAAGACATCAATAAACAAGCGAAGAGCCTTGAATCTGACTTATAAATACCAAAGACTTTGGCATAGAAATCGATCCATCTATCCATCCATTCACACAAGATTAGTACACTTCTGTTTTTAGCTTTAGGTTTAGTTTTCTTTATTTTTCTCCATTACATCCATCATCGACTTCAACCTTGAGTCCGGTTCTCTAAAGATCTGGCAGCTAGAGTTTATCTAGGAGTTTTCTTCTTTCTCACGATGAACTCTCTCTTGCTCTTTGTTGTTTCTTCTGTCAGTACGCTAGGATAGAAGGATTAAACTCTGGGGGATGGTTATTTGATTGAGATGATTATGTGAATTGTATTACTAGTTTTTATTTGAGAAATTTATGGATTGTTACGGACTAATTTATTTTTTGCACTTTCAATAAATCTTGCTAATTTGTTAAATTGCTTTCGAAATCTATTTTGATCAAATCTGTGATAAATAGATAAGTCAATTAATCTGTAAACTTGTGGAAAACTAAATCGGATAGACTAGGTGTAACAACCCCAAAACCACCCTAGGAGTTAGGGACGTTACACGCCGTGTATCTATTACCTAATAACGCAAGGCTCTAACATACGAAACCCAAAACCGAAGCAAAGTACACTTTTATTAACTGAAAACAGATTACAAGGTCTATCTGAATTACATGCGACACGCCCAACTTAACAGACATAACAGAATCAAATTACAAAGGGCCTTAAGCCGCAACTACAATACAAAGCGAAAGCGAAGAAGAGAAGGCAAAGCGGAGTCTTCAAAGGAAACTTAAACCTTGCAAATCAGACGGAAATAGGGGGGGTGAGCCAAAACTATAGCTCAGCAGGTGATAAACTTCATCAGCTAAGCATGCTCAAAACATATACTGAACATAATCGTATACTAATACATAAGCTTAGCAAATCAGACTAGAAGTTTGTAACAGTAATCAGATTAGAGAATGAGACTTTCTCAAATCAGAGGAGTGATAGGCCAGAAGAGAGAACGAAGAGAAGTTGTCAAATCAGAGCAGAGAAGCAGAAAAGAAACTGAGGCAAATTGAACGGAAGTCTTAAATCAGAACAAAGCAAACCACAAACTCAGACGTTCATATCAGAAGCTTAATCAAAACAGAGGTGGGACACTAGACACCAGCTGACACATCAGAAGGACTCACATAACGTCCTATGGATCCGAAGATCCCACAACAGAAGCCGTAGAGACAGCTATGGACCCGTCGGTCACTAAACATCCAAGGGACCCTGAGAGATAGAACAGAAGGGAACCCGAGGGAATAACAGAAGGAATTCCTGCGCAGCATGCTACGGGACAGCCAGACCCGACTATCCAAGGCTCGGAAGCTAAACATCTAGGTCCCAAAACAGAAGCTTTACAAAATGAAGCAGAAGCCTTTAACAGAGCAGAACGTAGGGCCAAAGCACATCAAACGGATCATAATCCCTTATCAAAACAAAATTCATACACTGACTATCAAACACAAAAACCAAACAGAAGCATAGAAGCTCAAACACTCTTTCAGAGCAACTCAGAGTTCCAAGGCTTGTTGAGGACTTTCAAATTAAAGTACACGTATATATGTGCTAAAACATATCAGAAAAGATAGTACTCGAAAAGACAAATCCAACGCCACAAACGGCACTCAAAACGGAGCTCAGACGAAGAAGTTATGCTAAAACAAAGGCCGGTCCGAATATACGTCCGACCTTGCATGTTCGGACCTAAATCGAGAGTCTGAAAATCTTCCGGCGTATGATGTCCGAACTTCAATGTTCGGACATATGTTCGGACATTGCGAAAACTGCAAAATCACCGGCGGAAATCAGCCAGAACCAAGCCATAAATCCCCAACAAAACATACATAACTTATTGTAGCAAATTAGCCAATCGAAAACACATTTCCACGGGGTTTTAACGCATCAAAAGCACATCAAAATCAACCAAAACCATCACCACCAGAGAATCAAGCAATCATATACAGAAAACTAATAAGAATGGAAATCCCCCGTGGTTGAACACACCCACCTGAATCCATTCACCACCTACCTCTCATCCGACGCTAAGCCATCTCTGTAGACTCTACAATCTGCTTCACTCGAATTACATCCCGAAATCACAAATGCTTGCACAAATCGAAGAGGGCCAACAGCGAAGGAAGAAGAAAGGAACTTGACCGACGAACAGCAACACACACTCGGACTCTACGGATCGGAATCATCAATGCAAAAGCTAAACACCAGACTAATTAATTTGCAAGATTGAGGAATTGTGAAGAAGAGAGCAAGGGAGGGGAAGTTTCTGCAGAACGAGAGTTGAGAGGAGGAGGAAGAAAAATGTCAAGAGGGATGATCGAGAAATAAAAATGAGAGAGAATAAAAATAAGAGTTAGGATATCTAAAAAGAATTTAGTTTTCTAACTCTCCAACTCCTTAATTAGTAACAAGACCAAAAGGACAAGATTAACCCTCCTTCCTTCTAACTTAGGAATTATATTGTTGACAACATAATCCCACTAAAATAAGATTAGAAAGTTATAAAGCTCCCTTGCGAATTTGAAACAAGATGAAATAAAATAGAAAAAAAACTGGGGCATAACATTATACCCCCCTTAAAATGAATTTCGTCCTCGAAATTCGACGAAACGCGGAATACACACGAATGCACCACAAGTGCAGGAATACTACAAACTCTAAGACATGCAGAATGAAGCTCACAGGTCAAAAGGTCAACCCTCACAGGGTGTTGACACTCTGAACAAGATTCACAACTGTTAGCTTGACAGAAGGACAAGCAGAATATTACTGGCGCAAAACTTTAGAGCACGGAAGGAAACACTTACATCTCACAGAGCTAACACTCCAACTTGACAACTGACTTGCTGACCGAAGGAACGAAGCAAATGTAACTAAGAACTAAGCCTGAAAGCACAGGAGCCACACCCAGACTCACCACTGACTAACAAACATGGAACATACCAGAAGATCCCTACAATCTTAGACTAAGGCACAAGAAACACACTCCACATCGCTAATCATACCCATGCTAACACACCGAACCTACTGGCTCAAATGCTAACAAAAGAACGAAGCAGAAGGTTACTGAAGGCTAGGCCTGAAGGAGCTGGAACACTCTCATCTCACTGCTAACTGACTGACAGAAGAGCACACTAGAAGGTCACCAACACTTAGTCTCAGAGCACAAGAGTAGCACCCACACACTTTAGAAACCCGCCTTGCAAAGCATACTAGTAGACTCACTAATAGAAGGAACAAAGCAAAAGATTAACTTAGCCTTAGGGCACCGACAGGAGCACTCACAATCTTAGAGCTCTATCCTACACAGGCCAGCTCATCGAACCACAGATGGTCTCACTGACAGAAGGAAACAAATTAGGAGATCGCTAAAATGCTCAAAACTCTCACACTTCCAGAAGCTCTAATTTTGCACAAGCTATCACACAGACCTCTCAGACTGACTCACCAACAAAAGGATCAAGACAGATAACTACAGAAGGTTAGGCTCGAAGCATATGCACAACACTGAAACTCACTACTGACAGGCTAACAGAGGAACTCAACCGAAGGTTAGCCCTAAGGCGCAAGAAGAACACTCACCCAATTCAGAGGCTCTAACCTCAAAGAGCTAGCACTCAAAGTTTAATGGCTGGCTCACTGACAAAGAAGCGAAACAGATGATTACTGAAGGCTAAGCATGAAGGCTCAGGAAGCACAGAAAAGATGACCACTCGTCCCAAAAGCTCTACCTCGCTCGAGCCAACACCCAACCTCACTGGCAGATTCACTAACAGCATGAGTGAAACACAAGATCGCAGAAGGCAAAGCTTGAAGGATTAGGGCAGTACTCGCACCAGCTGCTGGCTGACAAACTGAAGGGACATAACAAAAGATTACTAAAGCTCGACCTAGAGACACAAAAGAAACACTCAACTCTCTCAGAAGATGTCCCTATCCAAAGGACTAAACAAACACACCTCTCGAACTCACCCACAAGCCACTCAGAACCAAAGCACAACACACTCTGGAACACACACACTAATGCACCCCCTAGGCTCACATCACACAGCTTGAAACTCTCAAACCAACACTCTCACCCAAACGCAGAACTCACGACTCAGCTCACACCCGATCTCGCACCCCAACGTATCATATCACTCAGACTCGTAGCCCACACTCACAACACTTCCAATACTGAACCAAAGCACATACCTAACCGGGTCTCACGACGAAAACTCGCCAAACAGCATCATAACAATCACCTAAGCCAAACCCATCTGAACCCACTCACACCTCACAGACTGAACACAACTCTCTAACTCACATCCCAGAACACAACACAACACAACTCACATCACAAACACACAACCCTGGCACACCTCTCAAACAAACCAGAACTCACATTCGGTCATCCTTTTCCAAAGGACCTGACTCCCTCGGACTCAGACTCAAAGCACAAAAGCACACAGATAAACAGACACTACGCTTCCGCTGCGCTACTCTGATAGCAGACAACCACAGAGCAGGCACACATTACAGACACCAGATAGCAATCACAATCAAGCCGCAGTTAGCATATAGCAGATAGCAGGCAAAGACACGGAAGCGTAGAAGGCAAACACCCACAAATCCCAACGAAAACCAAACCTAGCTCTGATACCACTAAATGTAACGACCCCAAAACCACCCTAGGAGTTAGGGACGTTACACGCCGCGTATCTATTACCTAATAACGCAAGGCTCTAACATACGAAACCCAAAACCGAAGCAAAGTACACTTTTATTAACTGAAAACAGATTACAAGGTCTATCTGACATTACATGCGAACGCCCAACTTCATTACATAACATAATCAAATTACAAAGGGCCTTAAGCCGCAACTACAAATACAAAGCGAAAGACGAAGAAGATAGCAAAGCGGAGTCTTCAAAGGAAACTTAAACCTACAAATCAGACGGAAATAGGGGTGAGCCAAACTATAGCTCAGCAGGTGATAAACTTCATTAGCTAAGCATGCTCAAAACATATACTGAACATAATCGTATACTAATACATAAGCTTAGCAAATCAGACTGGAAGTTGTAACAGAAATCAGATAGAGAATGAAGCTTTCTCAAATCAGAGGAGTGATAGGCCAGAACCGAAGTAGAAGTTTGTCAAATCAGAGCAGAGAAGCATAAACTGAGCAAATTGAACGGAAGTCTTAAATCAGAACAAAGCAAACCACAAACTCAGATGTTCATATCAGAAGCTTAATCAAAACAGAGGTGGGACACTAGACACCAGCTGACACATTAGAAGGACTCACATAACGTCCTATGGATCCGAAGATCCCACAACAGAAGCCGTAGAGACAGCTATGGACCCGTCGGTCACTAAACATCCAAGGGACCCTGAGAGATAGAATAGAAGGGAACCCGAGGGAATAACAGAAGGAATTCCTGCGCAGCATGCTACGGGACAGCCAGACCCGACTATCCAAGGCTCAGAAGCTAAACATCTAGGTCCCAAAACAGAAGCTTTACAAAATGAAGTAGAAGCCTTTAACAGAGCAGAATGTAGGGCCAAAGCACATCAAACGGATCATAATCCCTTATCAAAACAAAATTCATACACTGACTATCAAACACAAAAACCAAACAGAAGCATAGAAGCTCAAACACTCTTTCAGAGCAACTCAGAGTTCCAAGGCTTGTTGAGGACTTTCCAATTAAAGTACACATATACATGTGCTAAAACATATCAGAAAAGATAGTACTCGAAAAAGACGAATCCAACGCCACAAACGGCACTCAAAACGGAGCTCATACGAAGAAGTTATGCTAAAACAAAGGTCGGTCCGAACATACGTCCGACCTTGCATGTTCGGACCTAAATCGAGAGTCTAAAAATCTTCCGGCGTATGATGTCCGAACTTCAATGTTCGGACATATGTTCGGACATTGCGAAAACTGCAAAATCATCTGCGGAAATCAGCCAGAACCAAGCCATAAATCCCCAACAAAACATACATAACTTATTGTAGCAAATTAGCCAATCGAAAACACATTTCCACGGGGTTTTAACGCATCAAAAGCACATCAAAATCAACCAAAACCATCACCACCAGAGAATCAAGAAATCATATACAGAAAACTAATAAGAATGGAAATCCCCCGTGGTTGAACACACCCACCCGAATCCATTCACCACCTACCTCTCATCCGACGCTAAGCCATCTCTGTAGACTCTACAATCTGCTTCACTCGAATTACATCCCGAAATCATAAATGCTCGCACAAATCGAAGAGGGCCAACAGCGAAGGAAGAAGAAAGGAACTTGACCGACGAACAGCAACACACACTCGGACTCTACGGATTGGAATCATCAATGCAAAAGCTAAACACCAGACTAATTAATTTGCAAGATTGAGGAATTGTGAAGAAGAGGGCAAGGGAGGGGAAGTTTCTGCAGAACGAGAGTTGAGAGGAGGAGGAAGAAAAATGTCGAGAGGGATGATCGAGAAATAAAAATGAGAGAGAATAAAAATAAGAGTTAGGATATCTAAAAAGAATTTAGTTTTCTAACTCTCCAACTCCTTAATTAGTAACAAGACCAAAAGGACAAGATTAAACCTCCTTCCTTCTAACTTAGGAATTATATTGTTGACGACATAATCCCACTAAAATAAGATTAGAAAGTTATAAAGCTCCCTTGCGAATTTGAAACAAGATGAAATAAAATAGAAAAAAAACTGTGGCATAACACTAGGTTTTTCCCTCAGGTGCAAAGTTAATTCCTTGCGCTTATCCATCTATTCATGTTGTGCTTGAATCTGGATTAGATCTTGTACATTCTGTTATATGAGCTCTTATAGGTTAGGATTTAGTCTTTAAGAGAACTTAAGGAATTTTGCCAATCCATATCTTAAATTAGCTAGTAGCAATTGCATAATCTATCAACCAGAAAAGATATCCTGAACCTGGAGTTCCATTTCATCTACACTTTTCACTCACATAATTTTATTGTTTATTTACCCGTTTTACTTTAATTTTTAAATATCAAAACAACCAATGACAACCCCCTAAATTTCCAGTTTTCTTAGGGCTAGGCTTATTTTCTTTTCAAGTCTCACGGATTCGATACTTGGTTGCTTCTATTTTCTATACTACTGGGACCAGGATTTTTGCAACCCGAGGGCTTTTGGTTTACTAGTTTTCTAGGTTTATTTATTACCTTTTAGTAGGTCAAAAATCTAGTTTGCAAAATTGCGCCGTTGATGGGGACTTGATTAATCTAGTTTTCTAGATGATCATTTGTTCACTGTAAAACACAACCGAGTCTATTCAACCTAGAAGCACGAAAGACTTCCTCGAGTTGTTGCAAAATTTAAGGAACGAGGGTGTCAACTCCCAACGCCCCAACGGTCAGACGTGCACCTTAACTATTTCAACAAAGTTTTCACCTGAAGACTGGGCGCGTCTCACCACAGTCTGCACTCCGCTAAGTTAGTTCCAAAAATTCAGGAACTAACTCTCTACTATGGTTAAGTAGAGTTGTATAAATAGGGTTGTAATCACCAGTTATCATTTGGGCTTTCTGAGAGATCTTATGTTGAGAGAAGTTGTGTAAAGAGAGCTGCATTCGTTGTAGAGAGAGAAGTACTAAAGTCAGTAAACACACATAGATAGACTCGTTCTAGGTAGGTTCTAGTCTCACTACACTTGTCATTGAGCTGATAAGAAATTGTGTTAGGTAGGTGAGTGAAAAACTCTAATTATATCTCTTCTAAGAAGAAGAAGAATGAGGAGAGAGGGAGAAGGAATTCACTTCTTTAACTTAAGTGGCATGTGCCTTGCGCATGTCATCTCCTTTTACATTTTATTTCCATAAAAAAAACCCTCAAATATCTCTAATTTAATTTTACACCCTTCTTTTAAAATTTCATAATTTTCTATAAATGAACAAGACACGTTTTTGCCATTTTAGGTAAAAAATGGCAAAAACATGCTTTAAGTCTTTAAATCTCCAAACGTTACTAAAACTTGGTTTTTATTTTCAAATCTCTTCTACATCATTAAAATAGCTTAAAATTATTTATTTGGAGGTTATAGATAACCTTTTAAAGTCAAAGTACTTCAAATCTCTCAAAATTATCAAAATGCCCTTTAAGGCCAAAATGTGCTTTAAGCTAAATTCTTCATAACCATTGAGCTCTTTCTCTATGAATAACCTTTTAAAACTCTTGTTAAGCACGTAAATTAGAATTAAATCACTAACATAAACCTTATTAAATTTGGATATTTAAGTATATTTATTTTAGAAACCAAGTGATGCCTATTACAGTTATGTGGACTAAAGCGCTATTATGATTTGCAGGCATCACATTTCTGGTTAAAAGATCTAATAATAGCAAGATCCAATCCCATTTCATCAATACAGAGGACAAAACCTTTCCTCCATGGACAATGGTGGTGGGGTTGCTTATGATGTGGAAGTTGTGTACGATCTAAACGAGAAGCTAATGGATGTTGTTCACGAAGTTATTGTTGTAACACCCCTACTCCAAAATCCGAATAATCTAATGCGTCTAACAAAATTAATTAGTCGAGTCGCAGCGGAAAGTAAACTATCATAACTTAAACCTGGGTGTTACGCGTCATTACTCGCCCATGCGAGTAATGAAGTGATTACCAAAACATAATTCAAAACCCATCGTGATGACAGAGATATAATTACATCACACTTATAATACTAAGCCCCAAAAGAACAGTGAGATGACTACCTAGTTAATCATATACAATCCAACAAGATCCTATTTCTATGACAAGAAATAAACCGCTAGTTGTACCCAGAAGCCCGCCTCGCGCATCCATCTCCAACTGCTGTAAACTTGAAATTGGTGGCTGTATAGGCTCAACACAATGCTGAGCACGCTAGAGTATAGTCCTTATGGACCTAAAAGCTACTCGAGTTATTTAGCCCAATTGTTAACATGTTGTATCAATTTCATGCTGTACCGTTTTTTATTTACAATAGCAGTAAAACAATGATCATCACACATATACATTCATACAATCACCATACCATTCCACAACAAGCAATAAGCAAGTATATAAGCAGCGTCAATTAACAGTGCGAAGAGTTATACTCTCTTGAACAATCTTGTCATACGGCCTTAAGGCCTTCTTGTTTCGTTGTTCTGGGCTAAGAATATTTCCTTGGGTCATTCCGTAACTTTTACTTAGCTTGTTCAATTAAGGTGGGCATCATGTTAGGACAACCCGTATAAGCTTCATCTTCTAGAGCGGTCGCTCTGGTGCACTATAACAGTGCAGTTTGTCAGGAGTCCGCAGAGGCCTGACGGCCGGAGCCATTGCACCAGCAGCAGTGCCCTCTGACCAACAATCGTATCCAGCTCGTTGAAGTTTCCACATAGAGAGAACCCTATCCGGTCGTTCCCTCTCTTCGGTGATCACCCATGAGCAACCATGTAGTCCATGACTACCCTGGATTTTTCCTCGTCTTAATTACTTATTTAATTCCACCATATAATTTAGTTTGTGACCTTTACCTAAATCTATGCTTAGGTTATGTGGAGTATATTCTCCATGTAAGGACATTTAAGGTCGTTAACTTTCACCAAGACGTCGCCTAGGCTACTTCCATCCTTGGTTATGTACAATGTGTATAATATCACTAACCACTTAGAGACATCATTTCCATTCTCATCATTCATAACTCGATCCGAGTTTCACGTATGTAATCGATTAAGTCATAATCCGTTGCATACAACAGAATCACGGAATAACATGCATTTAATTTCACAACCACTTCATATAACACACATATCAACATTATCATGCATCCACACATATGTCCGAGCCCAAGGACACCCTCAGGGACACTCGGACCATACAATAACGTATCTTACACCGATGAACAATGCTAGCGTGAAGTATCACGCTCGTCCACTATACCCTCTTGTAGCTCGTAGCTCGTACCCTAGCTCATATCTCTGGAACATACCACTAAGTATTAATTCACTATAATCCAACTGATCCAGTATTCCAAATAGTGCTAATCCCCCGGTAATTAACCCCTTAATTGGTTTATCCTAGTTACTTGGGTTTTCGAATGTGTATAGGATTAGTTTAACCATACTTTATTCATGTTATAAATAATATATAGTATTAGTTTACTACTCCGTATTTTAATCTATATAATATTTTCATTTAATCATAGATTATTACTCTTGTATATACATGTACATACATATCTATATATCACATTATAGTTTGTTACTATATGTTATAATCGATCTTATAGCGTATTTAAGCTTTAAACTCTCATGAGGGGTATGAGTTGGACTTGACCCTTTTGGTCATCTTAGTTGAATTTGGTCAATGTAGTCAACCTATTAATTTGGTTAACAAAGTCAAGGTCAATATATTGACTTGGTCAATGTGTTTCTACTGACCTTAGTGATTCTTTCATGTGAATTAACCTCCTTACTTAATCAAATCCTTAACCACTTAATTAAATGATTTACACAATTTTAAGTAACATATTAATGACTTAGGTTTTCTTCCCTAATCATTCTCATTCCATACTTTTAATCCCAACCTTAATATAAGATCTGAAGTTTCATTCCAAAGCCTTAATATATAACCCCCACCTTTAAATTCCAACACTTTAATATATATAATTTCCTACCAACTTTAGGTATAAGCATTAGGGTCCTTTATACTTAAGGTAGTATAATGAAATTCTCTCTTAGTGTTATGCTATATAGTCTCATACTTTATGAGTCTCATTTTATTCCCCATGAGTTAACTTCTTACTATACATATAACATGTTCCTCGTTGTACAACTCCTCTAAATTAATGTTTTTACTATGCATACTTGTATTAATACGTACATGTGCATGTTCTTCATAATCCTAATGTAATACTGATATTACGTTAAACCTTTTAGTATCTTCCAAACTCCTACCAACCTTCACTCTTAGTAATTATGGTTTTAAACTTATAATTCTACCTCTTAAATTATATTTAATGTTATTTGTTCCTCTAATACTTCCTAACTTATAATTTAACCCAATTATATATACATATATATACCTTATAAATATGTTCCCATCAATTTTAATGTTACACTCACATATATGCATTCATATCCTCGTAATTTTCCTAAGTCCTGTCAGAATTTGAAAATTCATTTTCATCCTTAATACTCTAACTATACGTACATATATATGCATATTATATATATATAGTTTCATAAGTTCTGGTGTTAGCCCATTGCATACATAAATATATACCTCTATGAAATACCCCGAACTTAAATACAGGGATTAAAATTAACTTAATACGTATTTAAGGGCCTAATGGTACCTAATTAATAACAGTAAGGAAAATAAATCCAAAAGAAATGAAGAAACGCTTAAAAGGCGAAAAACGCTAAATAAGCGTTAAATAACCATAGGAGGTATGAGACCTCGGTTAGCGTATTATATGGATTCTAAAGGCTTAATAAGGCCTAGACAATATAAGGGAACAACTCCCGAAGAAAACGGATCCAAATAATGAATTAAAACGCTAATAGAGCTCTAGAGCACGTTTTTCGAGGAAACCCGAAAACGTGACTTTAAGTGGTCAAACAGACCCGTAAAAATTATAAAAATCATTAAATAATAACTATTAAGCATTTATGGAAGCTTAGTGACTAATAAAAACAATTAAACAAGAAAATTCCGGAAAAAGCCCGGTTAGTGAATAGTACCAAAACCGGGTAAAATAACGAGCGGTTTCTGTAAAAGATGAAAAACGCTCCAGCTAGTATAACAGTAAGGGGGCCGGTTTAACAGTTAAATAACTCCCTCACACACTCACACAACTAGCTAATTAAATAAGAGGTCAAAAAGCAAAAAGGAAGAAAAGTACTAAAGTAAAAGCACCCACCTTTTTCTCTCACCTCTCATTCTCTACTCTCTCACCTATTCTCCTTCTTCCAACCGTGAGAACTCCCCCTCCCTTTCCTTCCAGCCGATTTTGAAGCTCTCAACATGGCTACAATGGCAACTCTCACTTCTCTCCCATGCTCCACCTCCATGTGAGCTCCAAATGCAAAAATAAATGTATATTCTTGCTCCCCTCACTCTCCTCTACACTTCCCTCTTTTCGAAATTTCAAAATGAGGAAGTTCATCTCCATGGGTTTTCCCCATTTGAAGAGAAAAGCACACCATTATGGAGCTTGGAGTCTCCTCTTTCCAACAAGGTAAAATCTACATGAAAAACTCATGTTTCCACCATCTCCTCTCATAACCGATTTTTACCCATATGTAATACCTTGTTTTTCTCTCTCTCTTTTGAGCATAATATCAACCTTGCAATGGTGGTGGATTCACCTTCTTGAACCAAGGGCTAAAAACCCTCTTAAAAGCTTCAAAAGGTAAACCCTAGAAATTGTGTTTAACACTTTAAATGAATTAGCATTAATTTAAGGATTAGTAGATTAATTGCACTTGTTTTATGTGCTTTGGGTGGTGGGAATGGAGTTCGATAACCCCATTCCCCATATGGCCGATTTGAACAAGAAAGAGAGAAGGAGAAATGAAGAGGAATTGAAGGAAATAAAAGCTCAAGGTAAGAGATCTTCACTCATGTTAAATTATAGTGCATTGGAGTAATGGGAATGGGTAAGCAAATAAAAGAACCTAAACTATTGTATTGGTATGGTAGTATTGGAAGTTTGGGTAATTGTGAGTAAGTTTGAGTATTTGTGCATTGGTATGTGAATTGTAGGCCCTAGAGCCAAAGAATGGTATATGTGTATTGATATTGTGTTTTGAGGAGATAATGATGTATTAAGATTGCTTTGTATTGCTGGTAGGACCCTTGTATGGGTGTGGCTAGAATAGGAATGATTTTTGGTGATAATGAGTATGTGTGGGTAAGTGAGAATTGTAGGTGAACTATGGCAAATTTTTGGTAGGAAATGTACACTTATGACTGACTTGGTGAATGGGAGAACCAAGGTGTGTATTGGAGTTAGTAGGTATGTTTAGTAGTGATGAAGAGGTAGTTGTGGTAAGAGAAACAAGGAGTGTGAAAATCTGTAGCAAAAGGGTATAAGAATGTATGGAGAAGTTAGGAAAAATTAGGGTGTAAGAATTGGTAAAAAGAGTGTTGGACTTGGGTATGGATGTTGTAGTTGTTGGAGATGTATTTGGGATGCTAGGAGTGACATTGATAGAGGAAGTATTGAGTGGTAGAAGTTGCAACAAAAATCTGTAGCATAGGTAGAACAAAAACTGTTACATTGGTAGGAAAAGAATTGAGGAATTTGTGTAAGATTGATTGATGGATTTAGTAAGGAGTTTGGTGGATGAACTAAGGTGTATTAGGAGGTTTAATTAGTGTTGTAACATGTGGGATTAAGTGTGGGAACAATGGGGAAGTAATGGGTGAAAGAGAGGACTGAAAACAGAAATTAAAATGCAAATACTGGGTCTGACCGGACTTGCGACCGGACTTGCAAGTCTGGTCGGAGCAGAAAATTTTCCGTCAGAAAGCTACTGGAATCGACCGGACTTGCAAGTCCGGTCGGACCAGAAAAATTCCCCGATGAAACCTTCTGGAATGGACCGGACTTGCGACCGGACATGCAAGTCCGGTCGGCCAGAAAAATTTCCGGAATCTGAGCTACTGGAATGGACCGGACTTGCAAGGTAGGTCGCAAGTCCGGTCCTGACAAAAAAAAAATTATTTTAAATAATTAATATATATATGTATATACATATACATATATGTATACCCATACATATATATGTGCATGTATGTAAGCATGCTAGTAGTAAGTAAGAAAGTAAAACCTAAAGTAATGAAACTAAGTAAGTAAGTAAAGTGTAAGTATAAGAATTTGTGAAGACATAGTAAGTATGAGTTGGGAAACATAGTAAGAGTACAAGTTGAATAATTGTAGATGTTAATCATTCAATTGTATGTATATAATAGGATTTGGTTTGTGACACCGGGAGACGTTTGGAAGTACGTACAACGGTGAACGGTATGATTTCTTCATGCCCTGTATCCTAATCTGGTTACCCCGATTTGTGTGCTTATTTGACCACCTAAATAAGATAAATGCATGAATCGGATTATATTGCACTTACATGTGCTTGTTTACATTGTTCTTGATATTTGTCTTGAACAATAGTTTGTATAATTCATGAAACATATGAATGATGATGAAGTGTATCGTACTTGTAGTGTACTTGTATATTGTAATGTATTTGTATGTATGTGTATATTGGTATTGTATTATTGTGGCTCGGATGTTGACTTGTGCTAATTCCTAACTATCTAACTCCTAACTTAAGTGAGTAAATTGGAATGAGTACAAGTCCGATATAGCTTCGGCCACGCGTGAGGATGCGGAGTCACAAGAGGTTGGCTGCAATTCCTGACTCTTAAACTGGTCCGCGGCCCAAATCCCTTAAATGGGTAGCATCCCGGATTAGTGAGTCAAGTAAATCCCGGAGGTGGGACGGTGTAGTCCCCAGGGCCGGAGGTCCCGACGACTTAACTTGAGTAAGAGTAAGAGTAAGTAAGTATGGATCCGTAAGTGAGTATGTGTATGATATGTATGTGTATGAAGTAACGAGTAAAAGAGTAATCTCCACCCGATTAACCCGGGTGGACCAATGAAGCTAACAAGTATTGTATACTGTGTATGTAATGAGTATGTGTATTCAGGAAAAGGTAAGTACGTATTGAATGGTTTATGTTGTACTCTTGTATGTAATGAAGTGTATGTATGTGTGTATGCCTTGCGTAATGTATTGTAATAAAATGTATAAAGCATGTATGCATGTATGTGTGAATGAAATCAACCGCATGTATACGACCAAGTGGTCGGCGTACCCTCACTAGTACGCGGGGTATGCGGTTATCATGCTCGGCGAAAGCTGACCCCTTCGGGGACATTTTTTAGTGTGCAGGTACCCGAAGCGAATGTGGTCAAGGAAGAGGCCGAGGCACCCCTTGTAATTAAGAGTAAGTAGTTGTGAGGAACGGGTAGTAAGTAGACTCGTAGTGAGTATGAACTTTGAAGAGGTAGTATATCTGTATAAGGATCTTAGTAAACTCGGTATGTGGATTATATTGTATGGTATTTGAAGTATTGTATCGAATGGAAGAATGTAGCGTGTATTGGTGTATGAATATATATGGTATATGTAATACTCGGGATTCCGGTCCATCAGACCGATGCTGTATGTAGAATCAGTAGCCTTGTTAGTCACGTGGGTGACTAACGGCAGTATCACCCACCGTTGAGTATGTAAGTATTTATCCGCTGCGTGAATCTGGTTTGTATAAGGAGATTGGACAGTAATGACGGTATTAGCGGTAGGGGTGTTACACTCTAAGTTCTCTTGGGATTAACATAACCTTAATATTTACAAATTAATACTTAATTTATAAAACAACTTCTTAATCATTTTAATCCATAAATTAATCCCTTACTAAAGTTGTTATTCCCATGTACAATTATCAACTTAATACTTAATTGTTTAAATTTGACCCAATTCTTCTAATTCTTATCCTCTTCTAACTTGAGCTTAAGCCCAATACATAATGGGGTCATCTAAAAGCTATATTGCATAATTTCAAATTAACATCATATCTAATTAGCTTTTGATCCCAACTGACTACCTCTTGTTATTTAGATTTAATTAGGCCCAGTTGGTTTGATTTGGCCCAGGTTAACCAAGGTCCAAGTCAGTTGACTTGTTGACCAATTTTAAACCCAATTTCAAATTTGATTTTACTGCCCAACTTATTCAAAGTCCCCAACTTAACCTAATTGAAATTTTAAAACCCTAATTTTGACTTGGTCTAAATCCCTAATTCCTCTTTGATATCAAACCCTAATTTGCCCTAGTTCCAATTTTGACCAAATTCCAATTGATTGAATATGTATCTCGACCAGATTGAATTTCCAATTCAATTTCGATAACCTATTCTTGACTTAAATAGTGTTCCCAAATCAAGTTCTATTTTGAAACCCTAATTTTGACCAGAATCGAGTTTAACCTAACCTAGATTTAAACTTTGAAATTTCCACCTTGGCCCTTGAATTTTTCAGTATTTATCAAATCGCCCTTAACTCTTTAAATCCACATTTCTACCCTGAATTTTCTCAGATTTACATTTTAGTCCAATTTTTCTTAAATTAGAATTTCACCTACGAACTTTCTCCGATTCACATTTTTCCCTTATTTCTGAAATTTACATTTTCACCCTCAATTTTCTCAAATTGACAGTTCCACCCCAATTAATTTACCCAGAACCTCAAATTCACCAGAATCTCTAAATTACTAACCGTAAACCCTAATTTACGTAAATATGCCCCAATTTAATCATAACACTTATTTCAAATTGAAACCCTAATTTCTGAAGTTTTCATTCTCAACATAGCAAATATTTTTCTAACATTTTGAAACCCTAATTTTGATTTAGGGTTCTTAATTCTGCAAAAACCCACACATGAACAGATTCAACCGATTGGAATTTGCTAGTAACCAAAAATCAATTTCAAATGCCCATACCCAGAGGTTTCAACTACCAGTTTAACAAGGTTCTCGGAACCTATAGAGTCAATGATTCACGCTAGAATCAGCCAAGATTAACAGAGTTTTGACCAACAAAAAATCGGGCTCCTCATAGCGCCGAAAATCAGAGAAGAAGAATGGTTTTTGTTTTTACAAGTTTCAGTTCACTAACTAGCTAAATCGAAAAAAAGAAAAAAAAAGAAAAGAAGGGTTCTACCTTCTCGACGTTTCAAACGGGTCATTAGATTCGACTTCCTTTCCTTGGATCTCTTGCGGTTTTGTTGGCGGTTCTCCCATGCTCAACTTCGGAAGCAGAACCTCATTTGGCCCTAACGTTCGAATGAAGAAGAAAGAGGGAGAAGCAAGTTAGGTTTCAGATTGGAGTCGGAAAGGAAAGAAAGATCAATAATAGATTGAAAATGGGCAGAGTTTACCTTCGAACTGGGGTGAATACGAGAAGGGCTAAAGGAGACGTATACTCCTTGTCGCCGGTGGGAATCACCAGAGGAAGAAGCTGGTTGTTGAATAGGAGGAAATCCAGCACTGGCTTGGACAAGGAAGAGTAGAGAAGTGAGGCGCCGAGTTTGATTCTGCGGTCAGGGTTGCGAATCGTGGGTGAAGAGAAGGGAGATCGAGAGATTCAAGAGAGGAGAGGTGCAGTACGGCATGGCGCGGTGCTGCTTGTTCGAGTTAGGGTTACAAAACAAGGAGAGATCGATAGAGAGAGGGAGACGGTGAAAAGGAGAGTGCAGAGCAGTATGCTCTTTGGTCCAGTTAGGGTTGCAACTCGACCGTAAGTGAAGAGAATGAGAACACTGGGCAATTTTTTTTACTGGATGTTGGGCTAATTCATTACCGTGAGCGAACAAGACTAACTGGGCCGGCCATGTCAGGTCGGCCCACTTGTTATTTTTTTTTTATTAAAACGTTACATATATAATGTCATATTTGGCTTTTTTATACCCATTTTTCGAGCCGTTCGTGACACCTTGTTCTATTTAACGAGGCGGATCTTTTTATGTCTCTCAATTTATACTTTCAAACAATAGTAATTATTGTTTGTAAATTAAATTAATTTGTATTTAATTTCTAATTGGTTTGTGTTTTTCCATTTTAGGCAAAAATGCGACATCTTTATACCGATATCTTAACCAATTTTTCAATGCCTCCAAAATTACCCAAATAATCTTATAGGGTGTCTAAGACCTTGCTTTTCACTTCTAAAATGATCGTAACACGTTTTTCAATGTAAAAACGATTAATTCTATTTTCCGTTAGTATTTCTTTTCTAAAACCTACTCAAGGTCGTTTAGGGTTTG
Organism: Limonium bicolor; assembly: GCA_023374045.1. NCBI lineage: Eukaryota > Viridiplantae > Streptophyta > Magnoliopsida > Caryophyllales > Plumbaginaceae > Limonium > Limonium bicolor. Next base: position 43,473,366 of record CM041778.1, read on the forward strand.
TCAATGTTTCCTAACACCCTCTTGGGGTTTATTTAAATATTATATTATTCCCTTTACTTATTTAAGGGTATTCAATTCCTCAACCTCTCATTAATTACTTTTATTTCATTAACTCATCATTAATTAATGTAATTAATGTAATAATATTTAGGATATTTCAATTGCATATGAGGTTATGACTTATGACATCTACGGTCATATGATGTGTGTGGGCTAAATGTATCTTCATACTACTTATATATCCCAAGATGCTTGCAAACCATTAAGCTAAATGAGCTTAGGGTGAGTTTTATTCTTCTAGTTTTTGTAAGAGTAACCATGTGGATGTACATTTTCTTGGTCATGTATGTTAATTACATTTATGTACTCTAAGGGTGGTCATGGTTGTTCCGTCTCGTTCCGATTCCAATTCCACCGGTTTCAGTTTTAGAATAAGTATTCAGAACCGGTCAAGGGTGGTTCCAATATTGGTTCCTAAGGGTGTAGTCGGCTTCGGATTCAGTAAAACAATCAGTTCCAGTTCCAGTTCCATATCAGTTTTGGCTTCGGATCTCGAAGACAGTCGTGTCCAAACTTGTGTCCAGACTTGTATGTCCGAACATAAGTCGAACTCAATTTCAAATATTGATCTCTCAGCTTGCGTCCGAGCATGCATGTCCATACACAAGTTATAGTACGGACATGCATCTGACCATGCATGTCCTGGCACAACTTGTTATACAACCACTAGATTCTTCGTTATAGCTCTAATTTGAGATCTATTTGTCCATACAAGTTTCTCTCTTCGTCTACATTGCTCCTAGCTAGGTTTTCCTCATGTTTAAGTAATAGATGACTAGATATGTAAGATAACAAACAAAATAATTAGAATTTACGATTGAATTTACAATTGAAGAGTAAAAAGAATTTTATTATATGATATGGATTCATAGCCTCGTTCAACCCTATTAGGTAAAAACCTTGGGAAACCCCTATAAGGAAAAAGAGTATTGATGCTAAGAGTTTACATGTTTACAACTTCTAAAAATTACATGGAAAGAAATTAATACTGATACATTCTTAAATATTACAAGATAGAAGTCATAAGTGTGTCATCTTCATTCATCTCAAACCAATCATCATGTTGCTCTTCATACTGCAATGCGCACGCTTGGGATTGTAACTCATCTAAGTCCCAGTCATACTTCGCAACACAAACCTTGATTGAGTCTGGTGCAAGGCTTGATCTCTTTTCGTCCAACACTCGTTTGTCTGCACTAAATGCTGACTCAGAAGCAACGGTTGATGTTGGAACTGCTAGCACATCTCGGGCTATCCTTGCAAGGATGGAAAACTTGCCTTCACGTGCTTGCCACCACTTAACCTCTATCACCATCATCATCATTAAAACTAAAAGTTAAGATAATCATCATAAGAACAAAATCCGGAACCCGATTGAATAGATTTTCGTCTTTCAAAATACTAGCAATCAAAGAACTTCGTTTACTACCGGGGTGTGGTGCTTTAGAAGAGGAACCACCACTACCACCAGCAGCTGTAGAAATATCATCCGGACAAAACTTTAAAGTATAATCCTTATTTAGCCTTCTCAAGGATTTATCAACCTTTGCAACATGTTTCTCAGCATAATCTTCTTCGGGTTCACCTCCTGGAATAATACTATAATAATAATCTAGCAATTTTGTTAGACCATCCAATATTATTTGTGGATCAAGAACAGTAATGCATGTAAACTATTTAGACATCATATACTTAATAACCCCATCAATCCCACTAACATTGAAAATAGGTAATGTAGTCATTTATAACGAGATGCACATTAGGTTCATAAACTAATGAAAAGACGCTAGTTGCACTATCAAAACATCTCAAAACATCTTAAAACATTACGATAACATTAGCACAAATTCAAAAATCCGAATCCATTAAATCATATCCGGATTGAACAATCATAGTGTTATAAATATGAGATAATATGGTTTGATGTTTCTTAGATTAACTAACAAAACATAGGTGAAGTTCCATCTAGTAGAGGTATGGGGAGAAAAATGGCGAGGATGTATACCAGCTTGCTCACACAATTGTTTGTATTCATTTTGACAGGATGTAATTTCATAATTTCTCTCTTAACATGCCTAAGTGGTTCTAGTGTGGCAATCAATTGTTGTAAACCATCTTGTACACATAAATTTAAAACATGTGCACAAAATCGAACATGTAAGAAATCTCCATCATGCAAAAGTGTGAGCTTATTATTAGATTTTTAGATATTGTGCGCACTTAACATTATTCGACACATTATCGAAAGAAATATGTGCATCATCAAAAGTATCAAAAAGCTATAATATGCTTTTGGAGCATACAAGAACTATCATTCCAGTGAAGTGTAGTACAAATAAATGCCTCATTAGTTGTAGACATCCACATATCACTAGTCAAGGAAACACAACCATCAAAGTTATTCATCATTTTCATTTGGTTGTTTTTATGCGCTTAGGTTGTTCAAAAACTTTACGTTTTATTGTGTTCCAAGACACTCTACTATATTGTTGTTGTAATGTGGTGCAATTTTTTAAAAAAATGGGAGATTTCACCAAACTTAAAAGGCAACTGTTCAGCGATCATAAATCTAGCCATGCCATCTATCATTCTTTCTCTATCATACCGAAAAAAAACCTGGATCGGGTTGTCATTCGGTAAACCCAGTAAGCATAGTTTGACCGCTAGTGCCCCCATTGCCGTATCCTTGTAAATGTTGTGTGTTTTCAGGTGCTTTACAAAGGATCCGATTTCGGAGCCCTTCGCCCATGCAAGTCATCTATTGCAAATATTTTGCAATATTGCTTGAATGTTCTAGCCTTCTTAGGATCTTCTTTCTTTGTGAAGTATGGTGACATCCAATAAGTCGATTTCTTTCTTGATGGAATGTTGTCAGCATCATCATCTGGATCAAGATTGTGGGCATCAGAAGGGTTAAATGATGTACCTATAATTGGAATGTAATTAAAATTAAAATTTCTACTAAATAAACTATAATTAATATTAAAGCTTACCAAATGGAGACTTTGATGTTGTGTTGGCCCCTTATTAGTAGATCCATGTTGAGAAATTTACAACTTCCACCTTGTGGGAATGATGAAGGCCAAAAATGTTGTTGCTAATGATACCCGAATTGCATCTCATCGATTTGGTCTTGATCATCAACTTGAAATTTTGGAATGATTGGGAGGTTAGAAGAAGACATCTCTTCCTTTTAGGCTCTCAAAGACATTTTGCTACATTACGAGAATTGTAGTAGTGTGGAAAATGATCTTTGTAGTAGCTAAAATGCTTAATAGCCCTTAATTGCACAAGAACATAGTAGTAATAAGAGAGAGAATACGAGTAGGATTGTCTGGTGAGAATGGTGATCAAATAATGTATTTATAGGGGTTTTAAGGGCATATGGTCGTTTATAGGCGTTACAAACAAAGGAAACAAGAGTTGTTGGAGCCTTTCTGGCCAATTCCAGTTCCAAAAGCTATATGTCAAATGGGTGTGTGCCCCTTAGTCAAAACGATGTTGTTTTGGTGGTTTGACCAATGGTAACATTGACCGGTTTCGGTTTCAATTCTTACGGTCTGATTCTAACGCCGTTCTAGGCGGTTCAAAGCAGCTTCAAGTGGTTCCGGTCTAGTCCCAAATTTGCAAGGTGTATTCGGATTCGCTTTGATGACTTGCGGTTCCGGTTCCGAACCGGTTCTAGACTGGATCTGATTGGTTCTAGTTCCAACCGGTTCTGGTTCAATCCCGCCGGTTCCAGTTCTATTCGGTCACGTTGGCTACCTTTAATGTACTACTTAGATATAAAACAATAACTTCCTTTAACTTTGGAGACACAGTTGAGTAAAGTCTGCGAAGTTGTATATAAATCATTTAAATCCACAAGAGAAAACACTTCTAAAAATTCGATCTGTTGTACATTCAGTAACATGCATAAATTAACAGTTTTTTTTTACTAAATGCAACATACAGTTTACTGATTGTAACAAAAAAACGACAATAGTCTTCCACTAAACACCCAAAATCAACATATGAAATAACTTCTCAATTTTCAACAGCATAACCCAACATCAGCCCCACGCAGCTGTTCATAGCGACCCCAATAATCATATCTAACTCCAACATAAAATTTTTACTCATAATGCACAACTCAAAACTTGACTTTTATGATTTTTGTGTGTGCAAGACATTACTTAGAAAGTAACTGGTTCATTGATGAAAACGGGTTGTAGTTGCGCAATGTAAGCATGGGCGTTAAAAAAAGAGGAAGATTGTATCATTGGAATCTGACAATAAAACGTTGTTGAAGGGGGTAATTTGCACTCTTATTTTCTTCTGCTAGTTAGTCTTTCAATAATATTGATGTGGTTAAACGGCTGATCAAACGGGGGCGGGCCGAATCTAATTATTTTTCAGTCGGGTCTGTTTTTAATATCCATGTCCAATTTTTAAACTTTCGGGTCAGGGCTGGTTTTTTTTTTACTGTATCGATATTTGCTCTGTCCAACTCGGTTTTATTTATTTTATATAATTAACAAACTTTTCAAAAATTACTAAATTCTAAATAAAATTTTAAATAATTTATAAAATTTTAAATAATTTATAAAATTTTAAAGAATAAATAAAATTCTAAATAAAATTTTAATAATTAATATATTTTAATAAATTATATAAAACTATATATATTATATGATATATTTTTAAATAATATATATTTTTAAATTCGGCCGAGCCGGGTTTTTTTTCAAGCACAATTTTGTCGAAGCCTGGTTTTTGTCTAAGTCCGCCCGTATTGTTTTCAAATTGGTTTTATGGGCATTTTTTTCATATCGAGTCGAGACATGTCACCTGGCCAAATTGGGTTTGATTAGCTCTAGATTAGGGATGACAATTTTAAACAGATACCTGCTAACCCGATCCACCCGACTTAAATAAATGGATGAAACCCCGAAATTTCATAAATCACCCTATCCGTCATCTGTTTATCATCCGACTCGGCATCTGTTTATCACCCGACTCATCATCTGTTTAAAGTTACATTTTCTTTTATTTTATTTTAAGTAACCAAACATACTTTAAAGAACTTTTAAAAACTAAAATAATAGATGTATACTTATAATTTACAATCCATTTTTATTTTATCTCTCATACAAGCACAATACATACTTTGTATGTATTTTCTTATTGATATCTGATTTTAATTATAATGGAGAGAATTTTATGAAAATATAGTGAAAAATTTCCTTTAGTAATACAGAAAAATTTTATATTCATTGTCATAATAAAAAAAACTATTATTCATGATATAGAAAAAATTCATCCAATTATTACCCGATCCATCTGAATCATCAACAAATGACGGATAGACGAATGATGGATAAAGAATAAACCGCTAGTTGTGCTTGCTTTCAATTCCTCTCTTTCAACATTCAATCTCGTTCTCACCTGTGAATCTTGCTAACTCGTCCCTACACCCCAACGAATGCTGGTGAAGACCCACACCGGATCCATTAACATCCATATTCTAATCTACCATAATGTGGCTCAATATTAATTGGGAAAATTCACGAGATACCCCTGTTTTCTTTCGTAATTCACAATATACCCCTGTGATTTTAGTAATTTAACTTTAAACATGCTTAAATGTTGTCCAAAATTGATGAAACTTTACATGGACGATGCTAAAGTGTTATATTTTGGTCCAATATCAAATTTGAAGTTTGTTAAGCTCACATGTGACCTGTGAGACCCAATGAACAGTCACATATTCATTGGGTCCCACGGGTCACATGTGACTTTAAAAAACTTCAAATTTGATATGGACCAAAATATAACACTTAGCATCGTCCATGTAAAGTTTCATCAATTTTGGACAACATTTAAGCATGTTTAAAGTTAAATTACTAAAATCACAGGGGTATATTGTGAATTACGAAAGAAAACAGGGGTATCTCGTGAATTTTTCCATATTAATTTTAGGGAAAATTCACGATATACCCCTGTTTTCTTTCGTAATTCACAATATACCCCTGTGATTTTCGTAATTCAACTTTAAGCATACTTAAATGTTGTCCAAAATTGATGAAACTTTACATGGACGATGCTAAAGTGTTATATTTTGGTCCAATATCAAATTTGAAGTTTTTAAGCTCATATGTGACCTGTGGGACCCAATGAACATGTGATTGCTCATTGGGTCCCACGAGTCACATGTGAGCTTAAAAAACTTCAAATTTGATATTGGACCAAAATATAACACTTTAGCATCGTTCATGTAAAGTTTCATCAATTTTGGACAACATTTAAGCATATTTAAAGTTGAATTACTAAAACCATAGGGTATATTATGAATTACGAAAGAAAATAGGGGTATCTCGTGGGTTTTCCCTTAATTTTATTCTATTTTACAAATCAATAAATTCAAAGCGTGGAAAACGATTTAGAAGTGCGTCAATTCAAGTAGATCCTGGTGATATTTCCCCTCTATATTCCGATGCGAAGTTAATTTTGTTTCTACTTAAAGCAAAATCCTTGTTTTTCTTTCCCGTCGACAAATGGCACTGATGCAGAAGCAAGGTAATTGATATGTTTAATGCAAATAATAGTACTGCTTAACCTAAACCAACCAACAAAGCATGTGAAATTACCCGGATAATCAGGATTCCAGTCCCCCCTACTGACCCCATAATCACACAAAGCGTCACCATTTCGAAAAGCAATCCTCATCGTCCAAGCTGCGCAGATAATTCCACATGAGGTGATCACAGCCGTTGAATCCGGAAATAATTTAACTTTGCTTTAATCATTTCCTTTTCTATCATTACGAAGGAAAGAATAATGGGTAAGAAAAGAATTCGGAAGAAAAAGAAAAGTCAATTGTTGCAACCAGTACAGCAGGGTCACATGGACCAGGCCCCGCAGAAAGCTGGAAGCAGGCGGAGAGATATCTACGCGTAAAGGAAGAACAGTTTACCGGGTCAAGCCTTGTAGACAACCGGCTAATGTCAGTTCCTCACATACCTGCTGCTTAATCCTGTGGGCCGATCCGGTTGGACCACAGGACCAGGTTCAGTCTCTTATCGGCTTCTCTCTTTCTCTTTCTCCCCTGGTTCGTCTATCCACATCTCTCTTTACGCCCCCCACCTTTGTCGGCCTCTGCTATATAAATAGGGGCGCACTTTTTCTTTCATTCTGTATTCCGATCTCCATTATTAGCACTAGTTGGTCTGAAATCAAGCAGAAGGCGAAAAGAAGTAGGCAAAGGCGAACGCGCCGAGATATATACTAATTGTTCTTTGAGGTACTCCAAATCAACCTTTTTATTACCAGATTTTGGGCGTAGAAGTGATCGTTAACGCTGTATCCGTTTACTATTAATTTCTTTCTGGATTTTGGAGATGCTTTTCCTAAGGATCGGTGGTGAGGTTATGGTTTATCTGTGATGGCGCGGTCAATTTTTTGGTAGATATATGATTTTTAGAAATTAGTTGTGTTTAGATCTTCCTCTGGCTCTCGGAAGAAATTTATGGAGGATTTTTGCTTCTTTTTCTTTCTGAATGATCCTTAGTCTTAGTCTTAGATCTATTTTGTTCTCACTGTTTTTCTCGATCTTCGGTACAAGGTTGTATTTGAAAGCTGTTTCCTGACTCGGTTGATCATGAGTTTTAGGGTTTTTTTCATCTCTGTATGGATTTTCGGTGTGGTGGCTAACCTTATGTGTAGTACCTGATTAAATTTGTGTGAGAATTTCATTCTCTTGGGCGAACTATATGAAAAGTTTTAATTACCTGGAGCAAGAATGTTAAATAGGTATAGTATATTACAAAAAGTTTAATACAATCTATGAATCCTTTGGTTGATAACCAAAGGCTGAGGTGGCTCTAGTTTGTTGTTGTAAAGGGCTCATTCAAGCTAACTGAGACTGCGGCTGAATGATGATCTGCTTGAGTTTACTAATATAGATAGACGGACACATTACGCTAGGATCTCCGTGTCTTTTCCTCCACATTAATACGTAGTTTCTGCCTAGTATTTAATCTTTAAGATATTGCTGTCTTCCCCAAGTGTGGTAAACTTTTTGTTTCTGTTTTGAGCTGCTAGCTTTGCTTCCACAAGTGGCATGACACTACTCTTTTTACGTATTGCTAATCGGAACCTTAATACTCCTGTATTAATAGGTACCGCCAGTGAGAAACTCTAATCATAAAAGGAAGAAGATCAAAAAGTGTATTGCTGTGAGAGAGAAATGGCACTTGTTTCTGGTGGAAGATCATCAACACTGAATCCAAATGCTCCCATTTTTGTCCCTGCTGCAGTCAAGCAAGTAGAAGATTTCTCTCCAGAATGGTGGGAACTGATAACAACCTCTCCTTGGTTTCATGAGTACTGGCTGAGTCAGCGCCAAGAAACTGAGCTCTTCTTCGACAATGCTAAACAAGAACTTTATGCGGATGATGTAGCCAATCTGTTGCCTGATGATATTGATTTTGGAATTGAAGAAGATCTTCTGAACATGGATTCCCAATTTCAAGTGTCAGAGCAACCATCCGGAAACCCAAAACTTGTTTTAGGAGGTAATAATTTGAGACTGAAAGCTCCTTTTAAAGTCTTGTCTTGTTGTTAGCTGGTGATATAAAAATGAAAAGATATAGTAATGCCCTCTTGAGTAAGAAGTTCCCTTAGGCGCAGTGTTGTGCGGTGCAGTTTGTTAAGGTAGATGTTGCAATTTATTGTTATGTTGTTCTTTTGTGCCTTCCGCATTCTGATCTTCATACTGTCCGCAGAATCAGATCGAATGGCATGGAAAAGTGCTGGCATTTCAGACACTAAAGTTTGAAAGTGAGTCTTGAAGGACATCTGTAGAAGGCGCCTAAGAAGGTGTCTGAGTTCGGTCTAGCTAGAGAGCTCTTCAACATTCCGCAAAAAGAGGTTTGCATTAGGCAAGTGTGTTTTTGCTGGAATGGGAATGATGGGCTTGTTACTTGTAATTTTTTGTATAGAACAAGGTTGTTATGTTTGAAATCTTGTACTCTTGGTTTGTTAATCCTCTATCCCTTTTCTTTGGTTTATTTCCCTTGCTCAAACTTGGAAGAAAATGTGGAAATCGTGAAGTAATGATAGCTAACCCAGTTTCCTGTTTCTCTTATGCATTGCCTTAGCTTTACTCCTCTCATGTCATCCATGGATCTGGTACTATGCTTGCTAGCAATCTCTCAAAACGGGTTATAATCTAGTAAAGATCTAAGAGACGTTATGTTTACTATATCATAATGTGTCAATTTTTACTGTGGTATAAGGGGTAAGCTAGTACCGAACAACGGCTCATAAAGACGGGTAACATTCGCCTCTTTTCATTGAGCAACCATGCCTGGCGCATAATCCATCTGATGTTTGGCAACGGCTTGCGCATGTCATCTTCTGTTTAGCAATGCCTTGCGTGTAAGCCATATTCTTTGTAGCAATGGCTTGCATATCCCGATAAACGGGTGAGAGGGCAAATGAGTCTCCATTTTGCCCAAGACTTCTCAGTAATTTCATCTCCAAATTCCCATGTCACTGGAGCAATCAAGGCAGTTCAGCTTCTAAGATTGCCCCATTTTATCTCCAAATCCAAGTTGTTCTTAGACCAATCAAGACAGCCTGTTCAGCTTCTAAGGTTGGGATATCACTAATCCACGAGCAACATTCCTTGTCCAGTTGGTATTCTAGTTGCTGAACACTCCTCCGACCACTGCAATGTCCTGAGGATCACTTGCAGCACCATCCAGATTGCACACAACAGGAGCAATGGAGGAGAACCCATTTGACATCAATAACAACAGGCCTTTTATGATGCACTGAAGCCATACCTCACAATTCAAGAGCTATTCAAACAATCTAGGTCTTAGATAGGCTCTTATTGCCAAAATTAACATTAAAATGAGATAACATTCGCTCTAGAAGAACAATGACGTATGGCAAGTACTACTGGTCATTCCAGATCAGCAGTAAAATTCTATCAAGAAGAAAGTTGAGTAAACTATAATATTATCTTTAACTGATTGGATTTGTTACCTGTTAAAAAAATCCTATCAGTTGAAAGGAATATTATAATGCTTGCAGATAAAACGCACCACGTGTTAGCCCCAGTGCTCCTGCTAATGTAATAGTCTTTTATAATGTGCAGATCAATTTCTTTGTAACCACACCAATCACCATCATCCAGAGAAGTCAACCCTCTAAGCAGGAAATGTCATGCACTGAGTGGAGCTTTGTGTCAAAGATCCCGCTTCTGAGCAGGGTCATTTAGGTAGGAACTTTTCAGGATACAAGCCATCGAAGAAATCATGAAAGAATGTCTCGTGATTATAAGCCACGATGATGTCCAGGAACTACTCTGAAACAAACTCCAAAGAAGATAGAACTACTCTTTGTATTGACAAAGAAAAACAAAAGAAGATAGTACAAAGAAGGCACTAAACTGTACGTTTCCCAAATGCGTTCAAAATTTCTGTTACAGCATTACTATCGCAGGCTTCCTATCGTGGGTCGTTATATGCGATTAAGTTACACTACGCCAAATTTGCATCGGGCAAATAAGCACCCTCTCTATGTGCCTAGACGAGCTTTCTTTTCCTCTATCGGATGAAAATCAGAACAAGAAATGTACACAGCTAACAAAATTCTATGTTCTATGATTAAGGTACTGTTGTATGAGAACGGCACAACATTCATGTTCAAAAGCTTCGCCCGCTTAAGACATCAACTCCCAATCCTCTGGAAAGAATAAATTCAAATGGCCACGAACCAGCAAAGAGCTGTACTACTCCAAAATTTTCCCTTCAAGCTGTGGCTCCAGCAAGCGACTCTTTATCATCATAATCATTATCTTCATCTTCAATTTGCTTCTTCCTTTGAGCTTGAAGCTTTGACTGGTTCCCCACAGCATCAGATATGGTCTTGGTCAGCCAAAACCCAGGCCTCTCAAGGAACGGTGCTCGATCAAGTACCAGTGCTTCTCTTTCATACACTCCGACACCATCATATGTCCACAGCTTCACCGATGCTTGGCCCTTGAGGCCCAAGGAAAACCAACCCAGTCCAGCTATGGCAAGATCTACACTGTTTACATCCCAGCTTGAACCACTGATCTTGAATTCCTTTGGTACCCATTTGCCTAGTTCTTCAACACGATCAGGGCTGATTGGAGGCTGGGATAATATTGAAAAGCAAGCGAAAATGTAAGAGGTAGATATATAACATAGGCAACAGAAAAGTACTATAATTCAACCCTAAACCATTCCAATAAAGCGAATACTACATTTCCCTTCAGGCCCTATCTTTCCAACGTTTTTGTTTACCCTGCTGCCATCCATGCAGTCATATATGCACGATCCAAAATCATAGTAATTTGTTTACCCTGCTCTTGTGGATCCATCATATAACTTACTTTTTACAAACTGAACAGATAAGAGATTCAAAGTCAGTTCCAGAACGAGATGCCAACACATGAAATCTACTGAACACCCACAGCCTTCCCGAGCTATGCTCTAGCCAATATTTGATGGTTTTTTCTTGATACATTATAAGCATTTTACTTTTGTTAACAGAATTGGCAGACAAAACTAAAAGAAATGTACAACGGGTAGCATGGATGGAGCTGATAGGATCATGGTGTGGAGCAGGGACGAACCAGGAATATGCATCCCAGAAATCGGGTGACCAATATCAGCAGATACACAAGCAGCACGCAAAAGGAGGCAGTAGTAGCGTTTTTGGCTAGTGGTGACTATCGGGTAACCTTGTTATTTAGCCCTAAAAGGAAAGGGCATGGGGAGCTTTAGGTATACCAGATATCCAAAAGAATCTCCTCAATCCCTGATTTTAGCAGGCTTGTCTCGTCCTAACTTATATTTGTTACTATCCAGTTTAGTTATTCTCTCATCTTGTTTCCAAAATTAGCTTGTTAAACATCAATGGTGTTTGGCCTCTTATCAACGGAACAGTGGATATATTTAGTGTGTCAGGCTCTGCAGTTCTAAGGGTCTATCAGGAGCCAGAGTTGGAGCAGGCTATATATATACTCAGATAAACATGGATAATAGAGAGTTGACGTTCAATTCAGAAAGTCCCTCTGACCTGCAACCTGGCGCCAACATGCTTGCTCCAAATTTCATCCGCATTTTCAACCTTTCCCAGGTGAAGAGAGACACTTTTAGATGCCCAAACTGTCACGTAAATTGTCTCAACAGAAGCCTGGTCAAGATCTAATCTCACCAATCCACCGATATGAATAGCTTGCCCAACCTGTAATTATCATGGTAAACACAATAAATCAAACCCAAGCCTCATAATTGATTTAAGTGATCAATAAATTAACAGAATGAAAACAGTATTGATAACAAGGATTGAAACTACTGACCTTTATTCTATAACTTCGCGGTTGCAACTCCTTCCTCATCTCAATCATCTTCTGCTCTTCCCTGTTCAATCTCATAGATAACAGATAAGAATGCAACAGTCCCGGTGTATCATACATCTTAGCCTTGGCAGGCAGAATACCACCAATCCTCAATATGCCGAGTGTGGTTCCAGGGACAGCCGCCTCTGTTAGTTTCGAAGCTTTAGCCCCGCCTTTCTTGGCAAATGCATTGATCAAGGTGGATTTCCCAGCATTTTGAGACCCAATTACCCACACATGCCCCCGAGGTCCAGCCTGGTCCTTGATAAAGGAGAGTAAATTCCTAATACCCAAATCCTTCCTTGAACTAACCAGATAAACACCGTTCAATTTGGGTGCCCCAGCTGCCCTTGCTCTGTGGCGAACCCATTTATCCAGCCTTGTGGGTGAAATTTGGGATGGGAGTAGATCAACTTTGGTAGCTACAAGTACAAGCTTTGGTAACATCTTGCTTAGCTTGGGATCAGTTTTGCAATCCTCTAATGCCTTAAACAAAGACCTAGCAGCTCGTTTGGGGAAGGAACCATCAAAATCAACACAGTCGACAACCATGACCACAACAGTGGCATCTGCGTTTCCAGTGGGTCTCATCAACCGAGAACTGATCAATCTCTCAAAATCAAAATCAGGGATTAGGTTCTCAGCAGTTTGATTCTTCACCTGACCATAGTTTCTCAATGAGTGACATCTAGCACAAACTCTCACCTCGTCTCTTTCTCTCTCAGTCTCCCTTGCCAATCTCTTCCTTTCTGATTTAGACAGTCTTTTCCTTCTGTTCTTCTGTTCCAATATCTGCTCCGTAATGTTGCCATACCCAGCACCAGGTGCGGCAAATCCATCCAATTCTTTCCAGCCTTCCTCTTCATCATCCAATGCCCCCTCCCAATCATCACTTTCCCAGTCAAACTTATCCTCCTCTACTGAGCTGTCTGCGTCCCCCTCACTTTCCCCGAACTCGCTCTCTGATCCATCCACGGCCTCTTCTTCCCCCTCCAATTCATCAATAGTCAAGCCCTCCAATCCATCCTCTTCGTCTAACAATTCTGAATTGGCCTCCTTCTTTTTTATATAATATCCTGGAATATTTGGGTCTCTATCTTGCATAAAAACCCCACAGCCTGGGCAAATAAGCCCGTGGCTCTCATCTCCATCTCTTCCCTCACTAAACACCAAATTCCCGCCGCTATATCTCTCCCTTTTCTCCGGAATTTTAGATACCTTGTTTTTGGCTTTGCCCTTCAAAGAAACACAGTAGACAGCACCACCCCTTCTGTCCCTTCCATGTTTGTCACCCACCCCTGGAGAAAAAAGTTCTAAATACGAGTGGGTCTCTGTTGCTTTTCAAACATACTACGCAAAGCGGAAAGAAAGCAGGGAAACAGTGACCGAAACTCACCCGTGAGACTGAGAAGGTTGAATGCAGTCGCCGGAGTGAGCGGCAGCCGGGTTGCCCTGATGCTTGTAATTGAAGAGAAAGCAGATGTAGATAACGTTGCCGCCATATTGTCGGAGACAGGGAGGGCTGTTAGGATATGTATAGGTGTTAGTACATATACATATATAAATAGTAACACTCTGTATAATAGTATTGTTTCTGTATAGCTCGTTTAGTTTAGTTAATTTCCCTATTACTGTTAACGGCTAGTTAGAGTACAATATATATCTGTACTATATTAGACTTAGGGTTGTATATGATGATTTAGTGAATGAAAGAAGTATTCCCTTTTAACTCTCCCTCTCTTTTACAAGATTATCGATTCTTAACATGGTATCAGAGCTATAGGCTCTAAATCCAAGTTTTTTCCTTCCGATTGAAACAAAGTTCTTGAATTCCGGAAATGGCCGACGATGAAGATCCATCAAAGAAGGGCCATGGGAAGAAGAAAGCTGGGGAGGATGAAGGTATTAGCGGAGAAGACGAAGCGAAAATCTCTGAATTGTCGAAGGCAAAGAACGACCCGCTTTCTTACCAAACTCAGATCAGTCGGGAATGTTACTTACCGGGACAAAATTCGATGGAAATACTGGTTTCGCAGCTTGGAAAAGAAGTATGATGGTGGCTCTAAGCGCAAGGAACAAGGTGGGTTTTGTCGACGGGACAGCAAGAAAGGAGAAATTCCCAGTGGAGCGTCATTTAGAGTGGAAGCGTTGCGATAACATGGTCATCTCTTGGCTTCTGACAGCCCTAGAGCGAGACATAGCAAAGAGCGTAGTGTTTAATACTTCGGCGGAGATGATCTGGGAAGAATTGGAGTCCAGATTTGAAGAAAACAACATCGCACGTCTCTATGCTCTCGAACAGGAGTTAGCGACCGTGAAGCAAGGTGAAGATATAATTCGAAGTTACTACACCAAAGTGAAGAAGATCTGGGATGAGATCGATTCCACCGACACTTTGCCTAGCTGCACCTGCTCTAGGGATGACGAATTCAAGAAATGTATTCGTCGACAACGAGCAATACAGTTCCTAATGTCAGTGAACCCTAAATTCAGGCAGGTTAGAGCGAATATACTCATGATGACTCCATTCCCCTCCGTTCAGCAAATCTATTCTCTTCTAATCCAAGAGGAGCTACAGAAGGGAATTTGAACGGAGGACAACACCGTCTCCTTTGCCAAGGATTTCCGGACCAGAAATTCGACAAACATCGGTAAGTTCCAAAACAAGAACCCAAGAAGATCGACTCAAACAAGTAGCCACTGTCACAAGACGGGACACTCTAAAGAGAGATGTTTCGAAAAGATTGGAGGCCAAGAAGAATCCAAGATAAGCGACGGCACATAATCGACATCGGCAACAAGGATGTATAGTGTGGAAGAAATAAACCAGATCTTGGAACATGTAGCAAGGAGCAAGGGAGAAGGAATGGAGAAACAAACCAGAAGCAACACCATCTATGGTTTTGTCGGTAACTTGTTTCTAAACCCTAAGTTACACTGTGTCTTGTGCAAAAGGCCAAGTGGAAGTAACTGCTCTACTGTCTGTGATAACTCTGCTACAAACTGTGTTTCTGCAAGATATGCATCTGATAATTGCGTGTCTCATTCTAATTCTGATGAGTTTGTCTGTGATTCCCTGGCTATCTCTGATGATCCTTATTCTGCAAGCTATGCTTCTGATATGTCCGGTTGTGATCCTGGTTGTGATTCCTTGGATGCCTATGATGACTGTGTTTCTGAAAGTTTTGTGCTAAACAAGAACAATGAATTTGATTGTGTTCCCAAAATTTGTAATCATTCCTGGGATTATCATCTGGGTGAAAATAGTTCTCATAACTGCACAGCTGACTCTTATCTTAAATTCAGACATAGGAGGATGAATAAAATGGATAGTTCTGTTGTTTTTTGTTCCAACATTCAAACCTCAAGTCACAGAACTAGGACAGATTGGATAATAGACTCAGAGCATCTGAGCATATGTGTTGTGATCTAGAAAGGTTCATAGAATACACATACCTGAGTCATGATCATGTTGTTAGTATGCATGATGGGCATCCACAGAAAGTGGATATAATTGGAACTGTAAAATTGAATAAACTGATAACTCTGAGCAATGTGTTGTATGTCCCGAGTTTCAATTTTAATCTCATCTCAGTGGCTAGACTAGCGGATGACTTACCTGGAAAATTTTATTTTGATAAAACCTATTGTGTGTTTCAGGATTCTAAGAACTTGCTTGAGCACCAAATAGGAAGACAAATCTCTAGAATTTACTTACTAGACTGTTGTTTAGAAGATGAAGGAGAAAACAAAGTTGCTCTTAGTGGTCTGGTTGATAGAATTGTTACAGCTTTTGATTGTAATGATGTGCTAAGTCTTTGGCACCACAAATTAGGTCACTTGTCCATTAATAAAATACAAAGTTTGAATCTGATTGATAAACACCTTTGTCAAAGGCAATTTTTTTGTGAATCCTGTTGTAGAGAAAAAAGTCATAGGGTACCATTTCCTAGAAAAAGTGTAACTGTCACAGAAACATTTGACTTAATTCATATCGATGTATGGGGTCCTTACAAGGTACAAACCCATGATGGATATTCCTATTTCTTAACTTTTGTTGATGACACTTCTAGGGCTACTTGGGTCCAGCTAATAAGCTGTAAATCTGATGCTTTCAAATACATTATTGAGTTTGTAGCCATGATACAAGATCAGTT
Source organism: Limonium bicolor (assembly GCA_023374045.1). NCBI lineage: Eukaryota > Viridiplantae > Streptophyta > Magnoliopsida > Caryophyllales > Plumbaginaceae > Limonium > Limonium bicolor. The sequence goes on from CM041778.1 coordinate 43,490,004, forward strand.
TGGAAAAACCATTAGATTCATAAGGACCGATAATGCACGGGAACTAGGTAGCTCTAAGAACACATTTGATTTTCTTAAAACCAAAGGAATTAAGCACCAATTAACTTGTGCCCACACCCCACGGCGAAATGGGGTTGTGGAGAGGAAACACATCACATATTGGAAACAGCCAGAAGCCTAATGTTTCATTCTTGCTTGCCAATAAAATTCTGGGGTGAGAGCATATTGACAACAGTTTATCTTATCAATAGGATGCCCCTAGATAGTATCTCAGGAAAATCACCCTATGAGATCCTATACAACAAGAGACTAAACTTTGATGATCTGAAATGTTTTGGGTGCCTGATTTTTGCTCATAACAATCAAAAGCTGCATGACAAGTTTGCCTCAAAGGCTTTTAAAGGTTTCTTTCTGGCTATGCCCCTGATTAAAAGGGGTATAAAGTTTTTGATTTGGACAATAATAGGATTCAGGTAAACATATATGTGAAATTTTATGAAAACAGCTGTCCCTTTAGGAAAGGGAAGATGAGAAAAGAGACTGAAATAAGATCTGAGGATACTCCAATTTTTCCTGATAACCCTATACTTGTCCTTTTACCGACACTGATTATGAGCAGAAAGAGGGAAATCTCCATTTGAATGATACAGGTGCAACTGAAAACTCGCAACCGGAAGTAACACAGGAGGGAGCAAGAACCCAACAAGAAGAAACTGCAACCCAGCAGACAAGAACAAAGAGGCTAGAGAGAAGCAGAACAACGCCCAAGTATCTGGAAGACTATGTCGTGGGCAGCGCAGGAAGAATGCAAGAAATGATAAATCCAGCTAAGTACTTAGATCCCTTCTCTGTTATAACGCATGATAGGCTAAGCAATGCTAACATAAATAGCTCTATTATGCTAAACCAGCAAGATGTTTCCCTGTGCTCTCTGATAAAACCAAACAAAAGAATAATCTGCCCCAACAGACAAACCACCACAGCCTATAGTTCCGCCTCTGAAATCACTAAATCCTTTTCTAATGAAACAGTAACTGAGATAGAACCATCTGATTATCATGAAGCCATTAAGGATGAGAAATGGATCAAGGCCTTGATGGAAGAATTTGATGCATTTGAAAGAAACAGAACTTGGGAAGTGGTGGAATTAAAGGAAAGAAGGTTATTGGGTGTAAATGGGTATACAAACTAAAATATAGGGGGGATGGTACTTTAGAAAGGCATAAGGCCAGGCTTGTAGTGAAGGGCTATACACAAAAGTATGGAATAGATTACCAAGAAACGTTTTCTCTAGTGGTAAAATTTACCACCATTCATGCTTTGATCTCAGTAGCATGCAAAAGAAACCGGAATGTTCATCAATTAGATATAAACAACGCTTTTCTGCATGGGGAACTTAGAGAAGAAGTTTATATGGAACTACCATTAGGATATAAAACTGAGGGGCTGAACAAAGTTTGTAAACTTAGAAAGTCCCTCTATGGACTCAAGCAGGCCTCTAGGCAGTGGCACGAAAAACTTAGCATATTTCTGACAAATCTAGGCTTTGAACAGTCCTTAAACGACTATTCTCTCTTTGTCAAAACTAAAACTACAGCTTATGTTTTCCTGGCAGTCTATGTGGATGACATCCTCCTCACAGGGGATGACAACCAAATGATAGAAACCATAAAACAGAAGCTAAATCTGGAATTTAAAATCAAGGACTTAGGCTTAGTCAGCAACTTTCTTGGTATGCAATTTATTCACGGCAGAAACGGGATTGTCATGGTGCAAAAACAGTATGCAGAATCCCTGATAAAAGAATATCACTGTGAACATGAAAAATCTGCAGTAGCTCCTCTGGAACTAAACACAAGGCTATTAAAGGATACAGGAAAATTTCTATCAGAACCTCTGTTGTACAAAAAATTAATAGGAAAGATTAGCTTCCTTGCACATACCCGTCCCGACCTTTGTTTTACTATACAAACTCTCAGTCAATTCTTGCAGAAACCCACTGAGGAACATTGGAAAGCCGCTATCCACACACTGAAGTATATCAAGGGTACAACAGGATACGGTTTATTCTTTAATAAAACTGCTAACTTCTCTTAGAATGCTTATTGTGATGTAGACTGGGCAGGATGCCCCAACACGAGAAGATCAATCAGTGAATATTTTGTGGAGATAGGAGGATCTCCCCTGTCCTGGAAGGCGAAAAAGCAAGGGACAGTAGCCCTCTCATCCGCAGAAGCTGAGTACCACTCCATGAGACAGGCGACAACAGAAATAAGCTGGTTATCAAGGATATTACACGATCTGGGAGTAAAGGAAATTGTACCAATCCCACTGAAATCAGATAGCCAGTCAGTAGTCTACATAGCGCGGAATTCGGTGTTTCATGAGAGAACGAAAGACATCAAGATAGACTGTCACTATGTAAGGCAGATGATACAACAAGGACTCATAGAGGTGGAGTTCCTTCCTTCCCACATGCAGCTGGCTGATGTTCTCACCAAGATAGTGACAATAAGGGAATATTCAGATGTCAAGAACCACTTGGGAATGAAACAGATTTGAGTTACAACACAAGGATAGAATGAAATATATGTATGCAAAGTCTTACATCTCTGTAAGCTTTGAGAGGGGGTGTTAGGATATGTATAGGTGTTAGTACATATACATATATAAATAGTAACACTCTGTATAATAGTATTGTTGTTGTATAGCTAGTTTAGTTTAGTTAATTTCCCTATTACTGTTAACGACTAGTTAGAGTACAATATATATCCGTATTGTATTAGACTTAGGGTTGTATATGATGATTTAGAGAATGAAAGAAGTATTCTTTCAGTTTAGCTCTCCCTCTCTCTTACAAGGTTATCGATTCTTAACAAGGGTACAAGTGCGAAGGTTGAAGCCTTCTGGCTGAGCTAGACCCTGGATTAATAATAACAATTTTATAATGAACCGGGAGAATCATCCAAACTCCATAGGCACTGTCACGCTGGTTGGGGTCACTAATGTGGATTTCACAGTGTTATAGAGGAGACTGCTAATCAAATTTACCTGATTTAAAATAATGTTAAATTTTATGAAATGTCATTATAGTTTTTGTTAATTCATAAAATGTCACTAAAAAGAGAAAGTCACGAAATGTCACTATATTTTTATGAAAATACATGAAATATTACTATGCCATTGATTAGAAATTAAAAAAAGACAAAATACTCCTACTAGTTGACAAATTACTTTTAAAGTTCGTAATATACCTTTAAATGTTAAAAAATTCACTAAAATTCATAAAAAAAATTCAAAATACTACAAAAATATAGATAACTATAAAAAATATTTAAAATATTATTAAAATTATAAAAAAATAAAAATCTAATAAAATTGAGAAAAAAATATTTCTTAGATTTTTCTCAAAATTATTTAGTATCATAAAAAATAAAATAGAGTTTTAAACACATATTTTATACTAATTTTTTGCAAGTTTAGACCAATATAGTACTATAATTTATACCAATTAATTACCATAATTTACATTAATTAATTACTATGATTTTTACCATACATTTTAAAATTATTTTTTCTACCAATTTAAATTATTTATTCAAAATAAAATTTTTAATTAATATTTGAATGTTTTTTTTAGAATTTATATTCTTACAGATGTTTCTACCAATTAAGGACCATAACTAGTACCAATTAATTACCCTAATATGTACCATACATTTTCAAATTATCTTTTTTTATCAATATAAATTACTTATTTGAAATAAATTATATTATGTCATAAAGATATCTATAAAATAGAATATATAAAAAATCCAAATATTTATTAAAAATAAAATAATTTATTTTGAATAAATCATTTAAATTGGTAAAAAAAATATTTTAAAAATGTATGGTAAAAATTATGGTAATTAGTTGGTATGAATTATGGTAATTCATTGGTATAAATTATGGTACTGTATTGGTCTAAATTTGTAGAAAAAATAGTATAAATATGTGCTTAAAACTCTATATTATTTTTTGTGGTACTAAATAATTTTTTAAAAAACTAAGAAATATTTACTTTTTTCAATGTTTTATGATATTTTAATGTATATTTTATTTATTTTTATAATATAGTTATCTATATTTTTATAGTATTTTGAATTTTTCGTGAATTTTAGTAAATTTTTAACACTTAGGGGCATATTATGAACTTTAAAAGCACTTTGTTATATTTTTATCTTTTTGCTTCTGGTCAATGATATAGTGGCATTTCATGCACTTTTACAAAAATATAGTGACATTTTGTGACTTTCTTTTTTTAATGGCATTTCATGAATTAGCCAAAAATATTGTGCATTTTATGAAATTTCCCTAAAATAATGGATGAAAAATTGATGAAAACTTGAAATAAATGGATGATGGATTGGGAGACGGATAACATGGTAACAAAAGATCAAGTGATCGATTCAGGTCGGGTTTGGGTGGAAAAAAATTAATCCATCATCCGATTCGTCATCCATTTATCACCCGACCCATCATTCGTTTAAAGTTACACCTTGTTTTATTACAAGTAACCAAATAGACTCTAATTTTTTAAAAAAATATTAAAAATAGTTGTACACTTATAATTTGTTGTCTATTTTTATTCTCTATTATACAACCAAAACTTGGTATTCTGTATGTTGGGGTTGCTATTTGCAGTACAAAATTACTAGTCACCGCAGTACAAATTTTTTTAAATCATATTAACGTTGTAAACATGTAATGATGTGTCCCTGTGTTTTTTTTAAAAAAATGATATCTGAAAGGAATTTAACCCAAGAAGTTTGTAGTTGATTAGCACCGAATTTTGCTAGTTGCTTTTTTGTTGTAATCAATACTGGAATTTTTTTTTTAAAAAAAGTGTTGGATTACATTTTTATGTGTTTACACTATTAATATGATTTAAAATTAATTTGTACTACGATTAGCAAAAACTTTACTATTTGCAGCACAAGTTTTTTTTCACCAAACTTAGTTGAATAAGTTGGAATGTTGTGGGGAGACATTTTTTCTGAAACAAATGAGAATTGAATGACCAAATTTCAGTCACAATGTGGATATTCAGTTCTCATGACGTAAACATTGGGTTTATTTTGTTCGGTAGAATGGTTCAACATATAGCGTTCTTCGGTTTCATATAACGTTCTTTGGTAGATGTTTGGACGTGGAATAAACGTGTTGTTATACTTTTCTGGATTTAAAATCTTTGGTAGATGTTTGGACGTGGAATAAACGTGTTGTTATACTTTTCTGGATTAATAATCTTTTGTAACACCCCTACCGCTAATACCGTCATTACTGTACAAATATTTACCTTCGCAGCGGATACTCCTTACGCAACGGCGGGTGTACAATGCCGTTAGTCACCCACGTGACTAACAAGGCGAGTTACAATACTACATACTATTGGTCTGATGAATATGAACATACCGAGTACTCTAAACAATACAATACTTCCCATTGCATACTCATCCATAATCCAATTACAACTCCAATACATTACTATACCGAGTATACTACAATCCTTAAATCCGATACAGTTTAAGCTTCCACATTAGCATTACATTACGAGTACCAATCCCTACTATACAACTACCCATGCTTACGTAGCAGTCCCCGTCCTACTCTCTCGAACGGTGATCAGCTTCGGGTACCTGCACACTAAAAAGGGTCCCCCGAGGGGGTCAGCTTACGCTGCGCATGAAATTCGCATATACCGCGTGCTAACTGCGGTACGCCGACTACTTTGGGTCGGATATACATGGAGTTCATTTTACATGCATACATACATACTATTACTACACAATACATGCATCATTACATACATTCACATACAAGATTCAATATCTACTAAGGAAGACAATTCGATAGTCGACCGTTCCTATTAGTTACTTGCTCATTGCTACGTCGTGGTTTGTTCGATATTCGTTACTCTACTCATACTTACTCCTTACTTGTTACTCGTTACTTTACTCTTACATGCTCATCACTCCATCACTCCATACTACAACCACTACTCCATGGTCATTAAAAATCTCTATTATCCCCAATACATACCTTGGTTCTCCCATTCACCAAGTCATCCACAAATGTACATATTTCTACCAAAATTTTGCCATAGTTCACCTACAATTCTCACTTATCCACACATACCCATTATCACCAAAATCATTCCTATTCTAGCCACACCCATACAAGGGTCCTACCAGCAATACAAGCAATCTTAATACATCATTAATTCCTCAAAACACAATATCAATGCACATACACAATTCCTTGGCTCTAAGGCCTACAATCCACATACTTGTTCTCAATACCCAAACTTTCACACTTACAATTCTACTACATTATTTTGGTTTCTTTAAATTGGTTTACCCATTCCCGTTATCCTAATGCATTAAAATTTAGCATTAAGAAGTGTTCTTACCTTAAGCTCACAAATTCTTCTTTTCTTTTCCAATCTCCTTCTTCTCCCTCTCTTGCTCAAAATCGACCAAATGGGGAATGGAGTTGTCAAACTCCATCCCAACACCCAAATTAACAAAAAGGATATGATTACACTTCTAAGCCTTTGGAATAACATTAACTCAATGAAAGACTTAAATTACCATAAGTTAGGGTTTACCTTTGAAGTTTTTAAGAGGGGTTTTAACCCTTGGGTCAAGAAGGTGATCCCACCACCATTGGAAGGTTGGAATAATGCTAAAAGAGAGAGAAAAAAATAGAGCTCCATTAGAGGCTAAATCGGCCACACTAAAAATTGGAGGAAACATGAGTTTTTCATGGAAATTTTTACCTTAATGGAGAGAGGAGACTCCAAGCTTCGATTTGGTACCATTTTCTCTTGAAATGGGCAAAAACCCATGGAGATGAAGTTCATCATTTTGGATTTTGAAAAGAGAGAAAGGTAGATCTTGGTGAGAGGAAGAAGAATATGTACTTATTTTCTCATTTGGAGCTTTAATATGGCTTGAGCATGCAAGAGAAGAGGAGAAGCCATGGAAGCTTATTTGAGAGCTTCAAAATCGCCCATGTAGAAGAGAGGAGGGGAGTTCACCGTGGAAAGAGAAGGAAGGGAATGGGAAAATCAGAAAAGTAGAAGAGAGAGAGGGAGGAGTGAGGTGTATATTTGCTTTTTGCTTTATGTTACTTTTTTTACTTATTATTGTCTTCTAGTGAGTAGTAACAAATAAAGAGAAGGAGGGAATCGTGACCCACCCTTTCTCACATGGGTTTTCTGATTTTTAATTGCAAGTGAGGGATGTCATTTTGGTTTTATTACATTAACACCCCACAAGTTCTCGTTTTTGTACTATTCACTTACCGGAGCCCATTTTCCGGAATTTTCTCGTTTCTTTAATTTTATTGGTCATTAAGCTTCCGTTAATGCTTAATAATAGTTATTTAATGATTTATAATTTTTACAGGTTCGTTTGACCACTTAAAATTACATTTTCGCGTTTCCTCGAAAAACACGCGCTAAAGCTATATTAGCGTTTTAATACATTATTTGGTTCCGTTTTCTTCGGGAATCATTCCCATATACTAATTAGGCATTAATAAGCCTTAGGAATCCTTATAATACTCTAACCGAGGTCTCGTACCTCCTATGGTTATTTAACGCTTATTTTAGCGTTTTCCGCTTTCTAAGCGTTTTTCTCACTTCTTTTGGATTTATTTTCTTTACCAAAAATTACTTAGGCACTATTAGGCCTTTAAATACCATATTAAAATAATCTAATCACCATAATTAAGTTCGGGGTATTTCATCTTTGGTAGATGTTTGAATTCTAGGAATTTTGTTAGGAATTTCTACATTTTGATATATTTAAGTTCTCGTGACATATACATTAGGTTTGTTCCGCTTGGTAGATGTTAGATAGTTATTCACTTTCAATTATGTGATTCATAGGGTTTGAATTCTAGGACTTTTGTTAGTAATTTCTACATTTTGATATATTTCAGTTCTCGTGACATATACATTATGTAACACCCTGGATTTTGCCTTAAAACATAGGAAATAAAATGACAAAGCTAACGGTGAAAACGGCTTCGAAAACGGACTCCAAACGAGCCCTAAAGGTGCAAAACAAGCTTGGTCCGAACTTGTGTCCGGACATGGGAAGTTCGGACACAAGTCGAGAAGTTAAACTGTGAAATCCATTGTCCGAACTTGTGTCCGGACATTGATGTTCGGACACAAGTCGAGAGTTAAAAGGCCTGAAAACCAAAGGCGTCCGAACTTGTGTCCGGACTTGGAAGTTCGGACACAAGTGAGTTTAGAAAGTCCGAGAAATTTAACGTGGCGTGTCCGAACATCAATGTTCGGACCAAAGTTCGGACACACCAAAACAGAGAGCTTCTAAAACATTCGGGGCCTGTCCGAACATGGATGTCCGGACGGACGTTCGGACAGGTCCTGATGAGCATTTTTCCCAGCGAAAACAGAACCAAATTAACATCAAAAATAACCATAAAACTCAGCAATCAAAGAAGAATCATTCCAATAACTTAGTACCTCAAATGATAACGAAAATACCATCGAAATATCTCTAACAGAAAGCAAATCTCCATCATAAACAAGACTCCTTAGAGAACAAAACCAATAAAACACTTCAACTTATTGGCAGCGGAATAGCAAAATCCAAAAGGCGTTACCGCCACACTCTAACAAAGAGTGCTCAGGCTTTAAACTACTAACCAAAACCCAAAACGTTTCCAAAACTGGTAAAACATCACAATTCCAAAACATAACTCAACTTGTTCCAAACGTAGTAATTGTCCAATCATCCTAAGCTATGTGACAGCGTGTCCCAATCCCCAAATCAGCCATGAGTACCTGCGATCATAAAACAACAATAGAAAACGCGAAGGGATCGCGCAAATCAGCGAAACTGAGTAAACATTGCCTCAACCTGTAAAATATATTTGGAAACCCATTTGCAATTGTAAAACCATACTTGCACAGAAACGTAAACACAACACCAATTCCAAATATCAATCACAAAACATTTCGGGGGAGAACTTTCCAAGAATCAAATCAATGGCTTACACGGACGACCCCCAAATCGGGTCGCAACAATTAGAATCCCACCTCACTCTATGTCCTTAAGTGTGCACACCCCCCAGAAGGTAACTTACGACCCAAAGGAGTAGATCATTAGAGCTTAACTGCAAGTAATGTCTGCTGGCAAAATAATAAGAATATCCACGAGGTACATAGTACCAATAATTACACGGAGCGCCATATAGGCACCAACAATTTACACGGAGCACCAAGAGGTACCAACAATCCAATAACCAATTCAAAGAAAGTCTCCCAAAACCTTTATTCAAACCCTTTCGCAAAACATCTCACCAGAATACACAGGGGAAAATAATTCCCAAACTTTCACAAAATCAAGACCATATCCAAACCAATCCATTGTTAATTCGCAAAAACACAGAGGTAGAGAATGTTGAGCACAACATTTACCTGGATACGTTCACAGCCACGAAATCACTCAGCAGAATCAGCAGTAGCGTTCGTCAGGGAAATCGGAGTCTAGAATACAAGCAGAACACAATCAGATACTACCCAGAGACTAGCGAATTAATCAGCTAACCTTACCAACGGATACCCCTTACCCTTCTATCAATACCGGCACCAGAGAAGCGGCCTAACGACGATGGAGAATAAGAGCGTGAATTTGAGAAGGGTTGGGAACTTAAAGAAAGAGAGAAGAGTGGAGGCAGTAGGTTGAAGATGGAAGCGATCGTGATAGCGATGTGGTATTAAATAGAACAATATGGAAATAATTAAAGGATTAGTCTTTAACTAATAAATGTATTTAGTTTAGTGAGAGGAGAATTTATAGGTAATGTTGTAAAATAACTTGAAATGAGTTTATAAATAAGATTTCAATTTAAAAGTAAATGAATAACGTTAAAATCATGGAAGGATCTAGATTCAAAATTTAGAGAGATAAATAAATACTATTTGGCTAAAGTAAAAATAGAAGAAGGGCTAACTGATCGTTAGTGAAGGATGAGGAGAATTATCTAAATATTAGATAAAAGGAATAAATACATAATAGCTGAATAAATGAGTTAGGAAGAGGAAAATATTTTAGAGAGAAGAAAAATCAAATTTGTATTCTTGAACATAATAAAGTTATCTGAAATGAACGTAATATACCTATGTATATTGCTTCTCTGGGCCTTTATTAATCTTACCAATAACATCCTTGACTATATGCTAATTTAATCCTACGCCAAAATTCACGGGTATTTCATCTCATCCCCCTTAAAAGAAAGCTTCGCCCTCGAAGCTAAGCCTAGATGATATCCCAACCAAAAGACTGATTCTGAAAGCTGAATCCGACTGAACTTGACATAAGTCTTAAACGGTTACCTGCTCGAAAAGCTGAGGGTATTTCTTCTTCATTTCCTCTTCGACCTCCCACGTCGCCTCCTCAGTCCCATGATTCGACCACAACACCTTGACCATCCGGGTGGACTTCGATCGGGTTTCTCTAGTCTTGGTGTCCAATACTTAATGGGGTACTCCTCATATGATAGGTTCTGCTCCAATTCCAGCACCTCAGGCTGTAGAACGTGGGACGGGTCGGGGACGTAACGCTTCAGCTGAGAGACGTGAAAAACATTATGGACTCTCTCCAGTTCACCAGGTAGTGCTAATCTGTAAGCTACCTCTCCAATTCTCTCCAGGACCTCGTAAGGACCCACGAATTTGGGGCTTAATTTCCCCTTCTTCCCAAATCTGGTTACCCCTCTCACAGGAGACACCTTCAGGAAGACTCTATCACCAACTTCGAATTCAACCGGTCTCCTCTTTAAGTCGGCATAGGACTTCTGCCTGTCCTGGGCTGCTTTCATTCGGCTCTGGATGATTCGGACCTGCTCCATCGTCTCCTCTATCAGCTGGGGTCCCAATATCACTGTCTCGCTGATGTCGCTCCAACATAAAGGGGTTCTGCATTTCCTCCCATACAAGGCTTCATAGGGAGCCATCTTAATACTAGAGTGGTAACTGTTATTATACGAGAACTCCACCAGGTGAAGTCTATCTGCCCAAGTCCCCTGAAAGTCCATGACACATGCTCGAAGCATGTCCTCCAAGGTCTGGATAGTCCTCTCCGTCTGACCATCTGTCGCCGGGTGGAAAGCAGTGCTCAATTTCAATTTAGTACCCATAGCCTTCTGAAACTGCTGCCAGAAATGTGCCAAAAATCTCGAGTCTCGATCAGATACTATCGTCTGAGGCACGCCATGGTATCTGACCACATTCTTAAGGTATGCATCCACTAGCTGGCTCATAGACCAAGTGCTCTTCATAGGTATGAATCGAGCGGACTTGGTGAGTCGATCCACGATCACCCATATCTGGTTGACTCCACCCTTCGCTGGCGGTAGTCCGACTACGAAATCCATAGAAATAGAGTCCCACTTCCATTTGGGTACTTCCAAGGGCTGCAACAATCCTCCCATCCTCTTATGCTCGAACTTCACCTTCTGACAGGTGAGGCATTTAGACACAAATTCTGCTACCTCCCGCTTCATCTTGGCCACCAGAACAGCTTCTTCAGATCCTTGTACAATTTATCTCCGCCTGGGTGGACTGAATAGGGAGTATTATGAGCCTCCTTCATCAGTCTCTCCTTCACATCTGCACAACCTTGGGACGCACCAACGGCCTCTAAATCTCAGACTGCCATCAGCGTGGATTTCAAATCCTTCTGCCTTCCCTTCCTTTAACTTCTCTCTGATTCGTTCCAATTTAACATCATCCGGCTGTCCCTTGAGTATCTCCCCATAGATGTCGGAAGAGGCACTCATATGGTACAGCTTCACCTCGTGCTCTACCCCCAGACTCCATCACCTCCAAATTCAGCCTCTGAAACTCCCGAGCTAGCTCATCAGGGAGGACCCACATAGAATTCACTGAATGACTCCTCTTTCTGCTTAACGCATCAGCTACCAAGTTGGACTTCCCTTCATGATACAGAATCTCCAAATCATAGTCCTTAATCAGCTCTAGCCATCGTCTCTGCCTCATATTCAAATCCTTTTGGGTGAAAATATACTTGAGGCTTTTGTGGTCGGTGAAGATCTTGCACGAGACACCATAGAGGTAGTGTCTCCAGATCTTGAGTGCAAAAACCACGGCTGCTAACTCCAAGTCATGCGTCGGATATCTGGTCTCATACTCTTTCAACTGCCTCGACGCGTAAGCTATGACCTTCCCGTGCTGCATCAGGACGCACCCTAAGCCATATTTGGAAGCATCGCTGAAAACTTCAAATCCATCTGTCCCTGAGGCAAGGTCAGAACTGGAGCTGTGGTCAACCTCTCCTTCAATGCCTGGAACGCCTTCTCACAGTCGCTGTCCCACTGGAACTTGATCACTTTCTTCATAAGGTTGGTGAGAGGTCTCGCTATCTTCGAGAAGTCCTTCACGAAACGTCTGTAATACCCTGCCAAGCCCAGAAAGCTTCGCACTTCAGTCAGGTTACTGGGCCTTGGCCATTCTTTTACGGCCTGAATCTTCGACGGATCTACTGAGATGCCTTCTCTAGTGATGACGTGGCCCAAAAATGCCACTCGGTCTAACCAGAAGTCACACTTGGACAGCTTCGCGTACAGCTGCTGCTCTCTCAATGTCTGCAATACTAGTCTCAAATGTTCCTCATGCTCCCGTTCGTCCTTGGAATATATAAGGATGTCATCTATGAAAACCACCACAAACCGATCCAAATATGGGTGGAAGATACGGTTCATGAGGTCCATAAAGACAGCTGGGGGTTGGTAAGTCCAAAGGGCATCACCAAGAATTCAAAGTGCCCATACCTAGTCCGGAAGGCTGTCTTCGGGATGTCTCTCTCTGCTACTCTGAGCTGATGGTACCCGACCTCAAATCATCTTCGAAAGTCCCTGCCCCTTGCAGCTGGTCAAAAGATCGTCTATTCTCGGCAAGGGTATCTGTTTTACTGTGATCTGGTTCAGCTCCCTGTAGTCGATGCAACCTCATACTCCCGTCTTTCTTCTTCACAAACAAGACCGGGGCTCCCCAAGGCGATACACTCGGGCGAATGTATCCTTATCCAAAAGATCCTCCAACTGGGTCTTCAATTCTTCAACTCTGAGGGTGCCATCCGGTAAGGAGCCTTCGAAATCGGTGCTGAGCCTGGCACAAGGTCGATGCTGAATTCCACTTCTCGGTCTGGCGGCATACCCGGAATCTCGTCTGGGAACACGTCTGGAAATTCGCTTACTACTCGGATCTCCTTCTTCTCGTCTGACTCCTGGCTCAGGTCTTGGACATAGCAAAGGTATGCTTGCTGTCCTTTCTTTACTTGGGAGAGAATTGTCATTGCTGATACGAGCTTCACTCCGGGCTTCTCCTCATTCCTGTACGAGACTCTCCGTCCCGACGGTCCTCTGAGAATAATTTTCTGCTCGCTGCAGTCTATCCTTCCCTTGTATTTGCTCAGCCAATCCATTCCCAGGATTATATCAAAGTCGGTCAAGGCGAACTGGATCAAATCTATTACAAATTGCTCCCCCTTGATATCTATGCCTACGTCTTTCATTACATTCTTACAAGTGATCACCCGTCCCGATGGTATAGATACAGCTATAGGGGAAGTCTCACAAATCTCTATCCCCAATTTCCCAACTAGGCTATCAGATATGAAAGAGTAAGTAGCCCCAGTATCAAAAAGAATACGCGCAGGAGTACCAAGAACAGTAAAGGTACCTGCTAACACGTCTGCCTCGGCTTCGGCCTGACTCATCACATTGATCTTCCCTGGAGCCCGCTGCTGGTTGCTTCGGTACTCCCCTTGGCCTCTATTGCCACCATTGCCGCCCTCTCCATTACTACGCTGAGGAGCGTCCCCGCGCTGACTCTGATTCGGGCCTCTGCCCTGCTGGTCGGTCTGCCTGGATGAGCGGTCACCACTATAGCCTCTCTGCTGACTACCTCCCTGGGGACTCTGAAAGCACTCGAATAATCGGTGTCCCCGCCTTCCACAACGAAAACAGGTGACTGAGTTCCCCTCACAATCTTCCCGGGGGTCCTTGTTGCACCTTTGCAGTAGAAGTGTCTCTCCTGCCTGTACTCCCCTCTCTGAGTCTGGTGCTGGGGCTGGTCACCTCGCCTCTGATGATCTCCCCCATGTCTCGGTCTCCCATCTCTGCGGTCCGAGTGAGGCTTCCACCTCTTCTCCTGCTGATGATGCCTGTGGGACTGATCCTCTCGTCCCCGGGGCTTCTCCTCCTCCATCTTCCTCTTATTACCAGCCAGGACCTCCTTCCTCTTCTGCTGCACCCTGTACAGGTTAGCAGCTTTCCCGTACGCATCTTGGAGCGTCGGGATTGTCAGCACGCTGAGGGCCTCCTGCAGACTCCAGTTTAGCCCACCCACAAACCTCTGCACCTTCGACGCCTCGTCGGGAACCATCGTAGGAGCGAACCTGGCCAGCTCCAGGAACTTCGAATGGTACTCCTTGACACTCAGAGATAACTGCTTGAGTTCTGAGAACTCCAATACTTCTGCATCCTGACATGCTCGGGGTAGAAGCGCCTCCTCATGGCCTCCTTCAGGCCATCCCAGCCGAAATCAGGTCCAATAGCACATCTCTGTTGGCAGACCACCAGATGTCTGCTTCACTCTTGAAATAGTAAACTGCTGCGTTTACCCTCGGTCAGCTGGGCAATTGACTGCCTCAAAGATCTTGTCAAATTCCCTTATCCAGTCCTCAAGTAGCACCGGGTCCTCCTCTCCCTTGAAGGATGTGGGCTTCAGATGGGCAATTCTCTTAGTGTAGTCCTCCGGCACATTATCCCTCTGAGCTGTCTCTGGACTATCTGTCCCAGGTTGAGAGCCAACTCCTGCAACTGCCTCATGGGGTCGTTGGCGGCCATCTGAGTTCGGCGACTCCTACTTCTGGTGTGGTATGGAAACTCAGTCTGTCAGCCAGTCCTGCACTCCCTAGAGCTCTAAGCGAACTCCTGATT
The DNA here is from genome assembly GCA_023374045.1 of Limonium bicolor. NCBI lineage: Eukaryota > Viridiplantae > Streptophyta > Magnoliopsida > Caryophyllales > Plumbaginaceae > Limonium > Limonium bicolor. The sequence goes on from CM041778.1 coordinate 43,505,052, forward strand.
ACATATACTAAGCAAGGTAAGCAGCATTCACCCATATCCCCATATATTAAGTCCCTACCCCATATTAGGAGCTAGCACATCTAATAGCTCCAATACCAGTACGCAATAATCAATCAGTTATACTAACATCATCACAATCATTGTAACACACAAACGGAGAATGCACTTCAATATCCATACAGTGTAACATCATATACACAGTATCGCAGGTACTACAATTCCCCAAACGGCTTACCCCACATTTTAGTTCCCTTTTTAATCCAAATTTTATCTTATTTACCAAACATAGCTCTGATACCACCTTGTAACACCCTGGATTTTGCCTTAAAACATAGGAAATAAAATAACAAAGCTAACGGTGAAAACGGCTTCGAAAACGGACTCCAAACGAGCCCTAAAGGTGCAAAACAAGCTTGGTCCGAACTTGTGTCCGGACATGGGAAGTTCGGACACAAGCCGAGATAGTTAAACTGTGAAAATCCATCCGTCCGAACTTGTGTTCGGACACAAGTCGAGAGTTAAAAGGCCTGAAAACCAAAGGCGTCCGAACTTGTGTCCGGACTTGGAAGTTCGGACACAAGTGAGTTTAAAAAGTCCGAGAAATTTAACGTGGCGTGTCCGAACATCAATGTTCGGACCAAAGTTCGGACACACCAAAACAGAGAGCTTCTAAAACATTCGGGGCCTGTCCGAACATGGATGTCCGGACGGACGTTCGGACAGGTCCTGATGAGCATTTTTCCCAGCGAAAACAGAACCAAATTAACATCAAAATAACCATAAAACTCAGCAATCAAAGAAGAATCATTCCAATAACTTAGTACCTCAAATGATAACGAAAATACCATCGAAATATCTCTTATACAGAAAGCAAATCTCCATCATAAACAAGACTCCTTAGAGAACAAAACCAATAAAACACTTCAACTTATTAGCAGCGGAATAGCAAAATCCAAAAGGCGTTACCGCCACACTCTAACAAAGAGTGCTCAGGCTTTAAACTACTAACCAAAACCCAAAACGTTTCCAAAACTGGTAAAACATCACAATCCAAAACATAACTCAACTTGTTCCAAACGTAGTAATTGTCCAATCATCCTAAGCTATGTGACAGCGTGTCCCAATCCCCAAATCAGCCATGAGTACCTGCGATCATAAAACAACAATAGAAAACGCGAAGGGATCGCGCAAATCAGGAAACTGAGTAAACATTGCCTCAACCTGTAAAATATATTTGGAAACCCATTTGCAATTGTAAAACCATACTTGCACAGAAACGTAAACCACAACACCAATTCCAAATATCAATCACAAAACATTTCGGGGGAGAACTTTCCAAGAATCAAATCAATGGCTTACACGGACGACCCCCAAATCGGGTCGCAACAATTAGAATCCCACCTCACTCTATGTCCTTAAGTGTGCACACCCCCCAGAAGGTAACTTACGACCCAAAGGAGTAGATCATTAGAGCTTAACTGCAAGTAATGTCTGCAGGCAAAATAATAAGAATATCCACGGGGTACATAGTACCAATAATTACACGGAGCGCCATATAGGCACCAACAATTAGCACGGAGCACCAAGAGGTACCAACAATCCAATAACCAATTCAAAGAAAGTCTCCCAAAACCTTTATTCAAACCCTTTCGCAAAACATCTCACCAGAATACACAGGGGAAAATAATTCCCAAACTTTCACAAAATCAAGACCATATCCAAACCAATCCATTGTTAATTCGCAAAAACACAGAGGTAGAGAATGTTGAGCACAACATTTACCTGGATACGTTCACAGCCACGAAATCACTCAGCAGTAGGGATGGCAATGGGTCGGGTTTGGGTCGGGTGGACCATCACCCGCACCCGTCACCCGACTTCATCCGCTCCACCCGTACCCGACCCGTCACCCGTTATGTATCACCCATCACCCGTTTCACCCATCACCCGCGGGTGAAGCGGGTGAACCCATTTACCCGTTTGTTTTTCTTTTTCCTTGTTCTCCAGTTAGGTTTACAAATTACTATGAGTGGAGAGAAAATATAGACACGAAGCATGTATGTTCTATGTTCACCGTTTACGGTTGCAAAATTTACTTTAGAGAAAATAATGAAATATTGCATAGAGCATGTACGTTCCATGTTTGTCAATTATGGTTGCAAAATTACCATGAGTGAAGAGAGAAAATGGAAGCGTAGAGCATGTATGCTCAATGTTCGCCTGTTAGGATTGCAAAATTACCTTTAGTGAAGAGAATAGAAAACTTCACAGAGCATCTAAGTTATCTGTTTTTCAGTTAGGGTTTCAAAATTACTGAGAGTGAAGAAAGAAAAGAAAGGCATAGAGTATCTTTGTTCCATGTTTGCCAGTTAGGGTTGTAATTACCTTCAGTGAAGAGAATTAAAAACTGCGCATAGCAAGTATGTTAGGCTGTAAAATTACCGAAAGTGGTGTGAATAAAGAATGGCGTAGTCACCCAGAGCATGAATGTTCCTTGTTCACTAGTTAGGGTTACAAAAATCATGAGTAAAGGAGAATGAATAATAAGTAACAATTTAACATAATATATATATAATCTATGTGGGTGAGTGGGTCGGGTGATGGGTGAAAAATGTTCACCCGTCACCCGACCCGCACCCGCACCCATTCCACCCGTCACCCGTTTTTCACCCGTTTTATACGGGTTTTTCACCCGTTTTAGCGGGTCGGGTGACCGGGTGAAATGGGTACCCGTAGACCCATTGCCATCCCTACTCAGCAGAATCAGCAGTAGCGTTCGTCAGGGAAATCAGAGTCTAGAATACAAGCAGAACACAATCAGATACTACCCAGAGACTAGCGAATTAATCAGCTAACCTTACCAACGGATACCCCTTACCCTTCTACCAATTCCGGCACCAGAGAAGCGGCCTAACGACGATGGAGAATATGAGCGTGAATTTGAGAAGGGTTGGGAACTTAAAGAAAGAGAGAAGAGTGGAGGCAGTAGGTTGAAGATGGAGGCGATCGTGATAGCGATTGTGGTATTAAATAGAAGCAATATGGAAATAATTAAAGGATTAGTCTTTAACTAATAAATGTATTTAGCTTAGTGAGAGGATAATTTATAAGTAATGTTGTGAAATAACTTGAAATGAGTTTATAAATAAGATTCCAATTTAAAAGTAAATGAATAACGTTAAAATCATGGAAGGATCTAGATTCAAAATTTAGAGAGATAAATAAATACTATTTGGCTAAAGTAAAAATACAAGAAGGGCTAACTGATCGTTAGTGAAGGATGAGGAGAATTATCTAAATATTTAGATAAAAGGAATAAATACATAATAGCTGAATAAATGAATTAGGACGAGGAAAATATTTTAGAGAGAAGTAAAGTCAACTTTGTATTCTTGAACATAATAAAGTTATCTGAAATGAACGTAAATATACCTATGTATATTGCTTCTCTGGGCCTTTATTAATCTTACCAATAACATCCTTGACTATATGCTAATTTAATCCTACGCCAAAATTCACGGGTATTTCACATTAGGTTTGTTCCGCTTGGTAGATGTTAGATAGTTATTCACTTTCAATTCTGTGATTCATAGGGTTTGAATTCTAGGACTTTTGTTAGGAATTTCTACATTTTGATATATTTAAGTTCTCGTGACATATACATTAGGTTTGTTCCGCTTGGTAGAAGTTAGATAGTTATTCACTTTCAATTCTGTGATTCACAGTGTTTGAATTCTAGGACTTTTGTTAGGAATTTCTACATTTTGATATATTTCAGATCTCGTGACATATACATTAGGTTTGTTCCGCTTGGTAGATGTTAGACAGTTATTCACTTTCAATTTTATGATTCATAGGGTTTGAATTCTAGGACTTTTGTTAGGAATTTCTACATTTTGATATATTTTAGTTCTCGTGACATATACATTAGGTTTGTCCCGCTTGGTAGATGTTACCGATTCTTATGAGTGTGTTGATGCATGTGAAATATCCTCCCGAAAGCAGACTGCATTAACCAGGTTCAATATCGACAATACAATATTCTTTTCCTACTCGATACACGTGCTTGCTCTCTAATCATCAAGCTACAATCTTGTTGATTTAAAAGCTCTACAGAAGATTAAAATAGATACTAAGAAAGAAAAAATGAATGTTTTTCGTTTATATACCCGATGCTGGTTTATAGTGATGATCTACGGAATCCTCAAGTGTTCGGTGTTTCTATAACTACAATGCATTGCCAAAAAGAAATTAGGTGCAAAATTGATTTCGAAAAATTAACATTTAAGAGCAATGAAAGGCAATAGAAATGGTGCATTTCTAGAAAAATTTTGGCATAGTCTCGCCTGTTTTTCTTCTCTCCACCGGTTCTAAGAACCCCACAAAATCAACCAGAAGGTCATCAATAAGGTCACCAGCAATTTCAGCAATAATTCCACCATCACCAAGTCTACTAGAAAATAACTACATCCATATTGTATCTTAAACAACAAAAACATAAAATCCTAAACTATGGCCCTCCATACCGGTGATAGTACGAATCCCATATAGATAAGGTACTGAAAACCTCATCTATCCCTTGTTCAGTTTGCCTCTATTCCTCGTGTGGCATCTCCTCACGGTAGTAACACCAGTCCCAGCTATGATTCCCAGGAAAGTAAGGCCTACCAGCCTTAGTAGCCTCACTCATGAGCTGTAACATAATATTAAAGTTAGTCTAGCATTCATAAAATGCTATAATCAACTGAAATCATACAAAGGAAGAGATCAACTTACTAAGGCGGGATCCGGCCGATGAACGAAGGTGTTTTCGTACATGTCAGGATTCATGATCTTCGGATGGGTGTGTTTGACGTACCAATCCAGATAATCTCCGTCACATGCATGCAGGGCCGCCCTTGTCTTAGTGAACTCCGGAGCAGGACCACACTCACGTGTGGTGTCCCACACACTGTACATGGGGGGTACACACATCTATAGGGGGTTCCCTTTCTCCCTTTTTTTTGGATCTAATGTTCGGTCTAATAGAGGGAGGTGGGATACACTGAACGTATCCGAATTGGCGAAGAAACGCTCCGGCATATATGGCTCATTCACGGTCATGTACTGCAAGGTACCCCTGTACCAAGAGCGACCCTTGTTCTCATTCACCTTCTCGCGACCATAGGGTAACCAATCAATCTACATTGGATCACAGGGCAACATAAGCATCAATAATAAACAATAATGTAAATAATACAAATTGAAATTGTTGTACCCATTTCTTACTGTCAGAGCATCTAGATGCTTGCGGTAGTTCTCCAGTGAATCATTATTTTTCTGTTGGGAGGTGGACCTGACCCATCTCATAGCCCACGGTCTATCATCCCCATCACGCCAGTCAGCACTAACTGTTAGTCTAAGAGTGGGGAAGTACACATATATCCAGCACTACATAAATTTTAAAAAGAAATTATGCCAACTATTAATGTGAATTCATGAAAATTTATTACACATTGTTGTACATTAAAACACTTACCTCAAGAAGGGTCAAAGAGCCAGCAATGCTATTACAGTCAGCACGATGCTATCCCCAGCTGGCGATACAACCATGCAAGAGTACCTGCTCCCCATGCGTACCTCTTTAGCTTCGTATGTTTACCCATGAGAGTGACTAACCAAAACGGTAGAGGACTTATGCGTGAATGCCCCTTGTTAGCAAAGATGGTAGTAGTGAGAGCATAGTAGAGCCAACCGCACGCCTGCTTCATAGGTACCCTCGGGCCGGTCGAACACCACTCTATAAGTGGACATGTCTGAATAGCACCAGTATGCCACATGAATTTCATCATCTGGTCAACGCCGTCCTCAAAATCTAACAACATAGCTATCGTCTCCTTAAGCTCACTATTTGATGGATTCCCCACAACCGGATGACCAACGATTGGGATCCTCAGTATCTGCCACACATCATGAAGTGTGATCGTCATCTCTCCAAAAGGCATGTGGAAAGAATTGGTGTCCGGATGCCCCCTCTCCACAAATGCCGAGATCAATGACATGTTGTTGAAACCCCATGTGACATCTAGCAGATGATCCAACGCTGAGTGCTTAATCATATTTCTTGCCCTTTTGCAAGCAACCCCACTAAACGGTTAGTTCATGATTATAGGGTTTCAGGGTTTAAATCCCAAAACACCCCGGTCCTAGACAATTACCACAAATTTTACACACACATGAAGAAATAATTAAATCTACTTGCCAAACTGAAAGATAAGATAGTACATACCTTAGTCATTGACCAAAGGTCAATGGCAACATGCCCACCGAAGCTGGTGATGACACTAGTCAGTAGTGGACCACCGGGTATTGGCACTTCATTAAGCCTCCAGAAAGCGGGAATAACGGGCTTCATAGCGAGAGCAGCTTCCTCATCAGTCGCGTTCTCCTGATCAGGGTCGTCCTTCTAGGCCCTCATCCTCAGATGTCTCCTCAGCCTCCTCCTCATCCTCATCTATGTCCATGTCAACGGGGCTGCAACATCTGGAGGGGTCCGGGAGTCATGATAGCTACACCCGACAGAAGTCTGTGCCTCCGCATGCTCCACACGGTGGTCATGATAGCTACCACCAGCAGAAGTCTGTGACTCCACATGCCCCACGTGGTGGCTACTCTGACCCTCTATATTGTAACTGGAGCTACGGAACTTGGCCAGATCAGTAGAAGACCAGCCACCTGCAGAGGATGAAGCTTCAGGCATCTTTCTCCTAGGTATGTGCGCGAGGGTCGGAATCATGGAATGACTGGGTAAAGGATAGGTCCATGATGAGCTGCTGTTGTGGGTGATATGACGAGTGACGAGGCGGGTCAGCATGATCCTGCTGTGGCTGGAAAGATGAATGACGTGCAAGCTCAACATGACCCTGTTGTGGCTGGAAAGACGAGTGCCGTGGAGGATCAACTCCGGCAGCGCGCTCACGATGGAACATAGCAGTCATTGGCTGCTCCACATTTCTATCCTTCTTCTTTTTTGGGTGTAGACGTTCATCAGAACATTCTTTTAACTTATCCATCACTGCACAAGTTGAAGCAACCCAGTTAAGATAAGCTACATAAGTAAGTAATAAATAAAACAGAACAATCATAATCAACAAGTTAACCAACCAAGTGATGAATCGACGCCCAAAAACTGAACATAACACACACTTACATGAGCAACAGAAAATCAACGACAGTTAATTTGTCTTAGGTAATTGTCTTACACTTAAACCAACAGATAACATAACATTATCTCTAAGAAAACACAAAAAAACAGACCATAAAACCTCACACAAATCGGCCACAACTACGAACAAAGAATAATTTTATGTATTTACATCCTTAAGTACACCTTTACACATCTTTGTTTGTAATCTTTCATCACCCAATCACTTAGACTTCCTAACTACTTCCAATCACTTAGATATTTTTCCTAAGTCCCCCAAGATGATTTAATTACCTAATTGATCCTTTTTTTGGCCTATTACGGCTTATACCTCTAAATTTCCCCGAAATTACAGTATACCCCCAAAACTTTCTAAACTCATCATTGTAATCCTTAACTCTTATCTAACTTAGCCAAAACTTATAGTATAACATATTTAGGTCAGTATTATCTCTAAATTACAGTAGACTTTTGACCTTTACCAACCATACCCCAAACTTTAAGAAAATTACCTTTTGCCACTTGTTTTACTACACTTGTTACTTACTCACTTAAACTTTATTTAAAATCACTCAAAACTTGTAAAAAAGTTTATAAGTATATTTAGGTCATTATGAATCATTTCAAGTACACCCTAGTTCCCTCATTTTACTCTTTAACACCAAAATTTCACAAACTTGTCATTTAAGTACTTAAACCTTATTTTAGCTTACTCAAACTATAATATAAGTTCATAAACATAAATATATCATTATAAACCATTTTATACAGAAACAATTCGGCCCTATACATAACTAACCCTTTAGTTTTCAAAAATTACATTTTAGCCCCCTTTTACTTATCCTTTTGTACCTATAAGCCCCTTAACGCATATTAATGCTTTAACTTGGCTGTAAACACATTATAAACTTAAAATACAATAAATAAAACAGTAGGGATTCAGCCTTAATTGTTACAACACCAAAACACCATTAAAAAGTGACATTAAACACTAACTTAAGGAGTTTACCTCTAATGCCCAAACAGTGGCGGATCTAGAAATCTTGTTTAGGGGGGGCTAAAAAATTTTTTGACACCCAAAACTGTTTAAGGGGGCTAAAAAATTTTTGACACTAATTTTCTTTAAAACTTTATATTATGTTGTGTTTTAAAAAAATTATAAGAGTAATTTGACAAATTTTCATCCGCCTCTGTGCCCAAAAGTTGATTTTTCAAGAGGCTTGTAGCTTAAAAGTTTTCCTTGCTCGTCGGCCCTATTTACAGAGGGGTTTCACTTAGATTATTGGTACAAATTTAAAGCTTAACCAACTCTTTAATTTCAAGGTTTAGAGTTTTTACCTTTACAAAGATGGACTTTTCCACACTTGTTTCGCTTGTTTTCTTGGCAATTTCAAAGGGTTCCCAAGCTCAAATTTCCTGCCATAATACAAGGAAAAAGAAAGTTCAAAAAATAGAACAACTTAGTAAAATGACTAGGTCATTTATGATTTATCATAATTATTCTATATAATTGTAACTCTTGACTTTATAATTGTCATTCTCTTATTTAATATTTTAGTTGTTTTATTAGGACTTTTTAAATTTAATTTTTCATGATTTATAATTATATTAACCAATATAAAAAATTTATAAAAAAAAACAATCTCCCCCAACAGACGGGGCGAGTCTTCTCCGTCCGTGTTCGCAGCGGCGGGGAGGCAGGCGACTTCGCCTTTGCATCGAAGGCGAGCACCAGGGACACGCCTTTGTCGGCGCGGTGAGCAGCTAGAGTCGTGTCGATGGTGAAGGCGAGCAGTAGGGACACGCCTTGGTCGGCGCGGTGAGCAGCTGGAGCTCGTGTCGATGGCGAGCAGCAAGAGGGCGCCTTTGTCGGCGTGGCGAACGGACGCAATCGTGTCGACGGAAGAGGTGAGCAGGCGCCGGTAGTGTCCAAGGCAGAGGCGGACTTCATTGTTGGAGTTTCAAGCTTTTTTTTTTCAGATTTTTATTTTGTAGATCTGGGCTAATTTAAGTGTGTTTCTAAATTCTAACAACATATTTGAAATCACCACATCAAGATCTATAACTTGCAATTTTTTTTTGGAAAACTCACCGGAAAATTTTTCCGGCGTTGATCCGGTGATCAGGATGAGAGGATTCCGGCGAGGAGCGGAGGTAATTTAGAGGAGAGATGGTGCGTGTGTGAAAAATGAAGAACCGAACACCCCCCGTTTATATATAACGTGCGTGTTTTGGAGCGTTTTTTTAAAAACACTCGTTTTGACTCATTTTCTACATATTAACGTCGTTTCGTACTAAATACAGTAAAACATCAATACTTAGCATAAAATCACAAGTATAACATCCAAACGCAAAAAATGGGTTTAACGGCTTTTACTACAAAGAGAGCGTTTTTATACCCGAAATTGGCATTATCAACTACGTTTCAATATGACGTTTCTGAAATTGTGAATGTGACTGTAATGTATTTATCAACATAATGTAAAACGTCGTTACCATGTCAGTCCCATTATAACACTCGAACGCAATAAAAACGGGTTTAACGTCTTCTAATACAATGAGAACGTTGTTACAGTTCACGGTGATGAAATGATTTTTTGAAAAACAAAATTTACAACACGATGTCACTACATGTTTACAATGTAATATGATTTAAAAATATTTGTACTGCGGTGATTAGTAATTTGTACTGCGAATTGCAACCAGTTATTTTCTTGATCAATTTGAAACTTGATACTCTATATGTTTATTTGTTTGTTGATATTAGTAGAATACTTAATACTTTTATTATGTTGGACAAGATTCTATAAAAATACAGTGAAATTTCACATCTTTAGTAGTACAAGAATTTTTTATATTGTTACGATAAATAACCTTACTATCGTCCGAACCATCCGGGGATGACAAATGAATGGATGATGGATGAAGAATAACAGATGACAGATGGATGGATGGATGATGGATGGACTCTACAGTGATGTGGAATCCACCAACTTTCTCTTCATCATTTCTTATTTAAGACACACACATAAAAATTCAATTTCATTGGATGTATTGTATCACAACCATCAATTTATAATAAATATTGGGAAATTTGATGAAATGTCACTAAATTTTTTTGCTTATTAAAATCCCAGTAAAAATGAAAAGTATGAAATGTTATAAAATTCATGAAATGTCACTAGTGTTGACAGTAAGAAAAAATACAAAAAATATTTGCTAGTTAACATATTTTGAAAGTTCACAATATGCCAATAGATGCGAAAATATTTGAAAAATTCACAAAAAATCAAGTTATTATAAAAAATATAGATAACTATAAAAAATTAAATAAATTGAAAAAAAATATTAAAAATACCTAAAATATTGAAAACGTTATAACTCTTAAAAATTATTAAGTATCATAAAATAGAATGTAGAATATTAAAGATAATAAAGCGTGCCTCGCCAAGTTATCATGGAGATTTTTGAATAATCAAGGGGATTTGTGTGTAGGTCTTAAGAATAAGTATGCTAATCCAATACTAGAGCTTCTTCCAGTACTTGGAAAAGTATAGTTGGTGCTAGAGAATTAACTGCTAGGGAGGCTAAGTGGAGACTTGGGAATGGTAGGATTATTAAACTTTGGACTGATGTGTGGCTAACTGATTCCCACTTGTTGATTTGTTCGTAATAGAGAATCTATGATGCAGCGAAACTGTGGAGGAATTTGGGTTGATGGAGTTGGCTGGAACTGGTCTAAATTAGATATGTTGCCTGAGGACATTTTAAATACCCTTGCTGGAAAGGCCATTTTTTATTCTAGTATAGAGGATGCACTTGTCTGGCCCCATGATAAATCTGGCTCTTTAACAGTGGCTTCAGCATATGATATTCTAAGGAAGAAAGGTAACAGTAACAGTATTTGGCACAAGGTCTAGAAACTGGCCATTCCTGAAAAAGTTCAAACATACCTCTGGATGGTTATTCATCGGAGTATCAAAACCAAACAGTTTCTATTCAACCGTAAATTAATACAGTCCAACGAATGTGATGCTTGTAATGGGGTGGAAGATATTAAATATACTTAGATATTGCCCTGTCAGTAAGAATATTTGGAGGCGTTTGCTGGAATCCAAATATAATGAATGGTAAGCCTCCGCTGCTGAGTTTTTGGATTGGATATATTTGAATTTAAATTGCAAAGTTAAGTTACATGCTTTTTAATGCTGGTTGGGACAGGATTTTTGCTATTACCTGTTATTTACTGTGGAGGTGGAGGAACTTGAAGTTTCATGATACTCTAGCAGAGATAGAAATGTCACTGATCTTCTTTGATTGTAACTTGCAGAAACACTTGTTACAATGTGTGAAAGCACCACAAGGAACAAAAGAATGAATAGCAGCAATGAATCTAGCTGGACTCCGCCTCCTGTGGGAATATGGAAGATCAATGTGGATGCAGCGGTTACTAGAGATGGGATGGCTGCTGCTGGTGGTTGCTGCAGAAACTCCATGGGACACTAGTATGGAGGTTTTACTCATTATATGGGGAAATCGAATATACTGGAAGCAGAGCTATGGGCGATTTATGATGGATTGAGATTAGCCAAACGAAAAGCCCTTTTGAAAGTGGTCCTAGAATCTGATTCTGCTACAGTAGTATCTCTCTTAGATAGTAAGTTAGCTGAAAACCATTTGCATGAGGGGATCATTAAAGCTTGTAAGGCTTTAATGGTAGATTTTGAGCTTTGTAAAGTTAGTAAAGTACATAGAGCTGTTAACCAAGTTGCAGATTGTTTAGCAAAGTTTGGTTTGAGCTGTAGGAGGGGGTTTGAAGCTCTCGGAGTTCCTCCTGAAAGCTGTAGTGAAATCCTTATACGTGAGCATATTGATTAATTAATGAATTCTCCTTTTGATTTAAAAAAAAGAAAGACATAATAGTACTTAAAAATTGAAAAATAATTTATTTTAAAGAAATGATTTATATTGGTATAAAAATAGATCATTTAGAAAAAATATAAAATAAATTCAAGATTAAACAATGTAATTTAATTTATTTTTTCATTACTTTGTCTAACGTCCAATCATGCTCCTTCACTAAAAACTAATAAATTAATAAATATTTGTACATTTTCTTCAACATATTAATTAAGTACTAAACAAAAAAGTGAAAATTGGTTTACTAAAGAAAGATAATACCCCTACTTGTTTTTGCTAATTGAAAGTTTTACTTTTTAAACAGGGTAATTATTTTTAAAAAACAATGCGTTTAGGATTTCAGTACTTACTAAAAAGATTTTAGTTTTTCTGCATATTATTAATAATTATAAATATATCATGATTTTTTCATAAATAGTATAAAAGTTCAAATTATTTTAGAACTACTATGTCGCTGAAAAAAGTATATTCTATTTATGGTAATTAATAAACTTTTTTATTTTCAAATAATTATTTGAAAATTTCAATATTTAATGATATTTTAATAATATTTCATTTTAATCATTTATTTTAGAGTAAATTAATCAGAACGCCCTTGAGGATTGGGCAATACAGCTAACCCCCTTGTGTTTATCATAATTATTGGTAACCACCTTGAGGTTACGGTATCTCTGACTATGAGCCCCCAAATTATAACTATGTTATCAAAACGTTAACTACAAGCTGACCCATCAGCTTAATCGCATTATTAATGCCAGCTGGACAACAAAACTGCTTAATCAACATCGTCTAACTCTCTCTCATCCCAATTCAGATACATTTTGGAGGTAGGGTTGACGTTGTGTCAGCACGTGATTAACATTTTGATAATAGAGTTATAGTTCGGGGCTCATAGTCAAAGATACCATAACCTCAAGGTGGTTACCAATAATTATGATAAACACAAAGGGGTTAACTGTATTATGCCCAATCCTCAAGAGATTCTGAGTAATTTACTCTTATTTTTTATTTTCCTCTTTTTCTTCTCTTAATTTTTTCCCGACCCCTTGTTGAAACATATACCATAACTCCAGACTCTCCATTCTGGTTTTGTTATAGTTTAAATAGTAGTTCCCCGGTGATGGACACATAATTAAGTATATGTATTAGAGATGTTATCTAAAACCAAGATACGGTTAGTTAGAAAAGACAATATTTTATTGAAACAAACATCAAATTATCTAAATAATATCGATTTTTGAGATTAACTAAATATATTTTCATACCTTACTGCTGTAACTTGTAACTAACAAGAAGACTTTGAATATAAATGACTTTTTTATATATATAAATTATACTTTATATATGTATGTTAACAGCCACATTCCTTTTTTAAAATTGGATTAATCATAATGCTATCCAAAATCAAGTTACCGTTTGTTAGAAATGACATGATTTTAGTGAAAAAATCAGCTCATTTTAGCAGTTTGGATTGTTGAGATTAACTAAATATATGTTCATCATTTACTAGGAAAGTGTGGCTAAATATTTTCAATGTAAACGACTCTTTTGTTTAAGTTTACCGAATTAGAAGTGAAATGATTATTTTCCATCAAATTTTTTGAGTTAACTAGATTTTAAGAGAAACTATTGATCATATCTATATATTAAATTAAAGAGACACAAGAGAATTTTTTTTTTTTGCAACGTACCAGAAGTACACATTATATAAAAAAAACAAACGTAAAAGGAAAACCTAGGAATAAATAAACTTAACAAATCTTTATCACACCAAAATTGCTTAAGGAAATCCTAATTATGCTTTTATCTCACTCAACATTGCTTCCTTAACTTTGCTAATCATTTCAGACCTCTCCGGTTGTAGTAGTTGAAATAAAAAGTTCATCTTAGTCTATCTAGCCAAGTCTTCATTTGCTCACCTTAATGCATCTTGTCCTTGCTTTTCACATCTTCCCCAAGTTCTTCCCTACATCATGTCTCTATGTTTGAAAAGCAATCAATTCATGCATCAAGTTCTGAGATAATTAATCGACATTGTTTGATGAAGAAGTTTTCGACATTCTCTTTGCAACTCCGATACGTTCTATACGAGGTGTAGCATCTTTATATTTCTAATTACTATTAGGGGTAATTGTCTCACCATCCAAGCCTTCACCCTCAATAGTTCTAGGCATTTTTGTGTTGCTATTGCTTTGTTGTTTTTGTTAAGTACCTTCCATCAACTATACAAACTCAGCCTCAAGTTTCAACCTTCTTCATTTTGTTTCGTATGGAAATTCATGCACCCATCGTTGCTTGTATTTTTGATGAGCTTGTTGTACTAGGTCATCATCATTTGTCCCTTTGATAGTTTCGCACTGCACTTTCATAAGCACCAGCATAATTCATAATCTTTTTTGACAATTTGTTCCAATGAGACTTACACTGCATGGTAGTTCGGGGAGGATCACCAATAACCGCGGGAGAAATTCTCATTAACATCCTGTGCTATTTTTCCCCAAAAAGGTTTCTTCAGTTTGGTTGGTGTTTATTTCTTGATTAATGGTATGTTGTATCCAAGCACAGATGAGCACTTCATTGGCAGCATACTCCCATTTTTTGCACCTATTGGCTACTATATACTTTGGTTCAGGTGGAACCAACTGGATGAGATCATCTTCTCCACTATACTTTTGTTCTTCTTGAGTTGAAAATGACGGGAACTGAGTTTTGAGCATGTCTTTCTCACATTAAGACATGTTTGATGCTTGAATCATGATTGAAATCCTTGTTGAAACTGATATTGACCTCCTCAAATCAGTGGTTGTATGTTGATACCATTGTGAGGGTCCATCAATTTGTAGCATTTGGGTAGATCCCATAGGTGGACGAGGAAATGTGAAGTTTGGATGGGAAACAATTTGAAGTAGGTTGCAAGCTATTAGGATGGTAAGGGATAGAATAATTCGGAAAATGATTGAAGGTGGTGGTATTGAAGAAGTTTGTTAAGGTATTACTACTTGAGGTCTCTGAGGTTTTCTACTTTTGTTGTGTGTAGCATTCATTAAATAAGAATTGAAAGAATGTCGTGAGTGAGAGTAAAATAAAATGAAAAAGTTGTATGTGAAGGAGTTTAATAGATATGATGGATATTTGGATTGAAAATTACAAAATTTTCTTGTATGAAAAGGTGATGCATGTCACGGTTCATTAATAGTTCTGTTACATTTTGTTTAATGTCTTACTATTAAATGAGAGCTAGTTGAAAATATATTGGAAACTAGCACACATGAATCCTAAAATTATTTGTGGTTCGTTGGATGAATTAAGCAAAAAAATAAAAGGGAGCAAAAGTAAAAGTAGTAAAAGTAATATTGTGTAGTGCTGACCACCGTGACCGATTCCAACCGGAACCGCTGGGACCAAACCAGAACCGGTTAGGAACTGGTTCGGAACCGGTTAGGAACTGGTTCAGAATCAGAATCGGTAGCTACCGAAGTGAATCCGAATATGCCTTTGAAGATTCGAGATCAAACTAAAACCATCTTGGAACCGGCTGGCACCGCCTAGAACCGAAATCGGTATGTTTGATGTGAGGTTGAGTACGTAGAACCGGAATCAGTGGAACCGCCTCGGAACCGGTCAAAACCACTGTTAAATCCCGTCTCCCCTTATGAAAATTGAAAACAAAATTCAAATATGGAATCAAAACTGCAACTGCAAGCTATCAAGAACCGGCCGTAATCGCTAAAATACTGATTCCAAAACTGAATACACTCTTTGGACCAGATTCGCCCCAGATTCGGTCCCAACGCCCGGAACCGAACCAGATCTAAACCGTGGCCACCACTAATATTATGTTCACTAAATTTGAAATATGAGACATAATCTAAATGCCACATTTTTTCAATCAGAATAAGTGGTTATGTTTGTTGGTTTGTAATATCATAATTAAAAAACATTTCTATAATTGGCTCCATAATAAGCGAATACAGGCCTATTAATTGGATGTCAATACTTGTTAAGCAATAATAATGTTGGTGTGTTTGTGATAACATAACATTTTTTTGTTAAATCATAAAGCATTATCGTTATCACTATATCAAACGTTCAATACATGATGGAGTATACCCACTATAAAAAACATCTCATTCTCGCTCCCTAACAACATTTGCTAATACATGAGCACCAACATTTACCTCCATTTTTACATAATACCAACTTCATGTTCAAAAAAGCTTCACAAGATCTAATGTCATCCAAAACTACTCCTACATTATATGGTGGAATATACACATCAACTTTACTTGCTCCCGTCCTCCTTGCGATTTGCATTCCCATCAACACCGCCATGGCCTTAACATCATTAGGATAATATGGCAATCTTCCATCCTTCAAGCATCCCACAGTCACCTTCCCTTCCCCATCCTTGCAAGCCACCATCCCATACCCACCCTTTTGTTTGACGCTTCCATCCACCCGAACCTGTAAAGCATCAGGTGTTTCAATAGCAGCATTCTCATAAAATTGGATAGCACAATTAAAGTCGGCAATTTCAAGGTATTTAATTGTCTGATGGTTTCTGAATAAAGGTAGTTCCACTTTCTGAAATGAAATTTGATTTCGAGCAAACCAAATGCACCATAGGTGCCTTAACAAAGTTCTCAATAAGCTTAATTCAGAAGTTAAAACTTATGCATAACCTAGATCAATAAACTCTCCATCAGAAACAAATTTCCTAGCTCTGAAGCTGGATGGACACATTATCCCAGAGAGGACGAACGTAAGAAAAGTATAGAAAACATGAAGAACGTTTCTTGATTTCTACACATTGCACAATCCATTTGGGTAAATGTCTTACACCGTCGGCTATGTTTGTTTTACATGGTAAAATGTCGTTTAACAATTTTCATACAAAGAGAACAACTCGTGGTGGCAAAGTCCACTTTCTAATTATTTGCATAACTCATCCAACTAAGGTAGTAGAAGATCCAATTGTATCTGAAATCTTTGTTTCCATCAGTTTATAATAAACTGAACGCACGGAAAAACAATTAGAATTTGTAAACCTACATGTCCAACCATCTTCCTTATCTTCAAGCCCTAAAGGCATGGCTAAGATTAATTTAGCATCATCTTAAGTAAACCACTCCCTTACTAGTCCCTCCCTCCATTGTCTCTGTCTGTCATCAATGAACCAGGATACACGAGCCTCATTTACCAAGGATTGATCCCAATGAATAATATCAGGTGACCCACTCTCCTTCCCTACTACCCACTTATCAGAGATTTTGATTGATTCCCCCATTCAAATTGATTTTCTTGTAGCATGCTTTACAACCCCATAACTTGATGAAGAGAAAGCCAAAATGGGCTGGGATTACTTCCTAAACATGCATTAAATAGATGAGTATTTGGGTAATATCTCACCTTCATCAACTGGCCAACTAAACTATACGGTGAGTGGAGTATTTGCCAGCACTACTTTGCTAATAAAGCATCCTTAAAACATCTAGATCTCTAAACCCATACCCCCATCTTTGATTGTAACACCCCTACCGCTAAACTCATCATTACCGTCTAATCACCTCGTACTTCCATACTTACGCAGCGGATAATCCATACACATCGGCGGGTGATACAATGCCGTTAGCCACCACGTGACTAACAAGGCCTACTTCCACTACAGCATCGGTCTGATGGACCGGAATACCCTAGTACTAAACAAATACAATCCACACTTCAATTCTAAACCGAGTATACACAATTCTCCATTCAATACAATACTCAACGCTTACAATCCGATATACCGAGTCTACAAAGGTGCAATCCACAATACAATATTTCTCATAAGTCTATACAACCATCTAAGGATTCCACATCTCACTCAAATCTCATAAGTCTACATACTTCCAAAATACAAAGGGGTGTACCACATGGTACACTGTCAATTCAAAAGGGCTACTAGCCTATACATAACTCGGTACACCTTTCACAATTTTCTAACTATCAAATGTAAAGCATCTCGGTCACATCACGACCATCAACCTTCTTGGGTACCTGGAAGATAAAAACATCACTCCAAGGGGCTCAGCAAATAGCTGGTATGAAATTAGCATACCCCGCGTGCTAACGAGGGTACGCCGACTACTTTGTCGCATACATGGAGTTCATCCACAATACTTTGTTAGTTACTACTTCTCATCCGGGCTAATCGGATGTACTTACTCTTTTACACTTGATCAATGACTTACACTAGCCATGATCTTTCTCAATCAAATACTTCTCTTCTCAAATATACTCAAGTCAAGTCGGTGTGACCTCCGGGCAAAGACTACAATATCCCACCACCGTGCGTTAGGTTGGCTCACTTATCCAGGTTGCTACCATTTAAGGGATTTGGACTGTGGAAAGATTAAGGCCAGGATTTAGTTAACAATCTCTCTTGTTACCTCATCCTCACGCATGCCAAAACTATATCGGGCTTCTCAAATACTTCAAATTACTCAATTCTCAAATTTAGAGTGTTAGATTGTTAGGGAGTTAGTGAGAGGCCCACAATCATCAAATCAATCAAGGTTGTCACAACCAAACAATCAACACTTCACCTTCAATCACAACTTTCCAATTCAGCCACATTCAACCAAGGCATAATATTCTCAAGATAGTGAGAAGTGCACATTCAACAAGTCAAGGGTAGCACCCTTGTATATTCAACTTCCAAGTACTTCATCCACAATCACACATTTCATGAATTATACAAACTTCAAGTTCAAAATACAGTCCAACAAGGAACAATACATTACAAGCATAAGAAAGTGCAATAAATCCGATTCGTGCATTTTAACTTGTTTAGGTGATAACACATAACACATAAACACACAAATCAAGTAACCACGGTAACATACAGGCATGAGAAAATCATACCTTTCACCATGGATTCACTCTACCATGTCACCTCACATTGCTCAGTTCACACTTGATCCACTAATAACATTCAAAATGCTTCTATTAACATGAAGGTGTTACGGTATGCAAACAACTACTACTCCCGTACTTACCCCGTTATCCCCTTAACCTTGGATTTACTCAAGTGTTCCTAAGTTCTTACTTCCGCAATCAATCTAGCTCTTGTTTATACTTCTTAGGACCTTTAAAAGTCACCAAACAAGGCCTTAACATCATCTAAAACCATTACCAATCAATTCCCCATCATTAGAATGCATTAAAACACATTCTAGTGTGGTCCGAGTTTGTGTCCGGGGTTACAAACCCGGACCAAGCTCCAGATTTACATTCTGCCAAGTTTTTACATAGGTCCGGGTTTGTGTCCGGGGATACAAACCCGACCAAGCTCTGGGATTCCTTTCTGCCTAATTTTCGGTGTGGTCCGGGTTTGTGTACCGGTTTTCAAACCCGGACCAACCCTGGAACTGTCAAATTTTACAGTTTTTTACCTCTTTTCCACCCCTAATTCACATCTAATCATTCCCTAATCTTTCCACATGTTTTCTACATGTTTAAACACTAATTTGACACTCTAAACTTCTCTAAATCATTCACTAAACTCATTACTCATTTCTAGGTTTCCTTGCACAATTTTCCCACTCTTAATTTTCCCTTGAAGTTCTTGCTATAGATTTATGCTCTACTTCTTTTCTCTAACTCATGGTTCTACAACTAATGCACTACTAGTGCTCATCGCATTACTTCCAAGTCTTACCCAAATACACGATTCTACTCAATCAAATCCCAAGGTGATTAACTACTCAAGTTTTACCTCCAAAGACACCTAGTTAAACTAGGTTCTTTTCTTCTCATCAACACACTTAAGTCATCAAATTTCTAGAGCAATTTCGACAGAGTTTCCCCTATAAATTTAGCATTGCCCACATACAAAATTCAGCCCACCAAATCAATTCCAACATCCACATTATTCTACCTACTAACAACACACTAAATTCCTGCACCTTATATAAATTCCACACCTTAAACAACTTGGCTTTTAAAGCATTTTCATCATATACACAACACTAACTTAGCCCAATTCTTGTTTACATTTATCATAGCCTTACCACTACCAAAACAATATAATTTCCATACCCCAAGACATTCAATGTCTATTCAAAGGTAAGCTCATTACCTTAGTTTTCTTGGTCTCCTTTTCCTTTCTCTCATTCTTCCCTTCGTGTTCTTCCTTTCCTCTTTGTTCTTGTTTTCTTTGTTTCTTGATTCCAAATTGGCCAAGCTACAACCCATGTTCAAAGGTATACACAACCACACTAGTAAATACTTAATCCTAGAACTTAACCCTAGAATTTCAAGAGGAAGTTTGAAGCTTAAAATGAGGAATTACCTTTCAATCTCTAGATGGAGTGTTTGGCTAATAAAGCAACGATTCCAGCTCCCATTTTGAAGCCAAAACCGGCTGGAACAAGGCAATAATGGGGCTCAAAAGTCAAGAAATTTCGGCAGTCAAGAAAGGCTAGAAAATGAGAGTTTTGAATTACTTTTTACCTTAGAATAACAAGGAGAGGATGGAGATCACAATGCTCTTCTTCAAGCTCCAAATGGGCTTCATCCATGGAGATGAAAGTTGGGGTTTTTGATTTTTGACAGGGTAGAAATGTGCTCCAAGATGAAGGGAATCTAGTGGTGTAATTATTTTTGTGTTTTTCCCTTGTTTGAGGCATGAAAGTGGAGGAAGAAGAGAGAGCTGAATGGAGGGGTAAAAATAGCCACTGCTAGCTGGAGGAAGAAGAAGAAGTTCTGGTGGGAGAGGGGCAAATCGTGAGAGAAGAAGAAATGGGGAGGAGAGAGAGTCAGAAAGTCCTTTTGCACTTTATTGCTTTTTATTTTCTTCTTTTGTCTCCTAGTGAGTAAGAGATCTCATGAGAGGGGGAGTAAGCTGAATAAAAACCGTGGACACACACAAAGGAGGGAGCCAGCTTTTTAATTTGCAAATGGGAAAGGGGTACTTTGCTCTTATTACAACTAACACCCCAAAAGTTCCCGTTTTACACTATTCACTCACCGGAGCCCGTTTTCTGGAATTTTCTCGTTTAATTAATTTTAATTGCTTTATACCTTCCCTAATGTTTAATTATAGATATTTAATTGACTATAATCATTACGGGTCCATTTAACCCGCTTAAAGTCACGTTTTCCCGGTTTCCTCAAAAAACGTGCTTTAAGGTTCGTTTGTGCTGTTAATCCGTTTTATGGATCCGTTTTCTTTGGGAATTGTTCCCTCATGTTCATTTAGGCATAATTAAGCTTTTAGAATCTTCATTAGCCTAATTAATGAAATACCCCAAACTTTAATAAGTTGTTTAAACATTAAATAATAAATTATTAAGACTAAAAAGAGTCTCCGAAACATTAGTAAACAATTTAATAAATAGTAATACAATTAATTGCCTAAAAGGCAATAAGAACAAGTATGCTCTAAGCTTGGGATAATCTTGATTAAGGCTTGATGAACTTACCAAGACCTTACTTATATATTAATGAGCCTATTTAATCAATTATCAAAGAAAACCGAGCTTGAAAACAAGTTAAAACACAAAATGTGCTTTGAGGAGCCTTAAAAGCACGTTTTTGAGTAACTGTCGTGTAAATGAGTTTTGAATGGCTAAATGTCCATCAATACTCTTTAATTAATATGTGTACTACTTAGTATCACATTTGGAAGTTTAAATTAATGGGAAAGTAAAAATTGCGTTTCTACGTGTCTTGTTTTAGTGAATAGTAACTAAAATAAGCTAGTTTGTAACTTATGTCAATATAAGTAATTTAATTGATCAATAATGACTAGGTAACCCCTTATATTTAAATGGGGGCCGGTTTTGCATGTGGTGAGTCGTCACCCTTGCTAGCTGATTGAACAAATAAATGAGTAAATAAGAGAGAGCACTATTTGCTTTATGTAAACAAATAATATCTTCAAAAGCAATTGCAATCAGTGAATTCTCTTCATTTCTTCAATTCCTCCTTGCTGTCTCACGTAGCCATCTCCTCCCTGCTCTCTCTTTCACGATAATACAGCACCAGCACCATATGCCATCTTCAAATCCTTGTAACTTCTAGCTCACTTGTCCAAATTAAAAACTAAGACCACCGATCTCTTAGTCTCGTCAAGCTCTTCGACTTAGTCCTTTCAAATCTTCAAGAGCTCCACTTTGGTGCCAAGAGGAATCTCCATGGAAGGAGCTTGAGTCCATCTTTTTACATATTATTGTTCTCCTTTGCTTCAAGGTAAGGAAACTCAAAGAAAAATGGTGTTTCCTCCATGTTTTATGTTAACCAAAATAGCTTAATATTCCTTTGGAAAATGAACGTATATTGTCTACTGAAACTACCTAAAGAGCCAATGGTAAATGACTTAGGAAAATGTTCTCAAAGAGACTAGTAAAGGACATACGTATTGCTGTTTGTATTTGCAGGTGAAAGGCAAATATATTGTGGGAAATTCAGTGTTTAAGATTTATGCATTTTAAGAGCCTAAGTGCTATGCAATTTAAGTTGTGCACTATGTTGTTATGTGGTGTATATTTGGTGAAGTTTTGAGTATAAGAGTGTACTGGGAAGTTTATACATTTGATGGGTGTAGAGAACTTACGCAGCAGGACATGAAAAATGCCAGTACGTTGATTCTGTAGGTTGGGTTCGGGACCTAGGTCATGGGTCATGTCCCGGACCATGAGTGCAAATAAGGCCGAGAGTTATACACAGATTTGGGTCCGGGACTTGGGTCTTGTACAAGGACCCGGACCAACCCCTTAAAATTGCCCGAGAGATTTTGCCTAGAATGGTCCGGGACTTAGGACCAGTATGAAGTCCCGGACCACCCCATTAAAAGAGACCGAGAAGATTGCCAAGTGTAGGTCCGGGACCTAAGTTAGGGACCAAGTCCCGGACCACTTTATAAATTTGGTTCTAGGTTATTAAACGATGACTAAAGATGGGGATAAGTTAGAGGTGATGTTATAGAGTTATGTAGGTCATGTTAGGAGTGTTATAAGGACATGTTAGATGTGATATAAAGACAACCAAGTGGGTGGAAAGTTGTAATAAAATGTGAAAGTAAAACAAGTTAAAAATGTCAAGTTGTTTAACTAGTTAACGAGGGTAAGTTATGATCATTAGACTTTAAACAACATGTTACCCCGATGTTAATAAAAATACATGTGATGTTGTCAGTTGTTCGAGAATTGCTCGAGGAACATAAATGGACATGATAAAGTGGACTCCGGTGACAGGTATGGTTTTCTTGCAACCTGTGTCCTACCGGATTACACCGGCTTGTATGCCAATGTGTTTTTCTATATGTTTGCCACGTCGTAAGATAAAACATGTAATGAGTTTACAGTAATTCATATATGTGGCGTGTACAACTTCGATACCATTTAACCTCGGAAGTGTTAACCTTAGTTGACTGAGTCTAGGATCACATGAGAGTTTGGTATTCGGAGTGAACGACCCGAACCACGGGACGTACTAACCACGGCTATGCGTGTGTTAATTGTGTGATATGTATATGTGAATGTAGGGATCTCCCTTGTATGTTTAACCCAGTTGTGATACTGTAAGTGTGTAGGTGTGATAGACTCCATAGTGGGGTTCTAACTAATATTCTAAAGTAAGTATGTACTAACAGTAGTGAGGAATCCGGTTTGGCCGGTCGCGCGTTGTTTGGGAGTGGGTATCCTTTTTAGCTTTACCCTTCTCTCTGTTATGGTTGTTTCCCTCACGGGTTATGATCTCCCATTAGCTTATCCCAAAGCTTAGCTATTCTGACTTACGATCGGTTTAGGGGGAACATGTGTTTGTGTGGTGTGTTCGGGTCACTAAATCCGATCCATCTTTAGGTAAGTTACTCGTCCGACTATTAGGGCGGTAATGAGTTTTGTTATAACGAGCTTAACATGGGGTGATATCATCTCTACTGGCTCACCAGTGTATTAACTATGTTTGGGCCGGTTCCTAAGAGATCCGTACCCGTTATGTATGTGTTATTTGTATGTTGCAAGGTTATTGTGATGTGATGTGATGTTATATGTCGCTTAGAAGTGAATATGAGGATCATGGATATGATTCCTAGAATGTAAAAGGGACGTTTGTGGAAACCCGATAGTGGGTAAATGTCGTCTGTTAAGGTAATAGCTCCGTTAGAGGAGAAATAATATAGGGTTGAAGAACTCATAGAGTGATTGGTTAAGTGTAAATGAGTTATGTTTGTTAAGCCCATTGGGGTGAAATGTATCGCGTTGTGAGTTTATGTTTCACATGCTTGATTTAAATGTAATCAACTGCATGCTAAGACGACAAATAGTTGTGTGTGGCCCGGTAGCATGTGGGCTGCGGGATTACCATACTAGCAAAGGTGCTGAGCCCCTGGGGGGCCACCCTTTCTTTCCTTTTTCTATTTCAGGTACAAGGAGCTGGAGCCGTTCGAGAGTAGGACGGGGTAGTTGTTGCGCACGGGTAATTGGTGTAATCACTTGTAACCTGTAGGTGTAGTAAGACCGAATTTGTTCTCGGCATTAGTTGTAAATACTCGGTACAGTTGGAAGGTATTTGTATAATGAATGTTGGTGTTGATAAAGGGGACAACAATGTGTAGTTGCTCGGGGATCTAGTCCATCAGACCGATACAGTTGTGTAAATGTTAGCCTTGTTAGCCACGTGGGTGGTTAACGGCGTGTAACACCGATGAGTTAAGTTATGTGATGATGTGTATTTTCCGCTGCAGTTTAATGTTAAGTATGTTGTTGTATGTTGGGGTGTTACAAAAAGTGGTATCAGAGCGAAGTGTCGCTCTGATGACTGAATTACCGAGCTTAGGAAGTACCGAGTTAGGATTTCAGTACATGTGGGTTAAGGGATGAGTGATAGCGTGAGAGATACGCTAGTTAGGTGAACCAGTGAATATTGGAAACCTACTATATACATCCCACCCTCCACAATCCCTGGTTATAACTTGGGAAAGAACGCCAGAGAGATGGAAGTCCTCTCTTACTCGGGAATACCCGATCTGGCTGTATTTAAATGTCCTTATAAGTACGGAGAGCCTGTCATACGATAGATTCCGAAAGGTGTGAATCCCGAAGACGGTTCCCATATTAACAATGTCTGCCGCATAAGATAGCAAAAAGTGAAGAATCTTGTGTAAAAGAGAATAGAATTTCCAGCAACCTGGATCGACATGCTGAGCAGTCGAGAACAACCAGCTTGCAAGGCAACAAGCGTGCAACAGGCAAGAAGTGAGGTAATGAAAACCGAGACGAGTGTCTACGGGGCTACAATATTAACTAGTACACCAACGGTATACCAACCGAATAAGGGACTACAGCGTAGGATGAGGAGGATGTAATACTAAGAAAAAGGGGTCTCCTAGAAGGGGAAACACCCTAGTTAATGGTCACAATGTGAAAATAGTGAAAAAAAGGGCCTAGAGGATTTATTGTTAAGACTGTGAGATCAAGTAAGGGCCAACAAGGCCACTGATGTCAGTGCGGGTGAAGGCAGTACCCAACCGATGTGTGTCGAACTGACAGCCAGTCAGTATGGCGCACTTGCCATGGCAAGTGCTGCTATAACAAGGCTGTACGAAAAACTTAAAACAACTACAGGTACTTAGTAAGGTACCGTGAAGTTAAGTGAGATCAACATAGCTGTGGAAGGGCTTAGCAGCCCGACCTCTGCAATTGGAAGTACACCAGTCAGCAGGAAGCTAGACTTGGTTAAAGCAAGGAAATGTTGTGAAGCCACGAGAATTAATCTTTTAGACTTAAATTCATTTTCAAAACCTTTTTTTTCTAAACCAAATTTTCTTTCAAACCCATTTATTTCCAACTTTCCTTGAAACCAGACCAGGAGACCTACACCGGCCTCAGTGCCACATGGTAGGTAAGTTATACCCAGTGACCTTTAAATAACCGGATGGAAACCGGTAAACCCAAGGGTAACAACCCGAGTGACGGAATGCATATTATCACAGGATAATATAAGGGAGTTGACAACAGAATACTTCACCTAGGCGCGTGACGGACACTACGAATGTACCAACTGAATTGTGGGACGACCGCACTCCGATAGGAGCTTGTGGGCCTGGTAGACCTTCTTATAGGTTAACTGGGTAAGTAGCAATGTATCAACAGGATACCCCACATATGTATACGAGTGGAGTCTGAAACACGGGAAGTAGTCGACTCCATACTACGGACCGAAGTAAAAGTCAGACAAAGTAAAAAAAAAAAATTACCAAGAATGGTAGAAGTAAAGAAACCAGTAAGGTCAATAAGACTACAAGAATCAGTGAATTTATTTTAAGGAAATATCTAAGGGTGAACAAGTGTGAAGTGCACTAGTTGGTAAATAAGGACATGGAATATGTCTTAAGAATCCTGAGGAATGAATGTGCAATGATCGGGATGAGACTCCCGAGATGATCACTAGAGATATCAATCTCACCGAAGAGAATATTTAACCCAGGCAAGAATGCAAGGAAATGCAGTAAATTAAATGTACTCATAATGGAAATCCAGATGTAATGGCATAACCTAGTAACACCCAGGAGCTATCCTGAAAGGGGTGTTTAGAACAGTGGTTGAACGGAATAACGTGACAGAAACGCAAGGGTTGAAACTAACACCCAGTTTAATCTTAAGGCGTCAGGAGGAACTCTGACATCCTTGAAGGGACATCCCATGAAAGGAATAACGACCTTGTCATGGAGCCCAATACAACCTGTAAACCGTGTAATGTTGTTCGAAGAAGTAAATGGATGTGAACAGCCTATAAAGAGCAAGGCTCGAGGCAATAAGGCTTATAAGCCACAAGTAAAATGTCATAAGTGAATTTTGTCGACTACGAAAGTTTATGGTATATAAGTAATAAAAGCGGATAACGAACCACTACTTAAAGAGTGGGGACACCTCTTAATGTTGTGAAACCGCCAGAACGGTAGTAATGAGTAGGAATATGTCTAGAGAATATGTTAAGGGTTGACCATATCGTTAATATCCAGGAATGATGTGAGTAGAAATAGTTCGAAAATAACTGTTCATACCAGTTGTGGAGACCGAAGGGTAATAAGTCTAATAGCAACCACCAGAGGTGTGTGATGCTAAATGTGTAATGAGCAACGCTCAAGGAGCATATAGACCCGAAGAATAGAGTATTCAGTAATCAGCCAAATAAATGGCGAAACACAATGTAATGGCGGAAGCTAATATAATAGCTGATGCAGTGTGAATTGATGTTATACGATGAGTAACCGCACGATGCGCAGTAAGCGACCGTTGCATGGGTATTGTTAAATAATAAAATGGTCAACAAGCACAGTTATGAGTTCGACACAATGAACATGTAAGATAAGTGATGACATACAGACTGGGCAGCAAGCCAGTATTTGATACTATGTGATAAGGAATACAGTGTAAATCCCTTGTAATCGCAAAAGAGATTTACTGTCAAGAGTTTACGCCTCTGCACTCTGTATGACTGAGCGTTTTGGTATTGCTCTTGTGCAGTAATGATCGAGTGGGATAGCTAGAAATTCGGGAAATGTCAATTGTGGTAGAAGTATAAAGAGAATTATAACACGATAAAGACCGAAGCATAGGAAATGCAAGGTCGTATCAATGGAAGGATACTTGATTCACAATAAGTGATTATAGTTACACAGTATGTTAAACAATGGTATGGAATATACCACAGGTGTTGGAATTAACCGACAGAGTACTACACATAGGTAGTAGCTCAAACGTTGAAAGAAATTAAGTAAATCAATGTGGAATACAGTAAATTATCATGGAAGTGAATAGAAAGTTTGTAACTCACCGATTTCGCCTTGGTAAGAAATACCACGCGTCGGTGGAGGAATCGTTATTACCAAGATAAAGATGATAATCAGAGATGTATAATACAGTAAGAATAATGTATGGGGCAAACTAAGCTCTAAAATTATGAAGAGTCGCGCAGCAGAAACTAGTGAGCCAGCGATTCAAGTGTTAGATGTGCGTTGTGAATATGTATGAATGGCTAATTATTAAAGCCTAGAAGTTTCACAGGCCAGAATCGAAACTGGTTATGAATTAAATGAACTCTAAAGAGAACTCTTGGTTAGGGACTGAACCGCCAATATGGCTAAGATCCTCAAACCAGAATACATTGTATAATAAACCGTGTGGAGATTAAACACTTCACGACGGTGGAATGTTATAGCACAGTGAGTAAGTGATTGATTACGTGGGCGTAATCCCTTTTAAGGGGGGTAGAGCGCAAAGCCACTTAGTGTCTATTACCGTACAAGTGTACGTGAACTATGGTGTGCATAGCACAAAATAATTTGTTTTGATGAGTGGTGTGTGTGTTACATAAACATACACATTCATTCATGGTTTAATTGTGGTAATTACGCACAGAAGATGAATACCATTGTGATGAATGTGTTCATTTTGGCAACAGTTGTGTGTGAGTACAGTGTGGGAGTAAAGAAACTCCCGGGGAACTAAAACCCCGACAGTATATGTTCATATGATACTAAATGTTAAACTGTGTGTTGTATTTTGATAAATATATGTATATGTACAATATAGTGATCTATGAAAGGGTATGAAACCGACATAGAACCTAGTGAGAATAGGATTCCCTAGGTAACTGGATTAAAGTGAATGGAGATGACTGATAGACAGAGTTCTATCCTTGGAGATGTATGTTTATGACTAGAAGGATTAAAAGATAGAAAATGTCAAATGAGTGTATTAGTTGATGTTTGAAAATGAAGTGGGAGGTGGAACTTGATTTGCATGCGATCAAGGGAAGCCGAACACAAATTGGGGTGGAAGGATAGTTCAACATTGATGCTGATCACATCAGGGTTGGATGATTCTTGAAGCTCCCTACAAGTGGTCACAAATAACCACGCTGGAAAAAAAAAGCGAATAAAGAGCATAAGTTGGACTTGGAGTTGTATGTGTTTTCAAAGGGTTTGGAACCGGTATTTATAAAACGTCGATAGATACCTTACATAAATAAGTTCTCTTACTTAATCTCATAAGAAATTTTAAATTTAAGTGATTGTTTTGACCTCCCAAAGGAACGGGGACAATATGTGTCCATCGCGACCGGGTTCTGCGGGAACATGAGTATGTAAAAGAAATTTTTAGTTGCTATTCATGCTAAGACATGTGGTGTGGAATGTGTAAGAAAAATTGTTATTTGGACCTTGAGTCCTAACGTGGTTAAGTCCGAAGTGTTATGTTACCAAGACCTATGAGTCTAAATGTTGCTGTGTTACATAGACCTATGTGTCTAAAGGATGTTATGTTATCAGGACCTATGGGTCTAAATGTTGTTATGTGCCCAGACAAGAGAGTCTAAGGGTTGTTATGTATGTGCAAATGTTGTTAAGGTACCCGGACCAGCAAGTCCGAGGTTACTATGTAAGTATGTTATGTGATGTATGGATGTGGATATGTTACTCGGACCGTCAAGTCCGGGACTATGATGTAAAGTATGTTTGGTTATGGAAGTGTTTTATTATACAAGTAATTCCCGTATTCTAACCCAATGATATGTGGAAAGTGTGAACTTCGGGGACGAAGTTCTTTTAAGGGGGGTAGATTGAAGTACCCCAAACTTTAATAAGTTGTTTAAACATTAAATAATAAATTATTAAGACTAAAAAGAGTCTCCGAAACATTAGTAAACAATTTAATAAATAGTAATACAATTAATTGCCTAAAAGGTAATAAGAACAAGTATGCTCTAAGCTTGGGATAATCTTGATTAAGGCTTGATGAACTTACCAAGACCTTACTTATATATTAATGAGCCTATTTAATCAATTATCAAAGAAAACCGAGCTTGAAAACAAGTTAAAACACAAAATGTGCTTTGAGGAGCCTTAAAAGCACGTTTTTGAGTAACTGTCGTGTAAATGAGTTTTGAATGGCTAAATGTCCATCAATACTCTTTAATTAATATGTGTACTACTTAGTATCACATTTGGAAGTTTAAATTAATGGGAAAGTAAAATTGCTTTCTACGTGTCTTGTTTTAGTGAATAGTAACTAAAATAAGCTAGTTTGTAACTTATGTCATATAAGTAATTTAATTGATCAATAATGACTAGGTAACCCCTTATATTTAAATGGGGGCCGGTTTTGCATGTGGTGAGTCGTCACCCTTGCTAGCTGATTGAACAAATAAATGAGTAAATAAGAGAGAGCACTATTTGCTTTATGTAAACAAATAATATCTTCAAAAGCAATTGCAATCAGTGAATTCTCTTCATTCTTCAATTCCTCCTTGCTGTCTCACGTAGCCATCTCCTCCCTGCTCTCTTTCACGATAATACCAGCACCAGCACCATATGCCATCTTCAAATCCTTGTAACTTCTAGCTCACTTGTCCAAATTAAAAACTAAGACCACCGATCTCTTAGTCTCGTCAAGCTCTTCGACTTAGTCCTTTCAAATCTTCAAGAGCTCCACTTTGGTGCCAAGAGGAATCTCCATGGAAGGAGCTTGAGTCCATCTTTTTACATATTATTGTTCTCCTTTGCTTCAAGGTAAGGAAACTCAAAGAAAAATGGTGTTTCCTCCATGTTTTATGTTAACCAAAATAGCTTAATATTCCTTTGGAAAATGAACGTATTTGTCTACTGAAACTACCTAAAGAGCCAATGGTAAATGACTTAGAAAATGTTCTCAAAGACTAGTAAAGGACATACGTATTGCTGTTTGTATTTGCAGGTGAAAGGCAAATATATTGTGGAAATTCAGTGTTTAAGATTTATGCATTTTAAGAGCCTAAGTGCTATGCAATTTAAGTTGTGCACTATGTTGTTATGTGGTGTATATTTGGTGAAGTTTTGAGTATAAGAGTGTACTGGGAAGTTTATACATTTGATGGGTGTAGAGAACTTACGCAGGACATGAAAAATGCCAGTACGTTGATTCTGTAGGTTGGGTCCGGACCTAGGTCATGGGTCATGTCCCGGACCATGAGTGCAAATAAGGCCGAGAGTTATACACAGATTTGGGTCCGGGACTTGGGTCTTGTACAAGGACCCGGACCAACCCCTTAAAATTGCCCGAGAGATTTTGCCTAGAATGGTCCGGGACTTAGGACCAGTATGAAGTCCCGGACCACCCCATTAAAAGAGACCGAGAAGATTGCCAAGTGTAGGTCCGGGACCTAAGTTAGGGACCAAGTCCCGGACCACTTTATAAATTTGGTTCTAGGTTATTAAACGATGACTAAAGATGGGGATAAGTTAGAGGTGATGTTATAGAGTTATGTAGGTCATGTTAGGAGTGTTATAAGGACATGTTAGATGTGATATAAAGACAACCAAGTGGGTGGAAAGTTGTAATAAAATGTGAAAGTAAAACAAGTTAAAAATGTCAAGTTGTTTAACTAGTTAACGAGGGTAAGTTATGATCATTAGACTTTAAACAAACATGTTACCCCGATGTTAATAAAAATACATGTGATGTTGTCAGTTGTTCGAGAATTGCTCGAGGAACATAAATGGACATGATAAAGTGGACTCCGGTGACAGGTATGGTTTTCTTGCAACCTGTGTCCTACCGGATTACACCGGCTTGTATGCCAATGTGTTTTTCTATATGTTTGCCACGTCGTAAGATAAAACATGTAATGAGTTTACAGTAATTCATATATGTGGCGTGTACAACTTCGATACCATTTAACCTCGGAAGTGTTAACCTTAGTTGACTGAGTCTAGGATCACATGAGAGTTTGGTATTCGGAGTGAACGACCCGAACCACGGGACGTACTAACCACGGCTATGCGTGTGTTAATTGTGTGATATGTATATGTGAATGTAGGGATCTCCCTTGTATGTTTAACCCAGTTGTGATACTGTAAGTGTGTAGGTGTGATAGACTCCATAGTGGGGTTCTAACTAATATTCTAAAGTAAGTATGTACTAACAGTAGTGAGGAATCCGGTTTGGCCGGTCGCGCGTTGTTTGGGAGTGGGTATCCTTTTTAGCTTTACCCTTCTCTCTGTTATGGTTGTTTCCCTCACGGGTTATGATCTCCCATTAGCTTATCCCAAAGCTTAGCTATTCTGACTTACGATCGGTTTAGGGGGAACATGTGTTTGTGTGGTGTGTTCGGGTCACTAAATCCGATCCATCTTTAGGTAAGTTACTCGTCCGACTATTAGGGCGGTAATGAGTTTTGTTATAACGAGCTTAACATGGGGTGATATCATTCTCTAGGCTCACCAGTGTATTAACTATGTTTGGGCCGGTTCCTAAGAGATCCGTACCCGTTATGTATGTGTTATTTGTATGTTGCAAGGTTATTGTGATGTGATGTGATGTTATATGTCGCTTAGAAGTGAAATATGAGGATCATGGATATGATTCCTAGAATGTAAAAGGGACGTTTGTGGAAACCCGATAGTGGGTAAATGTCGTCTGTTAAGGTAATAGCTCTGTTAGAGGAGAAATACTATAGGGTTGAAGAACTCATAGAGTGATTGGTTAAGTGTAAATGAGTTATGTTTGTTAAGCCCATTGGGGTGAAATGTATCGCGTTGTGAGTTTATGTTTCACATGCTTGATTTAAATGTAATCAACTGCATGCTAAGACGACAAATAGTTGTGCGTGGCCCGGTAGCATGTGGGCTGCGGGATTACCATACCAGCAAAGGTGCTGAGCCCCTGGGGGGCCACCCTTTCTTTCCTTTTTCTATTTCAGGTACAAGGAGCTGGAGCCGTTCGAGAGTAGGACGGGGTAGTTGTTGCGCACGGGTAATTGGTGTAATCACTTGTAACCTGTAGGTGTAGTAAGACCGAATTTGTTCTCGGCATTAGTTGTAAATACTCGGTACAGTTGGAAGGTATTTGTATAATGAATGTTGGTGTTGATAAAGGGGACAGCAATGTGTAGTTGCTCGGGGATCTAGTCCATCAGACCGATACAGTTGTGTAAATGTTAGCCTTGTTAGCCACGTGGGTGGTTAACGGCGTGTAACACCGATGAGTTAAGTTATGTGATGATGTGTATTTTCCGCTGCAGTTTAATGTTAAGTATGTTGTTGTATGTTGGGGTGTTACAATTAATGACTGTTTTTAAGTTCGGGGTATTTCATTGATACTCAGACACATAGAATTCCATCGTTTCCAATGTAACCCTCTCCTTTCAGACTTGCCTTTCCACCAGAAAGAAGCCTGTGCATGAATTTCACGTATTAGAAAAAAAATATTAAAACATTAATCACATATAGGGGGATAGATTGAAGAGCATTCTTAACGAGGAGTCCTCGACCTGCCTGAGATATATTACAACTCCAGCCCTGAATCCTTGAGAAAATTATATCACAAACATTACCAAAAACCACCCTTCTGCTTCTTCCTACTTTACTCGGAAAACCTAAATATAATCCCAAAACCGGTTACTTCTCGTATTCTAAAATAGGAAGTTATCTGATTTTTGATTGATCGTGATACTCCTTTGGAAACATTATACTAGATTTAAGGACATTAATAGATTAACCAGAGGCTGCACTAAATCTTATAATATTTCCATTATCCTCCTTGCATTATCAGTTGTAGCCTTACCAAGAATGAGACAGTCATCCGCAAAAATAAGATAGTTATATGTCTGTTAAGCCCATTTATCCTCATTCCATGAATCAAACCCACCGAATCAGCTACATTCAAAGCAGATGTTAGAGCCTCCATACAAAAGATAAAAATAAAAGGTGAGAAAGGGTCTATTTGCCTAATCCCCCTCTTTGGATAGAAAGTATCACCGACTGCCCGTTTATTAAATCCGACATAGAGACTATGGTTACCATTTCTGAACTACCCGAACCTCATTACTGTGAAATGCCATACTCCTTAACACCTTAAACAAAAAAGACCATTATACCTTATCAAATGCCTTTGCCATATCAACTTTTAAAGCAAAATTCTCATTCTGAACCACTCTAGACCCCCTCATATAGCGTAACAATTCATGAGAAATTAGTACATTATTAGTTATAAGTCGACCTGGGACAAAAGCTATGTGATTCTCTGATGTAATATCCTTCATAAATCCTTTAGCTCTATTTACTAAAACCTTCGAGACCACACGATATATTGTATTGCAAAGAGATATTGGTCTAAACTCTTACATACAACTTGCACCTTGTTTTTTTTGGGATCAACACTAAATGTGTATGATTAAAGTGCCCAGGCATGAAATTAGAATTAAGATCTCGTAGAGCTAGGTCAACAAAATCATCATTGATAATGTACCAAAACTTTGAATGAAAGTACCGTTAATTCCGTCCGGGCTAGGTGCCTTTGTCAGATTCATATCCTTGATGGCTGCTATGACCTTTTCCCTGGGGTAAGTTTGATCAATAACTTCATTCATCTGGTTTGTAACTCGCCCTTCAATACAAGTTAATACATACCCTCATTCTACATTACTTCTCCCAGTGTCATATGACAACTCATGTATCCAATTTCTATGTTTTCTAGCTCTAATCCGTGAATAAAAAAATGAGGTATTTCTATCACCTGATTGCAACCATAAAGTTCTCACCCTCTGAGCTACCCTTTCCTTTTCCCTTTTCAAAATGAAATCCATTTCGTGAGTGAGTAAACTCCAACGACGCAAAGTAAAGGGATTCATTGGTCCTTCACCAACCCTATCTAACTCTTGCTATATCTCTCGCTTCCACCTAGACTCTTCAGCAATCTTTCGTCATCCCCATAATTTTAACTCCCTACCACATTCTTTAATTTTCTTCATGTACCCCGCCAAATTACCAGCCCAAACCTTATAGACTATCTCCCTACATTCTTGGTCTTTGGTCCAACAATCTTCAAACACCGTCCGCAAACAATCTTAAAAGGCCTACACCTAATTAATCGAGTTGGGGCCCATATTAGTTTGATGGGTCGGTGATCCGACCTACCCCAACTCAAATGCATGTTTCACATCAACGGGAAAAGGGATAGCCACTCCTTATTTGTAATATAACGGTCCAACCGACATTTAACATTACACCTTCCCATTTGCTTATTGTTGTATGTGAATTTGCTTCCAACTTAACCCAGATAAACCAAATTGCAATAAGCCAAACACCGTCCACCATCCGACTGCGCTCCCTTCAAGATGGCTCCTCTGTTTGTGTGTATACAAAACCTCATTAAAATCACCAAACAACAGCCATGGTCCTGTATAATTGAGCCACAAATCCCTTATCAAACACCATGTGTGCCACCAGTCCGCCATCCGTGGCCATTCATAAATGTCCGTACACCTCCACATTCTGTGCCCAACCCCTACCAGACAATCAATATGATGATACGAGAAGGATAACACTTAAATTGTCAAATGAGATTTCCAAATATAACATGACACCTCCACTTCTACCAAAACTATCTACCACAAGACCATCATATCCGATCAAACCACACTCCACCCGACGCATTTCAGATCTTGATAGTCTAGTTTTTGAAAGGAAGACTAAACTAAGCGATGCAGTACGGACCAATTAAGTCCTACACCCAATGAGCTGCTCGGGGGGCGCCTAGAGCCCGATAGTTCACCCCTAAGCAACTCATTACTCTAGGCAGCCCCGGCCGGGTGCCCCCCGAGGTCGCCCATTCAGAGTTTTACGCAGCGTCCCTAACTTCCACTTCAAACAACTCACTTTTTTATTTCTTAAAATTTGCATCTAATTCATGCATATCCAGTAACTCATCTAAAGAACATGAATCCTCAATGATAGCAACCTTTTCGTTTATGACCCATTGTAATTGTATCTGATCCAGGGCAGAACATAAGAGCGGGTCGCTCATCCTGTCCTAACCGAGAGTCCATAGCAAGCAAAGGAGCACCACCTTCATCCAACCTATCTTGTGGCTCAACTTGAGCTGACTGATCTTCATCCCCTTCTCCAGGGCAAGGG
Organism: Limonium bicolor; assembly: GCA_023374045.1. Lineage (NCBI taxonomy): Eukaryota > Viridiplantae > Streptophyta > Magnoliopsida > Caryophyllales > Plumbaginaceae > Limonium > Limonium bicolor. Next base: position 43,541,096 of record CM041778.1, read on the forward strand.
CTAGAACTCACCTCAAACTCTCGAATTTTTGTGTATACAACAACATAGCGATCTATAAATTCTCCTCCAGCAGACCCATCACGCAGAGCCCCCGCCCGAAGTCATTAACCATACTGAAATCCTTAAAGTCCAACATCCCATTTGTTAAGGCATTCATGTGTTGCATGAGTCATGACACCACCGTGAAAACAAATGGAAGGGAGACACTCATAACTAATTTTCAACACTCTAAGTTGACCTTCTATAGCCACAGTGATATACAGAAGTAGTGGTTTTTCTATAAGGATGTGAACCTTGATTTGAAGATAAACTCTAGTTCCTCTTGACTCATCACCATAAAATTCTACAAACCGACCAATATGATCTACTAATCTCTTAGCGAAGTTGACGTGGTAGAATAGAAGAGGAACATTATGGACTCTAACCCAGATTGGAACATGAGTAAATTCATGATCGCTTGGCGTTATCCATCGATTAACAGGGATTAGAGCTAGAAGTCTGCCATCAAAAGACCAAGGGCCACACCCTAGGATTGCAGGAACAACATCCACCTCCACAAATTGAAACAGAAATATGCCCTCCCCAAGTCGTCAAACTTTGAGATCACCTTCTACTTGCCATACTTTCACTAAAACCCTCTCCATAACGAAACTTTAGTGATATAAAGATGCCCAAGAAGGCATGCATCCAAAGGAAACGAGCATGAGGCCTGACCCATGATATCATCCACCTCTGTGAATAAACCTTCCTCCTTAGTAAGTGAAAGACCCGCATATTTAGTAACTAATTCATCCACTACCTCCTTTCCCTTACCACCACTTGAGCTTGGTAGAGACATGTTTGGGATGTAGAAAGGACATGCAAGCAAAGATTTAAAAACTGAAGGTTTAAGAGAGTAATCAAAAGAAAAATCAGAGATGCAGCAAATGAAAGGGTGAAAGATGCAGAGAGAAGGAGAGATAGAGATAATAACCGAGCATGAATATAAGGAGAAAAGATTGAAGTTAATCAATTTACAAAGATTATCGGAGAAGGAAAAGACACAATTGAAAGCATGCAAGGAAAACCGTGGGTGCACATAAAGAAAATAGGGTTAATGATTAGCTAGGGCATACATGCAATATTGCATGTAATCCAACACAAAGAAAAGAGAACTCAACCTAATGTATACACAAAGACACTAGCAGAAATGATTGGCTAAAGCTTAACACACAAGATTACATGCAATCCTGCACCAGGGAGGAAGAAAACACGCAACCGCCAGGTATGGAATCCGAATCGACACTTCCGCCTTAGGAGGAAGAAAACGGTGTCCACTTCTTATAAGTAAATCGTATAACAATACGAATAGAACTTAGCGTGTCTAGGTATAGAATCGATAATGACCATGATAGAGACAAATACACCAATCTTACAACATAGTAGTTGAGCTAAGGTAGTATAAAACTCCGTACAAGTTATAAATCATTTTCTCTATTCTCTTTCATGTTCACTTAAGATAATGTACATTTAAACTAATTAATTTAAAGAGAGCCAAATTTTATAGTAGAAAAAGAGAAAGTATGAGACAATTACTAGTAGAAATAAGAAAGTGGGACAAGGTTGGAAATAAAAAAAAGACTGGGACTAGGCAGTAATTACTTAAAAGTACAGGGATGAGACCGTGTAAGTTTTCTTTCCCTTTCCGGATTTATATTTGCAGCAATGGCAGATTCACTTTCCGGGCGTCAAATTCCAGGTGGAAAGCCGCAATCTAGCTCAAGAAGTCTACGTACATACATGTTCAATTGAAGAACGCTTCGAACTTGCAAGGTCTGCCTAGAAGAACAAACAGAAGGAAAGAAGCTGAGATTTGTCAGATCTATTCTCCTCACTCCATTTCGCACAGGAAGGATAAAGAGCACAATAAGAAGAAGCGAAAATGATGTCAAGCAATTATACGAGTATTGACAGCCAAAACGTCTCCGGATCTGTCCTGTAATTTTCACAATCTCTAATCCTCAGTAGTTGATCTTCTGTTTGACCCGTAGCATAAAGATCTCTCCCCGATTTCCTGACTCTTGTCTGTTTTATGAGCAGGCAGTCTCAGATCCAGGTCACGTTACTGTCAAATTTCAAGGTATAATCGGTGTGAATGATTTGTTTCTGTTTCAGTGTGGTTACGTATGGGGTTTCCAATGGGTTTTCTGTTATTATTTGCAAGATCTGTTTAGATGCGGTTGAACTAATTGTTTTTATTTTGTTTCGTTTACCTTTTCTTTTGGCAGATTCCAGTCTCCAGACTTTTCCTCCATCTCAGGCGCAGGGGAAGATTTCCGGTGGCTCGAAACCGCCCCGGGATGCTGATGGTTAGTTCAATTTTCAATTTCGGGGGCTTTAATCAGTTTGCATATAATTCTGAATTTACGTTCTTCTCGGGCTATGCTCTTTGTGCTGGAGCTTCATTTATTCGGGTAGAATACAGTAGAGGAATGTTGTTTGAATTTCGGGGCTGTTGATCAAAGTGGTTGGAGTACAAGGATGCTCGTAGTCATGGGCAGCCAACCTCCCGTGCAACTCAGAAACTATGCACTTGAATACAATGAAATGATATGCAGCTCTCGTAAATGCTGCTTGATAAAGCATCTGGCGAGCGACATATGCATGGTCTTGGGAGTTGTTATCTATGTGGTTATATCATCCTCAAGTAATACCTTCTCTTTTTGTTTATGCGACAGATACTTTCTCTAAACCATCTTCTGGAGCCGATGACTCTCAATCTGGTGGTGGTGGTGGTGGCTGGTTTCGGATCTTCTCTGTTGCTGCCTATCAACCATACTTTGACGTTGATACATCTGATGTACTGGATAGGATTAAAGAATCTCTCATTCCCTTTAAAGGAAGCTTCACAGAGATGGTTTCAAACAACCCTGATCTGTAAGTTGCAGCTATGTATTATTATATACTCCTATATCTTTCTAAATGAATCAATTGCATTATAGTAAAGAGCACAGTTTAGCCAGTGCTCTCATATGATTTATGGTTGACTTCTCGTATTCCTTAATGAAAGGGAAAGGAAAGATGAAAAGTTGTAGAGTTTCTTTTGTTCAAGCTTTAAGCTGGTACCATTATGATTGCATCCATGCACTTTCCGAACCATTTATAAAATTTTCCACATTCTGTATCTTGAACTAGTGAATTGTATTGCATGCTGATTAAACCAAAATCGTTCTATATTTTGCAATGTCGTGGATGGCTACTGCAAATGGGTCATTGGATTCTACAACAGAACTCTAATTATTGATTTATTGGACATTTTTGAGCAATTGTTGGATAGGAGGTTTCCCTTGAATTATTGTAGGATTTAGGAGGACACTCTTGATTGTTGTTAGATTGGTGGAGGAAACTCAGTAAAAAGTTAGTAACCCTTTGATTATGTTGATGTGGTCAGTATGCTGTGATATGTTCTCATCTTCCTGATTTTTATTGCTCTTTGGTATGTGGAGGATAGTTATACATGAAACCAAACCTAGTCATTTGAAACCATTATTGAGTTATCTTTCTTATGTTGACCTATCGTATCTAATAATTCTGTGTTTGATATTGAGCAGGTATGGACCTTTTTGGATCTGTACTACATTAATATTTGTGGCAGCAGCTATTGGCACCTTTGTTACATACGTGGCCCACAAGCTGCAGGAGAAGGAGTGGAATTATGATATAAATGTGGTTACTTGGTCTGCTGGTTTGTTCTATGGTTATGTAACTGTGGTTCCTCTGGCGCTTATGTAGTGCTTAAGTACTTCTCAGCTCCATCTGGTCTTGTCCAACTGTTTTGCCTTTATGGGTACTCATTGTTTGTGTTCATTCCTGCACTGGTGAGTTGTAATGCTTCTTGCCTTGCTATTTGACTCGGTAGATTCATTTTGTTGCAAATCATGCTTTCTCAATATGCTGCTTGTCTTTTGATTCGGTTTATGGTTGATATTATTATCAGAGATGCTGTTGAATTTTGTTACATTTTTGCATTCTTCTCTATTTAATGTTCTGACTATTGGCTTCATGGTAATGGCCATGTTATTAATGTTTATAACAATTTTATACTGTGTTATACTACATGTTTTGTGCTGTGCGATATTTGATCTAATAGCCAAAATGTATTTAATTGCTCATGGCAGTAACCTTTCTTAAATTCTCTTATGCAAGGCATCTTTAGAAGCGAGAATTATTCTGTGCTTTAGTTGGTCTAAAATATATCATTTGATATATTTTCATCTCGTTTGCAGTGTCTTTCTGTAGTGCCAATTGAGATCTTCAGATGGGTAATTGCAGCAGTGGCTGGGTTTATGTCTGCTTCTTTTGTCGCCCTTAACCTTCGGGCGCATATAGTGTCAGCAGGAGAGAGGTGGTTCTTCATCGTGGCAGCCATATTCTTGCTGCAGTTAGCCTTGGCTGTTGCCCTGAAGATGTACCTGTTTACTATCACAGTCTAAAAAGGAAAGATTTTTTGGTGGAACCCCCATCCCTGCATAGATACAGGTAAAGTAAGGGTTATATTTATCTACCCGTTGCCATGATGTTGGAGGGAGGAAATATTCTTACCCAGTAACTTATTGTTTTATTTCTTTACATCAATGAAGCAGAGTTTCAAAATTTGATCTTGCCTCTAATTAGAGGGGATATATTGTCATAGCATCGGGTAGGATTTGTCTACTGAGATCAGAAAATTGAAAAGCACTAGAGTTAAAAGTTAATTAAAGATGGGATGTGGGTCAATTTGATTGTGCCCTGTTGGCCTTCAGTTCAATCTGGTTCAGTTGTTTGAGGTTAGGTTTGTGAGTGTGAGTGATAAATGGACTAATGAGGGATACATTGGTTTTGGTTGCACTTTTCTATTTTCTTAGTCAAATTGTGAGGATTCTTTAAAAAAGTTAATTGAGAGGATTTACTGGACCATATATATTAATATTATTGATTGTGTATGCCTGTTTTGGTTTATCTGAGTTAAATTTTAACTAAGGTCGTTCTAACGACTGATTGCTCCCTCTGAACGATGTCTATGTGGATGCAGACATTGTAAGAGGACGCCTTGCTGCTTGGCCAAAGGCAATATGAAGAGTAGAACACCCATTGAATTCTCCTGCATTAGCCCGTCTGAAATTTTTTGATTTCATCTGTAAATTTTGGAAGCAAAAAGTGTTACGAAGTAATAAGCATCTTTTTCTTCTTTGGTATTTTGACAAATTAATCCAATTGAATAGCTGATGACTCAAATGTACTGTTACTATACAGCGGAGATGTGCAACTTCTCCCATTGACGATTGACCCCTCCCACCCTTACGTTTAAATCTCATACTTCGGATCTGAATTTCTGCTTCTCGTTTCTCTTCTTGAATGAAGGATGATGTTTTGGAATATGAAATACTTCACTTTATATAGACAAAAAGAAAAAGTTTGTATGAATCTAGAGGATGATATTTTGTAAGGGAAATAGGGTAAGGATTTGCTTTGTTCGGCATGTCTGTTTTACAGTTAGTTTATTCTGGTTATTTTATATGTGACAGTATGTTATTGAAGGAGAGCGCAGAATCTACACAGAGACCACACCCCTTTATGCTGCGCTTATAAATGGAATTTAGAGATCAATTTTTATTCTATGTTCCATTCTGAACAGAGATTTATAGGGCATGTGAAGATTATTTGCTCACCAAAAACGCTACTATGCGCAGTGTTTTTGTTTATAGATGAAGATTACTTATTCCTCATATGCTATCTCTACAATTGTTTTTTTTTATCGGGGCTACAAATGTAGCATGTAACCAGTATTCTGGTTTTACAATAAAGGAAATATCTTTGTAGACAAGGAGCTTAATTTTCCTTCAAGATTAAATCCTTCATGATCTTTATTTGCACTGATTAGTTTCTTCCTTGGAAAACCTGTTGCTTGGCATCTTCTCATGCACATAGGTACGTCGGAAAGTCAGTAGCTGCAAAAACTTTAGGCCAAGCAGATTTGTAATGGTTGGAAAGCTTTCCTATGCTAGTGTAATTTATCTCGATTACTAAGCCAGTCTACAAATACCACAATTACTCATTATTGAATTCTAATGTAGCCTTCTGTTTTTTTCTTCCAAATTCTATACATTGGGATTTAGGATAATCTTAAGTATACACAAGGTGCAATTCTGATGTCCTGAGTTGGTTTTAGAAGTATCTCAGAAGTCTCGAATCAAGATCAACAGTTTTAAGCGTACCATACTTTATTAAACCAAGCTAGTGCTATGTTAGATTTTATATTGTAACGAAACCCCAAAATCTTGGAAACACGATTAGGCACCAACAATGACATAACACGATAAATCACCCAATCCACACCCAACTAATATAGATAAAGTACCCAAGTTACAACCTAAATCTGGAACGTATGAGTAAATGAGAGATAGAAATCTGAAAAAAAAATTACACTCTGCCTAAATTGGATAAACACAGCTATCCACCCAAGTGACCAAAATAAGGAGTATACTAGTTCCCTTTCATAAAGGTGCTCATATCCTTTCTTTTACTAGCCAACACTAGAACCCTGGCCAATTCTTGTTATTACTCGTTCACAGACATCAGCCTAAACGGCCTCGTCGTGAAAAGGATGGAACGGCTCCATTATGTGCATGTGGCACATGATTAAGGAAAATCATTTAGTGAGACTAAGAAAAAATCATCTAATGAGAATGGGAGAGAATATAACTTTCTCTCACTTGTATGTTATATAAACCGTTTCATTCTAACATGCTAACTGAATTATCATATAAGTAACGGCCCATTTCTTTGAGTAACCAGTTCCTTTCTACGCGTCTGTGTTACCCTAAACTATTGCCGGTTCATACGTTTGGTATAAGCTGCCCCTCAAATCAAAATATGTTAAGTGAAAAGTTCCCGAGATCTCAGCACGAACCGGAGCTTCGTCTCCACTTAGACTACCAACAAGAAGAGCAAGAAACGAGAACAAAGGAAGAATAGAGATTGTGTCTTTATTGAGAAGAAAGAAAAGAATGAGAGTTAGAGAGAGTATTCTGGGACAAAACTACATTACATACTTAAAACTAATTAGTCACCTCACTAATACATATATATACATATATATATCAGTAAAACGAGCTAACTCTTTACAACGGCTAACTTATGACTTAACAACTACTTGACCTATCTTAACAGCCCCCCCCCCCCCCCTCAAAAGAAGCAGTCTCATTGCTTGTTTTGATCATGAGCGTCAAGTGCCTACTTCAACCATCTTGAGCTGCAGCCTCTACAGCCTTAACACCCAACTGCCTTAAAACCATAGGATATGCACGCCCTGGAAGTATTTTGGTGAGTACATCTGCCAATTGCTGTGATGGTATGAATTCTACCCGGATCAATCCTTGTTGCACTTCTGCCTAACGAAGTGGCAGTCCACTTTAATGTGCTTGGTCCTTTCATAGAAGACTGGATTCCTCGTTATATGCACTTCTGCTTGATTGTCATATTTGAGTGGTATGGGCTGAACTTCTTCAACTCCCAACTCGTGCAACATTCTTGTCAACCATCTCACCTCTGCAATTGTTTGTCTTAGCGCTCTATACTTTGCCTCTATAGAAGAAAGTGCTACATTAGTCTGCTTCTTTGATTTCCAAGATAGAGCACAACCACCAAACTCAATATAAAAACCACTTATAGGCCTTCTTGTATTGGGACATCGGCCTAATCCGCATCACAATATGCAATTAAATCAAACAGTTTAGAACTATTTAACATGAGACCATAAATAGATGTTCCTTTAATATATCTGAGAGTATGCAAATCTGCTCTCATATGCACATCAGTTGGCTTGTTCAGAAATTGACTCAATAATTGTATATTGAAGCACAAATCTAGCCGAGTATGTGTTAAAAATTTCATCTTCCTTATTAATCTCCTATATAACATAGGATCTGTCAAAGGTTTTCCATCATCCGACAACAATTTTGCATTCAAATCTAAAGGGCATACTGTTCCCTTTAACTGATCACAACCAAATTCTTTAACAAGTTGCTCAGAGTAATTTTTCTGTAACAGTATCATCCCTTCCTTTGTTGAAAAATTCTACTCCAAGAAAGCTTCCTAAACATCATACGTCCTTTATTCTAAATTTTCTATTCAGATTCATTTTCACAAACTGGATCATTTCCACATCATCACCCATGAGCAGAACATCATCAACATAGACAACAAGTATAGTAAATTTCCCTTTGTTTCTTCTAATAAACAATGAATAATCTTTTAAGGACCGAAGAAAACCTAAAGAAAGCAGAAAACCACTTAATTTTTCATGCCATTTTCTTGAAGCTTGATTTAGCCCGTGAAGTGATATCTTCAACCTACAAACTTTTCCTTTACTGACTACTTTGTATCCTAATGGTAACTCCATGTAACCTTCCTCATGGAGATCACCATGGAGGAAGGAATTGTTGATATCTAGTTGACTAATGTCTCACTCCTTCTTAACATCTATAATTATGATGGCTCTAATGGTGGTAAACTTCACAACAGGCGAGAAGGTTTCTAAATAATCTATTCCATATTTCTGGTTATACCCCCTTGGCAATGAGTCTAGCCTTATATCTCTCTACTGTACCATCCGCTTTATATTTTACCTTGTAAGCCCATTTTGAACCAATTGGCTTTCCTTTTAAGCAATCCACTAATTCCCAAGTCACGTTTCTTTTTAATGCATCTATTTCTTCTTTCATAGCTCTTGTCAGTTCTCATTTTCTGATGCCTCATTATAATCTTGTGGCGCTCTCTCTTTATCTAACCTAGCATTGCAATATGTATAATCTGTTTTCCCTTTTGTAGTGTAAGCATCAGGTCTAACAACAAAAACTTCACTAGGTTACATCATGGGAATGACACATGCAAAATCATGGATGACAGTTTCAGGTTTCTTATGCATTGTTAACAGTCTATCATAGAACAAAGTAGAAAAGGGATTAGAAGACTTCTCTTGGACCTGCTTAGGGACATTGCTGAGCACATAGTCCTGCAGGTATCCAGGCAATTGTCTTTCTCTTGTTGATCTCCTAAGGCCCGTTCCTCCTTGCTTTCTGTGTACTTCACCTTCTGTTTGTTCTGTTTGGTTTTGTAAATCCACAGTTGTATCTATGTCCTGTTCTACACTTTCCTCATGAAAAACATCAGTAACATGTATGCTATCAAAATCATCAGAATCATCCGTTACAAAATTATGTTTTTCTTTCTCAATTATTTCCTCTGCTGACCTTGATAAGGGACTGCTTGTAACAGAATCTTGTGTTGTTGTCCCCTTCGTGACGGTCTCATAATTTCTTCTAAATGGATAAACATTTTCATAGAATTTCACATCTCTATTAATGATTACTTTGTTGTTGTCTAAATCAAAAGTTTAAAACCCTTCTTGTTTGGTGGATATTCTAGGAACACACATTTCACATATTTGACAGCAAACTTATCAAGCATAGGAGAATTAATGTGAGCAAAGCAACGAGATCCAAAACATTTCAAAGTATCATAGTCAGGTTCTTTTTTATATATAACAGAATAAGGACTTTTTCCCTTCAAAACATCCAGTGGAATTCTGTTAATCAAATACACAAATGTTAAAATGCTTTCTCCCCATAATTTTAAAGGCATGCCAGAATGAAACATTAGACTCCTTGCAGTTTCTAATATATGTTGGTGCTTCCTCTCAACTATTCCATTCTGTTGGGGGGTATGTGCACAGGATGTTTGGTGTTGTATTCCTTTTGATTTCAGATATTCTATTCCTTCTTTTGAAGTGCCTAATTCATATGCGTTGTCACTTCTAATTATTCTAACCTTCATTTTGAATTGAACTTCCACCATTTCTATGAAGTGATTAATTATTTAAAAACAAAGGGATTTCTGATTGACTAGGTGTACCCAAGTGGCACGAGATTTATCATCAACAATGGTAAAAAAGTACATGAAATTGTCATAAGTTTTGGTTCCATATGGACCCCACAGATCAACATGTACAATTTCAAAAAAAATCATTGGATTGAGTAGAAATGATAGGAAAAGGGAGCCTATGGCTCTTAGCTTTACTACATGATTCGCACAGAAAATGTTTATTTCCTAAACTCTTTTTGAATAACCCTTTCTTTTCAACTTTCCTATAGGTAGATAGCCCAGCCTATGGTGCCATAGACTAACATCATTCCTATAGACAAAAGAATCTATCAAGCGTGTTACATTACAAGCATTCGAAGGAAAGTTCACATTATGATCAACAAGAAAATTATATCTAACAGATATAATCCTTCTGACAATCTTCCAACTCCTTGTTCAAGGTTTGGATTACATTCCTAAAGCAAACAACAAACATCATCAAAGTAAAACCTCCATTTAAGTTGTTTTGCTAACCTACTTATTGAGATCGGGTTAAATTTAAAATTTGGAACAAAAAGCACATTGTTAGTGTCAAGTACTGATTGATTTGACGTTTCCAACTATCTTTACTTCCTATGGGTGCCCATCGGGCATCCCACTGTGTAACATGATTCAAGATTTATAACTTAAAAATTATCCATGTCGCAGACATTGTTCTATTGCTCCACTATCAAGAACCCATCTTTTAAGTAAGTTTCTTTTCTTACTTTTCCAAGAAATTGTACCCCTATTTTCATTATTTGAGGAGTCAAGCAGTGAAGAATAAGTTTTAAAGTCAGAGATAGTACCAACAAAGCTGCAAGTTGAATTCCCTTGATCAGTTTTGTTTTGTTGATTCTTTAAATACTGAGACAGGAGCTAGTTCACTTGCTCCAAGGTAAAGGTTTTGGATGTGGGTTCTTCTTGATTCACAGCGTTCTGCGTAGCATCGGCACCTGCCGCTAAAGATCTTTTCCCTTGGGTACCCAATAATTTGGTAGCACTTGTCCGCTGAATGGCCATTTGGTCCGTAGTGTGTGTAACATCCCAGTATCCCACTGTTGTGATATTATCCGCTCTAGCACACAGGCTGCACGGTTTTGTTCCTGGGGTTTCCTAGCTCCAAAAGGTCTCACAACAAGGAGAGGTATCCCCACCCATATAAGGAGTGGTTCGTTCTCCCCTCCAATCGATGTGGGAGGTAAACCTAAGGGGAATTACACTTCACCCCCCTTGGGAGCCCAATGCCCTCGCGGGCCACACCGGCACACCGACCTGGCTCTAGCTCTGATACCAACTGTAACATCCCAGTATCCCACTGTTGTGATATTGTCCGCTCTAGCACGCAGGCCGCACGGGTTTGTTTCTGGGGTTTTCTAACCCCAAAGGCCTCACAACAAGGAGAGGTATCCCCACCCATATAAGGAGTGGTTCGTTCTCCCCTCCAATTGATGTGGGAGGTAAACCTTAAGGGTATTACAGTGTGTGCACTGAAGGTTGACTCACCCTCCTTCCTTGTTCTGGTAGGGTTTGGTGCTTCTTCTGCAGGTTTCTGCCGTGAAAGAGAGTGCGCCAGATCCAGTCCCTTTCTCTCCCTTTCCAGTGGAGCAAACGATCTTCTGTTGCTCTTCTTGAACAAGCAAGGAGTATACTTGTTCTATGGAAGGAAAGGCACTCATCATGAGCACATTTCCTCTCACGATGGCAAACCTTTCATTTACCCCCATCAGGAACTATATTACTCTTTGTTTCCATAATATCTTCTTATACCCAGATGCGGTTTCCCATACGCAGTTTGAGATCTCCTCAGAGGAACCGATTTCATTCCAAATCTCTTTAATTTGTATGTAATAGGTGCTAGTAGTATCCCCTTCTTGTCATATTTTGTTCAGCTTCTGGTGCAGGGAATAAACTTATGCCACATTTGCTTCCTCGAATCTCATGGCTAATTCCTTCCACAACTGAGCCGCTGTCGCACAGTAAAGCACACTCCTGGATGCCTCTTTGTTGAGGCCGACAAGAATCCACGAAGTCACCATCGAGTTGCAGCACTTCCAAGACTTAAACTTAGGGTCATTTTTTAGAGGTCTTTTTATCGTTCCCTCCATAAAACCTTGTTTATTTTTTGCGTCTAATGCGATGATCATTCCCTGCTTCCAAGCCCTAAACCCAGTTCCGTTGAACTTTTCTGACAGGAGCATCCCTAGGTTTTCTGAATTTGACAAGAAAAAGGGGTCAGAGTTATCCATTTTGGTGTCGCGGTTTTCTGCCTTCTCACTGACATTCACTTCTTTCTCCTTCTTGTTCCCATCTCCCTTCATCGCGTTCATCGTCTTTCTTTAGATCCAAAATTCTGCCTCGTTTCCCCCAATTAAGAATCTCTCCTCCGCTAGTTGCTCTGATACCATGAAAAGTTCCTGAGATCTCAGCACGAACCGGAGCTTCATCTCCACTCAAACTACCAACAAGAAGAGCAAGAAACGAGAATAGAGGAAGAATAGAGATTGTGTCTTTATTGAGAAGAAAGAAAAGAACGAGAGTTAGAGAGAGTATTCGGGGACAAAACTAACTACATAATTGGTTTAAGAAAACATGTTTTAAAACTGTACATGTTCATTCTTGTATTGGTATGTTAGAAAGGAAAATGGAAACAACAACTGAAATTATGTCCAAAAAACGCCAGGAACGAACAACGTCGAGTTCCCCACGCGGATCAAGGGAGGAGACACGCAACGCAAAGGCATTTTGTTCGGTTTTCTTTTTTCGCACTGCAGAACGAGAATGAGGCTGAGACGGGCGGGACGGGTGGAGGGAAAATTCATTTTTAGATAAACGGGAGGCAAGCAAGGTCAGTCTTTGACGTGGCTTGCTAATAGCCGTTGTAGGTCTATCCATCCATTGAAGAAGGGACTCTCTTCCATCGCTGATGGCCAAATTACCGCTGAACCTCTCGCCGGCGTCTGCCAGAAGCCATGGTGGCGGTTGCTCCTCCTCCACCACCGCCGCTTCCTTGCCGTTCACCGTTAAGTGGACAAAGACTTGGGTTGAGGAGGGCATCCCAAAACCCAGAATTTCCACTGCAGCTCAACGAATAACCAAGGTGGTTCGTACTCCACGGAAGACGGCAAGAGCAAGGTCATTAAGGAATTGGGTTCGTCCTTCTGCCTCATCTACTCTCTTCTTCGAGTTTTTATATGAAAGACCGGCCTCCGTTTGAAACCGGCCAGAGCGAGTTCATTAGGCTGTTGTTTAGAAGATTTCCTTCCTAGTTCCTTTCTATCCTATCCTCGTGGACGCTGGAATAAGCGTCTTCTTTCTCCGTCCTATTGAAAGAATTGATATCCGCAATTCTCTATGAGGAGAATTTCCTCATTGCTGCTCTATTTTTACTTAAGCTTATGGCTCAACCACAAAATTCTTTGTAGGTTTATTTTCGCTTAGAAAGAAAATTGAAGACGCAGTTCTTCGAGCCGAAGCCTTGGCACCCGCGGCGCTTGAGCTTGAAGAGGCGAGGCGAATAAGAAGTGAAGAATTGATACGTGAACTGAACCTGTGGGATGATCCTACAAAATCAAGTGAAACCCTTGTAAAATTAGCTGATAGTTCTGCAGCCGTGGCTGCTCTTAAAGAAGTGAAATACAAGGTGATTTGATTTCCCCTCTAAATCACAAGTATTTCTTTTTGCTGTACACTTGCAATTTGGTGAAAAATATTTCTTGCTCAGATAACAGTTTCTTATCCTGTAATGTTTTGTTTCTATATCGAAGTAATTGTATTGTCAGATGAACTGGAAAGTGATTATCTTGATTAATTGTCCGAAGTGAAAACTAGCAAATTTTTAGGATACTGGATTTGGTTTGGTTAGTTGATATTGAAAACTAATTGAATTCAGGTTGAAGAAGCAAAGCTGATAGCTGCACTGGTAGAGACTGATGCAGTAAACCATCGGCTATTCAAGCAAGCTTATAATGCTTCTGAGGATGTAAGCAAGTTCCTTGATCAGTACGAGATGACAAAGCTTTTGAATGGTCCATTTGATAAGCAAGGTGCATCACTTCTTATCAAGGCTCTAGATAATGATCCTTCTTCTCAGGTCCTGTCTATCTTCTCCATGATCACTAGCTTTATTGCTTCCTTTGCAGATGAGAAACATTGTGTTTTGTTCTCTGCAAAATAGCTAGGCTAGGAATTTTGTGTGTGTTCAAGTTTACACAGACTAATTTGACTGCATAGACATTCACGGACACGGTCTTATTATGTCTGTTTTTGATATTCAGATATGGGCAGAAAGTCTTCTGAACATGTACCTGAAATGGGGTGAGAAGCAGGGGCGAAAAGGAAGAATCACTGAGAAGAATGTGGCAATGGAAGGTGGGATAAACTCAGCTACAGTTGATTTTGAGTTCAAAAATGCATATGGGCATCTTGTGGGTGAAAGAGGTGCTCATCACATGATAGGCTCTTCGAATCAGGTACTGGACTGTTTTAAATGTCATATCTGACAATTTTTGATAAAAAAAAAAAAAACACTCGGCAGATTGTTACACTTTTTTGGTTATCACCCATTGTATTGAAATCAAGAATCGATGAAAGTGATTTCTGGGTCTGGAAGATTTTCTTACAGTTTTATGCCATTTTGATGACCACGGGTTATCTCTGAATCCCTCAAATTTGCAGCAGAGCACAGCCGTTCTTGATATCACTCCCTTGTCTCTCGAACCAGAGTCGGACCTGCTAATTGAGGATGAAGAATTAATCATCACGTATGGGCCATCATCTGAAAGGAAAGAGCGGCGCAGTCAGAATGAGTCTCTTGTCTCCGTTCACCATCTTCCAACGGGGATATCTGTCCAATCCTCAGGTAATGCGATACTACTGATATGATAAGCGATTCTTCTTGAACAGCATTTTATTTTATCCTTCTTCATACTTATAATTAGAATCATGTTCGTTCCTTAAGGTGAGAGAAGTCGTTTTGCAAACAAGATGAAGGCACTAAACTTGTTGAAGGCCAAACTTCGAGTGCTCCTCCATGAGCAAGGGATCTCGAGCATACATAGCATCAGGAAAGATGCAATCTTCAATCCTTGTGGACGAGATGTTAGGAGGTACACGGTTCAACCGTCTAACAAGCTGGTGAGGGATCTGCTAACGGGGATTCAGATTCGTGATGTGAAGTCTGTCTTAGATGGGAATATCGAGTTACTGATTGCAGCTAATGTTAGCATGCGACATTCTGCTGATGAGTGATGCTGCAAGGTTGCTCTGGGTTGTTTTCTCTCTACTGCTAGTAGTGTTGTTCTTTTACAGGGAAAGTTGGTCCAACTGTTTGGCTCCCATGCCTTTGTGAAAATGTGCATTTTTGCTGCAGTAATGCTGATGTTTGCCCTGTTCGGTGTACTATTAGAGAAGCTGTAAAGTCCTGTAGTATTAGTATATACGTTTCTTTAATTGGAAGAAACCTGTAGTATATTCGAATCCATTTGTATGAGAAAGTAACCTTATATTAGAAGAGATGAAATGGTCCCTGTCAATATTGCACTCTGCTGCAGTTATGTTTCACCCGCTTCTTCTCATGTTTTCAAGAAGATAACATTTTTTTTTTTTTGAAACTAGAAGATAACATTAATTACACATTGTCTGTCTCATTCTTACACGCTTTTCCTTGCTTTACCAAGTCTAAAAAGCACTACTTAAGACTTGAGATTTCCAAGGTCGCTCTCGTAGATGAACAAAAAGTCAGCAAGCACTGGTAACTACTTTCGCAGGTTGCAAAGTCCGTTTCGAATTTATTTGGGGATAATACTTTATCATAGTGAAAAGGCACATATAGCTGGCAGATCATCAACCCCCAGGAATTGAAATACTTTGTTTTATGATTTTTTACCATTTTAATATTAAATATATAAAATAACATAATTTTATAAAACTAAATTTTGTAATATATAGTTTAGTATAAGGAATCATAATACAAAACTTAAATTTTTAAAATTATTTTATTTTATATATTAAATATTGAAATCAGACAATATAACCAAATAATAAAGACATCAAAAGGAGTAAAATAGTACTATCATAGCACAAAAGATATTCTGCATAAAGTTGTAATTTTGCGATTAACATGAATGTCAGGGTGCGAGGGATAAAAAGAAAACTGGCACATGCCTTGTCTTTTTTTTGTGTCAGAATTAATGACCACGATTTATGGTACTTAATGCACACGACTAATGAAGTCCATATTTAATTAACCTTTCTTAATACTTGCACACTTGGGAGTACAAATTGATATATACATTAGAAGTAACTTAGCATTGCATGCATTTGAGTAGGATGTCCTGTCCATTCATTCAGTTAACCTAAAATTGAATTTTGAAAGAAAATTAGTTTTTAGTTATTTTATTTATAACTAAATTAATCCAATTTAATTCAATAACTTAATTAACCAAAAAACAGATTAATCAAAAACTAAAAAAAATTCACTTAGTAATTGAAAACTGAATTAACCACATAATAAATTTGATTCATCAAAATTTGTAAAAGGAAAATTATGATTTTATTAAAATTTTAAATTTATAATTTATAAATTTTTATTAAAATTTTTAATTTTTTAAAAAATATTTATGTTATTTAATTAATCAAAATATTTTTATTATAAATCAAACTAAAATAAAATTCAATTAACGGAAAAATCAATATTTAAAAAGTTACAAAAAGAGTTAAGGAAGCCGAAAAAAATTAAAATTAACCAAAGCCTATAGGCATTTGAGTGTGCTAGACTACATTATTTGTTTCCATAGCTTATGAATTGTTGTTTTTGTGTTCTTCGTTGTTTTTTCATTTTTTAATTGTTCTGAAAACATTCAAATAAACATAGTTGATCAACTTCTAAATTTGACGTATTATGAAAATTGTATGGGTTGAATGTAGTGTTGTCAGTAGCAAGCTCAACTAATATATATTTGATTTATTTACGAAAATAGTGCCATGATGTTTGATGTAATACATCAAACATTTATGCAGATTATGAATTTACTTTCCCCATCCATGACATTTCTACCATTTTACATTTGACACCTTCTGTTTAAATTGATTTTTCTCTAATTTTCGTTCAATTTAGTAGATGGTTAACGTTGTGCGAAGTTGTTAAAACTTTGCATGGATAAAGACATAAAGTTAAATTGTTATTTTTCGGGCCTATGACAAATCTCAAGTTTTAAAGACACAATGAAAACATATTTAGATTAAGATTTTTTTTTTGTGGTTTTTAGCCTCAAAAAGCTTACTCTGATCATGGTTTCATTAAGTCTCACATATCACATATGAGCTTATAAAACTTGGGATTTGACATAGGTTTGAAAATAACACTTTATCATTATCCATGTAAATTTTCATCAACTTCAGACAACATTAAATATCTTTTAAATTGAACGAAAATTAGAGAAAATTAATTTAGACGAAAAGTGTCAAATATATACGGTGAAAACATCATAGACGGGGAAAGTAATTTATAAAACAACGTGGTTGCAAGATATAATTTCACAAACATCATAGACGGTGGATGTCCTTCTCTCTAAAATTTAATTAATTTATTAAGGGAAAATTCACTATATACCCCTGTTTTCTTTCGTAATTCACAATATATCCTTGTTGGTTTTCGTAATTCAACTTTAAACATGCTTAAATATTGTCCAAAATTGATGAAACTTTACATGGATGATGCTAAAGTGTATATTTTGGTCCAATATCAAATTTGAAGTTTTTTAAGCTCACATGTGACCTGTGGAACCCAATAAAAATTATGACATGTTCATTGGGTCCCATATGTCACATATAAGCTTAAAAAACTTCAAATTTGATATTGGACCAAAATATAACACTTTAGCATCGTCCATGTAAAGTTTCATCAATTTTGGACAACATTTAAGCATTTAAAGTTGAATTATGAAAATCAACAAGGGTATATTATGAATTATAAGAAACAGAGGTATTGTGAATTTTCAAATTTATTAATGAAGTAAGGTCCATCAAGCTACACTTCGAAAAACTAAGGTCTAAAACATTGGTGCATCCTGTTGGACTATAATGCTATGATATTAGTTTTGTACAAATCTTTTAGAGCAAGAACAGTTCAAAGTTCTTTTTAGATGTGGTTTTGTAGATTTGATAATAATTTTACCTAAATGATATACCAAACCGAACAATAGCATTACTTTTGTACAAATGTTTATCCGTTTAATAGTTGGTCCAAAGCCAAATATATGATATTCGTTATTTTTAACACATGTATCTAATGAACTTGACTCATTTTGAAAGTTAGACCTTAATTTATAATAGATATTAATTTTGTGGATTTTCAGCATTTTTTAACAAAATAGTGTATTAAATTAAATGATATATAGCAGTTTTCCAAATAACAACCCAATATAATATTCAAAATAAATATCATTTTAGATTAGAGATTTATGTTCAACTTACTTGTCTTTCTAAACTTTTTGTATCATACTCTCTTTTCACATTTTTAATTATTAACGATATTCAATTCTTTTTTTTGTTTTATCAATAAGTATATTTATTTTTATTTTTCTCATACAAAAGTGAAAACATATTAATTATTTTAAACTTTTTCTTAAAAAGTGTAAAAATATCTAAAACGAGATTTATTTTAAATAGGAAAGAGTAATAATAACATAAAAGGCTGAAAATTTTGATTTTAAACATTTGATCAACATCTAACTTCTCAGCTGTTTCCAAAAAATATCTAAGTTCTCATTTATAAATCAAGAGATATGACCTCAAAAATTACAAGGTTTGTTTCGTTGAAAAAAAAAATCACATCCGAGTTACAGTTACAAATATCCAATGGCGTAGTATTAGAAATTCCGCCGATTAATTATTCCAGTCATCATATAGCTGCCGAGGTTGATGTGGCAGGAGTGGAGGCCTTGTGTTGATGTGGCTCAAACATGTGGATGTCACACTGATTAATTATTCCAGTCATCATATAGCTGCCGAGGTTCTAATCTCAGGTATGAATAAATTTCACTTTTCTGGGTTTTATGGGTGGTCTGATTGGAGAGTGAAATTGTTTTCTTGGAAACTGTTAAGAAAACTTAGGGACCAAGTGAGAGATCCCTGGTTAGTTGTTGGAGATTTTAATCAAATCTGTTTTGAGAGTGAAAAAATGGGAGGAAAATTAAGAGGGGAGAAAGAGATGCTTCCCTTCAGAGAAGCTATTGACTACTGTGATTTGTCTGATATGGGATTTAGTGGGTATCAATTTACTTATACTAATCTGCAATGTGATCCCTTTCATAGTGAAAGCAGATTAGATAGGGCGTTGTGTTCCCAGGACTTCTGGTCCTCTTTTCCTTCTAGTTCTGTTGTTCATCTTCCTAAACTTCATTCTGACCATTGTCCAATTCTAGTCAAACTTGTAGGCAATCACAAAAAACCTGGTAGAATCTTTAGGTTTGAAAATGTGTGGTTGGATGAGAAAAAATGCAAAGAGATTGTTTCTTCCATCTGGGGAGTGGATGATCTTAATCTGATCGAGAATACTAATAAATGTAGGAGGAAACTTATGGAGTGGAATGGGTGGAATATTCATAAAATTTCTTTCAAAATTAGGAACAAAAAGAAGGAGCTAGAGGAGCTAAGAAAAGGGATCCAAAATACTTGGGCTGTCTCGAATGGGAAAAGGGTTTTGTTAGAGATTCAACTCCTGCAAATGAAGGAAGAATGTTGGTGGAGACAAAGAGCTAGAGACAGTTGGGTTAGGGAGGGGGATAAAAATACAAGCTACTTTCATGGGAAAGCTTCCAGTAATCGTAGGAAGAAAGAAATCTTGAGTCTTGAAGATTCAAATGGTGTTCTCAAATCAGATTGGAGGGATCTGGACTTTATTTCTAAGGAATTTTTTCAAAACCTGTTCTCCTCTTCTTTTCTTC
Organism: Limonium bicolor; assembly: GCA_023374045.1. Classification (NCBI taxonomy): domain Eukaryota; kingdom Viridiplantae; phylum Streptophyta; class Magnoliopsida; order Caryophyllales; family Plumbaginaceae; genus Limonium; species Limonium bicolor. The sequence continues at coordinate 43,560,961 of CM041778.1, forward strand.
CTGATGTGTATCAATTTTCTAAGCCAATCTCAAATATCCTTACCCAAGAACATTGACCTCCTCAAAGAACCTTATACCTCTCTTGAAATCCTCAAAGCTACCAAACAACTGGGAGCAAACAAAACTCCGGGGCCTGATGGGTTTAATGGAGCATTCTACAAAAAATTCTGGTCTTCTCTTGGCCCACAAGTGATAGCAGAAGTCCTCAAAATTTTAAATGGTGATCCTGTTCCTACTTCCCTTAATGATTACTACATTGCTCTTATCCCTAAAGTTCCTGGAGCTAACTCTCTTCAAAATTTCAGACCGATAGCCTTGTGCAATTTTGTTTATAAAATTGTCACAAAAGTTCTGGCCAACCGTATCCAAAACATTCTTCCTTGTATTATTTCTCAGAATCAGTCTGGTTTTGTTAAGAATAGGCTGATCACAGATAATGTGATCCTAGCAGGAGAACTCCACCATCTTATTGCTAGATCCAAAGCTAAGAAAAGAGGAATGTTCTCGTGCAAGATTGATCTTAGCAAAGCATATGATAGACTTGAGTGGGGCTTCATAAACAACATTATTAAGGAAATGGGTTTTCCTGAGCAGTGGAGGGTTCCAGTTATGAATTGCATTACTTCTCCTAGAGGTGCGGTTATTATCAATGGTTCTCCTGGGCAGTGGTTTAAACAGGAAAGAGGGTTGAGGCAAGGTGATCCCCTCTCCCCTTTTCTCTTCATTTTAGCACAAGAGTCTTTGTCCCGGTTCTTGAATGAAGTTGTGGTTAAGAGAGATTACATTGGTGTCAAACTTGCTAGGTCCTGTTGTAACGCCCCTATTAACCATAAATACAGCGGAAATAAAACTCTAAGGCGATTACAGACCATCGGGTTCCAAACACCCGACACCAAACCTCACCAATTACAACTTACAATCTACAAAAGCTACGGTCGGAACCACGAGAAAAGTTAACAAAAATAAGAAGTAATAAAACATAAAAACTCTCCAAGCCTAATCCCATCCCAATCACTCTTTCTCTTCGTGGCCACCTGTAAGATCACACGTACCTGCAAGATAAAACCAAGCAGCCCACCCCAGAAGGGGCGGGTCAGTTCCCTGGAATGGAACTGGTACAATTCTCCAAAAACAAACTTATAAAACATAACTCTTCAAAATAAATAGTAACATGAAAACAAACTCTTAAAAGTAAAACAGAGATAAAGCACTTCAAAACAATCAAGTTTAAAGAGAAAGGAAAACAAGACAAAGATAAAGATAGAGAACTTCCAAAACAAGTCATCCACTTAAGTAGTCACACCACATAGTTAGTAAGCAACCATTGTTGATGTTAGAACCAATTCCCGTTCGGAGTATAAAGACTCAGATAGTCACAAAGGACTAGGAATAATAAGATAGATCCAAGAACCAATAACTCAAGAGTGGAATAATTCAATTGGGAGAGATGACCCCCACCGCCAGATATCAATGTCCATATGGACGAGGGATATACAGCCCCCTGCTGTCAGATTTAAATGTCCTGATGGACGAGGGATATACAGCCCCCTGTTGTTAAATATCAATGCCCCTATGGGCGAGGGATATACAGCCCCCTGCTGTTAAATTAAAAAAAAATGTCCTGATGGACGAGGGATATACAGCCCCCTGCTGTTAAATATCAATGCCCCTATGGGCGAGGGATATACAGCCCCCTGCTGTTACCATTGAAGACGCGCGCACGTCGAAAGAAAGATTTCCAAGATTGACCTTTTCCAAAAATCCCGCTAGATCACCAACTACCCAGAGCAATACCAAAACACTCAGTCCTACAGAGTGCAGAAGCGTAAACCCTAAGCAGCCAATGTCTAACGGGCAACCAAGTAGAAGGAACCAATACCCAAGTGAGTTTCCACATCCAAGGCTCAGTTAGTCACACAAGCTGAGTCAGTCACACAACCATTTCCTTTTTAGAAGTTCCTCTTAAAGTCAGTTAGCGTTTTCCAAAACATTCCACAAGTCAATCAAAAATATCGTAGTACGAGAAATCGTACAAAACATTCCATAGAGTCCAAAACACAACAAGCTGAGTACGAGAAATCGTACCTGGTATGTGAAGCACAATAACTAACTCGTAAAAGTGATTCCCCAACAGTAACCTATAATTAAGGTGTTCAAATGTCGAGAGTTAAGAGACTTATAAACTTAACAACCTTCTTCACTTACTGGTTAATAGTTCTAGGTTTACCATTATTCCTTTACAAAGGTTTGGGCTCGACTTGTTAACTAAATCCTTTGTTAGGCCCACCTCGTTTAATTTGGAATGATTTAGAATTAATTCCTGAGAGTGGCCCAAACTCTCTCTGGATTGTTAAAGTGGGCTTTTGGAGTTCATAGACTTGGGCTTAATGGGTTAGCCCAAGACCGGGTTAAGTTATGTTGTGTAATTACTCTTGAATTATTAGTGATTATTTAATCACTCACTGACTAAAACCTAAGGTTTAATATATATATATAACCTACTTATTATAACTATCACAAGGATTATTATTTCCCTCAACCATATTAATGTATTTATATACATGTATATTCATATATATATGTATATCTTTATGTATTAAAATTTATCCATAGCATCTTAGGAAATTTTTACTATATTTATTAATGTTCCATAACTTCTAGGCTTAACGCAACTGACTTAAGGTTTATAACATAATGTGTTTCCTTGATTTATTAAATATATAAGTATACCCGTATTAGAAATTACTAAGACATTTCCCTATGTAATTCACCATATTTAAACAATCTTATTAATACAACCTTAAACTGTATTCTAAGTATATTTCATAAAGTATTTCTTTTACCATATCTTAAGGTTCTAGCTCTTATAAAGTTTAGTTATTATAAGTGGTACTTTAATTAGTTCCCTGATTTACTTTAAGTTACATCTTAATTCTTTTTTTTAAAATGCGTATCAAATAATATTTATATATATTTGTTCCTTAGTTTATTTAAAATATTAACCCCCATATAATATAATAAACAAAATATAGGATAATTAAATTCCTTAATTTATATAAGTTCCTACTTAAGTAAGTAAATATACATATATGTAAATAATTTCTTTTCTCTTAAAAGCTAATACAAAACATTTATAAACTTACTGTTATACAATGTTAATTTAGTTCCCTTTATTTCCCCCAGCTTAAAAGTTAATTAACCAACCTTACTTTAATTTTTGATTACATTAAAAACTTTATATTATAGGTTATTCTTATGAAAAACTCATAAACACAATTTTTAAAACCCTTTACCATTGCCCAAAAATTCCCAAATTTAATATACAGTAACTATAACATTTTAGACATATTATAAAATTTTTATTTCATAAAAATATCTTTTTAATTTAGCCAAATAATTCCTGAAAACCCGTAACTTGTAAAAATCATAACTTATGTTTAAAAACTCCAAAACCATAATAATTTACATCAAAATAAACTAGATAAAATAAGGAATCTATGGTTAAAATTTCAAGTCAAAATACATTCGGGAAGATATTTAAATTAACCCAACAAGTTAAGACTATTTACTGGAATTTACTAAAACCCTTATAAACTAAATTCTGGAACGTTTTAATCTCGGCCGTCCAATCTCTTAAAACGAGATCGGACGGCCCCTGTGCATCGAGTTCATCAGCGAACTCTATTACCAAACCGAGTACTAATTCGACGATTTCTCTCAACTCACAGAACCAAATCGATTGATTTTTGTTTCATTGGATCCGAAATTCAATTTCGGTTCTATTGGTACCGATTTCCCCAATTTTAATGCAGAGTTCATCAAGATTCGAATTTGATTCGAGAGTTAGGGTTCTTATTAGTTTCTGAGTTCATTCGAAAACAAATCCGACGAATTCCCTTAATATGGCACGCAATTGATTCAATTAAAACATGGGTTAGGTCGACAATGAAGTATAGACTAGCAACAACGGAAGAATTTGAGGAAACGCTCACCGGAATTGCAATATCGGAGGAGAATTTGAGAACGGGTTCTGGAAAAACTCGAACTTCCGATAAGTTCGTGAAGCCAACTTCGAGGATCTATAAGTTATTGTACAGATCGATTTAGGCTTTGTTAATTGGCTCAATAGAAAGATGAAACTTAGCTCTACACATTGATAACTAGAACTAATCCTAACTCGCATTATACAGAAAGAAAATTGACCCGAAAGTTACGAGTTTACCTGTCGTTTTCTGTGATTTTATGTGCTGACAAATCAGAGACTTTGGGCGACTATATCTTCCAAACGGTTACGAATCAGGCTTGGGAATAAACATGAAAGTTGTAGATGGATTAGAGATCTACACAACGAGCTATAGAAATCGAAATTTGGTTGAAAGACGAGGAAGTTATGGCAAGACGAACTTTACTTGAAATCGCATGAAAACTGGAATCTGGGTTACGAACTCGAAAGCTGGCAACTTTGGATCAACTTTCCCGTCGATGTAGAATGAGTTAGGGCTTGTATGAGTTACGGTTGTAAAGAGGGAATTAAGGAGAAGAGAGTGGTGAAGACGGCATGGAAAAATATTGAGTAATGTGAAAGTTATAGCCGTCTAAAGTTAGGGCTAGGAAGTGAAATCGGTTACGAAAATCAGGGAAGGAAATCGGCTAAGTGTGGGCGACCTACTACAGAGTGACACGTGGCACTTCTTAAAATTTTGATTCAAAACTTCAATCTAACATAACTTTGGCTAGGATGATCCGTTTTTGACGTTCTTTTTATCGATCTTCATGGTTTTTCATAACCTATTTTTTGGTATAGGTTTCATGGCCTGGTTTGACCATTCTCAAAAAGTCAACTCTAGCAAGGCTTAATAAGCTTTAAGGTTTCTAGAATTTTATATTGACTTTTATGTTTCAAAACAATGTTCCAACACTTCCTAAAATCTTTATAATATATTTGGAGTGTTTAATAATTTTCCCAAGATTTATTGACTTATAAATCTTATTATTAAATTCATAATACTATATAATAATGTATAATAATTAGGGTTAAATAGGAGAAAACCCCTAAATAAATTTCATAATTCCATATAAATTCAATATTCATAATTACATATAATAATTTAATTTTTAATAAAAGAAATCCCCTAAATTAATTTAAATTAATTTAGGGGTATTTCACCTGTTCTCCTATCTCTCATTTAGCCTTTGCCGATGACATCATCTTCTATGGGCAAGCCTCCCAGAAAAATGCTCAGTTCTTGGCCAACTCTCTGGATAAGTTCATGATAATTTCTGGTCATAAGATTAATTATCAGAAGTCTGATATTGTTTTTAGTCCAAAAATACCCCAGGAATCCAAAGATTCGATTTCCAGTATCCTCAGAGTTACTCAAGTCCCTTTCTTCACCAAATACCTTGGCCTCCCTATCAAAATTGGGAGGAACAGAAATGAAACTTTTAAGTTCCTCTTGGATAATCTTAGGAAAAGAGTTTCAGGTTGGAAAAAACCAATGTCCCAGGCGGCTAGATCTGTCTTAGTCAAAAGTGTCCTTCAAGCCCTTCCAAATTTCACTATGTCTCTTTTCAAACTACCAAAAAACATCACCTCAAAAATGAATTCTATCTTTGCCAACTTCTGGTGGGGTGGAAATGATAGTAGGAAGCATATGGTGTGGAAAAAATGGAAAGATGTCTGTAAGCTATCAGAGGATGGAGGACTAGGATTTAGAAGTTCTGAAGCCTTTAATGAAGCTCTGCTTGCCAAACAAGCCTGGAGAATCATCAGATTTCCTGATTCTCTTGTTAGTAAAAATTTGAAGGCTCTTTATTTCCCCAGAATGATCTATTTTCTGCCTCTAGTAAGAGTCGAGATAGTCCTATTTGGAGATCCATTCTGTGTGGGATTAGGACTATTAGTAGAGGTGCTGCTATCAGAGTAGGAAATGGGAAGACAACCAACATTAGAGATCATCCGTGGCTCTCCAATTCTCCCGGTTAAGATTGTTGTCACTAGTTCGATTTGTCACAACCTTGTTACAGTCAACCAGCTGATGAAGCCTAATTCTGATGAATGGAATAAGGATCTGATCATGAATGAGTTCTCCAGTATTGATCAAGATCGTATTTTAAGCTCTACTTTTAATCAAAATTCAGTGGATGAGTGGTTCTGGACTAGGTCTGCCTCGGGAGATTACACTGTTAAATCTGGTTATCATATGCTGAATACAGACACTCTAAATGCTTCTTCGTCTTCCTCTCATGTTAATCATAGTTTCCAACTTCCTACTAGTCTGGTGCCACCAAGAGCTAAGCTCTTCTGTTGGAAATTTCTCAATAAGATTACTCCCTGTTTGGCTAAAATTGCCAGAAGGGTGGGAGGATCAGATAAATGTTTTCTTTGTGGAAAGAAAGATACTGACTACCATAGTATTTTCCTCTGTTGGGCTACTAAGGATTATTGGAACACAGTTGCCCCTAATAGTCAACTACCGGAGGAAGAGGAAGGGGCTATACAAGAGTGGTTTCATGAGAACAGTAGGAAGTGGTCAAGAAAGAAGTTAGCAGAAATAGTGAATACAATTTGGGCTATCTATGATGCAAAAAATAGAGTGAGACATAGTCGTGATTTGTCAATAACTGAGTGTATTGATTCCAATCTCGCCTTCATCAAAGTTTATCAGGATCTTCACGAATATAAGAAGCCCTTTGAGATTTCCTATTGTCTTCCCCATCAACAAGTTCAAAATGAAGATTGTCTAGTAAATCATTGCTTCAGGAAAAATGGTGCTTATATGATTTGTAGTGGTGTTCTAATACCTCATTCTGGGATGTTGATCATGACTTATAACAGGAAAGTTCAAGGATGCAGAGATCCAGTCCATGCAGAGCTAAAAACCATTGCTTTCGGTGTTGAAGAAGCTCGCAGTAGAGGTATTACAAATCTGGTGGTGAAGGTCAATCAGATGGAAACCTTGAAGGTGATCGATAATCTCATGCGTAGTCATCAACGGATCAACGTGGATTTTCTGGATCTGTCTAATGGGATTAAATCCTTTTGTAATTTTAGACTGGTTTTTTGTAAGCAGAGTTGTTATTCTGCTGTGTTAGCTTGTGGTCTTTTTAACAAATCCAACTTTTGGAACAAATGAGAGACATCTAATGCTTCTAAGTACTTCCTTCAAGCAATTACTATGGAAGGAAGTGATTGTAATCTTGACAGTGGCTAAATGCCCTCCTTGTTTAATATTAGACTAAGTAACACTTTCATCAAAAAAAAAAATGCAGAAAGAATAAAGACGGACAAAACACGCACCTTAAACTCGCATTTTACTTCTAGACGCGCTATTCACCCCACACAACAATACTTGGCCGTTTACACAGGAGTGTGTCATCTTTATTTTTTTTGTTTTTGAGTCAGCAGAGCCCAGGTGTCATCTTCATAAACTCTCTCTCTCTCTCTCTGCAATAGAAAGCAATACGAGAAAAGCAGACAGAAGATGTCGAAAGAGTAAAAAGGAACAAAGAGAGTGAATCCCACCTGCAACCACTAACCTCCCAACACTTCCAACGATAAAACGGCTCTGTTCTTCCTTCTCCGCCATCTCACCTTTCATAAACGAAACGTATACAATTACAGCTCTGTTTAAGTTTATCCCCTCTTTCTCTCTCTCCATTCATCGTAACGGTTTCCTTTTCCCCAATTTCTATTCCATTCCTCGAATGGTGCCAATCCATCCATCTCTTCAGCTCTTGTCCACCTAATCAATCATCTCCTCCTATGGCGGGTCTTCACCATTCTCTCAGACCCACTTCATCTTCTTACGCTTCCACTTCTTCATCTTTATCCTCTTCCTCTTCTTCTCACAACCCACTCTCTATGCCGCCCCTCTCCTCTCACCAGTTCACATCTCGACTCCTCCTGATCCTAACTTCCTCCCTCTTTCCCTCGCCGTCTTCGCTTTCTTCCTCCAATGGCGTGGCGGATTCCATGACCCAATTGCCCGTTGGTCCCCTGATCGCCATGAGTTTCCTGGCATGCAGAGCACCTCCTCCGTATCTCTCACTCGTGATAACAAGGCCGCCGAACTTACTACCGCCGCTGATGATGACTGCGTCCGGAAAGGTGACGTTCTGGATCGGAGCTCCTGGCCGAGTTTTCCTTACTTCAGGGATTGGAAGTTTAATTATAACAACTCTTATCTTGACCCTAAGGTATGATTTTTTTTTTTTATTTCGTTTGACTTTCTTTGTTTCAAATCTTGTAATTTCATAGGATTAGATTTCCCCGTGAACGCGGTTCTGACCGTTCTTGTCTGTTATTTTTTCATCCGTGAATCTGATTTACTTGGGTTTCTTTATATTTCAGAATTTCAAACGCGTCGTAATGACTGTGGTTCTTGTTGGTGTTGAAATTAAGTTAAGCTTTCTCCAGTCTATATATTTAGTCGATCTCGCCGTAGAAAACAGGAAAGCTCGCGATATAACTCCGGCCGTTTATCTTAACTTATTCATGTCTTTCTAACCTTGAAGAATTGCTTGATTTATCGCGGATTAGCTAGCTATTATTAAATTTGAACATAGGAATTGGTTGGTCGTTCTTGAGTTAATCTATTGGAACAGTGGAATCGTTGTCATTGCTTGGGTTTTGTATTCAATTTCATACTGAATGGTTGGGCTCATTAAAGTATGTTGTTTCATGCTCTGTGCCTTCAAGTTCTACCTCGACTGATTAATACTTTTCTTGTGGTTTTAGATATGCATCACATCTAGCACATCGGCAGGACTGGAGCAAGTTTTGCCGTGGATCTTTTATCATAAAGTTATCGGTGTCTCAAACTTCTTCCTGTTCGTTGAAGGGAAAGCTGCAAAGCCTTCTGTGGCTGAAGTCCTTGAAACAATTCCTGTGAGTTTTGAGTCAAACTTATAAGTATTCACTTAGAACGATTGAAGAAAAGAAAAAAGATTTAACTCTGTTTCAAGCAACTAGATTAGAAGAATTCTTTGCTGCCTATGCTAGCATTAACTATATTCTCACACTTCTTCTCAGGGTGTTAAAGTTGTGTACAGAACACAAGAATTGGAGGAACAACAGATGAAGAGGTTGGTTTATGTCATGTTTAGTCAATCATGTAGTGAAACTCCTTTTGCTATTCTAATTTCCGTATGTGATTACTATGCATTAAATTGATAGCTGCGACTCTAATTTTATAGTACAGAGATCAAAGTTAGCTGAATGATTTATACGGTCGGTCTACTATGCATTTAATTGATAGCTCTGACTCTAATTTTATTGTAGAGTGATCAAAATTAGTTGAATGATTTATACGGTCTACTATGCGTTTAATTGATAGATTTGACTCTTGGTCACCATTTCTTTGCACTGATACTGATAAACAGAAGGGTGTCTACTGGCTAGTTATTGTTAATTGAATTTCTGTCTTTAGCCGAATCTGGAACGAGACATGGCTGGCAAACTTCTTCTACAAGCCATGCAACTATGAGTTGTTTGTGAAGCAGTCTCTTAACATGGAAATGGCAATTGTTATGGCAAGGGTAAGGAAGATATGAGATCTGATCTGCTAGCTGCTACTAATGTCATTGATCAGATGTAACTCTTAGTTACTAAATCCAACAGCCGCCTGAATTTTCCAGGATGCTGGCATGGATTGGATTTTCCATCTTGATACAGATGAGCTTCTGCATCCAGCTGGAACCCGTGAGTACTCTTTGAAGGAATTGTTGTCGGAAGTTCCTGAAAGAATAGACATGGTTGTTTTCCCTAATTATGTGAGTGAAACTGGTGACTACTACTATAGTGTACCTTGTTTTTAGGGAATCTCCGTCTTCTTATTCTCTGGAAAAAGGGGGAAATCCTAACTTCGTCATTTGGTTGGTGATGTCTCCAGGAGAGTAGTGTCGAGCGTAATGACATCAAAGAACCTTTCAGTGAGGTAGTAGTTCATTTGCTATGTGGTCCTTGTGCTATTGGTAGCATCAAGTGCTTTAGAAAATTTGTACCAGAATATGAGTCAATATCTATCTCTTTGCTTCCAGTAGCATCATGAATTTTTGAGATTGGCACTGACTGTGATTTGTTGTGCCATGCTAATTTATAGAAATGCTTGGTATTTACTGCGATTATGATCGATGCTGATGTTAGGTGTCAATGTTCAAAAAGAATTATGATCATCTCACAAGGGAATCCTATTTTGGCAACTACAAGGAAGCTACTCGTGGTAACCCAAACTATTTCTGACATATGGGAATGGTAAATCAGCTGCCAGGATTCGAGATCACCTACGCCCAACGGGGGCATAGGTGGCATAACTATATGAAACCACCAAAGTGAGTTGAGCTGGTTCTCTAAGCTGTAATGAATTAGTTTATGGTATGGGAAAAGTGAGTGATTCCTAGCATTGACTGTTATTCTGCAGTGAGGTCAAGTTAGATGAGGCAGCAGTCTTGCATTACACATACTCAAAATATTCAGATCTGACTTCAAGGCGTGATAGATGTGGGTGCAAGCCTACAAAAGAAGATGTGAAGAGGTGTTTCATGTTGGAGTTTGATAGAGCTGTGAGTAACCCTAGAGCTAAGCAGCCTATTCTTTGTCTATGGTCTCTTCCTTGGTGTTGTGTTCATGCTCTAGAAAGAATTGGAAACTAGGAATTATTATTGTATTTGTACTCCTTCAGTTCCCGTTGTTCAGAACCACTTATACTTGATCTGTATGGCTTTGCAGGCTTTTATAATTGCTTCAACTGCAACAGATGAAGAAATGCTTCACTGGTACCAAGAGCATGTAGTATGGGGTGACAGAGAACTGAAACTAAAACTTCTCAGGAAGGGCATTCTCACTCGCATCTACACCCCCATGGTAAAAATACTCAGATAATACATAAAATTTTCCTAATCGTTTGACGGCTTGATTAAAACAAGAGATTTTGACATACCCTAATTTTGTAAATAGGTGATTATCCAAGGGCTGAAGGAATCAGGTGTTTTCAGTTCTGTCATTCAGTCAGGAAGGGGGAAAAAAGCTTCATCATCATCAGAAAAAACCAGCACTGCTACCTCATCAGGTACTAGGAAAACTAGATTTGCAGATTTTCAGTCATCTGTCAGGAAGATCCTTGAGGTTTCTGAATCAGGCGGTGGAATTCCAATGGCAGTGCCGCCTCTATCACCACCTGCATTGGATGACAGGGAACATTACAGAGAATAAGGAAATTATTTTTTTCCTCATGGATCATAAGTAGATAGGGGAGAGCATTCTTCTTGCTTCTTGTTGGCACTGGTGTGGATGATCACCTTCCCGCCAGTGTTCAAACGTGTATAGATAGATAAGCGGATCCAGATTGGTAGCTTGACAGAGGTTTAGAATCAGCATGGACATACTGGAGGGTTTAGTATTCTTTACAGAGCTCATTTTTGACAGAAGAGAGCTTCAGCTATTTTTCTTCATTTATTTTTCCATTCATGATCTCTTGTATTGATGATTTGTTCTCTTATGAGAACAAACAGATTGGAAGGAAAACAAATATACCTGCTTCGGTGATACAATAGCTCTTCGGAAATGCTGTGAATGTGGTTCTAATGGGTAACGATTCTGAAATGTTACTGGTGAAAGTGTCGTATCTATGCACTGTTAAGTATTTGTTGAAATAATGTCCGCGGCCCGCCAAAAGCACTTCACATTACCCAATCTGTCATTGTTGCATTATCCTATAGGAGGTCAAATTGGATATGGATAGTACTGACAAGAAAAAAAAACTAAAAAAAGACTTCACATTTGAACTCCTTAAATCTGTAACCTTAGATTACACTTCTGCCCACAGAAAAAAGAAAGGGATATCTCTATATAGACAGATCATAACCAAAAATTGCTGCGTTCAAGAAGACTAATATCAGCCTATGTCTTTTTTATATGGTACAAATTGAACGTTAAGACTCTATAGAATAAATCACGAGCAGAGTCGTGTAATAGTTTTTCCCTGAATAAAACACTCTTCTGCTCAGAACGGACAGCAATTGTCATCGTGTTAGACTCTTGCTCAGCTAATTTTCTCTGATTTAGACCTCGAACATCAGAGTTCTCAAATCCTTTATCATATTGTCGCGGACTGACTCATTTTGCGCTAAGTAGCTCTCAGCTGTCTTCTGATCATCGAGTATCTCTCCACCTATACAATAAGAATATCCTTGTCTCTCAATCAAACCATGTTCACAAGCCATCTCTAATACCTCGGACTCACAAGGTATGCCTCTTCCGAACTGTATTTTCAGTTCCGCTTTCTTCATCACAGGAGCAAGCTTGTTTTTAACCACTTGAACACATATCCCAAGTCCTGTGACCTAGAAGACCATAAAAGTGGGGAATCAGAATCTTCACACATGACGAGGAAAACTCTCTAACCAACCTAAATGAATCATTTTTAACTTTTTTGTTGTTGGGCAAACCAAGTTCATAATACAGCTTAGACAATCATATACAGATATAGATCTCTCATGAACCCCAAAACTTCTCATTCAAACAACCATCTGATCCATACCTTATCCTCAGACATCAGCAGTTTCATTCTGGAAATTCTCAACCTTACAGCTGCATAGAATTTTAGAGCATTTCCTCCACAAGTAACCTCTTGGGCACATCCAAATCCTTGACCAGGTCTAACATAAGATCTAACCTGCATTCAATCAAGGAACGACAATTTTACTAGGGACAAATAAATAAATCCTCTACCTAAGACAGCTTCAGATCATGCCTGAATCAAATGGAACATACTACCTGATTAAGAAATACCAGAAGGGTATTTGATTGGCACAATGAGTAATGAATTTTACGCAGCGCCTTGTTCATTATCTCTGACTGACCATGTTTCCTACCATGCTCAACAGTATCATCGAGTTCATATTGAGGAACAAGTGCAGCTACCTAAACCAGAGTTGTTGCCATAAGGATGAATCATGAGGCCAAAAATCATTAAATTTAGAGGGGATGAAGATTTTCATAGGTACATCAACATTGGAGATTCTTCAAAAAAATAGGTAAAGTTGTAAACAGTTGAAAGAACTTCTAGCTATATCATTATTCAATAATGTAAAATCAGAAAACTAGTCATTTACAAATTACAACAGACAGTGAATAGCGTACTTACACTATCAACCACAACCACATCCACTGCTCCACTTTTGGTTAATGTGTCAACCACACTAAGCATGTTTTCTGCAGAATCAGGGCAAGCTAAGAGAAGGTCATCAGTCTTCACTCCGATTGATTCAGCAAGCACAGGGTCCATAGCATTCTCCGCATCAAGATAAGCACAATACCCTGCACCAGACAAGTGTCAGAATAGAAAACACAAGTTAAACACAAAAAAATAGGATTTACCTAAAATAAAAGTATCAACTTGACATGTCGCATGTAACTTCTCTTTTTTGAGGAGTAAAGTGAAGGGGGCAGGGTAGAAAAAGGTTTGATATGGAGATAGACCAACACACACCTCCAAGCTTTTGAGCTTCCTTGATTATATGCAAAGCAAGCGTTGTTTTGCCTGAAGCTTCTTTTCCATATATCTCCACCATTCTTCCCTACTTGTGACAAACCATTGAACACACAAGTTATGTACCTCCTTTACCCTATTTTAGTGATACCAAAATATGTTAGCAACAGATGCGACTTTGATAAGGGCATAGATGCCAGATTCTTATTTTCAGTTCTAATGGTACTGCTTGAGGAAGCGAAAAAAAAAAAAACATTTGTCTGTGGATATTAAAACCTTTGGCAAGCCACCAATTCCAAGGGCCTGGTCAAGCTTTAATGACCCTGTAGATATAACAGGAGCACGGCGAGACCTGAAGAAGTGGGACAAAGACAACATAGATTCTTTGCTGAAATCCCCAGCCAGTTGTTTGAGTGCTAGCTGCAATGCCTTATCTTTTTGCCTTGCTTCACTATCATCAACAAGCTGATCTTGTTCAAATTCAGCAATATTGGCTGCACAGAAAGAACTATAAGTATGAGTTCTTCATTAAGCAACACATTTAACTTCACCAAGATAAGAAAGTTGGCCAACATATTAGCCAATATATACAAACATGTGTATATAGTGCAGGTGAATACAAGTGGCATGCGTAAAGCAGTCAAATTTGTGAGATAACCTAGCCTACTAGCAGAAGTCACTTCATGTTTACCTTAAGTGAGACTATCTATAGATGAAAAGAATCACAGAATCCAGTAATCTGATGAAAAGAAAACTAGGCAAAAGACTAACTACTGTGAAAGAACTCAATCTTAATAATCCATCCATAATGGTGTTACAGAACTATATGGGTGTGTTACAGTTTTTCCTTAAACACAGGGTCCATTGTCGTTTAAACCATTCTTAGCTGTATGTACATGTGGTCCAGTACACTGTAATAGCTAGCTCATTAATAACTAAATTCTGCTACAGTTTCCTCTCTCTCTCGCTCTCTCTCTCTCGTGTCAATTACAATCTCCTTGTTTTTCGATAGCCGTGAATCCTCGAAACGGTGATAAGATAGATGGTTGTATATGGTCAGGTGCCTTACCTGTTACTTACAGCTATAAGCAGAATAATAAGGCTCTTGAGAAGTACATGATCTACTGTATGTTACACAACTATTACTAAATACCTAAATTTCTTCATCAAAGCTTATAGAAATTATGTTGCGCAGACAGTAAGGGTTTAACAAGGGTAAGAAAATCCAATGGGTGGAGCAACATTGAACAAACAAATGGCATGTTGGGTGAATCATCATGCAGTGGGTCCAGGAATACAGCTGATTTCTTCATACCATCAGTAGACATAAGACTCACTTGCGTCCCATTGTGAGGTCCTGAAGCTCTACTTAAATCCTGCGAGTTGATCACCGGAAAGTGAGTCAAAGCCATACAGCAAAACATCTATAACCAAGCAAAGACACTCAAACATTCAATCAACCGTCGAGCTAGAATGAGAGTCGATACTCTTAGGCATAAACCAAAGTGGACCCTGAACCCAATCAATTACAGCTAACTCAAAATTGTGTTGGCTGAACCTTTTCGTTAAACCAAGAGCAACTGCGAAGCAGCGGAGAGAGAGTAAACAAGAGGTGGAAGAATAAGAACCTGGTGGTGACGGAAAGAGAGTAGAGAACGGGGCCCTGTGAAGGTTGTGGAGTGAAAACAGAAGCGCCGGTGTTGTTTCCAAAAATTCATACCTCACCTGGAAGCTCTTTAAAAGGGTTTTTTTGCCAGAAAAGGGCTGTGAGAGATTAGCGGCCGTCACGAAGCTCGCCGTCAAGTTCAGACGTCGCCGGCCAGTCAACCCTCAAACTGTCTCATCGTCAGCGAGAATGAAGAAAACTTTTCAAGTAAAGGAAACGGCTGGACGTTTGACATTTCGCGTTTTACTAGTGTTCGCAAACTGAGAACGGTGCTCACATGCTCAACCGTAAAATGTACGGGAGGCACGAAAAAAATCCAACATAACACACGTTTTCAAAAACACGAATTCTAAGCTACAGTAGAGCTGTCAAAATTTGACCGAACCCGAAAACCCGTCCGTTTTATCCGAACCCGAAACCCGATTGAACCCGAAAATATTTAAATATAATAAACCTGAAACCCGATTGGGTAAAACCCGAAATGACCCGAACCCGAAATGACCTGAAAAATTTATAACCCGAAACCGACCCGAACCCGAAATGACCCAAAATAATAGTAATTAACAATTAGTCAAACTCGAATAACATAAAATAATAGTGACCATAAATTGTCCCAAACCTGAATGACCCAAATAAATATGACAAAAAACTTGATTTAAACTTAATATATCCGAATGAAATTCAGAATAGGTATTGTATTGAAAGTTCTGTAATCTATATGTTGTATATTCTTACAGAAATTAGGTATATATTTATATTATAATTTTTTCAAAAAAATATTAACCATGACCCGAAATAACCGAAACCCGATTCTATCTGACACTATTACAACCCGAACCCGAAATGACCCGAACCCGAATGACCCGAACCCGAAATGACCCGAAAGTTTAGTGACCCGGACAGATATTGACCCGAAAAGATATGACCCAAAACCCGAACGGATAACCCGTTTGACAGGCCTAAGCTACAGGTCACTGTAGTCAGTGATGGCTACATCCGCGACCCAATTTCCTACTACGACCAGAGGGTGTGATTAAGGAGGGAGGGAAGGAGTGCACGCGCGCATACATTTGCTTTTTCTTTTTTTTTTCATTCTTTATTCACAGAATTTTTAATTGTTGTAACTTTTAATATATAAGTCAAAAATAAAAAAAAATTATATTATTGGTCACTTAAATTTAAGTTCTTCAAAACAAGACTAGTCATGTATATGTTTTGACAATTTTTAAAAATTTATTTTTACATGTATATAATGCTACACTAAAATAATAATACGATTTATTAATTTTGTATTATGATTCATTAATATTGATATTATGATTCATTAAGTAATAAGTGGTGAATTCAATTACAAACTTCGGAACCGATAAAAAACTATTATTGTTTTGTAGTGTATCATTATTGTTGTATGATGTATTTTAAACCTAAACTCGCCACTACAAACCCTAAAAATGTCTTCGACGTTTTTAACTTTCCTAGGGTGGGTTTTCGGGTGTTTTGGGGTAGGGTAATCTATTTGGAATTTGTTCTGTACTTTATATTGTAGTATTTAGGGTTTATGGTAGCGGGTTTAGGGTCTAACCCTTAAACCCGCCATTAAAAACCCTAAAAAGGCCTTTGATATTTTTTAGCTTTCTAGGGTGGGTTTTAGGGTGTGTGGGGTTAGGGTAATCTATTTGGAAGCCGTTATATACTTTAATGTGAGAATGTACATATTTTAATATGAGAATGTACATGTTTTAATGTGACGATGTACATGTTTTAATGTGACGATGTACATGTTCAAATGTGAGAATGTACATGTTCAATTATGAGAATGTATATGTTTTAATGAACATCTGTACATGTTTGTATGACCGTCTATATAAGTGTTCTTTCTTATATGTACATGTTTTAATCTAAGGATGTACATATTTAATGATTCGTACAGGTTTATATGACTATCTATATGTTTTTAATGTGAGGATGTACATGTTTTTACATGAGGATGTACATGTTTTAGTGAACATTTGTACAGGTTTGTATGACTATCTGTACAAGTTTTCTTTTACGTTATGTGCACTATACATGCAAAAATATTTTTTAAAAGTTGTCAAAATATATCCATGACTGATCTTGTTTTGAAGAGCTTGAATTTAGATGAACAATGATATAATTTTTTTTCATTTTGGGCTTATATACTAAAAGTTACAACAATTTAAAAATTTGTGTAATAAAAAAAACAAAAAAATAAAAAAATAAAACGCACGCAGGCGCGGGGTGATATTTAGCCAAGCCGGATTGAATTTTTTATTTGACATACTATGGCCCTGTCATCACCTTATCAACAGATGTAGCTATCTTACATACATCTGCATGTAGGTAAGACCAACTGTTTCAAAAATACCACTCATTTACCAATAAGTCACGAGAACTTGGCATTCTCGTTATTAATTTTTACTCAAAACTAATTCCTAAAATTACATTTTCAGCATAAACTCATTAATTACAAAATTTAAAAAAGAGACGATTTTGTTGACTCAGCGGGAGGAAGGAAGAGCAAAATCATTTTCGGAAGATGATTTCTAAATTGATAGGCGGGCATGAGAAACTTCTGATCCAGTTTCTATTATTGGTGAAATTGTTTTTTGAAGAAATGATATCCTTGGAAATAGAGAAATTGGCTTTACAAACGACGATTTCACGGGTTCTAAATCACCCGTCGATTTTTTCTCTTTACCTTCTTCATTTCCTTTCTCCTACCGTATGAACAATCATTTCCTCCCTTTGGCCGCGACAACACAAATTGCCACCACCCCCATCTCTGTCGGCGCTGGTTTGCAACAACATCCATAGTCACTGCCAACACTTACAATAAGCTTTAAGGTAATTTCTAACCCTAGAAAATTAGGGATTGTTAGGAAATTTGTATTTTATGAACTTGTTGACTGAAATACCCCGAACTTAATTAGGATGATTAAATAACTCTAATGATATTTGAGGGCCTAATAGTGCCTAAATAATTTTGTTGAAGGAAATAAATCCAAAAGAAAAGAGAAAACGCTTAAAAGTGAAAAACACAAAAATGAGCGTTTCGTGACCATATGAGGAATACAACCTCGACAAGAGTCTTAGATAGATTTCCAAGGCTTAATAATGCCTAAATAATATGTGAGAACAATTCCCGAAGAAAACGGATCCAAATAATGTGTAAAAACGCTAACAAAGCTTTAGTGCACGTTTTTCGAGAAAACCCGAAAACGTGACTTTAAGTGGTCAAATGGACCCGTAAAAATTATGGTTGACTAAATTACTATAATTAAACATTAATGGAAGCCTAAGAACCATTAAAATTAATTAAACGAAAAAATTCCGGAAAACAGGCCCGGTTAGTGGATAGTGCTAAAACCGGGTAATTAACGAGCGTTAGTACGAAAAGGCGAAACGCCCCTAGCTAATTAACTAATAGGGGCAGGTTTTGTGGTTGACCCACCCTCTCTTGTTGACTCATTAAATAAGGAAGAAATTAAAAACAAAAGCAAAAAGTGCAAAAGTGAAAAGTAGAAAAAGGACAAGCCTCTACTCACCTTCAGCTGAAATGAAAATGAAGGAGCTCCCATGGCTACACTCACTTCCTCCTCTTGCACAAGCCTCATTAAAGCTCCAGGTGAGAAAATAACCACATATTCTTCTTCCTCACATCAAGCCCTATCTTTCTCTCTTTCAAAATCCCAAAAGGATGAACTTCATCTCCATGGGTTTAGCCCATTTGAAGAGAAAATGGCATCAACTTGAAGCTTGGAGTCTCCTCTTTCTTCTAAGGTAAAAGTTCCAAAGAAAAACTCATTTCTCTTCCCATCTCTTGTTGTGGCGGATTTTGCCCCATTCTCTTGCCTTGTTCTTTCCTTGTTAGAGCTATTCTCCAAGCCTCCAATGGTGGATTAGAGCCCCTCCTTTGATTCATGGCAAGAAACCAATTCTAGGGTTTCAAAAGGTATTCCCTTAATTAGTTCCTTAAGCATTCTTAATTAATAGGATTAAGTGTTTTACTTAGACTCATTCCTTGTTTTGGATGTTGGGTTGGAAATGGGCAATTACATTGCCATGGCCGATTTTGAGGCAAGAGAAGTGGAGAAGAGGAAGAGAAGAATTTAAAAAAGAATTTGAATATTCAAGGTAAGAAAACCTACCTTAACTATACTATCTTGATGTTTTAGAATTTTTGGGAATGGGAAAACCAAAATAATGAACCAAAATTGGATGGAAATGTGCTTGGATTGGTTAGATGAGAAATTTGGGATTTGTTGTTTGAATTGAGGACCTTGGAGCCAAGTGATTTGAGTTTGTGAGCTATATTGTTGTTTGATGAGTTTGGATGGAACTATGTGTGCTGGTAGGACCCTTTATGGGTGTGGCTAGTTTAGGATTGAAAAAAGGTGAGAATTGATGAATTTGGGTATGCTAGATTTGTGGAGAGACTATGGAAAATTTTTAGTAGAAAATAAGTGTTTTAGGTGACTTTGACAATGGGAGAACTTAGGTGTTCATTTGGATTGAGTTGGGTTGATTAATAACCATGGAATGGTAGCTAGATGAGAGATAGGTGAGTGTGCAAAATCTGTAGCATAATGGAGGTTTGGTAACATAGAATTTCTAGAAAAGAGTTAAGGGGTATGGCCTTGTGAATGGAGGATGAACTTGGGTGTAGATAATGCTATTGTCTAGGGAAAATGTGGAATGTTCAATAAATGATTTGGTAAGGTTGCTAGAGGGTAGTAACTATCAAGAATAAGTTAGAAATGCACAAGTGTGCAAAATGTAAAAGTGATAATGGAAATTTATTGAATTTGAGCAAGAAGTTGAGCATGGATTGAACCAATGATTTGAAGAGGTTTAGAGCATGTTTTAAGGTGTTTAAACATGTATAAAATATGTGGAAAGATTATGGAATGATTAAGGGTGGATTAAGGGTTGAATTGGAGTTGAAAAATTACATAAGTAGCAGGTTTTAGCAGGGTCCGGGACTTGGTCCTTGGACAAAGTCCCAGACCACACTCAAAATAAGGCCGAGAATACACCCTGCACTTGGTCCGGGACTTAGTCCCCAAGTAAGGTTCCAGACCACCCTAATAAACTAGCCGAAAGTTGAGTTCTTGATTGGTCCGGGACTTAGGGTGAGGACCAAGTCCCGGACCACCCTCAGAATTGTACCGTGAGTGTTTTAAAGTGTTCAAATGATGGGGGTTTGATTGGTATTGGTTTTAGATGATGTTTAGGAGTTGTTTGATGACATGTAAATGTCCTAAGATATGTAAACAAGTGTTGAGAAGTGAAGGAGTAAGTTGAGAACTTAATTGACAAGAGTAAAACTAGGTATAACGGAACAACGGGGTAAGTACAAGAGTAACATTCATTTACCTACCGTAAAGTATTGATATTAATATAACCAATTGGCATGTAATCAGTGGTTCGAGAGTAAGACTCGAGGAGCGTGAAGTGGTACGGTAAAGTTAAACCATGGTGTAAGGTATGATTTTCTCATGCCCTGTATGCTAACGGTGTTACTCTGATTTGTGTGCTTGTATGCTTTATGTTATCACCTAAACAAGATAAATGCACGAATCGGATTGATTGCACCTGCTTGTGCTTGTATTGTATTGTTCCCTGTTGGACTGTATTTTGAATTGGAAGTTTGTATAATTCATTAAATGTGTGATTGTGGAGGAGGTGCTTGGATGTTGAACGTGTACTATAGTTCGACTCATAGTTGAGTCTTGTTTGATTAGTGACTCGTAGATAGGGTCATTTCGCTAAGTACCTAAAATGTGGGAACACACGAAAACTATCGAATTAAGAACAACAATAATGCAAACCTATGAACTCACTAGAATGTGAGAGAGTGCACGGGATTAATAAACTCCTGATAACGGTTAGAGAACCGAATTGAATTAATCCACAAAACAAATAATAGTGGAAGTATATAAGGAACCTCTACTTAGAGGATTGATGATAGTTCAAAGACATGAACTTTGAGAGAAGTAAAGAACGGTAAGGGACCACCAAACCCCTTAGAAAGATAGTCGACCCACAATGAGAGGATCCGACTAATATGATCAATGTCTCGAACATGAGAGTATTCGATAAGTTGGGTAAAACCTTAAATATGAGAATACTAGACATTGAGAAAATTTCCTAAGCTAATAGATGTTATCGAGAGAGATACTTCTGGGCTAATCTATGAGATTGTGAAACGACTCCAAGAGAGGAGTTTGGGGGAAATTGAGTAGTCCGGTACAGAAACGGACATTTGAGAATTTGAGGAGCTAAGTGTATAGTTCCGTTTGATTGTAAGCCCGGTGGTGAGTCTTGTGTATGACTCTACCCAGAGGTCATGGGCAATGACTTAAAAGATGCCTTTGAGTATTTGAGAATTTGATAATGAGATTGAGAATTGAGATTTGAGTTGGTAACTTGAGAATTGAACATTGAGTTTGAGACTGAGAACTCGAGAAGTTGACTCGAGATTGAGAATAAGATAACTTGATCAGAGTAACCCAAGAGAGTGGGTAAGACATTGAAGAATTGATTAATGCATAGTGAGGTAGAAACCATCGAGGCCTATGTGTAGGATAATATAAACTAACCCCTCGATGTGCGAGTTAGTGTTTGTATTCAATGTCGAATATTGATTGTGCTAATGTACATATAAAATGTATTGTTGCCTTGCATGTTGATTGGATTAAAATGAATAGCATGTTCTCGACCAAATAGTCGGCCTACCCCCGTTAGCACGCGGGGTATGCGAATTTCATATGCAGCAATTTGCTGAGCCCCTAGGGGCACCGTTTTTATTTTCCCGGGTACATTGGAGCCGTTTACCGTCCGAGTGTAGGGCGGGGTTGCTATGTAAGCGTGGGTAGTTGTTTAAGAAGTTGTATTTGGTTGTATTGTGGAATTGTAAGACCAAAATGTCATCGGCAGACTTGAGAATTGCAGATACTCGGTATAGAACGGAATTGAGGTTGTATTTGTATAATATGGAATTGAAGTTTGTATTTGGTTTGAGATTTGATTAAGGAATTGAATGTATATTTTGTATAGAGTACTCGGTATAACAATCCATCGGACCGATATTGAATTTGAATTGTTGTATTGGATTTGGCCTTGTTAGTCACGTGGGTGGCTAATGGTATTGTAATACCCACCGTTGGTAGTTTGATTTCCACTGCTTTGATGTTGGTAATTGAGACGGGTTAGTAGTTAATGATCGGATTAGCGGTAGGGTGTTACAAAAAGTGGTATTAGAGCGATACCTCGCTCTGATGGTTGAAATACCGAGTTTAGGAAAATACCGAGTTAGAAATTAGAGACTTAGGGCTAAGGGTTGAGTGGTAGCGTGAGAGGTACGCTAGATAGCAACTTCCGTGTGAACCGAAAACCGGAAACCTACAATAACCATACCCGCCCTCCGCAACCCACGGTATTAAGTTGGGACAAGAACGCCAGAGAGATGGAGAGACCTCTCATACTCGGGTGAAACCCGATCTGGAAGTTGTAATATAAACTTGTAAGAGAAAAAACCTGTCATACGGTAGATTCCAAGAACCGGAAATCCCGAAGATGGTTCCCGTTTGAATGACAATAACCACGCTTAATGGCGGAAGACTGAAAAATCCTAACCATAGGATAATGAACTTTACGGCACCATGGGACGACGTGCTTCGCAGTCGCGAGAACCATGTGTAACCAGCAAAAAGGAAAGCACAACCGCGCAATGGAGCGGAAAAGCGGAGTAACAAGACCCGGGACAAAAGAGTCTGCGGACTGCAAACGCTGGATAATAACGTCAACGATGTACAACCGACTAAGGAATTTGTCAAGGTTGGATAACTCCAAACCTATAACGCCAAGAGGCAGCAATACCCGAATAACATAGTTCAGACAACTATGAGAGTATTCACGAAACTCACACCAACAGGACTACAACGTAGCTCCTAAGGAGTAGTCAAGCCTCGGTAACCACCGTAAAGGCGTGGGAATGACCAACAAAGTGAGGTACACGGGGAACCCCAAGGATCAGGAAAGCACCCGGATGAATGACAATCATGTCAAGAACGCTGAGAAGCTACTCAGGAAATTGATCACTAAGATCAAGATCAAAGGAAGATCCAATAAAACCACCAAATTCGGATGGAAACAATACCGTAACAGGTATACGTTAACCTGAAAAATAACCTACCAGCGCACTTGCCAAGGCAAGTGCAGCAAAAGCAGGACTATTTGGAAAACCTTTAACGACCAACAAGTACTTACTAAAGTACCACCATGACAGTGAAGCAAATATAGGATCACCAATCCTAAGAACCTGAAGAACAAAACCTTGGAAGGGCCCAACGGCCTGACCATTATATTAAGAACATACTAGTCAGCGAGAAGCTGGACTTGGTCAAGACCCCAACATGGTAAAACCACAAAAAAAATTTCTTTCAAACTCCAAACTTTTCTTTCAACACAAACTTTTCTTTAAACCTCAATTTTTAAAACCAAATCAGAAAATCACGGTAAGCTATCATAGAAAGATACAAGAGGAGTTGACAATAGAATACTTCACCTAGGCGTGTGACGAGCACTACGAGTGTACCCAACACGGGATGTGGGATGACCGCACTCCAAAGGAGCTTGCAGGCCTGACAGACCCTTTTGTGAGTTAGTCAGGTAAGTGGTAACGTGCCAATAAGGTACCCCATGTATGTATACAAGTAGTGTACGAAACACGGGAAGTAGTCGACTCCGTTTAACGGACCATAAAGTAAATTCAAACCAGAATAGTTGGATACCTTGGACGATCGAAGAAACTCAGATAAGCTCACAAAGCTAAGGGAATCAAGACTCACTCTAGAAGGATGATTATGAGTTACAAAGTGTGAGAAGCACTAACAATTGAGTAAAGACATTGGATATGTCTCCAAAAATCTTGAAGTAAATGCATGAATAGCCGAAATGAATACCCGGTCTAAACCTGGTAAGGCAAATGCCTAACATGAACACGCCAATGTTCAATGGACAAGATGAAATACTCAGAGTGATCATATAAGGTATCGGAGAATACCATTCATCATTGAAGAGGATAGCACATCGGTCGAAAACTTAAGAGAAATACCCATAATCTACCCTAAGAATGGGAGACGTTGTAACCCTAAACGGGACAATTCGGAATCCAGAACCGCAAAGCGGGGTAATCAGTTGAATATACCCAAAATGTGAGCCAAATGAAATGGCATCACTTAACAACACCTAGGAGCAATCCTTGATGGGTGTAGAACGAAATGTGGTGATAAAAACACAAGAACTAGAATGAACACTCGATAAGAACACCGAAGGGATCCCACTTGACAAGAAATACCCTAAATTGACAATTGGCACCGATAATACCAAAACACCTGAATGGCCATTAATAAACAGAAGCGTGATGCGATGACGTTATCGGAGGCCGATATTACCTCCAAACCATTTGATGATATACGAGAAGCAATGCTTGTAAACAGCCTAAGATGAGTAGAGCTCTAGGAAATGTGGCTAGTAAGCCATGGACCCGTTATAATACGTAGATACAACGGTTGCAAGACCTAATGAGAACCATAAGGAGAATTACCGGTAATGGCACCAATAAAGGTTGCTTAATAACCAACGTGTAGGGATACCCCTCATTAATGTGAGACCGCGAGAGCGGTGAATACATAGACTCCAAGAAGAGGATGTCGGCAGTGGATGCCTGATAATACATCTCTTTCAGAACTACCAACGTAGTACAACTTGAGCGTATAGTTACTGCCAAGCAATGAAATAAACCGTCATAGCAATTGTTGAAAACCAAGGAGTAATCGGTTAAGAAGAAACACTGGAGGTGTATAACGTAAAGTGTAAAGTCAATAACGCTCAAGGAGCTCAAAAACAGAAAGAATAATATATCCTGTAACCAGCCAAGTAAATGGCGAACCATTGTATAAATGGTGGAAATACATGAGCAGAAGCTAATGTAATAGTGGATGCCATGGAAACCAAATCGTAAGTAAATACGAACATGGTACGCAACAAGCGACTGATGTATCTCGATAACCGCACAATGATATGGAGATGTTAACAAGAGATGGTAGACAAACCCGACAACAAGCCAGAAGTCTGGGCCATGTGATGAGAGACCTCACAGAGGAGGTAATGCTCATTCCTATTGCAATTGCATAAAGAACTGGAAGCAAATCCTGGATGAATCAAGAGATAATAGAAGTAATAAAATTTCGGGACAAAGTACCCAATTGATAGATAATTAACCGCATTGAATACGAAAAGTGTTGTAAACACACCAATGGACATGGCACAAGCCAGTTAAGCGAACGCTTAGAAACAAACCGTGCAGCCTAAGGCCAAAGAAGCACGAAGAATGGTGGACACACCAACAATCACAAGAAGTGAATTCCAACAGAATAAAAAGCAAAAGGAAACTTGTAAAAGTCATAAGGACCGATGCATAGAAATGCAGGGTCATACAAGTAAAAGAACACTTGTACAGAATTAGATGAATTGGCATAATTCATATGCCATTAACAACAGATTAAGCACTACATACGAAATAGTGGCTCAACCTTAACCGATAGTACGTTAGAAGAACCAAGTGAATAATCACGAAAGTATACAACAATATGTATAATAGATTCTCAGAGAGCTGGATAGAAAATTAACTCATTAAGTTCACGTACGGTAAAGGAATACCACGCACTAATCGATAAACCTTATTCCCAATATAAAAAGGGGCGAAAAGGTGATGTGTAACACATTAAGGGTAACGAGAAGGGTGAACAAAACCTCGAGTTATTAGGGTCGCGCAGCAGAAGCTAGTGGGCCCAGAATTCTAAGGTTTAATATACCTAGTGAAGGAATGGCTAATTAGCAACGCCTTGAAGCCTCTAAGGCTAGAACCGAACCTGGTTAAGAGTTAAACAACTCCGATGAAAATTCTTGATGCAGGGACTAACCGGTAATACGGTTAAGACCCTTTGATCAAGAAACATTATATAATAGACCGCAAGGAAGCTGAACCACTCCATGACGGCTGAATGCCTTCGACCAATGTCCAATGTTGACACATGGTAGATTACATGGGTGTAATCCCTTTTTAAGGGGGTAGAGCAAAAACCGCAAAGTGTATGTTTTACGTAATAAGTGTGTAAACTACAATGCGCATAGCACAAAAGATTTTGTTTGGATGATTGATACTTATGTTACATAAACATTCGTATTCACTCATCGGGTAAATATGGTCATTTGTGAGATTAAAAGTGGAAAGGGGTAGAGAACCTCCAAGGGAATGAGAACCCCGATTGAGAATAGTATGAGATATGAGCCGGTATGAAACCGGTGTTGAGAAATGGGTACGATTGGGAGATTTGTTAAGAATAAATTGGTATGAAACCGATGTTGAACCTAGTGGGAATTGAGTCCCCTAGGTGAATTGATTTGATTTGACTTATGAACAATTGGAGGATAGGAAATTATGTGATGATACACTATTGAATAGCTTAGGTAAATTAATTAGAGTTATATTCTCGAATTTCTTAAGTAAGTATTTGGAGATAAATGGAATAACAATTAATGAGATGAGTAATAAGTGAGTAAATGAATTATAGAAATTGAAAATGTATTGTTGTATGATTATGACTAGCAAGATTAAAAAGATAGAAAATGATATAATATTTGACTATCTGATTGGGTGAATTGAGGTGGGAGGTGGAACTTGATTTGCTAGCGATCAAGGGAAACCGAACACAAATTGTGGTGGATGGATCGTTCAACACCGATGCTGATCACATTGAGGTTGAATGACTCTTGAAGCTCCCTATAAGTGGTCACAAGTAATAACGCTAGTAATAGGTGTAATTATCATAAATTGGAAATTGAAGTTGTATTAAGTTTTCAAAATGAATTTCCAACTGATTTTGGTACAAATGATTTTCTTCAAATCGAGAATGAGGATCAATTTTGAAACCGCTCCCACGGGTGCTAGTTGGACCTTCTCAAGGCTAGGCACCGGTATCGGGTCGAACCTGGGAAGTAAGGCTAGTTGTGAGCCGGTGGGAGTGAGGATTAGTTTTGAAAACATTGTCACCCGCCGTGGCTGCGGCCTTAAGTCTTGATGACCGGTTGAACGGTGGGCGTGTGTTTTGTATTTTTCCAAGGGCAGCCGGACTTGAGTAGTCCGGTGTGGGGAGGGTACCCAAGTTGTAGCCTGAGGATCTCTAGATGTGCAAATGAATTTGATCAGAACCAAATGACCGTAGGGCCCGAGAGCATAAGTGCCCGAAGTCATGACGGCCATGAACCAGAAAGCGTAAGTGTTCAAACATGATCGGTACCTGAGGGATCACTCAATATGGGAGAGGACGGGTGTGCCTTCTTTATCTGTGGATGGACCCCATGAAGAGTTTGGAAACGGATATTTTTTATTGCTATGCATGCAGTGACATGTTGTTTGGATGTGTGGTATACATCGAGCTAGGCTTTTGGAATCTGACAGGTTATAGATAGACTATAACCTTAGCATTGAGTACTTAGGTGACTAACGATCTTAGATTCACCAACTTTGAGGGCAAAGTTCTTTAAGGGAGGTAGATTGAAATACCCCGAACTTAATTAGGGTGATTAAATTACTCTAATGTGATATTTGAGGGCCTAATAGTGCCTAAAGAATTTTTTTGAAGGAAATAAATCCAAAAGAAAAGAGAAAACGCTTAAAAAGTGAAAAACGCAAAAATGAGCATTTCGTGACCATAGGAGGAATACGACCTCAACAAGGGTCTTAGGTAGATTTCCAAGGCTTAATAATTCTCAAAGAAAACGGATCTAAATAATGTGTAAAAACGCTAATAAAGCTTTAGTGCACATTTTTTCGAGAAAACCCAAAAACGTGACTTTGAGTGGTCAAATGGACCCGTAAAAATTATGGTTGACTAAATAACTATAATTAAACATTAATGGAAGTGTAAGAACCATTAAAATTAATCAAACGAGAAAATTCTGGAAAACGGGCCTGGTTAGTGGATAGTGCTAAAACCGGGTAATTAACGAGCGTTAGTACAAAAAGACGAAAACGCCCCTAGCTAATTAACTAATAGGGGGCCGGTTTTTGTGGTTGACCCACCTCTCTCTTGTTGACTCATTAAAGAAGGAAGAAATTAAAAACACAAGCAAAAAGTGCAAAAGTGAAAAGTAGAAAAAGGACAAGCCTCGTCTCTCTCCTCTTATTTCCCCTTTCCCTCTTCTCTTTCTTCACTTTATTCTTTCCAAGCTTATAAGTGGTAAAATGATGTAATTATTGTAGACACCAAAAATTCTCACCCCATAGAGCAAATTCCAAAATAATAAATAAAATAAAAAAAGGGTCGTCATCTTCTTATCCCAGAATGTCATAGTGTGCGTGCCAAAGTGAAGCAACCATTTAATTAAAAGATTCCCAAACCAATTTTCAGATATATAAAAAAAAAGAGAGTCCAGCTCTTAGAAAATAAAATTTCAACAATACGATTTTAGTACATAAAATGGAAGGGTTTGAGAAAAACTTGTTTCATGTTATTGTATCAATTTAGCTTTGATCAATTTTCTTTTTCTTGTCCTAAATCAGTCTATCTTTAGTTATCATGTTAATTCATTTCATGTTTTCCAAGAAAATACATGTATCTTATTTGCTGCAATAATAAACAAGTAGTTGCACTGGTCTACTGGTTTAGTCTATGATTCTAGTTTAAGTGGTCATGGGTTCAAGTCTGGACGTTGGCTTTGGGTTGTTTTCTTATTATACCTTCTCCATTATCTCGAAGCAAAATTATGAACAACTCTGAACCTCTCTTCATTTTCTTCCTCACGGTAATGGCACCCGACCAGTGGCGGACCTACGTTGGTCCCTGTGGGGGCACGTGCCCCCACAGGTTTTTGGAAAAAATTTAAGTATATATGTGTCTATATATGGCAAAAATAAATAAAAAATGTTAGATAACTAAATAATGTAGCTCAAATATGATATTTTGACATTCAAAATATTGCATGTTTGAAATTTCGTTGCTTCTATTAGTTACTACAACTATATCAAAAATAGCATCACATCCTTACTCATGAAATATATTAAGATAGGAGAATGATGTAGAATCAAATATATTTAAGTCTAATAATAATAATATTATTAAATATGATTTTCAGATTATAAAGACTATATAAATAAATGTAATTTAAATATTGAATATTGTTTTAAATTTTAATTTTAATATTTTATTTAGTCAAAGTGTCCCCACATGTTTAGCACTCTAGGTCCGCCACTGCACCCGACTGACGAACTCAAGCATACATACTCTATTCCTTATTCCCTTCTTCATCGACGTGACTTGGTAACGAATAACATCACCTCCATTCTTATTTCATTCTCTCCATGACGGTAAATTTTACACATCCAGCTGGAGAGCATCATTTCTTCACTGTCGATGAATTTGCACAGTTGACGAAGAACGAACATACAAGCTCAGCCTCCTTCATTTTCTTCGGTTGAAAAACAAAGAATATACCCTGCACCTCATTGAACGTTTTCACTCACAGAACATGCTCTGCAACTCCCTTCTTCTTATTCTCTTCCTCTTCTGCGACAACCTCCACCATTTTCTTCCCTATCTCTCGGCAAAAACATCTCTCCCAACTCTATTCATGGCCGCCACCATATTCAATCGCCACAGCCTTTATCCTTCAGCTAAAGACCCGAAATAGAGCGTCGAACTCATTCCCTGCTCCCACTCTTGTCCTCCTTCTGTTTCAAGATCTTCACGCAGTTATCCAGTGTTTACAAACCTCCTCACCACTGACAGACATCTCCCTACATCACCTCCCCTTTGTTCCGTCTGTTCGGATTTTGCAGCGCCTCGAAGCTTTCCTTGCAAACGCTCGAGAAGTGGATGCCATGTTTCATCAATTTTTTTCTTTCTTCTTTTTCTCGAACGTCACGTTTTGTGCCCAAGGTCTTACGGAATCGCACATGAATAAGGCAAACTCAAAGTCGCGGTTCTCTCACGGACATACAAGTTCCAGTTTCACTCCCCGTTCTATCTGTGTATTCGATTCAAGACAAAACACACCAGCTCCAGCTCTCAGTATTCTCTGCACACACGGTAAATTTTGCAATCTAACTGGCGAGCAAGGAAATACGGGCTCTGTGCCTCAATAATCTTTTCTCGTCGGCAATTTTGCAACCCCAACTGGCTACAAGAACATCCAAGTCCTGCCTCCTCCTCAGTCTCTTCACAGACGATCTATTCGAGCTTTGGCTGGATTTTCTCCCGCGGTGGTGTTTTGAGACGGGACTCAGTCAAAGTGATTCACGGGTGCACTAATTTGGAGCTCGGTAACGTTAACCTCATATTTTTCTTTGAATCATTTTCTTTTTAACGAAAGCTTCCTTGCTGAATCTAAATCCAGATTGTTGATGGTTCATTCGAACTAGCCAATTGATCATTATTCAATGTCTAACTATGCTCTTTCGGACAGATTGTTGTATTTGACATTTTTACACCGACTAGAGACTCATATTGTTTATGTATACTGGATTTTTGTTTAGATGTATAGAGTTGGTTCTGGTTTTACTAGAATCTGTTTTCATAGATTTATCGTTGCAAGGCTTATTTTATTGATAGTGTTCATCGCTCTGGTTTCAGTTGACTCCCGTCCATGACAAAATAAATTTGCATGACTAGCATATTTTAGGCAAGAATTATTTGATGATGTTGATCCCTTTTGATTTATGTTGTGTGCACTTTCACTCTCGGTTTGAATCATATCTCTACTGCCGCTTTGTGTGTGGAATTTCTGTTTAGATCCTAATGTTGTGTCAATACGTGTATTACCCATTCACGTTGATTGTTTAACTCAATTTACTAATTACTTTTACATTATGACTTGGTTGTGGTACATACAACTCGCTCGAGACAAATTGCGCTTGCATGACTTGGCCCTGCACTTTCTTGACTTGGACGGAGTTAAGGGCTTTTGACCACTCAATTTAGCTGGGTTTTTTTCTCGTATATTTGATTGAAAAATAAACCGGGGGTATGCCACCCCGTTGGTCAGTTCTCTATGACTACACCTCTCCTGACCATGACTAAAAATCTGTTTTCATTTCTAGCATCCCTCTTTGCCCCTTGCACATGAATTCAGTTTGAAAATGACTTTAGTGTAACTTTGATTTAGCTTTCATTTAAGATTAACTTGTTTAGCTCTAACGTTAATGTTTGATTTTGATTCCTTCAATGCATGAATAAATAGTTAGGTTTGCTAAGTTTTGCTTCTTCCTGCTACAATCGTTAATGATTTGCCATGATAATTGTCAATCTCCATGTTCTGCCATCATTGTGTCATGTCATCACTTAACTGTTGTAGTGTTTCATTTCTTATGGGTATGGGCCCGTTTGGGTTGCTGTAAACTCTCAGCCCAAATTTCACTTTGAACTCGGGTCCAACTCATTGCTAGCCGAACGTGGCTAGAACAGGTGGCCATAGAGAAACCTTTAGACTTACCCACTTATTTCTGGACTCGTCAAGTCCAGTTTAGAAAAGCTTCTAGGTTCGGGGATGTTCCTCACTCAAACGGGCCGTAGAGTCTGGTCGGTGGGGAATGCCCTTCCTGTATAAAAATTTCCAAACAATCCATAATTGTCAGAATAAAACTCTCAATCAGTGATTCATTTTCAATCAATAAAAATCCAATTCAAAACCCAAAATTCAATTCCAAATTCAGCCCAAAAATTCAATTTCAAATCAATCCATTGCAATCCAATCCCAATTTCAATCCAATTCCAATTCAATTCTTAATTCAATCTCAATTCAATCCAGTTCTTAATTTAATTCGATTCAATCTCAATTTAATTCGATTCAATCTCAATTCCAATTTAATTTCAACTTCATTCCAAAATCAAATCGATTCAAATTTCTTCAATTCCAATTTGATTCAAAAAAATTCGTTTGATTCCAATTCGAAAAAAAAATTCATTCAACTCCAATTCATTCAAAAATTCTTGTAATCCCAATTCGATTAAACTCATTTCAATTCTCAATTCGATTCAAATCCAATTTCAAATCCAAATTCAATTCAATTCTAAACTCATTCAAATCCAAATTCAATTCAATTCCAAACACATTCAATTCCAATCCGATTTCAATTCCAATTCAATCTCCCCTACACTCCGAATGTCTCACAGACCCGAGCGTCTCACAGACTTTGTCATTCTAATGATTCGAATGTCTCACAGACCCGAGCGTCTCACAGGCTTTGTCATTCTAATGACTCGAATGTCTCACAAACCTTAGCATCTCACAGACCCGAGCGTCTCACAGACTCGAGCGTCTCACAGACTTCGACATCTCAAGGTTTCAAACGTCTCACAGACCCGAGCGTCTCACAGACTAGCATCCCAAACCCAAAACTTCTTGAAACTTCTCGAAACTTCGAATCCTTATAAACCTCAAACACCTCAAACATTTTCAAACTCCACAAACATCAAAACTTCCAAAAACCATAATCTTGAACTACGTAAGTCTGATCTCAACAGGGAGTTGAGTACGTAGGCAACCCTCTAGGGTGCGACCCCATTCCAAACAAAAACCCTTGTCCTAACTCTAAGGCAATATTCATGTCTATCAAACATTCAAACCCACTTTGATTCCCACAAACCCTCGACTTCTTCAACTCTCAAAATCAGACTCATAATCTTTCATTCTATACTCATTTGAATTCACCAATTCTTCTTCTTGGCGCTAGCTTGGCAGAAAAGCTCACCTCATCCACTCGTTTCCTCTCCTCCTATCCTAATCCTATCATTGGATTTTAAACGAATCTCTCTAATAAGGTTTTGAAAGAAGTAATCCTGACAATTGGAGACCGAGGCTTCCTCGGGCACCAATCCGAAGTCGTGGTTGTTGCCACTTCTAAGGGGTGTAATGAAATACCCCAAATCTAATTAATATTATTAAACCATTACTTAATGGAAAATAATTCAAATATAAATCATTTCACGTACGCATGCAGACCCATGCATGAGAACGTTACGTAAAAGTAGTCGTTTCTCCATAAACGCTAAAACGCCTTAGAAACATGTGATCAAGCATGACCTTGTATGACCTTCTAAAACTTAAACCAAATGGTCATACACTCATTATATGAATATATAAATATATTCCTTAGGCTATATTCAGTCAAATACGCAAAATGCTCGGGAGTGCTCACGACCGCTCCTTAAAGCACGAAAAGTCCGGAGGAGTGCCGAGGTGGCACGAACTCCTATAAAATTAATTCCTTGAGTTCCTAACATAATTATTAACCATTATAAAGAGAACCCACGAAGTGGTTTCTCAAAATTTAGCAAAAACAACAGGAGGATTTCTTAGCGCTCCTTTGCCCGGGTGTGTCCCGATGGCCCTAAATTATGTCATGGGTTTATAACCCCATATAACCAATGTAACATCTTAATATATGTTATTTACCATAATAAGTGTTTACAAACACTTGGAACTCATAAAAACAATTAGTTTCCCAAAATTTCCTTAGAGCACAAACACACCTTCGGGTGTCACGAAAACGCGTTTTTACGCAATTGCCATGTAGTTTTTGACATGCCACGAATTGGTAATCTTAAATATGGTTAAAATTACCTTCTAAATCAGTTGGTGTGACTAGTCAACAAGGCTCTCTATAGGGGCCGAAATTTAGAGCAAAAACTAGTATAAAAATTGCCTTTAAAGTTGATAAAAGGCTTAATACATGGTGACTCACCTTCCCATGTGTTATATACTTAATGTCAAAGTATGTAGGTCTCATATGACCAGAAGCTGTCGAAATAATGCTTTGGAATAAGGCCATGTGAGCTAGATACAAACATCTTAAAAGCAAAAAGTAGATCTAGATTCCTTTCTTTTGCTTTCTTAAAAACTAAGTAACCTTCCATGCTTATTCCAAGCTATTCATGGCGGTTGTTAAGCCCCATTGACCTCCAAATCGCGCACCTACATGAAGAAGAAGAAATCATTTAACATTGAAAAATCAAGGAATATCCTTACTTTTCTTACCTTGTCTTCTAGCCAACATTATTGGTCTTTCCAACTTTTGCTTAGTCACACCACATGGCCGGTTTTCATGCTGGAAAGGAGGCATTATTGAGCCAATAAACCATGTAATAAACTAAGGAAAAGTAAATCATTTGACATTAAAAATTGACAAAGCAAAATCACAATTCCAAATGCATTTTCTTACCTTATCATTCTTTAGTCTCATTCTTCTCCTTGCCCTCTTCTATCCACGGTTTTGGTAAGGCCCTCCTCTCTCTTCTAGCTTCATCTTCTTTCTTGAAGCTCTAAGTCCATAATGGAGTTTTAATTCTATCTTCATCTTTAAGGTAATTTCCTAGCATTTCTTGGCAATCTTGAAGCAAAAACTCTTCCTACTTAACAAGGTGTGTTCGGCATCAATTAGTTCTCCAAGGATTGTCCAAACCAACATTAAACCAAGGAGCATCTCAAGGTTATCTTAAGGTAGGTTTTAAAGCTTGAAAATCCTTAAAGCACATTTTTATGTGTAACCAAGTTCTACTTCTTCTAAGTCTCTTTTCTTCTTCATTTTGATGAAGGAAAACTTGTTCTTCATCTACCTTAGGAGTGCCGAATTTATAAGGAGAAAAAGTCTAAGGTAAAGTCTTGTAAAACTACTTACAAATCTACTTAAGGTCTTTGTTGAAGATCTAACTCCTAAACACCTTCACCTCTTGCATAAAACCGAAGAGGAGCATCAAGTTTACCTAGGAGAAGGCTTGGAGATTCAAGAAGAAGTTCAAGCACTTAACCACCTTTGTTAAGAAGTAAGTTTACTAAGTAAATCTTTATGTTATAAGCTTTGTTAAGCTTCTAAAAAAATTATACAAAAATTATGTACATCTCCTAGGTATATTAAGACCGAAACTATATGGTATTATATGCCAAAAATACAATCTATAACTTATATAGAAAATATTTACCTTAAGACACATTTTTGTGTCACAAAATTTATTTATGTTACAAATAAATTAGGGCCGAAACTTCAAGGGCAAAAATGCTTATTTTTGAGCTAAGAATTTATATAAGACATTACAATAATTTTACATGAGTTATATAACTCCTATGAATTTATGTATAATTATTATGACATATAAATCCACTCTTATATACTATATGGTCACCAAATAAATATGGCCGAATGTACTAGTTGATAAATAGGTATTAATGACCTACTTAGGTATATAAACTTATATCATAAAGTTTGATAAATTAAAAATATCTTATTAGAGCTTAAATGGCTAATTAATTAAGTTATGTGGTTTAAATGTAATTATTACAAAGTTTAGTGAATTTATTGTGAAAGCCGAGAGTAAAAGGTGTGTTTGGTGTAATTATGATATAATATAAGGTTAGGAAATAAGTTTAAGAATTTTAGATAATTTAAACAAGCTTTAAAATAACTTTTTATAAAGTTTTGGGCTATTATGTAATTTATAAAAGTTATTATGAAAGTTTAGAACATAAAAGGGGCGAATTCATAATTAAGAGATTTATTAGGCTCACCTTTGAAATTTTGAGGAATTATATATTTAGACTTTAGTTTATAAGTTATTAAGAAGTTATTATAAAGTTTTGGGGTGAAAATGTAATTAATGGAGAGTTCAAGACCAAAGCCGAATTACTTGGGGTTAGTTTGGTAATTTAAGAATTTATATATATATATTCGGCATTTATGGAGAATTAAAATTAAAACTATAGTTTATAAGACATTATGTAAAGATTATAAGATTTTGTGGTTAAAGTGTAATTATAGAAAGTATATATATATGCCGAGATTTAGAGGGGCTAAGTTGTTATTTTAGAAAGTTATGGTACTTAAAAACTATATACCAAAATATTAGTGTGACTATGTAATTTAGCTAAATAAGAAGTTAAAACTCTATAATATAATGAGATTAGAATTCAAATATAAAGTTTATGAATTAATGTGGTTGTTTTGTAAATAACCGAAATATAAGGGTAAGAATTTAGATTTAAATAAATATAAGTCCTATATGGATATTTTGAGGAATTAGAAGAAAGAAATTTAATTAAAGGAATTATGGAATTAGAACTATGACTTATATAGTTATAAGGAAGTTAAAGGGGAACAATAAATATTATTCATGACAAAAAGGAGGATAATGAGATTATAAGAATATTATGTCATTGTAAGACATTTAAATATAGTTAAGAAAATTATAAGTTGTTATGTCACTTAGACAATTAAAATAAACAACAAATATAGTACATGAATATATGAATACATATATGTACATTAAAGGATTTATAAATAGATCAAAAAGGAATAACAAATAAGTTATACATTAAATCATGAGGTGATTAAAAGAAATAAACCTCACATGAAATGACAAATACGAGATTTGTTGAAAGATCCAATAAGATTATTATATAAGGGTAACATAAATTAACCCTCTCAGTTAATCCTATTCTAGGACTTTGTTTGACCAGACGTTGACCAGGGTATAATCAACTGCAAACTACGGTGAACGGTATGGGATTCTTGCAACCTGTTTTCTACCGGATTACACCGGCTTGTGTGCTATCTGTTGTTTGAATCAACGACCAAGATAATTAATGTAAAATGTTGTTTACTCTTGTGCGCTGTTGTATTATTTTATGTGCGTGAATGATGCTGACTACTACGTGTATGTCCCACGCATACAAACACTACTATACCAGTGGATTAAATAACTGCGCTTCAGTATACCGAGAACTTGTACTCAAGTCTCTCACTAACTTCACTTTATAACAAACGTCATTATCCTAAACGTGATAATTGACAATACACATTGTGTTCTTGTTTAACGTCTTTATATGACATTAGCAATTCTATACTACGAGAACGAGGAGCCCAGTTGGATCTGGCCATGCATGCTACAGGAGTTGTACCTGTCTCAGGTCGTCTCCTATCTACGTCGCGACGGAACTTTCAGTTGGGAGGAAGACTCTATACCTCCCGGGTTTCTAATGCCCTTCAGTTCGAGGAAGACTTCATTCCTCTAGTGGGATTCTATTTCCCACGCCTCTCAGTTCAGGGTTTAACTACGTTACCTCCTGGGGTTTTTATACCCAACCTTTCAATCTTAACGAGGTCACTATACCTCCACTATTTAAGATATTCAGTTATACCTGTCAGTCCCATTGTGCGGATCGACTATCATTAAAGAATTTCAGTTCAGCTAACATGACCTTCTGTGTCTTGTTCTATGTGACATTATTGTCCTTGTATGGATACTTGTTATTATCAGACTATGCTTGTTTACAACTTTATAAAAATGAACTGCATGTGTTCGACAAAGTAGTTGGTGTGGCCCGGTAGACGATGGGCTGCACGTTTTCCATACCAGCATTGTTTGCTGAGCCCCTTTGGGGGCACCCCCATTTTTCAGGTACCTGAAGTTGAGAAGATTACCACACCGAGTGTAGGTGGGGTAGATTCAAGCTATGGGAGTCTTCTCCTAGACATTTGTTTTTACTTAAGTACTTTACATTGAGTTTGATTCCTAGTATCTCGGATTGTATTCGTATTCAGACCGTGACTTTTGGAGATTGTATTTGGATTTAGCCTTGTTGGTCACAAGGGTGGCCAACGGCATTGTAATACCGCCCGGTTGTTGTATTTAGTTCCGCTGCAGTTGTATTTTATTTGGGAGTGATCGCCGTTCAGGTTATTGGATTTCGGGTTGGGGTGTTACAAAAAGTGGTATCAGAGCGTAGTTACGCTCTGGATACAAGGATACACCGAGATTAGGATATCTAAGACTTTAGGTTACGGGTTGAGTGATAGTATTGAAAGGAGTTTAAGTTAGTTTACTTAGACTACTATCCAAGACCGAGATTGTGACCACAATATCTATATACCTCAACATCCTGCAGATGTCAGGAAGAGGAGGACGCCGTGGACAGGCTGATGAGGAGCCAAACATCAGGCTGGCAGACATTGCTACTTTAATCGCTCAGGCATTTGCACAGGCGGGGGTTGCACAGCAGCAGCAGCTACCTCCACCACCACCACCACCCAGGGAGAGGGATTGGGTGAAGAGTTTGGCTGATCTGAGGCCAACTGCATTCAAGGGGCAGACTGACCCTGCTCACTTAGAGACATACATCATGGAGATGGAGACAGCGTTCGAGACGCTTGCAGTCCCAGCTAGGGAAAAAGTAAGGCTTGCAGCCTTTTATCTGAAGGATGCAGCGAGAGATTGGTGGAACATGGTGAAAGCCGACCACCTGGATGACCCAGCTTTTATTTGGGGACATTACACTGCACTACTGAGAGGCAAATACTACCCGGCCCACACCAGAATGGTGAAGACTAGGGAGTTTGACGCCTTGGAGCAGACGGGGAAAATGACCGTGGATGAGTATTATGCCAAGTTTACTTCACTACTCCGGCTACTACCCGGTATAGGATACTCAGACCAAGTGTTGGTCGACCGGTTCTACGGGGGACTGAGCCCTCGACTTCAGTTTGGGATGGGACCAATCATCCCCACCAGTTTACAGGTAAAACAGGAGAGACACAAACAGTTGAAAATTTTATTACATAGTATACCCCGTCATGAGAGATTTGGAGATTGATACCTTGAGATTTCAGGAATGCTATCATGCTGCCTCCGTAGTGGAGATCACTTGTAAGAGAAGGGATGCTTTGAGCTCCCAAAAGAGGAAGGACGGACCGGTGGCGAAGATGCCAAGCAGGGGAACTCCAACAAAAGGAACAAACCCTATCAGAAAGGACAGGGGTCCTATCAAGGGAAGGGGAACCAAACTACTGGGAACCCCCAGTCAGGACCCACGGAGCAGCAACTTCACAGAAAACCTACCCACCTAAGGGTAGGCACTCTAATCAGACAGTTAGATTTGGAACTTTTGTGATTACCTCAGTACCGTTGGAATGTATAATTAATCTTGATTGTATTAGGTTCTGGACATGGCTCAAACACGGGCCAGAAGTATGTCCGCCGTTTCAACTGTAGACAGTGCGGAAAGGATCACCCCGGCGTAGACTGCCAA
This sequence comes from Limonium bicolor, assembly GCA_023374045.1. Classification (NCBI taxonomy): domain Eukaryota; kingdom Viridiplantae; phylum Streptophyta; class Magnoliopsida; order Caryophyllales; family Plumbaginaceae; genus Limonium; species Limonium bicolor. The sequence goes on from CM041778.1 coordinate 43,600,279, forward strand.
GGGGAGAAAGTCCAGTGCCGCTACTGCCAGATACTCGGACATCGTGCTTTCGAGTGTATCCGAAACCCGGAGAGCAGGAACTACCGCCCGGGAGCAAAGACAAACACAGGCCAAAAGAATGGAGCTAGCAATACTCGCCCTCCACCAACAAACCAAACTCAGGGGTATAAGGGCAAAGGCCCAGCATCGGGACCCGCCCTACATGTCATGGACCGCTCGGATGAGGCTGGTCCTTCTACCAACCCAGGTATTTCTAAACCATGTGAACCTGTTATTGAGCAACGAATGATGTGAATGAGTGCTTGCATGCCTTGATTGCCTAATTGAGTAGGAAAGAATTAGTAAGACTCACTAGAAAAATTTAAACCACGTAGGAAGCTATAAGATATGCTTTCCTATCCCCTCACCGCCCTCCCTGGAGAAAACATTATCAAAGTACAAGAACCAGGGAACGAACAATGTAAGGTTATCCAACCAGGTTTGATACTACTCAAAGGATACCTAACACCGGAGACACAAATTGCAATCATAGAAAATGTCAGAATTGGGAGCAGGACCAGGAGGGTTCTACACTCCAGAATTTCCAGGAGGATCAAAGATGAAGCTGAAAATGATGTGCTTAGGAAAGGATTGGAATCCTTACTCAAAGACCTACCAGGATACAAGAAATGGAGATGGAGCACAAGTGCCAAAAATCCCAGAAGAATTTTTACAAATTGTGGAACAAGCAGTTAATACAGCTCAGCAACTAGAAGAAGATCCAGTTCCCAACTTAAGGGCTGATCTATGTATCATCAACTTCTATGAAGAAGGAGGCCGCTTAGGACTACACCAGGACAATGATGAAACAAAAGGGTCCCTTGAACAGGGGATACCAGTATTATCTTTGTCAATTGGAGATGACGCAGAGTTCCTTTATGGCGAGCAGAAGCGTGTGGACCTTGCAAAGAAAATCATATTGAGTTCAGGAGATGTTTTAGTAATGGGTGGAAAGTCAAGGTTGCTATACCATGGAATTAAAAGGATTAAATTAAACACAGCACCTTCGACAGTGATAAACACCACTCACATGAAACCAGGAAGATTAAGTTTGACTTTTAGAAAGTACTAGTATTGTAATTGTTTGGACATCTGAAAGGAGATCTCATCAATGAAGCATTATTGTTATGAAAGTGAATGTCTTTAGACCCCATCATATATCAAAGTACTTACTCAGATTCTGTTATTAGGTTGTACTAAGGAGACGGAAGGTGCCTTAAGTATCTTACTGAGGAGGAGGCCAGCAAGGGGGCGCGATCCTCACTGGTACCTTTCCGGTTAATGGAGTGGATGCACTAGTACTGTTGACTCCGGAGCCTCACATACTTTCGTTTCGCCTTCGCTTGCGGGGAAGTTGGGGCTAGACGCTGTAGAGTTACCTGATTTTAAGGTGGCACTCCCGTCTAAGGAGAAGATCAGTTGCACTCGTCTTTATAGAGGAGCCACTATCAGCATTAAGGAGGAGGATTTCCATTGACCTTATTGAGTTCAGAGGTCTAGGATTCGATGTTATAGCCGGGATGGACTGGCTGGGGCGGCACAGAGGCCGCATTCTTTGTGCAGAGCGCAGACTGTTACTTAAGAGCCCATCAGGAGTGACAGTATCTTACCGTCAGAGCCCTAGAGCACCGTCATAAAAGTTATATCTGCTATGTCCATGTACAAGCACGTCAGGAAGCAGAAGGAAGTATACTATGCTATGTTCAGGATGTAGAGCACGACCCTGACTTTGATCCAGCTATGCCAGTGGTGTCGGAATTTCCAGATATTTTTCCAAAGGAACTTCCAGGCTTACCGCCATCCAGAGAGGTAGAGTTCTCCATCGAATTACTACCAGGTACCGGTCCCATAGCTAAGGCACCGTACCGTATGGCACCAGCAGAGATGGCTGAGCTGAAGGAGCAGCTGAAAGATTTATTGGACAAGGGATACATACGACCTAGCGTATCTCCTTGGGGAGCACCAGTTTTTGTGAAGAAGAAGGATGGAAGCCTTCGTTTATGTATTGATTACAGAGAGCTTAATGCAGTATCGGTGAAGAACAAATATCCACTACCACGGATTGACGATTTTTGATCAGCTAAGAGGAGCAAAAGTGTTTTCGAAGATCGATTTGAGATCAGGCTACCATCAGATACCCATCAGGGAGCAAGACATAGAAAAGACAGCATTCAGAACACGGTATGGCCACTATGAGTTTACAGTTATGCCTTTTGGCTTGTCAAATGCACCTGCAGTCTTCATGGATTTGATGAACAGATTATTCAGAGAGCAGTTGGATAAGACCGTGGTTGTTTCATCGATGACATCCTAATTATTCAAAGTCTAAGAAGAGCATGAGAGTCACCTCCGACATGTACTTGAGATCTTAAGGGAGAACCAGCTTTATGCTAAGTTCTCCAAATGTGAGTTTTGGTTAGACAGAGTTTCCTTTTAGGACATGTTATCTCGATGCTGGGATCGCAGTGGATCCAGCAAAGATAGAAGCAGTTCGCACTTGGCCTAGGCCAAAGACAGTTGACATCAGGAGTTTCCTTGGTTTAGCAGGATACTACAGAAGGTTTGTCAGAGACTTCTCCAAAATAGCCAAACCTATGACCAGCTTAATGAAGAAGGACACCTTTCACATGGACTACTGAATGTGAGACCTCATTCGAGCTTTTGAAGAATGCTTTGACATCAGCACCAGTTTTGACTATACCTGAAGGCACAGAGGGTTATGAAGTTTACTGTGATGCATCAGGCAGGGATTAGGGTGTGTACTCATGCAGAATGGGAAGGTAGTCGCCTACGCTTCCCGACAGTTGAAGAAACATGAGGAAAACTATCCCACACATGACTTGGAGCTTGGAGCTATTGTTTTTGCATTGAAGATCTGGCGCCACTACCTGTATGGTGTCCAGATGACCGTATATTCGGATCACAAGAGTTTGAAGTATGTATTCACCCAGAAGGAGTTAAACATGAGACAAAGAAGATGGGTTGAATTTCTAAGGGACTATACATTGATTGCGCCAGTACAAAGAAGGGAAAGATGTGGTAGCAGACAGCACTTAGTCGACGAGCACATTCTCTAAATGCATTGTGGCTAGCTCGAGTCTTATGGACGACATACGCAGAGCACAGCAGAGTGATCAGCGAATGATGGAGATCAGTCAGAAGTTGTCTGACGGTACATTTGAGGGTGGAAATATGAGTTTCAGCTACATGATGATGGACTAATCAGATTGAAGGGAAGATTGTGTATTCCCAGAGACAGCACAGATATAAAGGAGCATATTCTTCGAGAGTCCCACACTTCTTCCACATCTGTCCATCCAGGAGCTTCTAAGATGTACAAAGATCTGAAGAGGTATTTCTGGTGGAGTGGTATGAAGGGCGACGTGACAGAATATGTGATTCGATGTCTCACTTGTCAGAAAGTGAAATTCGAACACATAGACGACCAGGAGGTATGGTACAGTCTATGCCAGTTCCAGAGTGGAAGTTTTATGATATCTCCATGGACTTCGTGGTGGGACTACCACCTACGAGAGGAGGCCTTAATATGATTTGGGTTGTTGTTGATCGACTGACTAAGGTTGCTAGGTTTATTCCGATGAAGACACTTGGAAAGTGCCAAAGTTAGCAGAACTATTTGAGCAGGAGATTATCAGACATCATGGAGTACCTAAGACTATTGTTTCAGATCGAGACACTAGATTTCTCTCACGATACTGGCGAGCTACTCGCGAGGCACTTGGCACTGAGTTGAAGCTTAGCACAGCATTTCATCCTCAGACAGATGGTCAGTCAGAGAGGACTATTCAGACCTTAGAGGACATGCTACGAGCATGTGCCTTGGATTTCCAGGGCAGCTGGATAGATAGATTACATCTCATCGAGTTTGCTTATATAACAGCTATCACGCCTCTATACAGATGTCACCTTTCAAGCCTTATATGGCAGACCATGACGCACACCATTGTGTTGGGACGAGTCTAGTGAGACCGTCATCATTGGCCCTGAGTACTTAGAGCAAGTCCAGGCAGAAGTACAACAAATCAGAAGCAACATGAAAGCAGCACAAGACAGGCAGAAATCATATGCTGATGAGAGGCGACGAGACCTTGAGTTCGCAGTTGGCGACCAGGTATTTCTACGAGTATCACCCATGAAGGGTGTATTCAGATTTGGGCAAAAGGGCAAGCTAAGCCCGAAATTTGTAGGACCCTACGCTATCATAGAGCGGGTGGGCCTTGTGGCATATCGACTTGATTTGCCAGCTGAGTTGGGCAAAGTACATAATGTTTTTCATGTGTCTCAGCTTAAGAAATACATGCCTCATCCTTCGCATGTTCTACAACCAGAGACACTCTCATTAGAACCAACAATGCGGTATGTGGAAACACCGCAACGAATCTTAGACAGAAAGACACGAGATACACGAAACAAATCTGTGAGTCGTAAAGTTCTTTGGTCAAACCACGATGTGGAAGAGGCCACATGGGAACTAGAAGCTGATATGCGAGCGAAGTTTCCCTCATTATTACCGACTAGACACTTTAGTCTAGGGTACGGGGCGTACCCCTCTTTTTTTGGGGGGGGTAGAGCCTTTTTCGTTTGAGAATTTAGTATGCTTTTGTTGCACTTTGGTGCATTTCAGTGACACTTGTCTTGTATGTGTTCTTATGTAACACTGTTCAGTATATCAGTGACACTTTGTCTGTATGTGTTCTTGTGTAACACTGTATTGAATGTACTTTGTACTTCTACTTGATTGTGTGTACTTTATTACACTACAATGGAAAGTTATGTGCACTACGCTGCACTATTTGACATGAAAAGTGACTGTGTTATTACATCACACTATATTGTTCCAAAGTATTCCTGTTGTGTTTGATGTACACTGTGAACTTAGGAATATAGAGACTTGGGACTTGATCCCTAAAAACTAGATTGAGTTGTGGATACTTAGTGGAACCTGATTCCCCACAACCTTATAATTTAGATATGAGACTTCGGGGCGAAGTCCTTTTTAAGGGGGTAGATTGAAATACCCCAAATCTAATTAATATTATTAAACCATTACTTAATGGAAAATAATTCAAATATAAATCATTTCACGTATGCATGCAGACCCATGCATGAGAACGTTACGTAAAAGTAGTCGTTTCTCCATAAACGCTAAAACGCCTTAGAAACATGTGATCAAGCATGACCTTGTATGACCTTCTAAAACTTAAACCAAATGGTCATACACTCATTATATGATATAAATATATTCCTTAGGCTATATTCAGTCAAATACGCAAAATGCTCGGGAGTGCTCACGACCGCTCCTTAAAGCACGAAAAGTCCGGAGGAGTGCCGAGGTGGCACGAACTCCTATAAAATTAATTCCTTGAGTTCCTATAATTATTAACCATTATAAAGAGAACCCACGAAGTGGTTTCTCAAAATTCAGCAAAAACAACAGGAGGATTTCTTAGCGCTCCTTTTTGCCCGGGTGTGTCCCGATGGCCCGTAAATTATGTCATGGGTTGATATAACCCCATATAACCCAATGTAACATCTTAATATATGTTTATTTACTATAATAAGTGTTTACAAACACTTGGAACTCATAAAAACAATTGTTTCCCAAAATTTCCTTAGAGCACAAAAACACACCTTCGGGTGTCACGAAAACGCGTTTTACGCAATTGCCTTGTAGTTTTTGACATGCCACGAATTGGTAATCTTAAATAGGGTTAAAATGACCTTCTAAATCAGTTGGTGTGACTAGTCAACAAGGCTCTCTATAGGGGCCGATTTAGAGCAAAAACTAGTATAAAATTTGCCTTTAAAGTTTCTAAAAGGCTTTAAACATGGTGACTCACCTTCCCATGTGTTATATTACTTAATGTCAAAGTATGTAGGTCTCATATGACCAGCAAGCTGTCGAAATTATGCTGAGAATAAGGCCATGTGAGCTAGATACAAACAAATTAAAAGCAAAAAGTAGATCTAGATTCCTTTCTTTTGCTTTCTTAAACTATACCTTCCTGCTTTTCCAGCTATTCATGGCCGTTAAGACCCCATTCAGACCTAAATCGTGCACCTACAAAGAAGAAGACAAGTCATTTAACATTGAAAAATCAAAGGAATATCCTTACCTTTTCTTACCTTGTCTTCTAGCCAACATTATTTCTTTCCAACTCTTGCTTAGTCACACCACATGGCCGGTTTTCATGCTGGAAAGGAGGCATTTATTGAGCCAATAACCATGTAATAAACTAAGGAAAAGTAAGTCATTTGACATTAAAATTGACAAACAAAAATCAAATTCCAAATGCATTTTCTTACCTTATACATTTAGTCTCATTTCCTCCTTGCCTCTTCATCCACGTTTGGTAAGCTCCTCTCCTCTCTCTTCTAGCTTCATCTTCTTCCTTTGAAGCTCTTAAGTCCATTAATGGAGTTTTAACTTCTATCTTCATCTTTAAGGTAATTTCCTAGCATTTCTTGGCAAGTCTTGAAGCAAAACTCTTCCTAGCATAACAAGGGTGTTCGGCATCAATTAGTTCTCCAAGGAGGTTGTCCAAACCAACATTAATCCAAGGAGCATCTCAAGGTTATCTTAAGGTAGTTTTAATGCTTGAAAATCCTTAAAGCACATTTTTATGTGTAACCAAGTTCTACTTCTTCTAAGGTCTCTTTTCTTCTTCATTTTGATGAAGGAAAACTTGTTCTTCATCCACCTTAGGAGTGCCGAATTCATAAGGAGAAAAGTCTAAGGTAAATCTTGTAAAACTACTTACAAATCTACTTAAGATCTTTATTCAAGATCTAACTCCTAAAACTCCTTCACCACTTGCATAAACCGAAGTGGAGCATCAATTTACCTTGGAGAAAGCTTGGAGATTCAAGAGAGTTCAAGCACTTAACCACCTTTGTTAAGAAGTAAGTTTACTAAGTAAATCTTTATGTTATAAGCTTTGTTAAGCTTCTAAAAATTATACAAAAATTATGTACATCTCCTAGGTTATTAAGACCGAAACTATATGGTATTTATGCCAAAAATACAATCTATAACTTATAGAAAATATTTACCTTAAGACACATTTTTGTGTCACAAAATTTATTATGTTACAATAATTCAAGCCGAATTCAAGGGCAAAAATGCTTATTTTTGAGCTAAGAATTTATAAGACATTACAATAATTTTTACATGAGTTATATAACTCCTATGAATTTATGTATAATTATTATGACATATAAATCCACTTTTATATACTATATGGTCACCAAATAAATATGGCCGAATGTACTAATTGATAAATAGGTATTAATGACCTACTTAGGTATATAAACTTATATCATAAAGTTTGGTGAGTTAAAAATATTTATTAGAGCTTAAATGGCTAATTAATTAAGTTATGTGGCTTAAATGTAATTTTACAAAGTTTAGTGAATTTATGTGAAAGCCGAGAGTAAAGGGTGTTTGGTGTAATTATGATTAATATAAGGTTAGGAATTAAGTTTAAGAATTTTAGATAATTTAAACAAGTTTAAAATAACTTTTTATAAAGTTTTGGGCTATTATGTAATTTAAAAGTTGTTATGAAAGTTTAGAACATAAAAGGGGCGAATTCATAATTAAGAGATTTATTAGGCTCACCTTTGAAATTTTGAGGAATTATATATTTAGACTTTAGTTTATAAGTTATTAAGAAGTTATTATAAAGTTTTGGGGTGAAAATGTAATTAATGGAGAGTTCAAGACCAAAGCCGAATTACTTGGGGTTAGTTTGGTAATTTAAGAATTTATATATATATATTCGGCATTTATGGAGAATTAAAATTAAAACTATAGTTTATAAGGCATTATGTAAAATTATAAGATTTTGTGGTTAAATTGTAATTATAGGAAATAATATTATTGCCGAGAATTTAAGGGGCTAAGTTGTTATTTTTGAAAGTTATAGTACTTAAAAGCTATATACCAAAATATTAGTGTGACTATGTAATTTAGCTAAATAAGAAGTTAAAACTCTATAATATAATGAGATTAGAATTTAAATATAAAGTTTATGAATTAATGTGGTTGTTTTGTAAATAACCGAAATATAAGGGTAAGAATTTAGATTTAAATAAATATAAGTCCTATATGGATATTTTGAGGAATTAGAAGAAAGAATTTTAATTAAAGGAATTATGGAATTAGAACTATGGCTTATATAGTTATAAGGAAGTTAAAGGAAACAATAAATATTATTATGACAAAAGGAGAATAATGAGATTATAAGAATATTATGTCATTGTAAGACATTTAAATATAGTTAAGAAAATTATAAGTTGTTATGTCACTTAGACAATTAAAATAAACAACAAATATAGTACATGAATATATGAATACATATATGTACATTAAAGGATTTATAAATCAAAAAGGAATAACAAATAAGTTATACATTAAATCATGAGGTAATTAAAAGAAATAAACCTCACATGAAATAACAAATACGAGATTTGTTGAAAGATCCAATAGAATTATTATATAAGGGTAACATAAATTAACCCTCTCAGTTAATCCTATTCTAGGACTTTGTTTGACCAGACGTTGACCGGGATAATCACACTGCAACTACGGTGAACGGTATGGGATTCTTGCAACCTGTTTTCTACCGGATTACACCGGCTTGTGTGCTATCTGTTGTTTGAATCGACCAAGATAATTAATGTAAAATGTTGTTTACTCTTGTGCGCTGTTGTATTATTTTATGTGCGTGAATGATGCTGACTACTACGTGTATGTCCCACGCATACAAACACTACTATACCAGTGGATTAAATACCTGCGCTTCAGTATACCGAGGACTTGTACTCAAGTCTCTCACTAACTTCACTTTATAACAAACGTCATTATCCTAAACGTGATAATTGACAATACACATTGTGTTCTTGTTTAACGTCTTTATATGACACTTAACAATCTATACTACGAGAACGAGGAGCCCAGTTGGATCTGGCCATGCATGCTACAGGAGCTGTACCTGTCTCAGGTCGTCTCCTATCTACGTCGCGACGGAACTTTCAGTTGGGAGGAAGACTCTATTCCTCCGGGTTTCTAATGCCCTTCAGTTTGAGGAAGACTTCATTCCTCTAGTGGGATTCTATTTCCCACGCCTCTCAGTTCAGGGTTTAACTACGTTATCTCCTGGGGTTTTTATACCCAACCTTTCAATCTTAACGAGGTCACTATACCTCCACTATTTAAGATATGTTATACCTGTCAGTCCCATTGTGTGGACCGACTATCATTAAAGAATTTCAGTTCAGCTAACACGACCTTCTGTGTCTTGTTCTATGTGACATTATTGTCCTTGTATGGATACTTGTTATTATCAGACTATGCTTGTTTACAGCTTTATAAAAATGAACTGCATGTGTTCGACAAAGTAGTTGGTGTGGCCCGGTAGACGATGGGCTGCACGTTTTCCATACCAGCATTGTTTGCTGAGCCCCTTTGGGGGCACCCCCATTTTTCAGGTACCTGAAGTTGAGAAGATTACCACACCGAGTGTAGGTGGGGTAGATTCAAGCTATGGGAGTCTTCTTAGACATTTGTTTTACTTAAGTATTTTACATTTGAGTTTGATTCCTAGTATCTCGGATTGTATTCGTATTCAGACCGTGACTTTTGGAGATTGTATTTGGATTAGCCTTGTTGGTCACAAGGGTGGCCAACGGCATTGTAATACCGCCCGGTTGTTGTATTTATTCCGCTGCAGTTGTATTTTATTTGGGAGTGATCGCCGTTCAGTTATTGGATTTCGGTTGGGGTGTTACATGTAACCCAATGCGAACCTATAATAGAATCTCTGATCTGACCAGATAAGTCTTATCCATATGCAGCAAATTCAGAGTCAACCAACGGTTCTTAGAACCCTCCTTCCCTTCCTTCCTAGTATCTTAGGTCAAACTAGGTGGCGATTCTAGTCATTTCCGCCCTTAAGGCATAAGTCCGCGTGGAGCCCATTGAGAGCGGGTGTAGTGCACACTTGCACTCCCATTATGCTTTCTGGGAAAGACGGACGATTTAGTAGGTATTTGAGGGATGCCAGAATAACGGGTTTTCACCCTCCACAGAATGGCATTTTAGGATCTAGGCTTTTCAGTCAAGAACCATATTTAGATAGACCCCCCTCATACCAAAAAATCATCCTGCACAATTATAAGGTCTTTATTTACCCTTATTTCGTGCAACTATTGACCTATTTCACCACTTTATAGAGCATTTCGTTAATATAGTTGAACTCATACAGTTTTGATTAAAATATAGGTAAAAGCTCACTTGAGCAATGATTTCTGGGAGACTCTCAAGACTTTGTAGCTGAGATTTAATGCCCCGAGGAGTGTGTCAAAGACGAGGGGTCAAACGGGACAATTTCGATGCAGAAGAAGCACTTCTGGTGTGGACCACCAATTGATTCCGGACGCTGGAATTGTCTCTAGTGTGGATCGCCCCTGGACAGGGGCGGTCCGGACGGGATTTTTGCCCAGTAAGTTGTTTTAAAGACGGGAAAAAGAGGGGGTTTTGCTAATTCATTCCATTCCACACTTCCACACACAAGAAGAGAGAGAAAGTGATAAAGAGGAGAAAGAAGAGGAAAAAGAAGAGGAAGAAGAGAAGAAGGAAGAGCTCACCTTCTTCAAAGCTTCCAAGCTCCAACAATGGCTTCTTCTTACTCTTTTCTAGTTTTTCTTTCCTCCACGCTTGAGTAGTACTCTATTGTGATTTGGGATGGGTTTTTGACCCCAAACCCAAGAATGTGCTTGTGAATCTTGATTATGCCTTAATATAGTTGTTTCTCTCTTGATTATCATTCAATGTTCTTAAATTGATCTCTTGAGTGCATTTGTGGTGAACCCTATCTACAAATTGGTTTTGAGTTAGGGTTTGTGACCAAATTGAGAGAGAACTCTTGATTTATGCTCCTAGGATTAGTGAGTATAATTTGGGGCTTTGTTCTAGAACTTGCTTGATGCTACTTAGTGAGTTTAGCCCTAATTTATTTTGAAGGCTAAAATTAACTAAGTAAGAATTAACTCATCTTTGGTTTAGAGGGTTATTATCATTTTTCTAAAATACAACTATGGCATAAGAAGAGTTGCTAGCATATCTAGGTAGTTTAGGTGATTGCCAAATTCCCAAAGTACTTCTCCATCCAATCCATTAAATTATCACCTTTAGTTTATTTGTTATTCTTGCAATTACTCAACTAACACAATCAAGATTGCCACCGGCTAAACCCCAATTTACTGTTTTCATTTCAATTACTAAGTACTGAGGCTAGGAAGTTAGGACCAATTTCCTTGTGGATATGACACTTATTGTACTACACCGATTAGGTGCACTTGCCTATTCCTTGCATTTATTTATATACCTTGTTATATATTTTTTGCACAACAAGTTTTTGCCATCATTGCCGGGGAAATTGATTCCATCAATTTCCCTAGTTTCGGTATTTTAGTTTTTGTTTTTGTTTAAGTTTAGTGTTTTGTTTTCTTTGATTGTGTCTTCGTTTTTGTTGTTTTATTCTATCCTTGTTTATATTTTCTATTGCTAAGTTGAAGTGTTGGTTGTTCTTGTGATCGATTAGGTACCTTGTGCTCCTTCTGTGTATGCCAAGCACTCGGTCTAGTGGCTCCCCGCTTGCTAGTTCGAGATCCGAACTTGAGCACACCTTGAGAAGACGCATAAGAGATTTAAACATGGCGGATCTAGAGTAACCAGAAATCCAGAATAATGGGCAGCAACAACCCCGAGCCCTCTCTGATTACCACCAGCTAAATACCGAAGGGAGGCCTTCGGCTATAGTCCTCCCAGTGTTGACACCGAAGGAAGCGAGACAATGGGTCTTCAAGACTCATTTCATTACCGTAGTCCGGGACTTAGGAAAGTTTAGTGGAGCAAATCCGGATGATGCTCCAAATCATCTAAGTCTCTTCCTCAACTTCTGCAATTCCTTCGGGAAAATCGGTACGGTAAAGGAGAGAATCCGGTTGCAGCTCTTCCCCCATTCCTTATCCGACTCCGCATCGAGATGGTTTAGAAGTCTACCGCCCCAATCGATCCAAACATGGACACAAATGGCTCAAAAGTTCCTTGTCAAATACTACCCGACTAGTAGGACGAGGCAATTGATTGGAGAGATTAATACATTCTACCAAGAGCCCGAAGAAACCTTGTACGATTCTTGGGACCGGTTCAAGGAGATGTTAATGAATTGCTCCCACCATGGGTTGGATGATCAATCGTTATGCCTATCCTTCTTTAATGGGCTTGACGATGCGAACTGTTTGCTTGTGAATTCATCCGCGGGAGGTAGCTTCATGACCAAGTCTCCTCAAGAAGGAATGGAACTTCTTGAGACAATGACTAGCAACATGAGGCAATGGGCTAGAAATAAGGGAAGAACTCCAAGAGCAGTCGGTCTACTTCATGTTGAACCATCCGATCACCTTTCCGCCCAAATATCCTCACTCACAAAGATGGTGGAGAAGCTTGCTACATCCCAAAAAGAGAATGCAAAATTTGTAGCTTCATCATCTTCCACTTCAGCCACAAAGGGGTGTGCTATATGTGCGGGTCCCCATGAGACCCATTTTTGTGAAGGAAGAAGTTACATCGAGGAACAAGAGGATGTCAACTTTGTTAGCAACCGCCCCGGTTACAATTATAACAACAACAATGCCCCATGGAGAAATCATCCTAATTTCTCATGGAGGAACAATGATTCCACCCAAGGAGGACCGAGTTATATTTCCAACAACTCGATGGGTTATAAACCTCGAGGGCCACACCAAGCAAGCAATTCTCAAATGGGGTATAGACCTCAAGGTGGCCCCCGGGATTCAAACACAACAACAACACAACAACAACCATCCTCCTCCTCTCCTGATGGTAACTTGGCTAGGATGGAAGCCATGATGCAAAACATGCAAAATATGACGATGAACTTCATGACTACCGCCCAATTTAAGTTCATCGAGCAAGAGGCCTTCAATGCCAACCATATGACATTTAATCAGAGCCTTAAAACTCAAGTTGATCAAATCTCAGAACAACTTGCTCAGAAACAACCGGGCACCTTTCCAAGCCAACCGAAGCCTAACCCAAGAGAACAAGCTAAGGCTGTTACTGTGAGAAGCGCTAGGCTCCTAGAAGAACCCTCTCGCCAAGATGAAATTGATGACAAAGAGAAGCAAAATCAAGAAACTCAAGAGGAAGACCAAGAGATACTTGAGGAAGTTCAATCTCCACCGAAAAATATTTCCAGGGAGAAGGTGTCTCCTGAATTACCTATCTCTTCCACTCTTGCTAAACATCTCCCTCCACTTCCTTTCCCGAATAGGCTCAAAGAAAAGAATTTAGATGAGCAATTTGGGAAGTTTTTAAGTATTTTCAAGAAATTGACAATTAACATTTCTTTTGCTGATGCTTTGAAACAGATGCCCATTTATGCAAAGTTCATGAAAGACATTCTCACAAACAAGAAATCTTTGCTAAAAGCTGAAACGGTGCATCTCACTGAAGAAATTTCAGCGGTCCTACTAAGGCACTCTCCTCCAAAGCTTGGAGACCCTGGTTTGCCTATCATCCCTTGTTCTATTGGTGATTTTAATTGCGGTAGTGGTCTATGTGATTTAGGAGCTAGTATAAATCTCATGCCACTTTCAATTTTTATTAAACATGGGATTGGTGAGTCCACACCTACTACTGTACAATTGCAACTCGCTGATAGGTCTCTAGTGTTTCCGAAAGGAAAAGTTGAGGACTTGGTAGTGACTGTGGGAACCTTTGTTTTTCCCACTGATTTCATAGTGATTGATATGGAGGAAGATGTCAAGGTACCTTAGATTTTAGGCCGTCCATTTTTTAGAACGGCTAGGACCTTGATAGATGTGGAGAAATGGAAGATTATTTTGCGTCTTCATGATGAAAAGCTTGAGTTTGACATGTCTAAGATAGTGAAAAGACCGCGCATGCGGAAGATTTTTGATAGTGTGTCGACTCCATTTTGCAAATAATCCACCCCTCACTCTAATTATGATGCTTAAGTTGTTTGCTTGAGTCTGATGATGAACAGGAGATGAATCCGGAGGTGAATGAAATGGTAGGTTGGATAGAGCTCCAAGATACTTCAGAATGCACTACCCCCACCGGAACCACTAGAGAGAAGCGAGCAAAGAATACCTCCTTCGGTCGAGAAGCCTCCCACCGTGGAGATGAAACTTCTACCTTCTCATTTAAAATATGTTTATCTGACTGAACCTTGTGATCTACCTGTCATTATCTCCTCCTCCCTCACAGGTGCACAAGAGGACAGTTTGTTGAAGGTGCTTCGAAACCACAAGGGGGCAATTGGTTGGTCAATCTCCGATATAAAGGGTATCAATCCCCACTTCTGTACTCATCGAATCTTCATGGAGGACAACTACAAACCACTCGTTCAACCTCAAAGGCGGCTCAACCCGAATATGAAGGAGGTAGTTAAAAAGGAGGTCCTAAAGCTACTCGACTCCGGGATCATCTACCCCATATCCGATAGTCAATGGGTGAGCCCGACCTAGGTGGTACTAAAGAAAGGAGGAATCATGGTGGTGTCAAATGAAAAGGGTGAGCTGGTTCCCTAAAGAACGACAACCGGTTGGAGAGTGTGCATCGACTACCGGAAGTTGAACACGGCTACAAGGAAAGATCACTTCCCCTTGCCCTTCATCGACCAAATGCTAGAGAGGTTAGCCGGGCAAGACTTTTATTACTTTCTTGATGGCTACTCGGGGTACTTCCAAATCCCCATAGCCCCGGAAGATCAAGAGAAGACCACATTCACATGCCCTTATGGAACATTCGCATATAGAAGAATGCCTTTCGGATTATGCAATGCTCCCGCAACGTTCCAAAGGTGTATGATGGCCATCTTCCCCGACTTTATTGAAAAAAGCATGAAAGTTTTCATGGATGATTTCTCGGTCTTTGGGCTCAACTTAGACTCTTTCCTAGAGAACTTGGACGTCATTCTCTCCCGATGTGAGAAAACCAATATAGTACTCAATTGGGAGAAATGTCATTTCATGGTGAGAGAAGGATCGTCCTCGGGCACAAGATCTCCTCCAATGGGATTGAAGTTGACCGGGCCAAGGTCGAAGTCATCGAGAAGCTACCACCACCCACCTCGGTTAAAGACATTAAAAGCTTTCTTGGCCATGCCGGGTTCTACAGAAGGTTCATCAAGGACTTCTCCAAAATCTCTAAACCTCTGTGTGATCTCTTAGCCAAAGATGCAAAATTGAATTCACTGAAGAATGTCTGAAGGCCTTCAACACTCTCAAGGAGTGCCTTATCTCAGCCCCGATAGTTGTATCACCGGATTGGAGCCTCCCTTTTGAAATAATGTGTGATGCAAGCAACTATGCAGTGGGGGCATCCCTATGTCAGAAAAGGGAGAAGATTCTGAGAACTATCTACTATGCAAGCAAGACACTCAACGATGCTCAGAAAAACTATGCCACAACCGAGAAGGAGCTTCTAGCGGTTGTCTTTGCATTAAATACGTTTCGCTCCTACCTCTTGGGAAGTAGGGTGATTGTGCATACGGACCACTTAGCCTTGAAATATTTGTTTACCAAAGAGGATGCCAAACCACGGTTGTTGAGATGGATTTTGTTGCTACAAGAGTTTGAGATCGAAATCAGAGACAAACCGGGTGTGAAAATGTGGTGGCCGACCACCTCTCCCGCATGGAAGTGCCCGATGAAGGTGTGCCCATAAATGAGTTCTTTCTGCAACAAGGTTTGGAGTGCCTAGAGCAATCCTTAGTGACGGGGGTTCTCACTTCTGCAACAAGCAATTCGAAGTTTTAATGGAGAAGTATGGAGTGAGACATAAGGTCGCTCTACCTTACCACCCCCAAACTAACGGACAAGCCGAGGTCACCAATAGAGAGCTGAAATGGATCTTGCAGAAAAAGGTTAATTCTTCAAGAAAGGATTGGTCTCTAAAGCTTGACGATGCACTATGGGCATACCGAACAGCCTACAAGACTCCCATTGGTATGTCCCCTTACCGTCTTGTCTACGGGAAAGCTTGTCACCTACCAGTTGAACTTGCACATAAATCATATTGGGCTGTAAAAGCACTCAATTACGACCTCAAGAGTGCCAGAGAAAAGAGAAAGTTTCAGTTGACGGAGTTAGAAGAAATCCGGGAAGAAGCTTATGAGAACAACCGGATCTACAAAGAGATGGCATGATAACATGATCCTCAAGAGATAATTCCATGAGGGAGATCGGGTCTTAGTCTACAACTCTCGGTTAAAGCTGTTCCCGGGTAAGCTCAAGTCTCATTGGGCCGGGCCTTTCTCTATCACTAAGGTGACCCCGTATGGTGTTGTGGAGTTAAAGAACACGAAAGGCGGAACTTTCACGGTTAATGGTTCGAGGCTCAAGCATTACATGGGAGGTGACATTAAACGGGTAGAAGCTCGTCCTATCTTCTTTCGGGAACCAGCTTTCATCTAAACCTTACTATGGTCTAGCCAAAGACCTTAAAAAGAAGGGCGGCTTTTCGGGAGGCAACCCGGATTTCTTTCCTTGCCCGTTTAAATGTTTTAACTTGATAGTTTGCATTATTGCTATTGCTTGCGTTTTTGGTGCTTGTGTTTAGTTTTTATTGCTGTTTTGTGATTCTGGGACTTGGAGTGTGAAATTGGATGAATTGAGGTGAAAGAAAAATAAAAAATTGGGTCTCTGTTGGGGACCGCCCCTGTGGGGCAGTCCAGTCAATTTCCGCTACGATTTTGCTCTCTGTTATGGACCGCCCCTATGGACCGCCCCTGTGGGGTGGTCCCGTCGATTTTCACCGATAATTTGCTCTCTATTGCGGACAGCCCCTACGGACCTCCCCTGTGGGGGCGGTCTAGGCGAATTTTTGAAAAAAATGCTCTCTGTTGTGGACCGCCCCTGTGGACCTCCCCTATGGAGCGGTCCCGTCGAAAATTTTGAAAAAAAAAAGAAATGCTGCGTTTTAATCCTCCCTTCCTTTATTTTCTTTCTTTCCTTCTTTCCCTCTTTCTTTTCCTATCTCCCCCGACGTCCTCTTCCTCACCCCAGCGAACCGCGCCACTCACCCCCCTGCGCACAGCCACCAGCGCCAGTTACCGTCATCTGTAACACCCCTAATCCTAAACCTGTAATAACGTCGCAAATCGTAGGATAATAAATAATAAATTGCAGCGGAAATAAAACTATCTACCTTGGTGTTACACGCCGTTACTCACCCTTGTGAGCAACAAGGCATCCTTACTCCTTCCAACAATCTCAACTCCTCACGCTGTGATGAACAGATACTGAGCACTCTAATTATTACAGACCAAATCCAAACTAAATGAGCAACTAACCGAATACAACAATCTCCAAAATACAGTACATAATTAAACTACGAGTGTTTATCAAAACACAGCAGCTACCCTGTTCCCCGCACTCCGGCTTATGTCTTCTTCAGTAACCTGAAATGTTTTGCCCATTGAAGGGCTCAACAATCGAAATGCTGGTATGCTAAATGTAGTCCTAAGTCATCTAGATTCCTTAAGTCGTTTTAGTCATCTTGATATTAGATTCTTTACAAGATATACCGGTTTACAATAATAACAGAAATAACTGTAATATCAAACAATCACACAATAGTCCACCTGCAAACATCAATGCATAATAATAACCACAACCAATATTCAAACACCAACAATCCATAACAGTATTCAACAAGATACGCGTATTAAACTGTACTTGTTAGTTGGCCACCTGGCCCTTGTCCTTTAACCAATCACTTAAACTTTTCCAATTAATTTCCACCTCAGGCGTCATGTCAGGACAACCCTTAAAGCTTAATAATGGACAGTAGTCCCCTGGGTTCCAATGGAACCGTTACCAGCTGACCTTATGGCCCTGGATAATATATTGACCTATCCGGTCGAACCTGTGCACCAACTGTAGTGCCCTCCGCCATCGTTGAATGTGGACAATGGATTCCCTTGAGTGACTCCCCATTGAAGTCTCTCGTAGTGATCACGATGCGCAACCAGAAAGTCAAAACAGTCTAGATTCCTCTCTTTTTAAGTTAGCCCCTTTTGTCAGTGGTACAATAACCAATACTTGAATTAAGACTATAACAGTTGACCATCAGTTAGGTTCAATAATACCTACAGTTCAGTTAGTCTTGTTCCAGTTTAGATGTGTAAACTTCCAGTCATAAGACGTTCACGTATAATTAAAACGCAACAGTGTTGGGCAATACAGTATACAATATCATATACATAAAATCACAGATATCGCTCTTAAACAATTAAACACAAACGTCTGGACCTTAGGATAATCCTTAGGACATTCAGACCACACAATTAACATACCGTTCACCGAGTAATTGCTAGCTTGACAAATTCACGTTTAGTAATTCCTTCCCGTACGCTGTTACATATACATGCAATACCGGGCATCATTAATATACTATTCACTAAATATTACAGTACTGTCACTGTAGAACTAATACCTGTAATATACTAATCCCGTATGTTCTTTATTTCCCCCTGTTATTTAACAGTGGTTCTAGGTAGTCCTTCAGTTCATTATTTTATGTGATTTCCACATGTGATAATGAAATTCTATTTTATGGTATATCTTCACCTTATTAATTATATGCTCATAATTGTTCCCACTTATTCCATATATTAATATAATTTGGTTATTTTTTTTATAACCACAATTATTTTATAAACTTTATATTATACTCCATAATATACCATAATACATTATATTACCCAGTTTTAATTCCTTTCTTTATTAAATTACAAAACCAACCTTTTTAATCTCGGTAATTATATTTGGTACCCACTAACCTTTATAAATTACCAAATAACCATATAACTTCTATAATTAATTAATTATCCATATTAACTTTCAGAAATTGTAAAACAAGTATTTTAATTTTTATAAATTACCAAATGGCCACTATCATTTTCGGTCTTAACATATAATTCTCTTATATTCACAATTTAACCCCAAAACTTTATAAAATGTTATTTTAACACTTGTACACTTATTTAAATTCACCAAAATTCATAATATAAATTCCTACCTTATACTATACCATAAATATACCAAATGAACCCTTATGTCCTCGACAATCACATTTAATACCACCAAATTTTAAAAATTCACATTTTAGCCACATAACTTATTAAACTAGCCATTTAAATACTTGTAGCTATTTTTTAATGTTCCCAAAATTTATAATATAAGTTAATATACTTATATATTTCGAAAATCACCAAATAGTTCATTATACTCTCGGCTTTAATTTCAACTTACTATATAGTTTTCAAAACTTGGTTTAAACCTTATAATAAATATATATAAATGTATATAAGCCATATAACACTTCTAAAAATTATGCTAAAGACTTAGAATGATTATAAACTTAAAATAGAACATTTTATCCCTAGGCCATTCGGTTTAATTATATGTGTAACATAATTAATTTTTGTGACACAAATATATACCTTAAGGTAATAATCTTACCTTATATGTTATAAGCTATTTTTCTTGGTGATATATTATATAGTTCTCGGCCTTAATTGTCTAAGGGTTTGTACATAATTTTTATACTAAAGTTTGAAGCTTAAATCAACTTAAACTTAATAAACCTTAATTATATAAACTTACTCCTTAAATCAAGACAATTCTTGTACTTGATTTCTCCTTGGATTCCAAGCTCTCCAAATGCTACTTTGATGAAGAGAATTCGGCCTCCTTGTACATATTTAGGAGATCCATTTGTTAGACTTCTAACAAGGATTTATAAATAAGATTTGGAGTAGTTTTACAAGAGTTTACCTTAGAAATTTAACAAGGTATTTTTGGTACACCTTGGGATGATTGTAGATCCAAGTTTCCTTCATGAAATAATGAAGATAATATAGGTTTAGAATTTCCTAATTTTTGAAAATACCTTAAGGAATTTACTTAGGATTTTCAACATGAAAATATACCTTAACTTGATCTTGTTGTTCCTTGTGTTGTTGTTGAATATAAGGACCTCCTTGGAACACACCTATGCTTGGTGAAAATTGTAGGAGTTGCTAGGATGATTTCTTGCTTCAAGACTTAGGAGATTTAACTAGGAAATTACATAGAAATGATGTTAGAGCTTGAAACACCATTAATGGAGCTTAGAAGCTCTAAGGAATTAACTAGCAAATGAAGAAGAAAAGAGAGAGTTTGGAGACTTACACAATTCGGTTGAATGGGGCAAATGGGAAGGGAGCCTCACGTAGGAAGATAAGGAAAGGAATGAAGGATAGAATTATTTTGACAATAATTGTCAAATTAACTAATCTTTTCTTTGTTTATTAGTTGTTTGTTTGGCTCAAGAAAATACCTTAATTGATGCAAGATTTTGGCTGATTGGCAAGGAGGATAAGAAGTCTTTGTTTGACAATTTGAAAGAAGAGGACAAAGGGAAATGTAGGTAGGTGTTTCTTTCAATTTTCTATATGGATTTGTCTTTGTTCTTCCTTGTCTTTTACGGTAATGTAGGTACAATTGGGCAATTGATTTCTTTGTCTTTTGAATTATATAACATGCTAGGTATCTTATTTGATTAATTTTGGAGCAATCAACTTGGTCTTTTCCCCCCTTGAAATCGGCAATTATAGGCTACACAAGCCACTTGATTTTTGTTTGTATTGAACAAGAGATCATGCTAGTTAGGTTTATGTTTGTTGATTAATTAATGAGGTAATCAACCTCTCCTTTTCCTTATCAAAATCGGCAGCACATGCCATGGGAATGGGTAGGTTTCATTGTTTATAGCCTAGTACAAAAGAGCTAGATCTAGTACTTACTTTTGGCATTTTAATTTCATTGTTTTTACATTTCTTTTCCTAATCTATCTTCTTTGCTGTTCTCTTGCAGGTCATACGGTAGATGAGCTCCAATTTACTGCAATTACTTGATACCTTATCATATAATACATGATAGGATGAGTCATTATCTATAAGGCAATTTTCTAGGCCAAAACTAGTCAATATAGACCAAAAATGGCGCCTACAATGGAGACTTGATGGGGTTGATTTTTGATTTAATTCCTGTCACATTATATTGTAATAATACCATATTATAACATGTTATATGTCACAGCATTTAATTGGTACATTTATACTAAGGTAAAAGATGAAAGTTTTAAGGTAAAAATGCTGATTTTAGGTACCTTTTTGATCCAAAAATCGCCCCCACTTGTACTATGAATTTAGTACTGGAATTAATTGATTTAGATGTTAAATTTATCCCCTTTCAATATTATCAACTCGTGGCTCCTCAAAAGCTTCAAGGTAAATGCGTAAAATGCGTTTTTGTGACACCCGAAGGTGTGTTTTTGTGCTTTAAGGATATTCTGGAATATAAGTAATCGCTATGAGTTCCAAGTGTTTAAAAACATTTTTATAGTCAATAATAATATATTAAGGTGTTACATTGAGTCATAAGGGGTTATATCAACTCATAACTCAATTTCCGGGCTACCGGGACACTCCCGGGGCAAAAAGGAGCGTTAAGAAATTCGTCCGTGCACTTTGTTTTTAACTGAGAATTTATCATGAGTACTTCATCATATATGTTTATTAAAGTGTTGTTGTGCATTTTTAATGAAGTGAAATGCTATATTTTATTTTATAAGATATTTCCGGGACTTTCGGGCCTTAAGGGCCTTTAAGGGAACTCCTGGGCATTTTGTATTTTTACCCAGTTATAACTGAGGACTTGTGTTTTAAAGGTCATAAAATGATCCTTGATTAACTTCATATGATTTTTATAGCTTATATAACTTGGTTAGCTTAAGGTCGGGCTTTAATGCTCGTTTTTGACCTTAAGGAGTTTAGGTGCGTTTTAACGCCCAAGTGTTTATATACTTTTCTTAGGGTTTAATAATACCCTAAATAATACTTATTTATCATTATTTAATTATTTAAAGGTTAGGGGTATTTCATCACCGCACCACTTTCGCCCAACTCCGACGACCGCCGACCACCCGCGCACGCCGCCGTTCTCCGATGCCATCAGCCACGGTCGCACCAGCCACCAGTCGCCCACCACCACAGCCCCAAATCCCTAAAACACCCCATTTACCCCAAATCGGTTCCCACCGATTTTAGCCCCACATTTGTCAAATTTTTGCTTAATTTCACCATTCAAACACTAAGGTATGTGAATCTAACTTTTTGAAATTTTTGAGCAAGTTGCACTTTGGGCTAGAATTAGGTCGAACCAAACTGGGCCTTAGGTGGAAAATTAATATTTTTACAAATTTGTGGATTGGGATTGTGTTAACTGATTATTTATAGGATTTGTGTGTGATTTGAGATTGAAGATGTTGCAATTTGGTGGTTCTTAGCATAATTTTGTGATCTATGTCTTTAATTGCATAATTATTTGTTAACCAACAATTCGCTTGTGTTTCCATTTATGCTAAGTCATTTGTGAATGTTGCTGGATGCCTAAAAGCCGAACCGTTCCTTCATTAGTTGATTTTTGTGGTTGCACATTGTGGTCGCCTAAATTGTGAAATCTGACTGAATGGGGGCTATGCTTGGTGGGCGAGTTATTATTTTGATTGAGATTGTTAGTGGTGCGCTTGGTGAGTGAAATGGTACCCTTTTGGGTACAGATTGTGGAGGTTCTTAGAACCGGGTAAACATAGGAAAACGGGGGAGATCATGCCGAAATTTTTGTGAATTGTTGTGTCATTTTTGCATCTTTCTTTCTCGCCTGCACTTTATGAATATGTCTATAACCTTCCTTTGCATTTCTCTTTTCTTATCGTTCTTTAACTCTCTTTTGTTGTTTTGTTTTTTGTTTTTCTTTCCTTGTTTTTCTTTTCTTGTCTTTGGTTTCAGACAATGCCACCAGTCGACCGCGCCTACTTCCGCCGTGGCATGGCCAATCTTCCCTTCGGAACCCGACTGATAGATGGCATCTTCATCACTGAAGAGGCCAAGCATTAGTTCCATAATGGGCCCCACCGAAAGTTCGTCTAGGAGCGTCAAGTGGAGCCATCCATCATCGAGGACCTCGACCTTCAGTCCCTCTTTGACTTTTTCAGATGGGGTCGCTTCTTGACGATGGGTGGTGAGTTTTACCCTGACCTCGTACGACAGTTCTATGCGAACGCGGCTAGGGAGGGCGTCTCCAAGCTCATCTCGTATGTCGGAGGTAGAAAGATCGAGATCACTCAGCAGACCTTCATCGAGGCCCTGGACATACCTCCGGAGGATTACGACAGCACCGACTACCTCCCCGACAGCTACCTCCAGAGCCACCGCCGGCAGTTCCTCGCTACTCTCCCGACCACGCGTCGCAAGAAGAACCAGTCGGGCACAGTGTCCCGGGTCACGATGACCCCGAATATGATCCAGGACGCCGATCAGCGTGTCATCCTTGCTCTGATCCGTTACAACATTCTGCCCCAGAACAGTAAGGATATAAATGTCGTGGATTGTTTCCTCCTCAACAACATCACAGCCCCGAATCCGGACAAGCCATTCTCCATCTCAGGGCTGATGTTTGACCACCTCTGCCATATGGTCGCGAAGCGGGATACCCAGCACCTCGGCTACCCTCATTTCCTCCATACTCAGTTCCTTGAGTGCGGAGTCGACGTTGGAGATGCGGTCCCTGAGCCTCCCACGACTCCCATTGGACATGCTACCCTCCGGCGGATGGGGTTTCGCCGCGCTCCAGGAGGTTGGGAGAAGATGCAGCCAGCCGGCAGCGCAGAGTCATCATCCGGCTCCTCTTCCCGCTCCACGCACTCTACTGCAGCTGCCCCGCTACCAGCCCTACCGGCCCCACCACCTCCCACGGTTTCCCGGGAGGAATTCGAGGCCCACCAGCAACGCGTGGAGGAGTTGGCAGCCCAGTATGAGGAGTTGCGTCGTATGCTCGAGCGAGGTGGACCATCGGCCCCGTAGGTTGCTCATGAAGTCGGATGCTTGGAGTCTCATTTCTTGAAATTTGTTGGGTATTTCTGGAGATTGTTTATGTTATTATCTTTTATCTTTTCTTTAGTTATGCTTTTCCATACTATCTACGCTTTCAGTTTCCATTATAACACTGTGAACCCATTTTGATATTGGAATCACTTATGAGTCCCCTTTGGCAATCTAACCATGGGCTTTTTGCATATTCTTCGGAATCCATTTTTGCGCCTAGCTACTTTTGATTGTGCATTGTAGATATATACCATTCCGGACCAAATACACCCCAAGATTGAGTTTGGAACAATTCAAAAGAACCTCTTGCGAATTCTTCCTAGGATTTTCGGCTCTCTCTGTCGAATCTAGCACCTCAACGACCCCGAACACCAGCAAGTGTGGGGAAAAACCCGTCAACAACTCAACCTTCTCAGGGGAGTATTAGTTCTCTAACTCTTTAACCGCTTTACAATGCATTACACTTTTGTTAGCTCTATGCTTTGTGCTTCGAAAAGGTCCTCTTTATTTCTCCCAGATTTTAGTGTCGAACAATGAGGACATTGTCCAATTCAAGTGTGGTGGAACCGACCTTTTCTTTTTGTGCACTGCTCAACTTCACATACTTGTCTTTTGTTTCCATTTAGGAGTTATATTTTAGGAAGCAAGTTTTCTCATGAAGTCTTGGATTTCTTCACAATTTTTTTTCAAAAATTCTTTCTGGAGGAGCATGCAAATGCGGTGTAACCATATAACCTTACCTTGGTGAATTTTTATTGCTTAAGGGTTCCTTCTATCTTCTCTCTTAGGGATTGCTAAGGGGTGCTTCTTTATGAAAATCTAAAAAGGGACTTGTGAGACACCATTGGTAACCAACAAAATGAGAGTTGAGTGTTCTGTAATGCAAAGGATAAAATGCCCTAATTCTTCTCATCATCTCCTATACAAATGCGAAACAAATGTAGTCATCTATTTTTCCATTTGTTTTATCCTTAATGCCCATTCTTGAGAGAAGTTGGCCATGGTAAAAGCTCTTCAAGTCACCTAATCTTTATAACTTTGAAGCACTCCAGATCATACCCCGAAACTCTATTTTTTTTTATTTTCCCTAAGCACACCCATGTCACCGTAATTAGGTTGGTTGCACTCCTCATGAAATTTTTCCGCCCTTTTTGTTCACAACAATCCAAGAATTCATTTGAACACTTGCTTGCTTTAAATATTCCTCCTTATTGTGGTCCCGAATTTTGCTTGAGGACAAGCAAATAGATAAGTGTGGGGGAGTTCATAAGTGGTGAAATGATGTAATTATAAGGTCTTTATTTACCCTTATTTCGTGCAACTATTGACCTATTTCACCACTTTATAGAGCATTTCGTTAATATAGTTGAACTCATACAGTTTTGATTAAAATATAGGTAAAAGCTCACTTGAGCAATGAT
Source organism: Limonium bicolor (assembly GCA_023374045.1). Classification (NCBI taxonomy): domain Eukaryota; kingdom Viridiplantae; phylum Streptophyta; class Magnoliopsida; order Caryophyllales; family Plumbaginaceae; genus Limonium; species Limonium bicolor. The sequence continues at coordinate 43,625,807 of CM041778.1, forward strand.
TTTTGGGAGACTCTTAAGACTTTGTAGCTGAGCTTTAATTCCCCGAGGAGTGTGTCACAGACGAGGGGTCAAACGGGACAATTTCGATGCAGAAAGAGCACTTCTGGTGTGGACTGCCCCTGTGGGGCGGTCCGGACGGGATTTTTGCCCCGTAAGTTGTTTTAAAGACGGGAAAAAGAGGGGGTTTTGCTAATTCATTCCATTCCACACTTCCACACACACAAGAAGAGAGAGAAAACGACAAAGAGGAGAAAGAAGAGGATAAAGAAGAGGAAGAAGGAAGAGCTCACCTTCTCCAAAGCTTCCAAGCTCCAACAATGGCTTCTTCTTACTCTTTTCTAGTTTTTCTTTCCTCCATGCTTGAGTAGTACTCTATTGTGCTTTGGGATAGGTTTTTGACCCCAAACCCTAGAATGTGCTTGTGAATCTTGATTATGCCTTAATATAGTTGTTTCTCTCTTGATTATCATTCAATGTTCTTAAATTGATCTCTTGAGTGCATTTGTGGTGAACCCTATCTACAAATTGGTTTTGAGTTAGGGTTTGTGACCAAATTGAGAGAGAACTCTTGATTTATTCTCCTAGGATTAGTGAGTATAATTTGGGGCTTTGTTCTAGAACTTGCTTAATGCTACTTAGTGAGTTTAGCCCTAATTGATTTTGAAGGCTAAAATTAACTAAGTAAGAATTAACTCATCTTTGGTTTAGAGGGTTATTATCATTGTTCTAAAATACAACTATGGCATAAGAAGAGTTGCTAGCATATCTAGGTAGTTTAGGTGATTGCCAAATTCCCAAAGTACTTCTCCATCCAATCCATTAAATTATCAACTTTAGTTTATTTGTTATTCTTGCAATTACTCAACCAACACAATCAAGCTTGCCGCCGGCTAAACCCCAATTTACTGTTTTCATTTCAATTACTAAGTACCGAGGCTAGGAAGTTAGGACCAATTTCCTTGTGGATACGACACTTGTTGTACTACACCGATTAGGTGCACTTGCCTATTCCTTGCATTTATTTATATACCTTGTTATATAGTTTTTGCACAACACCAGCCGTCAGCCTCCTCCCTCCTTCAGCTGAAACGAAAATGAAGGAGCTCCCATGGCTACACTCACTTCCTCCTCTTGCACAAGCCTCATTAAAGCTCCAAGTGAGAAAATAACCACATATTCTTCTTCCTCTCATCAAGATCTATCTTTCCCTCTTTTCAAAATCCCTTAAGGATAAACTTCATCTCCATGGGTTTATCCCATTTGAAGAGAAAATGGCATCAACTTGAAGCTTAGAGTCTCCTCTTTCGTCTAAGGTAAAAGTTCCAAAGAAAAACTCATTTTTCTTCTCATCTCTTGTTGTGGCCAATTTTGCCCCATTCTCATGCCTTGTTCTTTCCTTGTTTGAGCTATTCTCCAAGCCTCCAATGGTGGATTAGATCCCCTCCTTTGATTCATGGGAAGAAACCAATTCTAGCGTTTCAAAAGGTAGTCCCTTAATTAGTGACTTAAGCATTCTTAGTTAATGGGATTAAGTGTTTTACTTAGACTCATTCCTTGTTTTGGATGTTGGGTTGGAAATGGGAAATTACATTGCCATGGCCGATTTTGAGGCAAGAGAAGTGGAGAAGAGGAAGAGAAGAATTTAAAAGAGAATTTGAATATTCAAGGTAAGAAAACCTACCTTAACTACTATCTTGATGTTTTAGAATTTTTGGGAATGGGAAAACCAAAAGAATGAACCAAAATTGGATGAAAATGTGCTTGGATTGGTTAGATGAGAAATTTAGGATTTGTTGTTTGAATTGAGGGCCTTGGAGCCAAGTGATTTGAGATTGTGAGCTATATTGTTGTTTGATGAGTTTGGATGGAACTATGTGGGCTGGTAGGACCCTTTATGGGTGTGGCTGTTTAGGATTGAAAAAAGGTGAGGATTGATGAATTTGGGTATGCTAGATTTGTGGGGAGACTATGACAAAATTTTAGTAGAAAATAAGTGTTTTAGGTGACTTTGACAATGGGAGAACTTAGGTGTTCATTTGGATTGAGTTGGGTTGATTAATAACCATGGGATGGTAGCTGTATGAGAGATAGGTGAGTGTGCAAAATCTGTAGCATAATGGAGGTTTGGTAACATAGAATTTCTAGAAAAGAGTTAAGGGGTATGACCTTGTGAATGGAGGATGAACTTGGGTGTAGATAATGCTATTGTCTAAAGAGAATGTGGAATGGTCAATAAATGATTTGGTAAGTTTGGTAGAGGGTAGTAACTATCGAGAAGAAGTTAGAAATGCGCAAGTGTGCAAAATGTAAAAGTGAGAATGGAAATTTATTGAATTTGAGCAAGAAGTTGAGCAAGGATTGAACCAATGATTTGAAGAGGTTTAGAGCATGTTTTAAGGTGTTTAAACATGTATAAAACATGTGGAAAGATTATGGAATGATTAGGGGTGGATTAAGGGTTGAATTGGAGTTGAAAAATTACATAAGTAGTATGTTTTAGCAGGGTCCGGGACTTGGTCCTTGGACAAAGTCCCGGACCACACTCAAAATAAGGCCGAGAATTCACCCTGCACTTGGTTCGGGACTTAGTCCCCAAGTAAGGTCCTGGACCACCCTAATAAACTAGCCGAAAGTTGAGTTCATGATTGGTCCGGGACTTAGGGTGAGGACCAAGTCCCGGACCACCCCCAGAATTGTACCGTGAGTGTTTTAAAGTGTTCAAATGATGGGGGTTTGATTGGTATTGGTTTTAGATGATGTTTAGGAGTTGTTTGATGACATGTAAATGTCCTAAGATATGTAAACAAGTGTTGAGAAGTGAAGGAGTAAGTTGAGAACTTAATTGACAAGAGTAAAACTAGGTATAACGGGACAATGGGGTAAGTACGGGAGTAACATTCATTTAACTACCGTAAAGCATTGATTTTAATAGAACCAATTGACATGTAATCAGTGGTTCGAGAGTAAGACTCGAGGAACGTGAAGTGGTACGGTAAAGTTATACCATGGTGTAAGGTATGATTTTCTCATGCCTTGCTAACGGTGTTACTCTAATTTGTGTGCTTGTATGCTTTGTGTTATCACCTAAACAAGATAAATGCACGAATCGGATTGATTGCACCTGCTTGTGCTTGTATTGTATTGTTCCCTGTTGGACTGTATTTTGAATTAGAAGTTTGTATAATTCATGAAATTTGTGATTGTGAAGGAGGTGCTTGGATGTTGAACGTGTACTATAGTTCGACTCATAGTTGAGTCTTGTTTGATTAGTGACTCGTAGATAGGGTCGTTCCGCTAAGTACCTAAAATGTGGGAACACACGGAAACTATCGAATTAAGAACAACGATAATGCAAACCTATGAACTCACTAGAATGTGAGAGAGTGCACAGGATCAATAAACTCTCGATAACAGTTAGAGAACCGAATTGAATTAATCCACAAAACAAACAATAGTGGAAGTATATGAAATACCCCAAACTAATAAAACATGGATTAAATATCTAATCACATTAATTAAGGCCTAAACATGCCTTAAAAGTCAACTGAGAACAACAGTGGTCAACACAAAGCAACATATTGCACCCTCTGACTGTTTAGGGTAAATAAATACCCAAATGAACTACTTAGGACCTAAAAATTTGTCCTAAGCATATTAACACACAACTAAACATATTACAATCGTTGGACAACACTCCAACACAAAGAACAAGCATTTACATGCTTCAAGGTCAAGAAGGGCAAAAATGTGCTCTAAGAAAACCTTAAAGGTCTAATGACCTCTAAATGATATAAAATTGGATTCCATAATCAAATATCATGTAAGGAACACAAAAAAACCGTTCTCAAAGAAAACTAAGCTCAGAAACACCTTGCGACACAAAATGTGCACTAAAACACCTTAAAGCACGTTTTTGTGTAATTGCCTTCTAATTGGGTTTTAATGGGCTTAAAGGTTATAATTACCTTTAAATATGATAATATATCATATTATATCATATTAGGAATTTAATTCTACAAATTTACAAATTTTTACAAATTTAATATTAAAATATTAATCAAACCCTAAAAGGGGGCCCGTTTGAGTCAACATTGACTAAGAATGGTCAAGAGGTCAAAGTTTGACCCCTTGGACCACATGGAGTCGACAGCCACAATCAAGGGAGCCTAATTTCGCCACTTGCAAGCTCAAGGGACAAGGTTCCAACACATTCCTTAAATTAAGGGACTACTTTTACCTTTATCATATTATAGTCTATATATCACACTTTTTTGGCTCCTTGATTGATTCAGCCTTCAAAAAACGTGTGAGACCCCATTCAGCCCCTCCAATAACCGATGCCAATAATACATGGTGAGTCATCACACACTAAATTCATTAAACAAGTCAAAATGTGTTTTAAGACAAATTTGACCTATTCTCTCATTTCCTTCATTCCCAGCCGACACCAGCAGCTCCTCATCCTCCCTTTGGCTTCTCCAAACCGTGGCTAACATGCCAAATACAGAGGAGAACAACAATTGACATAGGTAAGCTTATTAAGCCATTTTATGTTCAATTTCTTCACAATTCTTTCCTCTTTCGGTGGATCTAAGCATCAACCATTTCCATTCATGGATCTAGGTTGTTTTGGAGGTTAAATTAAGGGGGAATCTCGGCATTAACAAGGGAAGAAGGTGGAGAAAGCTAATCTTGTTCTTAAGGTACAAAAATGTGCTTTAAGCACATATCTTTTGATTCCCTTCAAATTTGGCTGTGAAACTTTGTTCCTAGCCTTATTATCTTCTTATTAACAGACTCATTCAGTTGGTATATCAAGAGCTTCAAGGTATAGCCAGATCCAAGCCAAAAACACCATTTTAGGCATTTTAAACAAGGTAAAAATTAGCCATCTTCTAATCTGAGTTATACCAGTTTAAAGCTTGGTTTTAGTAGCTCTTTTAATGCTCTTTGCCTAATGGTGGTCATCGGGTCCGGTTCTACCCGGAACCGATTGGAACCGGAACCTGCCGGGAACCGGTGGGAATCGGAACCGGAACCGAACCGCCTCAGCCGATTCCGAATACGAATACATGTTTTGAGATTCGGGCCCGAACCGGAACCGGAACCGCCTGGAACCGTCGTCGGATTCGGAACCGGAACCGCCCCGGAACCGGTTGAAGTTACCGTTGGGTTTTTAAAATGTAACCTCTTAGTAGCTGTACTCTTTTTCCTTATTATGGTTTTCCCAATGGATTTTTGCCTAATAAGGTTTTAATGAGGCAGTGAATCATATAATAAAATTCTCTTTGTTCCTTATTTTTTGTAAATTCAATAAAAATTCCTAAGTCTTTGTTCTTACACATTTAAGATTATAAACTTGAAGAATAACCTATCTAGGAGTAAAGTGGATGAAAAGAGCAACGTGTGCACTCAAACGGATCTCAAATCGGAGCTAAAACGAAGCAACTGGAGCCGATCGAATCTTTCCGGAACCGGTCGGAACCGATCAGATTCAGAACCGAAACCGGAACCGGCTGGAACCGGCCGGAACCGGTTTTTCGACCGAATCCGAAGCGAATCCAGATTTCAGAACCGGAACCGGAACCGGAACCGTAACCGGAACCGCCCAAACCGGTTCCGAATACGAATACACATTTTCTAGAACCGGAACCGGAACCGGAACCGGTGGAACCGGACCCGTGGCCACCATTATCTTTGCCTACTGTTAAAACAGGCCGAAGTCACTTGTGTTTGCCTTGTTATTCTAAGGTAAATTCTACCTTGAAAATTGACATTAAACACTTCTTATGGTTAGATCTTGCTTGGAGACTAATCATGCCTTAATTGCTGTTTGAAAACATGTAAACTAAGTTGTGGAAAATAAATCTCCATACAGCCGTGGCCAAACAAGGCTTATACTAGGCAAAAACAAGGTATAAATCACTTAAACCTTCACTTGGTGTATTAATATGTGCTTATACATATTTGTATAATATGTGTCGTGAGTGAACAAGGTTTATAGGTCTTATTTTGACCTTAGGTGATTAAGGAATGGTTTGGTAAATTTATCTAAGTAATTAACTAACATAAATGTCAAATTTAAGACATTATGTGGAAAATTGGTAAATATGGAAAAAATATGTGTAAGGGCCGAGAGTTTAATGCATTTTGGGCATTTATGTGTAATTTATTTTATAAGCCAATGTTTGTAATAAGGCCATGTACTTTAGGCCATTTTATTTATGTATTTATAAGGTTTTATTTAAGTTTAGGTGATATATAATTATTACCGCAAGGAATTGGGGTCTTAGGTGAAATTAAATTAAAATTGGGGGCTATAAAAGGATATAGCCGAAAATTGGAGGTTCAAAGGAGTTTAAATAAAAATTATAAGATTATATAAAGTTTTGGGGTTAAATGGTAATTTCTGAAAAGATATGGGTATAAACCGTAATATGTGGAGATTAATGGTCAAGGAAATATTAAGGTGGTCAACCTTGACCATATAGTAGGTTTTGACCAAATTAAATAAGTTAGATAACTTATTTAAGGTTTTATAATAAGATAAGTATTTAATTGAAACAATTTTATAACATATGTGGTAAATATGTTATTACCAAAAATAAAGGGTGTATAATGGTATTATAAACACCCATGGGCTATTAGGAATTTTTAGGAATTTATTTGGTTGGTTTTGGAATTAAGATAAACTATATATGTATAATATATAGTTATTATGTCATTATGACACTTTGGAGAAATATATGTGGTGGTATAGTAAATACCGAAAGTATATGGGTTAGTAAGGGTAATTATAACCCTTTGATGAAATTTGGTGATTTTTAGAATTATATAAGAGTATTTATTAAGATATGTGTATAATATATAGTTTTAATGATATTATAAAACTATATGTTATAAATAGGGCCAAATGGCAATTATAGAACAGTTTTGGGTCTGTTCAGAATTTACAAAAAATATAACCAGAGGTTATACCCTTTTTTATAAGTTAGAAATGTTATATTATATGGTATATATAACATGGTATAAATAATGGGGTGATTTTGTAAATAAAGGAAACTATGGTGTATGAAAAAGAATATGGTTTTGATATGGTGCCCATGCGGCAATAATAAATAGTTTTGTATAAAAACTATAGATTATAAATTAAAGGGAATAAAAATATCATATTATATGATATTAGTATAAGGTATAACATTACAAAATGTTATGTGGTCAAAATAGAATTAGAATAAAGAAAAGGGCTGTACCGAATATTAAGGAGTTGGAAAATGAATTTTAGACTATGGTCTACAATGTTATAAATGTTATAACAATTACATGGTTTTAATGGAATTAATAAAGAAGGATATTCACATTAAATAATGTGACAAACTATAAATAAATGGGATTTATAAACTAAGGTGTTTATTGATTAAACCTTAGGAGTTGTAATTATTACAACATAAAGTGTTACATAATATTAGAATAATAATCTTAATATAAGTTGTATAATATAATACAACTAATGGGAATAATCATCTAATATAAGATGATAAAATGTAACATATAATATAAGAGTTTATTAAACTCACGAAATTTACCTACGTGGTAAATATATACATACACAAGAATAATGTATATAAGGATGAGTATATATTATGGTTGGGAACAATATAATATAATGGTGGTGGTTATTATATGAAAAATAGTTACGAACTATAAGGTATAAGTTTTTGGATGCAAATATTATTTGCTAAAGATAATGGAGTATATAATACAATGTATTATAATGGATGGTGGGAAAATAATACAATACAATATAATATAATAACGCATGCATACATGCAACTATAGGTTATGTACCCATATTAATGGTGGATAAGATTAAAGAAAAATAATGAATTAAACTTAACAGTTGAAATATTTTGACATAGGAGTTTTAAAGTAACAAAGCCGACCGGTTTAGAGAAACCCGTAACAAATAACTGTAGAAAACGGGGATGAACTGTCGGGGTTACTTGTTATTCAAAAATACCGGATGTAGTTAGTCCACTAGTGTAAAAAGGGTCTTTTTTGGCGGTTTTTTTATGCCTTTTTCGGCTGTTTACAACCGCCGAAAATGCTACCGCCGAAAAAGGGTCTTCTCATATTTTCGGCGGTTTTGAAACCGCCGAAAAAAGCAACTATTTTTGGCGGTTCCTAAGGCAAAAACCGCCAAAAAAGACCTATTTCAGAGGCAAAATTAACGTGAAAACATCGGATGATTTTCGGCGGTTCCAAGTAGAAACCGCCGAAAATATGCTTTTTGCTTATTTTCGGCGGTTTCTACTTGGAACCGCCGAAAATCCTCAATTTTTTTTTGGTTTTTCTCGTTTTCGTTTACAATCCCATATATGTCACAAAACCTGTTAATATGCATCCAAATATGTCCACATACTCTCTACATCACATGGTAGAGGATCTCATCACTCTTTGTAAGTAAATTGTCAAAAAAATCCCAAAAATAATGACACGGCTTACAAATGACCATACACACCACATTTAAAATGGTCACAAATGACCATGCACCACAATTCACATAGTCACAAATGACCATATACATACACAATTGATCAAATGTTCACTAATATACTCATAGTGGTCATTTTTTACAATCTATCTAACCATAAAAGTCTAACGAAAGTTCTAAATAACAATTCGAGAACAAAAAGCAAAAATCAAACCAAAGTCATGGAGATGAAATCCGCCCAATCCTCTAGCATCCCGTTGATGGTTTCTGCGTTATATTCTCCAACACTAGGAAAAACCTTTGAAAAACAAAACAAGACAAAATTGGTTAATCATCAAACAATTATATTAGTAATTGAAAAATAAATATAACTTCGATATACCTTTTCTAACGGATCATCCATCTCACCAAATAGGGTGACTATGTCATGCATATACCTCATGACATAATACCCACACTGAACCTCCGGGTTGACGTGAACACTTAAACACAGGAAGAACATAACTAATTATATAAGACATTTATTTGTGATTACAACCAATCAATAATAAACATGTAAATGATGATGCATTCACCTTCACTGAAGTCCATTGGACGTTATTTTTTGACCTTACACCAAGCTCTGAAAGCATAACACCTTGATACACACTGCATAATTATTATCATCAACATACATTAATTAAATTAGGATATCCATTCATAATAAAATTAAATTAAAGGAGTTGAAATACATAAAGAATTGCTTCATAATGTACTTACACGCTAAGGTGTGGCTTTATCTTGATTTCTCTTGGATTTCGGTTTGCAACAGATCAAGAAATAGTATCCGCGAACGATCCAGACACAACACCAGTAAAACCCAATGGCCACTGTGTAATACCAAAACACTCACATGTCATTATAATGCATGTGTGCACAGATAACTACAACAGTTATTCAAATTAAAATGATAAACAAAAGTAAATACTTTTGATGATAAGGTAGCATAAGATATTTCTTCCTCGCTCTGATGCTGTTAGTCAACGCACGTTGTATGTACACCTTACACGCTTCTGTATCGCACTTCAGAGCAGTGAATGATGCTCTTTCAGGACACAAAAATCCATACTTGGTAAGGGCAAAAGATTGCATTTTGTCATTCAAAAACCTGTTCATAAATAAAAAGACATAAAATTAATAAACATTGCTTCAGAACAATTTATAACTTAATTATAAAACAAAACTAATACTTACAGAATAAATGAATGCATCACTGCAACAGGCACCCAATCAAATCGTATGATGTCCCTAACATCAGTCGTCCACATTTGGATTTCTATAGTTCGTCCGTAGTGAAGAAGGTCATCGTCAAAACTGAGTAGGATAGAATTTCTGCCATCTGGGAAGTCGCGGATTAGATCATGCAAGCATTTCATGTTTGGCCCCAAGCGTGCATATACGGAATCGTCCACCAAATTTTCTCTTTCCACAACATTGGTGGATGCTCTGTATTCAGAGGATTCAATCTTTGACTTCTTTTTGTCAGGAGATGCAGATTTCTTTCTTAATGCCTATTTACAACCGACATTCAATACTAGTCATGAACTGAGCATCCACACATACTATATTCATGTAATCAACAATAATAACTACATGACTAGTGGTTAGTATTAGACATACCTTCACACACTTCCGAATCAGACGAATGGGCCACTGAACGAATGCACCCTTTGCAGACCGAACTGTGTTGTACTCCTCCGTAGGTACAGGGAGGTGTAAAAGGGAATCGTGGGGAACCGTATAAATCGGTTCGTCCACAGAGACTCTCCCGTGATACGGCTTCAGTGGTATTCCATGGGTCACGTCATTAGGGCCTGATTGGTACACCCTTCCTTCCGCGACACATATATCTTCATTGTTGTATGGAAGCAGGAGGTTACAGTTCCACGGGTCCTACAATTTCATCAGAGTAGTAGATGTTGAACTAAAAATATGTAATAAAAGATATGACAACTAATAGAACAGTTAAAGGTATAAAAAATTACCTGTACATAAGCGTAAGGATACTGGTCATTGGAATCCACACTTGTGTACACTCCAGCAGGAGTAGGGTCAGAATATCTTGGAGGAACATATGGCCGGGATGCATGACTGTCTTGACGTATTTCATCAAAGACCTCCTTCTTCCACTGCTCTCTCATTTCATTAATGGCACGCATGTGCTGCTCGTAAGAAATTGTTTGTCCTTGAGTACTCCCTTTCCTTGACCCGGGGTTACCAAAAAGTTTTCTTATCCCTATGTTAACACCCCCTAACCCCACAGCTCGGCCTGGATGATCTTTCTTTCCAAGTGCACGAGACAACTGGTCATCATGTCGATCAGGTACCCAAGTCCCTTGGGTAACTTGTTCATTCAGCTCATCCTTTATAATTAAATGTAGAAAGCAGTTAATTATAATTTTTAAGATGATAAAAATAAATTTGTCAAAAAATTTGAAAGTAAAGAAAAGTACTTACCATCTTATCAACAATTTCCTTCGTCTTCTCGAAGGGATATAAACGCTCTCCAGTTTTCGGGTCTTTCTTAGTACGTGAAAGCTTCCAAAACGTACCCCGTAGCTGGTGCTCATCAAGAGTGCTCATATCTGATGGCAACTCTCCTTCTGCCACCCATTCAGGCACTCTTCTATTAACCCCTTTCGCACCCAACACGTGATGATATTCATTCTTCTTCGCATTCGCGGATTGGGCTTCGCGGTACTCCTGTTATCAAATAAACACACAATTAAGATGACCAAATATATACATATGTAAATATAAGTACCTCAAAAATATATATTTATATAATAATTAATTATTTATAGTTAATACATACCTTTGTCTCCATCTTCTTATCATAGAACTCCTGCCACTTCTCTTTGGTTATTGGTGTGTAAATCTCCCAAGGTTGGCGTGTGTCGCCGTCCGGCCTCTTAAGCTTCTTGGTGATAAACCACTTAACCAGATCATGCTTATGATCTGCAAATTTCTTGCGCATCATTGATTTGACCATGGAGTAGTACTCACTTTCTGCTGGTATTTGATATCGTTTCTGCATATTACCATAAATGAAACAAATGTTAGTGATGGATACCTACAAATTATACAAAAATAATACTTTAACTATTGTTTATTTACCTGTACGATCTCAAACATCTGTCTCTTTAGTCCTTCATCAACTTGAGGCCAGGTGAGAGTAATATCACAATACTCTCGCACAATGATGCCTAGCTCTGTAGTGAAGTCTGTAGCCCATTCCCCAATCGGCTGTAGATACGCATTAAACTGTAACGGCTTTGATTCAATCTTTTTTGATCTGAGAGCTTTCGTCGGACCTCGAGGTTTTACGGTCCTAGGAAGCTGGATTTGTGATCCAGAAGGTCCAGCCTCTGTGTCCTCAGCTGGCACAGAGGCTGGAGTAATCTCATCCCCGCCATTACCCCCCTCATCAGCTCGGGCCTGTGACTTGTGACCTTTCCCTCCACGTGTTTTCTTCTTCTTTGGTCGGGATGCCTCTGTCAAAAGCTCGCCGACCGGGTCATCCATATCATCCATTTAACTATCTGCAAAGATAAACAACCGTATATCAATAACACCACAACAAATAATGTAATCAATACATAATAAGACATCGTTATTATTCCAACAAATTATTTAATGAACAAACAAACAATAAAATATATTTTTAATTACCTAACAACTGAACACATCATTTATGGTTTTCAACCCATAAACCCTCATCGTGATCAGACCTAGTATACACTACATCGTCTGGAACATCAACAATGTCTGTGACAGGAATACTGGTAGAAAAAGGTGGTGTCTCATCGAACAATAATTCATCATCATCAACATCTTGATCAGCATTAATGTTGACAAATCTTTTCCCTGGTAATACAACTGACCACCTGGAATCGATGGGATCTTCTATGTAAAATACTTGTTCACAATCCTTGGGAAATATGAAAGGATCTTGTGTATGACCAAGGCGTGATAAATCAACCAAGTTAAACCCATCGTGAACCCGATAATCGTTTCTATTATCCACCCATTTGCATTTAAAAATAACAAACTTTTGAAACTGATAATCAAGCTCCCAAATATCTGCAATGAATCCATAATACAACCTCGAGGTTGAAATCGTTGAAGCTGGATCACCTCTGGTATACTCAGTTGTTGTTGCTTCTACTTTAACTCCGCTATTCTGGTTTAAACATCTATCATCTTGCCGTTTTGTCCAGTAGGTGAACCCATTGATGTCATACCCTTCATAAGATATACAAGTGGTACCAGGTCCCAAGGCTAACCAACGGAGCTCTTCACTTACATTATCAGGCTAGGGATGCAATCTTCATGACATGATCTCTAAACCATGAACAGAAGGTCTTGTTTTGCTCCTTTATCAACCAAATAATATTCCTCCCAGGATATTGAGCTCTTAGTGCAGTCATGTGTTTCTCAAAAAATGGCTCAATAATCTCAAGGTGATGTAAAACGAATAGATGTGCAGACTCCATGGCAGATGAATCAATTGCCACAATTTTTTTCCAATAACACCTTGACCTTCTGTCCCTCCTATGTGTCTCGGTTGTGGCACTCCAATAGCTACAGCTCCCTTCAAGTATTCAGTACAAAATTCTGTCACTTCTTCGGTTATTGTCCTTTCTATGATACTCCCTTCAGGTCGATATCTATTCTTCATCCTTCCCTTCAAGATTCCCATGTATCTCTCAAATGGATACATGTATCTTAAATATATAGGACCACGTAATTTGATTTCTCTTACAATGTGAACAACCAAGTGGACCATGATGTCAAAAAACGAGGGTGGAAAATACATTTCAAGTTGACACATCGTAACAACAACATCACGTTGCAGACTGTCTAGTGTATCAACATCCACGACTTTATTGCACACTGCATTTAAAAAGAAACATAGTCTTGTAATTGCATTCCGCACATCTTTCGGCAATATACCTCGAATGGCAACAGGAAGTAGATGCAACATCAGAATGTGATAATCATGAGACTTCAACCCGATCAACTTCAAGTCCTTCATTGACACAAGACTTTTCCAGTTAGATGAGTAACCCGTAGGAACCTTAAGGGAATGAAGACATTTACAAAAGCTGTTCTTCTCATTCTTAGACAAAGTGTAACATGCTGGAGGTAAAAATGTTCGTTTGCCTCTTTCTTGGGGATGCAACTCCTCACGTATGCCCATAGCTTGCATGTCTTTTCGAACCTTTATTCCGTCTTTTGTTTTCCCAGGTATGTTAAGCAAAGTCCCAACAACAGCCTCACCAACATTTTTGACAATATGCATGAAATCAAGACAATGCCTAACAGATAAATGTTTCCAATACGGAAGTTCCCAAAATATTGAACATTTTTTCCAGATATTTTTTTGGGTAGACTTGGACGGAACACCGAAAACATTGTCAATGTCTTTCACCTTTTGATAAATCTCTTCAGAACTCAGAGGTATACGAGCAACACGTGACTCAGTCTTTCCGTTGAATAACTTCCTCTTTTTACGGTACGGGTGAGCTGATGGCAATAATCTACGATGACACATGTAGACGTTTTTTCCACAAAACTGTAGACGATCAGAACAAGTGTCGTCCTCACATATTGGGCAAGCAAATGTGCCTTTTACTGTGTATCCAGATAAGTTCCCGTACGCTGGAAAGTCATTCACTGTGCAAAAAAGCATGGCACGAAGTGTAAAGTTTTGTCTGGCGTAACTGTCATAAACCACTGTCCCCTGATTCCATAGCAATTTCAAATCGTCAATCAGTGGTGCAAGGTATACATCGATGTTATGTCCTGGTTGTTTAGGTCCAGAAATCAACAATGATAACATTATGTATTTCCGCTTCATACACAGCCACGAGGGAAGATTGTAGATCACCAATAGAACAGGCCAAGTGTGTGCTGACTACTTAGACTGCCATAAGGATTCATCCCATCCGTACATAACCCGAGTCTCAAATTTCGACTGTCACTGGCAAAATCTTGAAATCTTCTGTCGATTGTCCTCCATTGTGGTGAATCAGCTGGATGTCTCAGCTTATCATCATTTTTTCTTCCTTCTGCGTGCCATCTTAAATTTTGGGCATCTCTGACATTTGCAAAAAGTCGTTTGAATCTTGGTATTATGGGTAAATACCAAATGACTTTTGCTGGAGGACTTATTTTCTTAGAATTGGATGTTTGACCGTCCTTCTGTTTATATCGTGACAAATGACATTTTGGACACTCATTCAAATGTTTATTCTCTCCTCTGTATAATACACAACTGTTTGGACATGCGTGTATCTTTTCGTACTCCACACCCATAGGACACATCAACTTTTTTGCATCATAAGTGGAAGTAGGAAGATTGTTATCATCTGGTAGCATGTCGTGGAATAGTTCTAGTATTGCCGTAAAACTCTTATCACTCAAGCCAAATCTTGCTTTAAGATTGAACAAATGCAGCACGGATGTCAACTTTGTATATTTGGAGCATCCGGGAAACAAAGGGGAACGTGATGCATCAAGTAATCTTTGATATTCAGCCGGTTTGTCTGTGAAATTATCTTCAACATCTTACAGTATAGAGTCCAGTTGTTCAATCTTATCACTGTCGTCGTTGATATCAGTGTCACTCAGATCACACGTATTATCAGGAAATGTAGTATCGTCTGTAACCATTTCTGGTTCACTGTTCGGTTGAGTGGAAGTTTGCACCCTGCTACTGGCTTCTAATGACTCGCCATGCAAAAACCATATCTTATAGTTCGGCATAAATCCACGCCTTGATAGATGAAATCTGATTGTATGTAGGTTAGGAAACTTATTGCGAAGTTCACATTGTGCACATGGACAGGGAATGTGTGTCTCGTTCATCCTTTTCTGATGATCGAGAGCTGCTTTGCAAAATTCATTATCCACTTTTGATTCAAAATAATTCCCTCGCTGACCGTACATCCATTCACGGTCCATTCTACAAACTCCAAATGAAAGTTAAAGGTAAAAAATAAATACAAAAATATATTGATAATGCATAATAAATTAACTTATATTTAAAATAATAAATATGAAAACAACAATAACTAAACTATCTTTGGAAATGATATATAATGATATGGTTCTTGCATGGTGAGTCTGTATAATATATATATACACATCTTATAGATATATATACTACTTGATTATCTTATATGTATATATATGTAATATATATAACCAACAATATATATATATAATTCTGCAACTAACTATTATATATAAATCAATGAATTTTACAAATTATGATAAACAGAAATTCAACGAGGTTGAAGAACAAAACTAACCTGTTTTTGGAAGGACGAGGAGTAGGCGAAACTCGGAGGGAGGAAACAGGGCGGAGGACGGCGACACACGAGATCACAAGGAGTAACTGTGAACCGTAATAATTAGAATATATAATAGTTGTAGTTATAAAAAAAGCTACGTACAATTATTCAACAAGAACTACCCTCACCTCAACTGGGCTAGCTCACCTCCGATGGAGGTAACAGGACGGAGTACAACGACAAGGGTATAACTGTAACGAACCATATTAATAATAAGTGAGGATAATAGTTGTTATGTAAAAAATCACAATTAATTATCAACAAAAACAAACCCTCAACTCACATGTTTTCCCCCTTTTTGGACTCGTTTCAGGTCGCTAAACCGGCGACTTGTTAGAAGTGAGGATGAATTGTCGCGTGAAGCTACACCGCCAACTTATGAAGTATCTAATTCATTGTCAATATTTAATCAATAATCACAACTTATTGTAGATCAAATTATAAATTAAGTAACTATAAGTCAACATTTTTGATGTTAATTCACACGACAAATCACCAATGACGCTTACTTGGCAACAATTCACACAAACAATGGTAGAAAAGCACAAAAATATCACTGAAATCGGTTCAGCCATTTCATCGAACACTTTGCGGGCATATGTATTATTTTGTAAAATAACACACATATAGAAATTCCAATCAAACCAATCAATCTACTACACTAAATGACATAAATCAAGCAACCATTATACATATGCACCAAAATAATGCCCAATTCCAACAGAAAACGAAATTTCAAATTCGGACTAAAATACCTAGGTTTCGAACTTGTTATTGCTTCAGTTGGTGTCGAACCGCGCCCAGCTCGACGGCGACGACGAAGGACGACGGCGGCGGCGCAGGAAGTCGGCGGCGGCGGCGGAGGAAGGGACGGAAGAGGCCGGTGGAGGTGGAGGCGACAAGAGGTTCGCTCGAGCTTGCGCAGACGCTGAGTGAGAGGAGAAATAATAACGACAATTAGGTATTCTGTCGGGGTGGGGGTCGATTAAAAGACTCTTTTTCGGCGGTTCTTAAGCTAGGAACCGCCGAAAAAGCCCCGGTTTATTTAAAAAAATTAGTCTTTTTCGGCGGTTCAGGCGGTTTTTAGTTCTGAACCGCCGAAAAAGACCAATTTTCGTCGGTTTTTAGAAAAACCGCCAAAAATTGTGTTCCCAGCGAGCTATTTTCGGCAGTTCCTACAGCAACCGCCGAAAATGGGGTGCCGAAAAAGCCTCATTTTCCACTAGTGGTCATGAAGACTGACTTATAGTTTTAATACCGTTTAGATCATACTTCAGACAAGGACGCTTGACGAGCTAGTGGACTACACTGCGCATCCTAGGTCTTGGTGAACGGTATGTAAAGGGGTTTGATCCGAGTTGTCCTAAGGAAACTCCTTGGGCTCGGATTTGGTTGATATCACTTGTGTGTTAAGTGTTTTGGATACATGTATGTGATTAAGTGTTACTGCATTAATTATTTATGCACGAGCGTCCTACGGGACTAACACTACGTCGACTATAGATCGACTTATATAAACATACATATACGTTGTTGTGATAAAATGACGGTTACTTGATATAATACCATAGTATTAATATTAAGTATATGAGAACCTAAGTAAAATACTTAGGAACGAGTCACGACATTGTCGGTCTCTAGAGCATGGATCTCGAACATGAATATAACCTAGATTACTTCTAGGTATGCGTGACCCATTGGGCCGCTGGTTAATAAATTATATTCTCCATAAGACTAAGAGCATATCTTAAACATTATGAGAGAGAGATGGTATGAGTTGAGGTGAGGAATCCCGGTAGTTTACGAACTACTTGGTTGCGCAGTTGTGATCACTGAGGGGTACCCGATCGGGTTCCGCTCCAGGTTATAGCCATACGAGCCCTATTTGGATCGTGGGTCAGGTAGCTACGGCTTTTATATGGACGTCTTACGAGACATAAGTGAATAGTCAGGGGCCTCCGGACCTCTGGCGAAATGAGCACCTTTGTGTGTATGGGAGGATAACTGTCCATGGTGAGGTTATAGGGTTGTCTTAACATGACGCCCAACTGGTATTAATTAAACATGGTTGGATGGGGCCTTAAAGACCAAGGTAAATTAACTATGGAAACTGTACGCTACGGCGATTGTACATTGTACATATGGATGGGGCCTTGAAGGCCAAATTAAATTAAATTAACAATGGATGGTGAACGCTACGGTGATTATACATTGTACATTATACTGTTATTATTCGATACGTTCGATATGCAATTGTTGTTTGAGATGTTTAATGAATGTTTGAATTGGATGGATGGTTAAGTGTTTATGAATGTTTGGATGGAGGATTATGTATTTATACATGTACATTACATAGATTATAACTGTAAAATGGTAAAGCATGAAACCAATCTAATAATAAGATGGTTAAAATGACTAAGTGACCAATAGGGTCCAGGCCCGGCATACTCAGCGTCTATCGCTGATACTACACCATATGCAGGTTGTTGATTATCGCCGAAGCCGAAGTGCGGGAACAGGGTAATTAGAGTTTATTTTAATTACTGCACATGGAGTTGTAATATGATACGGTTATGTATATTCAGGTTTGGGTAGACGCTCACTTGTCGACGTTTATGGTTTATGGACTTAGTATGATGTATAGGAGTTTTCTCGTTATCACGGCGGTTAGCAGTTTGTTTATGTTGGAAGTTGGATGTAGTTTGGCTTCGTTGCTCGCATGGGCGAGTAATGGCTGGTGACACCCGAGTGAGTATTGTTATTGTTATTTATTCTTCCGCTGTAAGACGTTTTATTTATTGCTACGTGAGAGATTATTACGTGATTATGGAGATGGGTGTTACAGTATATAAGGAACGTCTACTTAGAGGATTGATGATAGTTCAAATACATGAACTTTGAGAGAAGTAAAGAACGGTAAGGGACCACCAAGCCCCTTAGAAAGATAGTCGACCCACAATGAGAGGATCCGACTAATATGATCAATGTCCCGAACATGAGAGTATTCGATAAGTTGGGTAAAACCTTAAATCTTAGAATACTAGACATTGAGAAAATTCCCTAAGCTAATAGATGTTATCGAGAGAGATACTTCTGGGCTAATCTATGAGATTGTGAAACAACTCCGAGAGAGAAGTTTAGGGGAAATTGAGTAGTCCGGTAAAGAAACGGATATTTGAGAATTTAAGGAGCTAAGTGTATAGTTTCGTTTGATTGTAAGCCCGGTGGTGAGTCTTGTGTATGACTCTGTCCGGAGGTCATGGGCAATGACTTAAAAGATGCATTTGAGTATTTGAGAATTTGATAATGAGATTGAGAATTGAGATTTGAGTTGGTAACTTGAGAATTGAACATTGAGTTTGAGACTGAGAACTTGAGAAGTTGACTCGAGATTGAGATTAAGAGAACTTGATAAGAGTAACCCAAGAGAGTGGGTAAGACATTGAAGATTTGATTAAGGCATAGTGAGGTATAAACCCTCGAGGCCTATGTGTAGGATAGTATAAACTAACCCCTCGATGTGCGAGTTAGTGTTTGTATTCGATGTCGAATATTGATTGTGCTAATGTACAAATAAAATGTATTGTTGCCTTGCATGTTGATTGGATTAAAATAAATCGCATGTTCTCGACCAAATAGTCGGCGTACCCCCGTTAGCACGCGGGGTATGCGAATTTCATATGCAGCAATTTGCTAAGCCCCTAGGGGCACCATTTTTATTTTCTCGGGTACATTGGAGCCGTTTACCGTCCGAGTGTAGGGCGGGGTTGCTATGTAAGCGTGGGTAGTTGTTTAAGAAGTTGTATTTTGTTGTATTGTGGAATTGTAAGACCGAAATGTCATTGGTAGACTTGAGAATTGCAGATACTCGATATATAACGGAATTGAGATTGTATTTGTATAATATGGAATTGAAGTTTGTATTTGGTTTGAGATTTGATTAAGGAATTGAATGTATCGTTTGTATAGAGTACTCGGTATAACAATCCATCGGACCGATATTGAATTTGAATTGTTGTATTGGATTTGGCCCACGTGACTAACGGTATTGTAATACCCACATTTGGTAGTTTGATTTCCGCTGCTTTGATGTTGGTAATTGAGACGGGTTAGTAGTTAATGATCGGATTAGAAGTAGGGGTGTTACATTAACTGATTGTGACTCTTTTCAAAATTGTACTGTTAGTTGATTATTTGAAGTGCTTTATGAAACTATTGGTAGTTGATATGATTGAATTACACTATTGACTAATTATTTGTAGTCTTTTGAAATATTATAGTGTTAGTTTATTTTTTGGCGTTTTGTTTGGATAATTTTGTGCAATTGTGTTTTCAAATAGGTGGAGTGTTTTGTGATACTACAACTTATTGTTATGGTTGAATAATAGTATTAATTGATGAATTGTAGTGTTTTGTAATACTAAAGTGAGAAGTTGATTATTTTCGGTGTTATGTTGGATAATTGTGTATGCAATCAGTCAAATGGAGATTGCGCTGGAGTAAATCTGTAATGACGCAATGGTTTATTTAAATAGGTGGATATGTCTGCATCCATCCAGTTTTTATTTTATGTTAATGACAACATTGTGCACGGGGTAAACGGTGCTGATTACGAGAGTGGGAAGAAGAAGCTCCTCTTAGTTAGTGTCTACACCAATTATGAGCAACTTATTGCTCAAATTGGTAGTTGTTTCGGTATCAACATGTGCACCCACGAAGTGAAAGTGTCACAGAAGATAGGTCAATCAGTGAATGACTACTCTATAAATTGGATAGCTATACCCATTAAGGATGATGAGTATGTTCAAAATTATATGTTCTATTGTCAGGGTGGAGGGCCACGAGCGGTATTTTACGAGTTATACGTTGAAGTACATGAAAACCAACCACCCGAACACTTCTCACCTCATCATCTTATCAAGCACCAAGCCCCTCCAAGCTTCACACCACCCAAAAACCAAACCCCTTTGCTTTCTTCATATCCTCAACACCAAACACAAATCATCTCTAACACTTCTCACCTCCTCAATGCTCCTCAAAATGAAACCTCTTTACATACACAAAATCCTTTTTCATACCCATGACCCCCGCTGAAGATCATCACCAACATGAAGTTGGTGAAGAAGAGATGATGGATCAATTTGATGATGATGATGGTGACTTGCATGAAGGCTTCGAGGAAGATGAGATGAAGGGGCTCAGAGGTGGTTCATTTGACGATGGTGATGATGATGATGATGATAATGATGATGAGATGATGGTGATGATGATGATAATGATGGTGCTGATGATGACACACCGGATGATGTGGCTAATGTTGTGGTCACTACCACCACCGAGGACGGCGATGCTTCTCTTGTCCATCCATACTCATTCTACAATGCTGATGGTGGTAGTGGTATTATGAGGTGGGAGGAGGAACAAGAATTGGAACTAGGAGATTGAAGCTCCAGTGATGAATTTAAGAAGGGTATGCTTTTCCAAACCAAAGATGCGCTGATACATGCAGTAAAGAGACATCATATTATTCATCATCGATTGTTTGTGGTGAGCTGTTCAACCATAAAGTTGTTGGATATCTACTACCCAGTTGAAAATGAGTGTGGATGGAGATTGCGTGCTGCGATAACGAAGAATCCCTCTAGTTCTTTTATGATCACCGTTGTTGAAGGCCCACACACTTGTCCGAACTTCATTTTGAGTCAAGATCATCCACATATTGACTTGAGATTCATGGCTTTTATATTCACCAAATATGTCAAAGAAAATCCCTACATCAGAGTTGGTGATCTTCAGACAGTGATTACTGATCAGTTCCAGTATTATGTCAAGAGGAAGAAATCTTAGACAATAAAGGCAAGAACTATTGAGATGGTATACGGTGACTATGATGATTCGTACAACATGCTACCTCACTTATTACAGGCAATTCAGTACACAAACCGTGACACAAAGATTTAAATTGAGTGACACAACACTGATCCTGGCTATGGTATATTCAAGAGGGTATTCTAGGTGTTTGGACCTTACATTGATGCGTTCAAACATTGTAGACCAGTAATATGTATTGACGACACTTTTTTGTACCGGAAGTACAAACACAAACTTCTCGTCACATATCAAATATCAACCCAGCATATAAATAAGTAAGTAAGAACAATAAATATGTAAATAAGTTGATAACGATGTATGAATAAAGAACTATAAAAATATATTATATAAAAATTTGAATATATATATAATTTAAAATTTAATAACATACACAATTATAAAAATATAATATATTACTAAAATTACAAATTTCAGTAAATAAATATATCAGTATTATAAAAAATTTGAAACTTTTATTCAAACGTACTATCATAATTTTGTATGTTTTTAAATTTGTAAAAATTAAAAAAATGTACAAACTAATATTATTCTGTTAGAAGTTGTAATCTTTACATAATATATAAATTGAAATATTTATTGGATATATACTTTTTCTTCGTTTTCTTTGTTAGGATATTTACTATAAATTAACTAGTATGATTATCTTAGAGAATATTATTAAATTAAAATCTTATTTTTTTGATAATATTTTTATATAATTTTTTTAGAAAGGGGTAAATTCTAAATAATTTTTTTTATAGTTTTATAACTTAGTATGCGTTTCAATTTTCAAATTATATATGTAAATTTTTATATTTATACATATGTTTTTACAATTTTTAGTTAATATATCATTTAATTTAAGTCAACACATATATGTTATTTTTTCCTTTTAATCTTATATTGGACTAGTTTTTTTTATAACTTATATATATATTATATCTTATTATATACTCCCTCCGTCCTGAATTGACTGTCTTGTTTACTATTTGAATATGTTGTTTGACTTCAATATTTAACATATAAAATTAAACAATTTTAAAATTTTAAGTTTTACATATGATTCTTCACATGATAAACTATATATTATAATATTTAGTTTTATAAATTTTTTATCTTATATGCTTAATATTGAAGTGGAAAAACGTGCCATAAAGCACACAAAACGGTCAATTCAGACGGTGGAGTATTATTCAATCATTAATTTTTATGAAATTTTATGTATATTTAATATTTAAAAAATATTAATTACATTTCAATTTTATATGTTTTAGTTATTTTTTTATAATATTTTTACTTTTTAAAAATATTTTTTTATAATTATTTATATTATTTTTGTAGTATCTTTAATTTTTTTTTAAAAAAATTCATGAAATGGTTCTTAACAAAAACAATAGTATCTTGTGAACTTATACACGTACAACATCACAGATAACTTATAAACAAATTTTTTATGTGAACTACCAATTACCTAGAGATGTATTGTAAATTTTCCCTTTTTAAATATCTACCGGTCATCAATTATGATTTCAAATTGCCAACTTTTTTATTTTATTTTTAAACACTCAACAAATATTATCAGCTTTAGGCCTGTTCGGTATGGTTTTTTTGTGGTTGTTTTGTAGCTGTTTTAGTTTGGTTGTTTTGTGGTGTTTTGCTGGTTGTTTTGTACTGGCTGTTTTGTGGTTGTTTTGAAAACTGGTGTTCGGCATGTGGCGGTTTCGTTTGTCGTATTTGAATAAGTTAATTACGTGCCGTGCGTTTATCATTTTTTGTGTTACAATTAAAAGTTTTGTATTACATTTTAAAACAAATTTTTGTTAAGATGAAAATAAAGAAACTACTAGCAAATATAGGGATTAGTATATACATAATTTATTAATTATGAATACAACAAATTTTTATTACAATCAATTTTTGTTAACATTTATATTAAGGTCTATATGAATAACTTCACTATTATCAACCACAATTCTATCAATGGATAACAACAATTGTAACTATACATGGTTTAACACACCAGACTACTTGTTTACATTTGAATAAAAGGAAAATATAATAATTAATTAGTGAACTTTATTAATGTTTACATCATACAAAAAAATAAACAATTAGTTGTTAAAAATATGACCTATATATTACTATATGTACATATAATTAAATATTCAGATTTATACATTATTTTAGCAATATAGTCAAAATTAAAATGGATTATTATGCCATTCTTAGTAATCATGTACCCCTTCCATCCATAATAAAAATATTTTTAGTTTTTTTATTACAAATTATATAAATTAGAAAATATTAGAATTACTCAAAATAATTTTTAGTATAAGTTTTTAGAAAAACGCTACTAGTTTAAAACTACTGTTCTATATTATTGTCATCAACTTATAATTTAGTATACCAATCTTTATAAATAAACTAAAAATAAAAAAGGGAAAACAAACTTTTTATATATTAATTTATATATTTCAATTTTAATTTAATTTTTGTGTCAAATTTAATATATAATATAATTTGTAAAATATAATTATAACTATTGAAATTCAAATTAATTTATTAGTTTTTTTAATATTATTAAAACATTCTCATTCTAATTACAGTTTTTTTGCCCTGTCTATGTTTACAGTATTCATTCTCTTTGTAGCATAAATTGCTGACTGTTTTGTAATTGTTTTATATTAGTATATTTGTGACTATTTTAAAAATTATTATTTAACAATAACGGTTCAAAAATACCACATTTATAACACCAAAGAGACAACACCAACTGAACTGTTGAAAAAAAACCCAAAGATCAAACCATGAAGGAAATTAGAAAACGTGTATTTGATTGGGTCAGACTCAAAAACGACGAATTCCCGCGACCTCATCTCACATTGTGGCGGGCGGCTACTTTTGGGGATTAGCTCGAAAAAAGTAGTACATCGTGGCGTAACATACCGTTTTCGCTTGGCCGCTTAGTAATTAAAGTTGAAAAGAGCTCCGGAACCAAACGCAGCCAGCTTCAACTCGGAACGCCGATCTTCTAATACTAAAGTCCATACGCCGATCGAAGAAGGTTCATTGCACAGGCGACAATGGCGACAGCGATGATGATCTCTCAGCTAACATGCTTCACGTCACTAAGCCGCCATAGCCACCACCAATTACGACGACGGTTGATTCTCTCCGCCTCCTCTTTTCGGTCTAAGGTGATCTTGAATCTTAAACCCTAGAAACCTATCTTATTTCAGTTGAATGTTTCGTAGTTTGATCGGATAATTTAAATTCCCCTAGTCACTATAAAAGTCAGCACCGGTGGGATTGTAACATTTTTAGAGGGCATTGTTAATACACTATCTGGTGCTGTGTCCTTCCTATGGCCTTTTTTTTTGTTATTTAATTGCGCAACCTGTTTGAGCAAAATTGTTTGCTTACGAAAGAGAGCAATCGGTCTTTGACCATTAGCCTGGTTGACTTAGGGCGTTTACGAGATCAACTAAATAATAAGGCTTGTTTGTTTGGAAATTGCGTGGTATGGAACTCTAACTTCTTTTGTGGCGGATGAAGGAAAATGTTATGATCTTCTTTTCGTTTAGGCCCAGTTTGGTATCTAACTGCTGATGGCTGCTGGGTGGGGATGTATGATAAAATTTAGTTGATCACTAATAATGGTCATGATTGATATTCTACTAAAAGCCACAAATAAAACCGGTCACCAAACACAGTTTTTCATCAATCAATTTAAAAGTGAATAAACCAAAACCAACAATAAAAGCTATAACCAAACAGGGCCTCATCATTCGATGAAGCTACTCTGTAGTCAATTTCACTCTTCTGTGGTCGATATTACCCTTTCAGCTCCTTCCAACTTGTCAATTTTCTGCTCCTCTATGTTGATTGTGCAATGCTGGAATATAATGGTGAAAGTTCTATTGAATCTGGTAGTTATCGAGCTATATTGTACTCTACATAATATTCTGTCACCAACTAGCTCCTTACATGGATTTCATCTTTGAAATGATCTTAACTGATCAATCTAAACAGTTTTCTGTCTCTATGAGTCTTGAAGAACATGGTGCTGGAACTACTGAGTCAGGAAATAGACATAATGTGAATTATGCTACCGATTCATCAAATGGAGGTGTTGGGAACACAGCAAATTTGTTTCCAGTTTCAGGGGAATCCATTGACGGTAAAGCAACTGTGGGTGAACCAACTAAGCAAATTCTAACTCAGAAGAAAAAGGCAGCTAAGATCCATGACTTCTGCTTTGGGATTCCTTTTGGTGAGCTGAGTCTATTTTTCCAAGCTTTAGAAGAAAAGAGTTATTATTCCCCAAATAAAGATTTATTTCCTGATTCCATCTAGCTAATTTCTGCGTGCTCATGTCCATTTCTGTTGACATTTTCAGAAAGAAGGTTGTGTACACTACTAACTTCTTGATTAAACTATATAAAGATTCAATTAGGTTTGATATATGTATCATGTGGCAGGTGGTTTCATTCTTTCCGGAGGAATCCTTGGCTTTATATTCTCCAGAAACCCAAGATCGCTTGCCACTGCTGTTCTCTTTGGAGGTGCTCTTCTTGGCCTTAGTACCACCAGCTTAAAAGTCTGGAGACAAGGGAGATCCTCCATTCCATTCATACTGGGACAAGCGGGTATGTATTCTCACCAACCTACTAAATACTGTGACTATGATTATGTACTTTGCAGCTCTGCCATTGATCCTGTCAAGAAACATTATTGCTTTTAATTTGATTTTGTGAATTTTCTCGATGACTCGGAAGTTGACTTGTGATTGTGCTGATAGTTTTGATTCAGCTTTACGAATTCTGTAGATCTGCTCAGCTGAAACTTTTTAGTTTGTCAATACTTTGTTCAGCATATACAGAATCAACTATGTGTTTCTGGATATGCTAATTGATGTGCTGAAAAATTGCATGAATGATTTATCTTTGCCACTTGCGCTAGATGTTGAATTCCCATTGCTCAGCATCACATTATTTTTATTTGCTTCACTCATGTTCCTGGTTGTGCAGTTCTAGCAGCTGCTCTTTGCTGGAGAAACTTAGAAGCGTACTCATTGGTACTGCATTTTTGTTTTTCAATAAAAGTTATTCCATTTGATCATTTTTGGTAATGAATGTCTGCTAGTTCTCCAGTACCTTCAATTAATTTGCTTTATGTGCAGACTAGTAAAGTTTTTCCTTCGGGGATTTATGCCGCAATAAGGTAATCGATATTTTGTTTCTTCTGTTCTTTTTATAGTGGATAACACATATTAGAAGAACTATGAACAAATGTGTATTCTTGTTCCAGTGCTGCTATGCTGTGCTTCTATTCCTATGTTGTCGCGGCTGGAGGAAATCCTCCCCCTAAGAAGAAGATGTCTACTGCAAATTAAATGCCTTGATAGAATAATGTAAGAATACCTGGTCTGGGTATTTTGAATTTCTTTTTTGTGTTATTACTATTAATATATTTTTTTAGGGGGGGGGGGGGGGGTGTTGAGGATTAGTCACTGTGTAAGCCTTGGGTAACTAGTTGCAGGACACTCTATGTACACTCCTATGGTTCAACTATTTATCTTGGATAACTGTGTGAACCGTCTCCTCTATTTTGAGTCATTCACGCTTGATCTCCTTTCATATCAGAGATTATATTCTTCTTCATAACGTCTGTTTAAGAATGTCTTTCTCTTAATTTTTAACTGATATACTAAAAGTTTCATCAAGCCAATAAAAGGGGTGTTGCTTTTATTCATGAACAAGTATGACTTCAGTAATGGGAGTGCAAATACTAACTAGCCATTCTTAAATTTGATTCATGCTACTTTAAACATGAACCAAACCTCTTGGCATAGTTTCTTCAAGAGCTGAAACATGTAATTGCTGGACATTTGACAAACCATATATTGTGCCTTATCAACTATGATCGCATTAGCTTCAATTGACAATCTGATTGTGGAGATGACTAGACCCCAATGAAAGGACTGAGCTCAGAGAGAGTATGCAATAACAGCGTTCTATTACTAACTCTCCTACAAGGTAGTACACAAGTGTTAGCAGGAAATATGACTGTTGTTTAATATGGACTGTAACAGAAACATGGTTGGCTTGTCCACAAGATCCTGCGATGTGCCTGCTCAGTTTTTTTTCTTCCCTTTATGAATACTACTTTGCTTCATTTTGAAATGCTTGTGCTAATGGCATCTGCTTCCCGAACATATTAGTAGATGTCACACAATCGCTGTTGCGAATTATACATTTTGCAGGAAAATAGTCTGTTAACTATAACAGAAGTATTCAAACAGCATGATGGGGCAACATTAGCATCTCTTGGTAGAAGTAAATAGAAGGTGGCTTTTGGCGTACTGACTTTCATGTCAACCAGAACAGAAGAAAGGAACTCATACGCATGAGTCATGATAACTTGTAGTAAAAATTTAGTTGTAGTGGACGATTTGACTGTTGTGCGAGAAAGTAATAATGTTTCTTTATCTGTCTTGCTATGATTGTTTCAAGTTGCACTGCTTTTAGCTAAGTCATACGTGGCACAAGTATGGGAATGAGCTTCAAATGAGCCCCCAAGTTCAGTAACTAGGAGAAGGCCACGTGGCCTAATTTTTTTGTCATAATAGTATATTACCTGACATAGAGCACCAAGTAGTCAAGTACAGAGACTGTGGTCTTAATTCTTGCTGGCATTTTTGTTTTTGAAAATTATTGCGTAGGTTGGTTAGTCGTCGATAGTCATGATGGGGATTTAAGAACGTTTGTCTGATTTTCATTGTTGAATCAGTGGCTTGGTTGCAGAGTGGATCTTGTTGACCCATAGGATTATCCTGATGATCTGGATTCTTTTTGTGGTGCTTGGTTTAATTATTTCATTTGCTGTTTAACCTTTAGGCTATGGCTTATCCACATGGATAACATAGACTTGAAATGAAGTTCTATTTGTATTGCCGGATGAGCATTAGAAATGATTGAGACTGATTCACATTATTGACTCGTTAGATGATTTAATATGATGGGATGGTTTACTTTACGTGTAAGTTATCGTGCTAGTATATGTGAAGATAAAATCATTTCGTTATGGATTGGTGGTCTGAAGCTCATTTCATTTTCTGATTACATGTGATTACGATATGAGACTTTCTTTTCCTTGCAGCCTCACAAAGTTGTTGATGGTGTGCAATTGGTTTGGTGAATGGCCTAACTTCGATGGTGAACCTGCCGTCTCAGGACAATCACTATTTAAAAATGCTAAGCTTGTCTAAGGAAATGGTCAGAAAGAAGTGGTGAGTCAGTTTTCACTGCAAAATGTCTGAAAAGAAAAGTAGCTCGTTTTTTCCAATAACTTGTTGAATGTTATGAGAATTTTCTTTTCTAGTGCTCCATGGCGTTATTTCACATTCATATGGCTTTTCTTGGATGTGACGTATCCTCTTCCCCTGAAAAGTAAAATGTGCCTTCATGTTTCCTTCTACATGTGGTGCTTTGATGATAATGGTTGTGTTATAGTCACGGTGTGGGTGTACCATTTGCTTTTCCAACTCTGATATATCCTTTAAATCTTGTCATGTTCAGCTACTTGATCTTTTTTGGCCACTTATTACATTACATTTTTTTGGATGAAGATTGATGAGAATTATTGAGATGCAAAGGTACAACTGCACCCTTTGTGTTCCTGAAATCATGTGAGGAAGAATAAGTGTTTTATTACTTGTCCTTTTATGTCATCGCCTTCTCTTCATCTCTGTATTACTACCACCCCCACTATTACACTGTCCCATACGGTGTTTTCTTTTCTTTGAAAAGATTCTCAGTGTCATATAGGTGGGCTAACAGCGGACAAGTTTTTGTCTGGGGGAATCCTAGAACAACATAAACCCTTGTTCGTTGATTCCAGGCTTGTTTGGTTGAGCAAGCCAAAACCAAATGAGAAGGAGAAGAAAGGGAGAAAAAAGAGGAGATGATAATTGGCAAAATTTATCAAGTCTGGGAACAAAAGTGGGGGTAAATAGAAAGACCCTTGAGATCTTTCTTTGACTTTTATGGGTTTCCTCGGGTGGTTCACAATGGACAAATTTGTCAGGGTACATATGGGTTATGCGGAAATCAAAGCTCGGATGAGAAAAGAAAAATAAGGACGTTGTTGTTGCTAAGATGTAGCGGTGACAAGTAGCAGTAAATAGTTTGGTTGTGCATGTGCTTTGCTTTAGGCTTTTTCTTGTCAGTGACTTTGGGTAGTTGTCTAGGCAGGGTAAGTTAGGGTAGGTAGTCGAACATCTATTTAAGTCATAGAAGTGCAGAGAAAGTAAATACCACCAGCGCAGTTTAGGATTTTGCTGGAGTTAAAGTGGATAAAAGCCGACGGTGCCTTAAAAAGCTAGACAGATCTGAACTTTCCTAGAATAGGGGACAGTGTCCAGCTTTGTTTTCAATTATATGATCACTTCACCCTTCCAGTTATGGGAATGCACTGGATTGCTGCACTAGTAATGCAATTGAATAAGAAAGTGAGTAAGAGTTACACTGTTGCAACCAGCCTCCGTTTGGGGTTTACTTGAATTTTATTTTTTTGATAATTTGGGCTTAAAGCCATATTATTAATGAGTAGTGAGATATGTCTGGAAGACCAGACGGATGAGAAAATTGGGTCTCATTAAAACCTCCCTAAATAAACCTAGTGAGAAAAAATTTAGGGAGGAAAAAGAGTACCCACCATCCAAATACAAGCCTACTACCGACCAAAATAGGAAATAAATACTAATACAAAACTAGTCAAGTTAGTTACACCAACAACCAGACCTTTCTAACTCCTAATGCGCCACACCCAACCAAAAAACATCCTACATGACAACTACGAAAGGCATCACCTAATATCAAGCAGCACCTCTCACCTCTTGGAGTCGCATGGGACCCTCGCATCCAAACAAAAATACAAACACACATCTTACCCACGCGCCCTCATGACAAACAACACCCCACCTGCTCCCTTGACAACATTCACCGACTAAAACCTCTTAAATCCATTGCTCTTGAATTTGACCGACAATATTAGCTTTAGTTTGGGTTGGATTCGGTACCTGACATCCTAGTTGTAATAAAAGTTTAATGCATTCATCCGCTTCAGCCTCTGGATTGATGATTTTACCGCGTTCATCTCTTGCCGCTGTTGGGCTACTTGGCTGGTTTCTTGGTGGGGTATTAGTGACTTTTTCAGGATTAATAATATTCTCTTTCTCATCTCTCGCTGGAACACCTTTGATGACGTCCTTGTCAGGTTGTGAAGGTGGTGGAGTAATAAGAAAAGGATCTGCTTCTTGAAAGAATGTTTCGGGAATATTAATATCCTCCCCCTCCTCTTCATCTACCTGATCCTCATTATTTCTCATGTCTTCCGAGACACGTGTCTGATCATGGTCATCTTGTGTCATTATATTATTTTTGTCGGCAGGGACTTGGCATTGGGGAAAAGTGCCTGCGTCCCTAAGGTCCATTTGGGCCAGATTCTCCTTCTCACATTGCCCAACGTCGGGTGTCGCTTCCTGAACCTGGAATCTATCAGTTGCGGCCTCTCTCTCTTTTTCGCTTTCCCGAGGAGACACCCCGCCATCACATTGTTTAGGGACACTGGACTGACACACTAGTAATTGTGTTGAACAATCTGCCACCGAATGGCCATCTCCGAGAATTGAATCACCTTGGGGTTCATGATCTTCATTGGCACGTGGATGGGAGGTGCTACTTGGTGATGTATCCTGGCAACTAAACTCTTTTCTCCCGTGCTTCTGTGAGGGGGCAGTATTCAGGGAATTCTGCTTAACACGCTTATGAACTCCCAACTCGTCAGGGAACTGAACAATACTTTCGCTAGGGTCTATGTTGCTGCAGGAGGTCCTAACATTACCGCCTTCAACTATTGATACCGGGAAGGATTGTCCCTCAACTTCGACCACAATTTTCCAGTTAATCATTTGGAGAGTTGACGTTTCAATGTGAATACGGATTTCGGCATTTTCCACAAAATGGGTTTCTTCCTCTTCAATTTTGATGACATCACCCACTAATTGTGCAATTTTTCGCACGTTTGTCTTGTTCCATGCATGAAGGGGTATACCCCGGAGGACAACCCACGTCCGGCGTTTTTCAACTTGATCCTTCCAATCCCACGGACGAATTTTCAATCCTTCGCCAATGGTTTGAGACTGGTTAACAACTTCCTTTGCTTCTTGATTTGAGTTGAACAGCATGAGGAATTTTCATCTAGAAAAAGCTAGAAGTCCTGACAGATTAGGCCATCTACTATGAAGGAACTCCATTGTTTCCTTCGGATTCTTATCCTCCTGGAGAGTAACAATTCTTATCCTCCTGGAGAGTAACAACCACACATATAGACAGGCAAGCCTTCATCCCTGCATCCGCATTGACCTTGATAGACAGTCTGGATTTAGCATTACTATACTCCTTTTGGGTTTGGGTAGTCGACCTGTTGTGCTGGGGAGAGGTACTATCGAACGTATCTCTACTCACCTTGGCTTTATGTCCTTGGTATTCCATTCTCGCCCATAGACTACTTCCGTTTATATTCCACCCTTTGATGCCATCAATTACTTTTTTAGCATCATCGACATGACAAACATCTACAAAAGCACATGCATTTTGATTCCACGATCTCCATTTCCTGCTAATAAAGAGCCTACTCCAACAAGCAAATCTACGAATCAATCTGCCCAACTGATACTCCGACACTCCTCTATGTATATTATCAATGAAGATTGTGGTAGTCGTGCTGCCTTCGTATCGAAACTTACCTCGTGAAGACTTGTCAGAACCTGAGTCTCGATCATATCTTGTACTAGAGCTGCTAGGGTCACGTAGTCGGCGAGGACCTCGAACGAGATTTTTCTTGCGAGCTCTGTCCTTACCGCTACGCCAACTATTGGATCGTGTTTCAGCCCCTCGGCAAGAGCGGGCGCAGCCTTCGCATCTATTGCCCATTAATGAGCGACCTCTCTCCCTCCCCATGGTTAGGAATAGGTGCAGGCTAAGAGGGACAACATCAAGAAATCGGGAAGGTTGTTGTGGTATTGTGGAAAACGGCGGGCTTTTAGAGGCGACAACGGTGAAGTTTTTGTGATAGCAACGGAGGGGACGGAAGGGATTGGTGGCGAAGATGGAGGAGGGCTAGAAGAGGGGGCATGGTGAATGGGTGGCGCAAGGAGAAGGGCGGACGAGGCTACGAGGGAGAGAGGGAGACTGGGGGGAAGAGGAGAGTGTCATTCTTGACTCCGAGTCGGGTCGAAGATCTGTCCCAAATGAGAAGCGGCCAGGGGTTTTTGCCTTCAAATCTCGATTGATGATGCTGCGTTTGGCTTCATTTCGATTGAGGATTGGAGGCATGTGAAGAAGAAAACGGCAGTCGGTAGATCGTAATTAATAATATATCGCAGATTCTTGGCTACCCCTTGATGTAGCCATCTCTGGCTACATCGCGTCCTCCTTTATTTTTTTTTTGCGCGCGTTGCGCGTTGTGCTTCCGCTCTTTTTGTTTTTTGTTTTTTTATGTTTTTACTTTCTTGTTTAAAAAATCTTAAAATTTTTAAATTAATGTAACTTATAATATGTAAGTCTAAAATGAAAAAAAATTATATCATTGTTCATATAAATTCAAGCTCTTCAAAACAAGACCAGTCATAGATACATTTTGACAACTTTATAAAAAATATTTTTACATGTATACTACACAAAACATAAAAACAACTTGTACAGATGGTCATACAAACCTGTACAAATATTCATTAAAACATGTACATCCACACATAAAAACTTGTACATCATCGCAATAACTCAACAGGTTTTTAGGGTTTGTGGTAGCGAGTTTAGGGTCTACGTTTTTTAGCTATCTTAGGGTGGGTTTTGGGGTGTTTTGGGGGTAGGGTAATCTATTTGGAATTTGTTTCGTACTTTATTTGTAGCAACTAACTCGACAGGTTTTTAGGGTTTGTGGTAGCGGTTTAGGGTCGTTAAACCCTAAACCCGCCACTGCAAACCCTAAAAATGCCTTCGACGTTTTTAGCTATCCTAGGGTGGTTTTGGGGGTAGGGTAATCTATTTGGAAACCATTCTATACTTTACATTGTAGCAACTAACTCGACAGGTTTTTAGAGTTTTGTGGTTACGAGTTTAGGGTCTGCCACTACAAACTCTAAAAATGTCTTCGACGTTTTTTAGCTTTCCTAGGGTGGGTTTTAAGGTGTGTGGGGTTAGGGTAATCTATTGGAAGCCGTATATACTTTAATATGAGGATGTATGTACATATTTTAATGTGAGAATGTACATGTTTTAATGTGACGATGTACATGTTTAAATGTGAGAATGTACATGTTCTTTAATGAACATCTGTACATGTTTATATGGTCATATGTACATGTTTGTATGACCGTCTGTACAAGTGTTCTTCCTTATATGTACATGTTTTAATTTAAGGATGTACATATTTAATGATTCATACAGGTTTATATACTATCTATATGCTTTTAATGCGACGATGTACATGTTTTTACGTGAGGATGTACATGTTTTAGTGAACATTTGTACAGGTTTGTATGACAATCTGTACAAGTTTTATTTTACGTTCTATGTTATATTCATGTAAATTTTTTTTTAAGTTGTCAAAATATATCAATGACTGGTCTTGTTTTGAAGAGCTTGAATTTAGATGAACAATGATATAATTTTTTTTCATTTTGGACATATATATTAAAAGTTACAACAATTTATAGTTTTTATAATAAAAAAGAAAAAAATAAAAGAAAAAAAACGTTGGACGGGAGTGTTAAAAAAAAAAAAACTGGCGTATGTAGCCAGTTGGCTACATTGACATGTAGCCAAGATGGACTGATAATATATAGCATATCTTTTGATCGTGAATACTGTATACTCCCTCGTTCAAACAATAACTGTCATTTTAGAAACTTGACACTTATTAAGAAAAGTAGGACAATGACGCATGTGCCCCTACTTTACTTTGTCCATTTAGATACTACTTACTTTTATATTGAACAGTAGGGGTAAAAGTGGAAGAAGTGTGTCAAAAAGCTAGAAATGACAGTATTTTTGAACAAGAATCACATCCTAAAACGACAGATATTAATGAACGGAGGGAGTATAATTTAGTGAACAACGTTCTCTAATTTGTATTGATATCCTGACATCTTATTGGACGATTTTTTATGATAATTTTTATCTGTTATCCTTATATTATGCTAGTAGTTAGATCTTATCAATACTAAGTTTAATGATCAATTTTGTTTTTATCTCTATACATTACACATATCAACTATCATATCAGTTTTTTTCCTATTTTTTAAAATTTTAACCGACAATTATCATTAATATCAGCTTTTAGCTAACAAAAGAATAGACAACGTCCATCACAAAATAATAGTCATCAAATAAACAAGGCAGTTTGTGAGTGTAAATTGTGTTGTGGTACCACTCCTTTTTTGATGATACAGGCTGGAAGCTGGCAGACCGAAGGAGGTACGATAAACACATGAACTGGACCACATCCACGACCAATAACACAACAACAACATCCTCAAACAACATCCCCACATCCCCGTTTTTGATCGCGAAAATACAGTTAGTACATTCTGCCCTCACTTATGAAAAAAACAAAACAAAACCCCGCTGTCGCAACTTGAAAATCCAGAAAGGTACGTAACTTACAATTGTATTCTTACTGGATAAACACATCCTTGTTATCATAATAGCAAGCAAAAGCTATCTTCAACTATGTACTCACCTCATAACTATGGTTGCAGCCGGAGTTACCATGGGGAAAAGAGGGAATGAAAACATTCTAAAAGACGATACCCCAACAGTTAAACAAACTCATTTGTGGTGAATCTGAAAGCATATATATTATTACTAAAAAAAAGGGGAGAAGTGTCATTGTGCCCTTTAAATCTGCTACCTACTAATCCACAAGTAAGCCACTCTCTGTGACAAACTGGATCTCGTGTTTATGACCACATAAATATGACCAGCTCTAGGCTGAGACTCTTAAAACCTGCATAACCTATGCATCTCAAGTAGACCCGGTAATTTTATCCCAATCCGAACCCAACCCATATTTTTGTGGATTAGGGTCTTGATTATTGACTCATATATTTTTTGGGTTGGATTAGGGTTGAGATCTAAACCCATGACCCAACCCGAAAACTCGAAAAGATATTTGTTAATAATAAAAAAATAAAATATTAATTCACATAGATATTATTTTCATATCAAAGTATACCTTAGCTTTAAGCCCAAGTGCTGTTGGACTAACCAATCTTTAATAATATCACATAACCTTAACCAAACAGATGGCCTAACTAGTTGCATATCAAATAAAAGGGCCAACCACACCTAACATAATGTTGAAAACCCTAATGCTCTCGTCTTGCAGACTCACATCCATCTTTCTTCTGTACGTCGTTGTTCATGTCGATGTCGCTCTTCATCTCTCCAAGATTTGTTTTTCTTATTCGTATTGCCATTACGTTCTTGAGAACATAGATATGTTTACATTATCTAGAAGGGTGAACAAAAGTAGATGATACATATTTTTTGTAAGTAGGATCTTGATTGTAGACCTCTTAGTGAATTATGACGCCAATAATGCGAATAGCGTGCTGCATAAAAGTTCCTCAACTGTTGGTAACGATTAAGTAATTGTGATTGCACTTTTCTTAGGCATGAGTACTCATTTTAAATAGGTGTAATTTTTTAGCTATAAGTCATAGTTTGAGTTTTGAGCTCTCAGTTTATAAGTTATTTCTAACTTTAGAAGATTTGTCTTTAGTATATTTCTCGAATGCATAATGAAGATTTTCATTTTCATTCTCCTTTTTATTAAGGGCACTAGGACCATGTGCATATCTAGATAGATTTTCTCCCCAACAGTGGTAGAGCTTTAGGCTCAGATTGATAAAAAATATGAGTTATTCTATTCATGAGAAATTGGTACAATACTTTAGATTCTTCGCATAACATGAAATTCATTTAAAGTTGAGTCGATCAAACAAGATTACTTCTCTTTCTTTCGTTTCATCCTAATTAGTGTGCCAGCTAGCATTGGATGTTTTTTTTATTAATTTGTACTCCTAATCCATCTAAATTATTGAATGCTTGAAAAATGGGTTGGGTGGGTTGGGTTAGGGTCATGATTTAAAAAACAAAAGAAAAAAACTAATTGGTTTCAAGTTTAGGGTATATTTAAATTTAAAAATTATTACTTTTATTTCCTTTTTAGTTATTTTTCTTATAATTTTAGTACTTATTTAAATATATTTTTTCTAATTATTTAAATTTTTATAGCATTTTCAATTTTTTTTTTGAAAAATTTCATTAAATGCCATCAAATAAAAAGATGGAATATGGTAAAGTTGAACATGGTCTGCATTGTCAGGGCTAAATTAGTCATAATTTGGCAATGTTGAGGCACATTGTAAATTATTAAACTTTTTTGTACCATATGAAGAATATGTTTCACAAATTTTAACATATGAATTCCCGGAAAAAAAAAAACTCAGACAATCACGTAGTGAAAAACTCTTAACAACAATCAAACACACATGCACACAGAGACATTAAACACATGCATACAAGCAAACAACATTCACATGTTAACGACACCAATCACACAACTTGACAAGCCTTTGGGTAATTTAACCAAGGGCCCCGGCGATGCGGCACACAACCAGCATGCCGGGTGCACCACTGATCACAACCACAAGGATGAGAGTGGACTTTGTATCACCCATAACGTATAAGTTCTCCGGCCATCCACATTCCCTTACATTTACCTATTTATTTTCTCTTTTTTTTCTTTGTTTAGGTCAAACGGGTTGTGCGTACCACTTGTAACTCTTTCCCAAGTGTGTAGTCCAGTACGAGTAACACTGGTGTTCAGGTTGCAAGGAGGTTGAGCCATACAGTCAATGCAAGCACCGACAACCGAAGATGAAAGCGTCGGGCAAATGCCAACACACTTATCCTTATCTTGATTCAAATCATCCTTGTACGAGCCACAAAGGCTATAACATTGTGTCGCCCACACATCCGAAGATAAGATTAACCTGGATATCATAAAAGTATTCATTTTCCCTTACTTTTATTACTCACTCCCTTGACTTTTTTAGAAATAAACACAAAATTTCTATTTTTCGCATGTCGTCTTTTGGCTATAATTCTCTTGTCATCCTGCCAGTTTGGTTGTCGACATTCTGTTGGTTCGTGTTTTGCTCTTGCAAGTGGTGTTTCTGAACGTTGAATGTGCAAGTTTTTCCTCAATTTTCTGAACCTGCTCTTTTGACAGTGTTTGGAGGTTGTCTGACAACCCCAAAAGACTATGCTGGACCCTGCTTCCTTCTCCATCATTTTCCCCAACTGCTGGCCACAATATTCAGTTATATAATTTTAGCTCTTTCCGGTCTATCTGATAATTTCCTTTTTGAACAAATCAGTTTATTGTTTTTTTAGGAAATGAACTAATTAGGATAGACACTTTGCTATCAGTTATCAGTCATTCATGTTTTTTATCACGGAACTTTCATCATCATGTTTTAATATTTTTATTGACTTTTTAATATATTTTTCAGCTTAAATATAAAATTAAAATAAAGGAGACAAGATGGTCAAGATAGAATGGATGAGATATAAGTCTATGGCTTTGTGGTAGATCATTTTTTTAAGTATTAACATGATTTTTTCCAACTAAAATCAACACATGCATGGTTCAGGATCTCCACACACGCACATGTGTTCCTTTTACAATCTTCTACCATGCTCACAATTATATGAGCAACTAACATTCTTGTCCCCACCCACAAAACCCCATTCCACTTTCCCAAACCAGTGTAAGTCTTAAAGAATATACTTCACAAAATATCAGTACTAGCTCTCTCATATGATCGAATTCTAATCTTACTCTTACCCAACCTTCTTGTTGCCTTCTAGGTTCGATGTAATTTTTGTTTTTATATATAATTTGGGCGTATAGCCATAATATTGAAAAAACAAGCGGATGAGTTGAGATCGGGCCTCATTAAAACCTCTCTAAGCAAAACCCACTGGGAAAAAGCTAAGGGAGGAAAAAGAGTACCCACCATAACCAAATACAAACTTATAGGCCAACCTAATCATTCCAACCCGGACAATCATAAAACAAAAAATCTTACAACCCAAGGACCAAACAAGACAGAACCTCTCAAAAAAGAAGAGAAAAGTAAGCAACAAAGTACACAATCCCGAAAACCAACCCAAAGAAAATCCACCAAGACAAGAAGATAATCCCTAACCTTCCGTACCCTTACATAAACAGGCTCCATGCCTCCCAAGTAGGGATGTCAATCTTGACCCGAACCCGAAATCCGACCCGAAACCGACCCGTAAAAAGCCGGGTTTGGGTTGAGATTTTTGACCCTAAATGATTTTCGGGTCGGGTTCGGGTTGGGTCATTGAAACCCGTTTCGGGTTCGGGTTGAACCCGCCAACCCGTAACCCGAAAAATAATTAGTTAAAAATAGAAAATATGTTATATTTAATGATTAATTTATGACTAAAATAAACAATTAATCGACAAATTATGATTAATTATAATACATAATAATTAATTAATATTAAAGTATTATATTTATTTATTAAATAATCTAAAATTTAAAAAATCAAATATATTTTTTAAAAAGCGGGTCGGGTTCGGGTCAACCCGCTGCGGGTTCGGGTTGAAGAAATATAACCCGCTTCGGGTTCGGGTTGACCTAAACCATTTTCGGGTCGGGTTCGGGTTGAGCTCAACCCGACCCAAAACCCGATTTTGACACCCCTACTCCCAAGGCGCAACACTGGCACCAAAAACCTAGCGCACAGGAGCACTACAGGACGATTACTTTTTTTGGGCCTCAAGCGTCTCCATCTGGGATTGGATTTGATTAAGAATGTTAGCCTTTGTTAGGCTTGGATTAGGCACTTTGCACCCTAGTTGCAATAATAGATCAACACATTCTTCTGCTTCCTTTTCTGGGTTAATAATTTTTCCCTTTTCATTCCTCGCTGGAACCTCCGTACTAACTTCCTTATTAGGTTACGAAGACGATAGCGTATTATGAAAAAGCTCCACGACCAGACTAATACCATCATTATTTATCGGGGACTTAACAGGAGTTACCTGTGAAATTAAATTCTTTTCTCGACATTCATTCTGCACCTACTTTTCCTCATTCTCGACATCCGCATCGCTATCTAAAACTGTTGTTCTTGAGCGACTGATCTATGCCTGGCAAGGAGACTCCTGAAAGAACGTGTCAGGAATTAGAATAGCATTTTGCTCATTCTCTTCATCTGCCTGTCGCGGTTGACAAGGAATAGACGCACCGACTAAAAAATTGATGTCTCCTGACGCGTGACTCCCTAGGTCATCTTGCATCATACAAAAAAAAAATTCTTTGTCGGCATTGAACAGACGAGGGGGAGAGGCGCCCACCTCTTCATTTTCCACGTGGGCCTGCTGTTCCGTCACGCAATTTCCCACAATAGGCGCCCCTTCATTCGGTTGTAAAATTGCATCCGCCGCAATCAATTCTGCGTCACACCTTGTGATCGTTATGCCTGCAACTTGGATCGGGACCTGATCCTGACACAATGATTGCCCCTGTGATATTCCCTGAAAATTAAACTCTCCTGCTCCTTCCTTATGCGACTGGTCAGCAATATGGAAATTCAGTTGAACATGATTATGGACTCCCACATCATCGAGAATCTGAACAATACTTTCTCTTAGGTCTGCATTTCTACACTTTACTCCATCATCCCCAACTTCAACTATTGATACCGGGAAGGAGTGTCCCTCCACTTTGACCTTAATTTTCCAGTTAATCAGTTGGAGAGTCGACGTTTCTACATGAACTCGGATTTCAGCATTCTCCACAAATTGGCTTTCTTCCTCCTCTATTTTGATGACATCCCCCACAGCTTGTGCAATTTTTCACACGTTGAATTTGTTCCACGCGTGAAGGGTTATACCTCGGATGACAACCCACGTTCTACGTTTCTTAACTTGATCCTCCCTTTCCTAATGATGGACTTCCACTCCTTCGCCAGTGGAGTAACCCTGGCTAACAACTTCCTTTACTTCATGTGTTGAATTGAAAAGCAAAAGGAATTTTCTCCTCGAGAGAGCTAGTAGCCCTGACATATTAGGCCACCTACTACGAAGGAAATCCAATGCTTCCTTCAGATTCTTGTCCACTTGGAAAGTGAAAAACCGCACATTTGGACAGGCATGCCTTCATCCCTTCATCAGCTTTGATTTTTATAGATAGTCTTGATTTAGCATTGCTATACTCTTTTTGGATCTGGACAAACGACTTTTGGGAGAAACTACTATTGGGAGCACCGTTTCTCTCCTTGGCTTTATGGCCTTGCAACTCCATTCTTGCCCACGTACTACTACCATTGATATTCCAGCCTTTAATGTCATCAATTACTCTTCTAGCATCATCGACATGATAAACATCTACAAAGGCACATGCATTTCGAGTCCATGATCTCCATTTTCTACTAATGTAAAGCCTACTCCATCGGGCAAAGCTTGGAATTAATCTGCCCAACTGATATTCTGACACTCCTCTATGTATATTGTCAATGAAAATTGTGGTAGTAGTATTACCTTTGGATCTAGAACTATTTTGAGAAGGCC
This sequence comes from Limonium bicolor, assembly GCA_023374045.1. Taxonomy (NCBI): domain Eukaryota; kingdom Viridiplantae; phylum Streptophyta; class Magnoliopsida; order Caryophyllales; family Plumbaginaceae; genus Limonium; species Limonium bicolor. Next base: position 43,667,315 of record CM041778.1, read on the forward strand.
TGTTGGAAATCAATTCTCGCTCATATGACCAGTTACTTTGCGCTTCATTCTTTGAGTAAGCTTGTTTCGCATCTTGTCTTTTCACCTTCCTATAGTCCTTTCTTCCCTGAGATGGTTCGCTTCTACCCCGTCTTGTTTGCTCTCTCGGTCTTCTACTTCTCCTTGAGTTTTCCTTGAATCTTGCATATTTCCGGTCCCTCCATATAGATCTGCCACCTCTCCTCATTTTGAGTTAGATTTGTGTGGGGTTGAGCTTTGGGATAGATTTGTGTGAGGCTGACTCGAAACGAGTTGGGGAGGGGTTGTCGGGATTTAGTGGGGGCTGGTTATGGGATGAGTATTGATGATGAGATGTGGCGGTTATTAGGCCGAGTCGATACGAGTTGGGGAGGGGTTGTCGAGATTTAGTGGGGGCTGGTTATGGGATGGGTATTAATGATGAGATGTGGTGGTTATTAGGCTGAGTCGATACGAGTTGGGGAGGGGCCGAGTTGATGTAATTGGTCATGCTTTCTCATCCTTTGAGGGATTTAGTGACATGCCATTGCACATTTAGCCAGTAGGTAGAGAGTGTGGGAAGGTCGCTCCCAGCATGGAGCGGTTCTATATGTGGTAGTCCAATTAGCTTGCTGACTGGACTGCTTATGTTGCATAATAAATTAAGTAATATTTGTATTAACTTTAAATAGTCATAACTTTTAAAATATAAGTCCAAAATAAAAAAAAATTTACACCATTGTTCATCTAAATTCAAGTTCTTCAAACAAGACCAGTCATTGATATGTTTTGACAAGTTTAAAAATTTATGTTAGTTATATGTACATATCAACATATATCAATGACCCTTATTATTCACCATGTACAGATTAAAATACATCATATAATATTAATAATACACCACAAAACAATAATGGTTCAGTATTTGTTCTGAAGTTTGTTATCATTCACCACCTATTAGTTAATAATCATAATATCAATTTCAATGAATCATAATATCAAATTTAATGAATCATAACATCATTTTAGTGAATCATTAGTCACATATAAAAAGAAAAATTTTAAACAATAATACAACGCAAAACAATATTTGGTACGTAAGAAAAATACATCATTCACCATATAAGGTTTAAAATATGTTACAATACAATAATAATACACTAAAAACAGTAATGATTTTTTTATCAAATCCAGAGTTTGTTATCTAATTCACCACCTATTAATTAATGAATCATAATACCAATTTCAATGAATCATAACATCAAATTTAATGAATAATAAATGAATCATAACATCATTTTAGTGAATCATCAATCATATATAAAAAGAAAGTTTTTAAACAATAATACAACACAAAACAATATTTGGTACGTAAGAAAAATACATGGTTCACCATATAAGGTTTAAAATACACCATACAACAATAATAATATACTACAAACCAATAATGATTTTTATCGGTTCCGAACTTTGTTATCTAATTCACCACTTATTAGTTAATGAGTCATAATATCAATTTTAATGAATCATAATATCAAAATTAATGAATTATATTATGATTTAGTATATCATCGTATACATGTAAAAATAATTTTTTCAAAGTTGTCAAAACATATCCGTGTCTGGTCTTGTTTTGAAAAACTTGAATTTAGGTGAACAATGATATAATTTTTTTTTCATTTTGGACTTGTATATTAAAAGTTACAACCATTTAAAGTTAATATAGTAAAAAAACAGCTCAGTCAACAAAACAATCAAATCACCAGCTTACTGGGACTGCCATATCACCAGTTTGCACAGTACTATGCACGGAACCGCCGTACCATCGATTTTAAGTACAACATAATCTAGCATCACAACTCCATGTTTGCATCAACTTGGGTTTCATTACACACCTTCACCAATCCTAGTAAATAATAATGTTACATTACACATTAACAGGTCGATCAACAAGCACATATATTCACAATTGCAAATACTAAAAAGCTACTTTTACAGTTGATTCCCTTAACAGTAGTTTGCGTAATGCACCATCAAAAACACAACAAAGTAAAAAAAGATAAGTACTTAGGTACCCTTTCATTTTTTAAGTTTAAAATATTCTTCCTACATGTTTAAATAGAATTTTTACAAAAATAATAATAATTTATTAGTATAAATAATTGTTTTATTTTGTAACCACTCTTATTCTACTAAATAAAAATTTCAATTAAAATATAATCCTTTCTTTTTTTTTATCAAATAAAATAATAAACCTTTCAATTAATAAAGAATGTTCTTACAAAAAATATTCTAAAACTATATTTTAATATCACCTACTTATATTTCTTTTGAATTTCTAAAGGTTATTAATATATCAAACATGAATTTTATAGCTGATTTTAATATTTGTAATATCTATTTTTATTATATTTTTGAAAAGGTTTTCTCTTTCCTTATTTTCCATTATTTTTTCCCGAGAAATTATTTTTACAGTTTACGATATAATTTTTTTATTAGACGTCAACACTATACACATTTCTAGATTTTTATAATCATGTAAAAATATTTTTTAAACTACTTATTGTGGAAAATTTATGCAGATCATTTAATTATAATATGAACTTCTTTTATCGTTTCTTACTTATTAATTATCTGATTTTTTAAAAATAATTAGATGTAAGACGCCTATCTATTTTTTAAGTTGACTTGTCAATTTACAATGTATTTTAACATAAAATTGAATTCCCTAAAAGATAGTATTAGAAAGTGATGAAATTATGTCAACAATATAGTAGAAGAAAATTAAACGTATTAAGATAATATTTGTCCTGTCCAATTAAAAAGAGTATATTATCGCACTCAAATTAGAAGGTTACCCAAGAATCAACCAAAAATAAAAGTTCATGCGAATATAAGTGTGACAGTAAATACTCAACCAAGTCTTTACTTCACTCTGGTCCTCTTCCGAGTTGACATAACATTTTTATTTGGAAGCAATGATAAGTTGTACTTGTTTATATATAAATAAGGAAGAGTTACAACCAAAATAACCTACAACCGAGTACAAGATAGACCATACTAGCTTGACTCTCAAAACGACTCCAATTAATGTCAAGGAGTCCCAACCAAGAGTTCTCCTAGAAGGAATAAATTATCCCATTTTTTCACATTATCAAACGAGTTTATTTGATCAGTTAGTTTTTTCTCTCTGTATATCACATACATCAATTATCAGATCAATATTAACTATATATTTCACCTAACCTTCCTTCACCGCATCTTGAGCTTATTTCCAATTGCAGCAACATACCCAAGCCAGAGAAACACCCCTCCTTTTGCCAATTTTCAAACCATGATGGGTGATAAACTTATCTTTCCCACGAAAAGAAAGAAAGGGGGATTCCCATTATCTCCATTTCAATGAATGGTTTCTTTTGACTCGAGTTACAACAATATCTTATTCTTGGGCGCCGTTCGGACTTTGCAAGAAAAAGCTTGGTATACAAGCTTTAGTATTAAGCTTACCATGGTTAACGAATCTTACAGTGCCATGTCAAAATGATACCCACTAATATATTAACACGTGTCTTCCAGTGGAGATTAATTTCCCACACGCAGGAGTCGAACGCCCCCTTGGTGTAATATGAGTTGCTAGCTAAAAGCTAATAATAATTGATATTAAATGATGACTGATTTTAAAAGAATAAACTAAATTGATCTAACTCAGTAAATAAAGGCTAAATCAGTTAAAAATGAAAGATAATTTAAATTTAAATTGTAACTAGATATTTGCTGATATTAATAAACTGATGACTGATTTTAAAAAAAATGAAGGCAACACATTTGATAATGACTAAACTAGCTTTCTGAATGAAGCCATGATATCGGCCTAATCATCGATACGTTCATCCTAGACTTGCATCATTAAAACTGATGTTCGTTTCGACATCTTAATTTCCTTGTGTTTTGAACATGCCTTTAAGCAAACTTTCTTTGTATACGGCATAGTAATATTTTATATCCCTCTACTCATGTATAGAGTAAATTGAATGATTAGGATATCCAAAATGGTTTTGAGTTTCACATTTTTAGATATCATGCCATCTAAAATTACTATATTTTACGTATTACTTAAGAAACTCTAATCACTATAATAATAAAGTTTTTTTATCTTCTCACCCTTAATGAACAATCAATAAACTATATATCACTATTTAGATGTGAGAGAAAATATAAAAAAGAGAGATACACATAAGTGAGCCTATTATGTAATAAAAAGGGGTTCTTAATTAAGAACCCTGGAGCGAGAAAATAGGTGAAATCAACATCATTGTAGAAACATTTTGTAATTTCTTCACCTATGTAACCGTGTTAAGAACCCTTATTATGGATACCCGGAACAAGTTTTTTTTTTTATTATTATTATTATTTTGTCAATACACGTTTATTAGCTTTTGACTTTGTAATTTGAAGACCAGCTGTGGAGGGCAAGGGCCCCTTATTCAAGTAGCCTCTTAGCTTAGCTCAAATGCTAGTACGTAAAGTATGGGTTTAGCTAGAGTCGAGATGGCCAAACTAATTTTGAATGTATTCCTGCCTACCTGTCTAGCTAGCTTGTGACAAACGGTACCTACGTAGCCACTATAGGCTATGACATTAATGTACATTTATATGAACGTAAGCAATACTTGGGTGTAATTAGTAAGTTCATTCTTGTTATGGTATCACTCAGCTTTGATTATTTCTCCTTCAGCAAGTCATAATTTAGTAGGTTCTTTATAATACCATCTTAAGAGTTTCACTGCTCCTTATTAACTCACCATTAAAGTACTACCTCCGTCCCGTCATAATTGTCCCATTTGCTTTTTGGCACGCTTTTCCATTTCAATATTAAATATATAAAATAAAATAATTTTTGAAAAATAATTTTTACAATATATAGTTTTTCATATAAGGATTCCATTATAAAAAAAAATTATAAAAATATTATTTTACATTTAAATATTGAAGTCAAACGACAAGCTCAAATAGTAAAGGGGACAATCAGAGTGGGACGGAGGGAGTAATTAGTTACTGGACCGGTGGTGTCAGTGTCATATGTTAATTTACCGGCTCAGAGTAGTCCTTACAAAATAAAAAGGAAAAAGAATATTTTTTTTCTGCGAGTAAGCGCTCATGAAGGGAGTATAATGTAGTCTAGAGAGAAATAAATTTTTTTAAAATATGTTATAACTTATAAAATATAAGTGTAAAAATAAAAAAAACTATATCATTATTCATCATAATTTGTGATGTTCAAAATAAGATGAATCACGAATGTGTTTTGGTAAAATTAATTTTTTTTATTTTTTAATGAGTATATTACATATTTTAAAGGTGAATCTTATACATTAACAAAATGAATATTCTTTGACAATAATATGAAAATAATTATTATTTACAATATAAATTTACTAAAACATTAAAGAAATTTTAAGGGTTTGTGGCTTAGGAATAAAAAAAATTGTCGAGTCAGTGATGAAAATATAAAATATAGTAAGACTTTTAAAAAAATTACCCTACACCACACCCTAAAAAACCCACCATAGCAAGCTAAAAAACGTCGAAGATATTTTTAGGGTTTGTAGTGTAGGATTTATGGTCTAACGACTCTAACCCTAAACCACAAACCCTAAGAAACTATCTAGCCAGTAACGACAATATAAAGTATAGAACGACTTAGAAAAAGATAACCTACACCACCCAACCTAAAAATCACCCTAGGAAAGCTAAAAAATGTTGAAGACATTTTTAGGGTTTGTAGTGTAGTAAACCTTAAACCACAAACCCTAAAAAGCTTGTCGAGTCAGTGACGACGTTATAAAATATATAACAACTTCAAAAAAAATTACCTTACACCACACATCCTAAAACCATAAAAAAACTTAAAAAACGTCAAAGGAACTTTTAGGGTTTGTTGTGTAGGGTTTAGGTTCACTTTTAAAAACACAAGTGATTCACATTGTTTAAAGTGAAAGCTTCATTTTTTTAAACATAAGATTCACTTTTTTCAAACAAATGATTCACTTTCAATAAATGAAAGATTCACATTAAAACATATATACATACAAACATATAAAATTTCAAATTTATTTAAATATATTCATGTTGGATCTTTTTTTGAAGAGCCCACTTTATGATGAACAACGGTATAAATTCTATATTATTTGAACTTATATTTAATAAACTACAACACTTTAATTTTTACAACAAAAAACAAGGATACAAAAATACAAAAAAATTGTCAACGCCTTTCACCATATTTTGGAGATTAATCTCATTCTGACCAATCAAATGTGGTAGCTTATAAATGACTAGAATAATAACATGTCAAATTTCTATTTGTGAACCATGATCAGTTTTAAGATAAAGCTTCAATAGCGGCTTTATGTTTCTATGTTAGTCGGTTAGCACAACGAGGTAAAGGAAAAATAGAATATGGACTTTGCAAAGAAATTAAGCAAGTATTTGCCTCAAAGGTTTAAGAATATGAACAAGTTGATTTTTGTTTGTTTAGTCATTTTAATAGTTCTTTTACTGCAGTTAAAGTTTCTCTTTATCTCATTTCTTCCTTTCCTTCAACGTTTGTTGGTACTAGGGCTGCCCATGGTAGGTTGACCGTCTTATTCGGTTAATCGCCTTATTCGGATAATCGCTTAACCGGGTCTTCAGTTTTTAAAAATCTAATTTCATTATCATTCTATTTAGATCAGTTAACAGGATTCTGTTAACCGTTTAATTCGGTTTTCTAAAATTTGATTCCATTACCATTCTGTTTAGACCGGTTAACCTTAAGTTCGGTTCGGTTTTATCAGTTAACCTTGTAGCCGTATATTTTTTTATTGATGAGAATCATACCATTAATATTATAGTACAACAATGATCATTCACCTAAATCATGAGTGACAAATCAAACACATGTGACAATAAATATAATATTGAGCAAAATCCCTGAATAGTTAACATTAATTATTATATAAGTTAAACATTAATATATGAAGAATTGGATTATTTATATAATCGGTTAACCATGGTTAACCGCTCTGAAAATTCAATACCGTTACCGAAACCGGTCAATTTACAAGGTTCAGTTAACCATACCGCAATAACTGGTACGATTAACCTGAAAACAGATACGGTTCACTTCGATTTCGACCACGGTTTTGGAATTTTTGGACAGCGACCAACAGATGTTTGACATATAACATAATAGGCAATTGACAAAATTCACACTTTTCATCACTTTCCCTAATCAGTGAAGCAACATCTATAAATAAAAGAAAGAATCTCCCTACCTTTCAGCACCACCACGTAGCTCAATTCAACCCAACATGGATGAGTGACTAGAAATATACCCACCTACGTTTCGTGGCTGAGCCGTGACCTACCAAGCCAAATTAAATTAATACTGCGACAATCAGACAATTCTAAATTTAGTCCAAAGTATATAAAGAAAAAGTGTCTAAAAGACGCCGAAATCTGCAACCTAGCTGATAGTTACAACAGACAAAATGTATGGCAAAAATGTGTATCCACATATCCGCAGGGCTTTCGACATATTTTATTCTGCACTTGTTCCTAAAAAACACAAAAAGAGAGGGTTGATCATTTTGTCTCACACATTAATTGATTACAAAAGGGACATGAACGTGTGAAGTCAAAAACACACCATCTACATATTTTTATTCCTTTAATATACAAGTAGACAGTGGAGTCGGATAGAATGACTCTGTCTAGCACCTATATTAAGTCCACTAAATATGGATCAATGTAAATTAAGGAGGATCAAGTGCAACAAACTCTTTAAACTGGATCTATCTAAGCATGAAAACAAACCTTCAAAAAGCAATCTCTTAATATGATTCTCTCTTTAGAATTTCCTAAGTGAAAAAGCCCACAACTAATACAATGACTTCTAAATGGTAAGAGAAAACATAGTAACTGCTCCTAAATTGATGCCATAACGTTAAGGTGGTGTCTCCACGTTCTTCCACTAAGGATAAGGCGAGTTTTATTCAACTGTTATGTGTGTGACTCGTTTGAACCATCTTCAACTCCAATCTTCTTAAATATCAATGTTGGTCAAATATGAAGGTGACTGACATATATCTCAACGGATTTCTCCATGTATGACCATTGGTCACGCGTCCCTTTGCTTCTAAAACTTTCAAGAGAATTCTTTGACATAGTACGGCTTCTTCACACAGTAAGACTCCTTTGCACATGCAGACTTACTTCGATGTCATTATCATCAAAACCCAAGGTTCCAACAATTTTTCCCTTTTTATTGATGGTGGCAAACTCAGAGAGTATCTCGCGGTACGTGAAACACTAAAGAACAAAACCAAGGAGAATAGATAGAGGGAACCGACTCTGTCAAGATTCCTTCTGGTTCAAGCACAATAATTATTCCCCCTGAAATTAATTCCAATAAAGTTCCCCTATATTTGAGTACCAAATAAAATGAGATGAATGCAAATCGCTCGCCAGATAGAGTATGTCTTGACACTTCTTTTGTGTCTTTGGGCAGGCTCTAGTTTACTTGTTCTCTTTTCACTAGGAGTTATTGTCCGTTAAACTTAGACACTCTCTGTCTTGTTCTTTTTTCGCTTCATCAGTTCTCAGGTTGACTCTTGCTGGTAGCTAGGCTTTGGAAATCTTCAGTAAAACTTTAACAGCTTTAGGAATCAACATATTCCCCCTTTTTGCCGATGATGCCAAACCACTAGAGTGAATCCCATAGCAAGAGTTAACCTGCAATAAACAGATATACAAGAAAAATATGCTTGGAAGAACCAACCTCACTGATTGATTCCCCCTTAGTATAATATTCCCCCTAAGTTTGATCAGATCATTTAAAAACAAGACGAGTAAGAGAGGATCATAATAGAATTAAACTAAGCTTAAACAAATACAGTCTGTGTGTAACACCCCTACTCTAATTGGCTCCTAATCATCTTACTTAACATATAATCGCAGCGGTAATCTCAACAATTCAACTACTGGTGTCACCGTTCTTACTCGCCCATGCGAGTAATAACGTGCTTCCTGATATATTCTTACATACGAAACATTTTCTCGCAGTGACAACAAGAGATAGATCTAAACTTCCCAAACCAAAATATAATACATTCACAGTGAGCTTTCTAAGTATCCAAAACCTATACACGTTTCTAGGTTCGTATCAAAATGCAACAGTGCATGTTCGAATAACTGTAATCATACTACCCAGCGCGTCACTCTCTTTGCCGACACCGGAAGTTGCATACCTGCAAAAATGGTAGTTGGTGGTATGGAATCAGCCCCTGCTGAGTATGTTATTACCTGACTGTCATGCACCCTCGGACCATTCAGTTATTTGGTCGAGAGCATGCAAACCATTTTCATACAAATAGTTTAATATTAAAACTGTAAAGCAACATTATATTTTGCAGTAAACTCAAATAACAAATAAGCCCCCGGCTCCACACATCGCATCGTAATAGACCACTAAAAGAGTTATAACGCTTATATGAGTTCGTAGACTCCACTCCAACAACACCTGAAAGTTCATAGTTGAGTACGTCGACTAGTTCGACGAACAATCCACAAAATCCACACACGAGCACAGTGACTCGACTCATCCAGTTCACACACAGATATAAGTACAGTTTATTTAATTAATCCAGTTCACAACACACACTTATGAGTACAACGACTTATTCAATCAACACCACCAACATACCACACATAACCACACAGCATAACCAATGAACAACAAGGCGAAACAATGAGAATTATAAACGAGTATGAACCCTCATCTTTGGCATGCACGCCCAAATAATGTTCGCCTAATGTACGAGTTATTGTAATCGTTCGTAATTGTTCGGTCATGTCTAATGACAACGTCTCATTAGAACGACGTGTCTCTAAGTTACCCATCTCTTTGGCGGGTCACCCACGGCAGTAGCCACTCCAGCGGTAGAGTCTCCGTCCTACGAACAATCTGTAGTTCGTTGGAAATTTATCCTGATACTTACGGTTACCACACGGTATCCTAGTATCGTTAATGGATCACATTTCACAGTAAGAGCCACATCCTCTTGATAACTCATCTATACCATCGCATCATTTTATTGCTTTCCTTAACACGATAGACTAAGGTCGTTAGTCTAATCCCGAGTATGTCGACTCGGAATCCAGTGTTAGATACGAGAGCGGCGTTAAAGAGGCCAATGCTCCGTATATAAGTCTCAGATAATATATATATCTCATTATCCTGATGCTACAACGTTTACTTACGTTCCTTATATTACACATATAAGATAGCATCACTGCCGCTAGTTCGTTTTATAATATGTTCATATATACGAACAGTACTGTTATCGCACAACAGTAATAATACAACAGCATTAATACACAACTCAAGCATATTAATTCACACAAGCAGACATTCAATCTTATCACAGATTTTCACACAATGTCTGAACTGAGGAAATCCTCAGAGACAATCAAGCCACATAAATAACATACCGTTCACCCTGGTGTATTACGGTGGAGTATGAATCAGCAAGATCCTATGCTCCGTGTGTCGTCTCTAACAGTCTATACAATACATAATGCTACTGATTAGCATACTGTATAACAACACAAAATTCTACGGTACCCCGTACCGTCACTAATAACTCCCGGTTAACCCCCCGTTATTAACTGTCAATGTTGGTCGGGCTTTCGGTTTAACTCGAGATTGGAAAAGTGTTACATTACATGCGTAGTCTTATCTCGTATATTAACATACTTATTGTTGGGCTTTGTTATCGCATGTAACTTGAACGTATATTTGTAGATCGTATAGTTTGTTTCTTTATTGCATGTATGATTCTTCGTCATGCACAACATCCTACCTTAGTATTTATTTTTCTAAGGTTAGTTTTTCCAAGTGTAACGTTGTATAATTCATATGTACAAATACTTTGAATTATATAAATCCTCATTATTTCATGTACATTCTTAACATTAGAATTCCATATCCAATGTTTATAATTCTTTTCCCTTCATCTCTTATCATTTTAATTGTGGTAACACATAGTTATTGAACTATATTATATTTTCCACACTATGACATATATTTATTTATATATGCATTATAGGGCTATTTATTATATGGTAAGTCATTATAATATATTCATTCTTTTTGATGAATACCTCTTATATTATAAATGTTATAGCTCTTATAACATAAAACCATATTATAAATTTCATTCCAAAATAGTAATATTTCCGAACCGCGCCTATAATTCCCAAATATTTACAAAATCCACCACATAATTTATATATGTTATATTATAGTTATATAACATATATTATGACATTTAAGTCATTAAAACAATTATAACCTATAGTTATATTTTGTTATAAAATCCAAACAGCACTTAAACTCTCGGTTTTTAATTAATTCCCACCAACTTCCATAACTTACAAATCAATCCCAAAAATATATTCCATTGTTACACTTATAATGTATACCTTATATTATAATCCTTAAACCTTAATATATTTATAACCCATAGTTATAATTTCTCCAAAATACCGAGCAGACCCCATGGTCTATTTAAATTTAATTTCCACCACCTAACTTTCTATATTCACCAATTTACCCCATTTTTTAAACATATAGTTTCTAATATCACCAAAACTATATATTATACATGTATCTTCATAAACCTTATATAAAATCCCAAAAATTACCAACACCATACCCCCTCCTCTTATACTCATTATTAACCTTATACTTTCTCTACTCCTCGGTTTTACCACATATGTTACCCCTGACTAACAATGTTATGAAATATCTTATAATATACCTAGATAATTCATATAAACTCCAAATTTACCCAAATCAACTTCTAAAAATCCCTAATAATCTAAGGTTTGTACTAAGCTCCATTTAGTACCCCTAGTTTTCGGAAATCACAATACCACCCCAAGACTTATAAATCTTTTACAATTTAATTACTATCTTAATATAAGGTAGTATTTTAATTCCTTAAATTCTCCAAACTTGGTCAAGGTCTCCTACATAGTCAACTTGACTACTAATACCAATTGGGACCCAAACTTTCGGTAATTACCAACAACACCCCATACTTTTCTATTTTTACAATTTTTACCCAAAACTTTATAAAATGTTATATTTTATTAAATTCATTTAAAAACCCTAAATTGCTCTTAATTTACCCACGGCTTTCTAATTCCTTAATAATTACGAATTGGCCCCAACTTTAATTATAAGCATAAATAAAACTAAATAAGCTTATAAACTTAAATTAAAATGGCCTAATGACATGGCCTTATTACAACCTTGAACTTGCAAAATAAATTACACAATAAATGTCTCAAAATATCACATATATATTCGGCCTCACTTAGGTTTAATTATTTTTCCACATAATGTCATAATTTGACCATTATGTTAATTAAATCCCTTAAATGACTAGCTTAATTTATCTTAGCCATTTTTTCCATTTTTAGGTCAATATGACCTATATATATACATTCACTCTCGGCCATATATATATATATATGCTTAAAAATTACAAAAATCATAAGTTTAAGGTGTTTATACCTTGATTTATCCTTGTATAGGCTCGGTCACTTGTAGGAAAATTCACCACTTGATTTAGACATGTTTAATACACAAAAACAAGATATGGTTACACTCCAAGCTTGAGCTTAACCATAAGGAATAATTAATGTAAGATTTAAGGCAAAAATCACCTTAAAAATGCAAGGGAAGTTCTAGGTATTTTCGACCTGAACCAAACACACCACAAGGTGTTAGATCTACCATATTAACATAGGAAATAGTTAGATCTCGAAATCCTACCTTGTTATTAGGTTTTACCTTGGAAAAATGCCTTAAAAGAGAGTATTTCTCTTGGATCTCGGTCACCCTTGCTCCAAATGGCTAACCAACAGATCCTATATGAAAAGGAGAAGAAGATGAGGCTATGACCAAAGTTTCACAGCCAAACTCGAAGGGAATCAAAAGTTATGAGCTTAAAGCACATTTTTACCTTAAAATGTAGATTTGAACAACCTTGGTCCCTCTACTGGTCTCAGCCGAGTTTAGCTCTTGTTCTAACCTTAGAACACTGATAATAAGCCATAGGAATTGATGAGCCACGAAATTTAGGTGTTGGTAGTGAAGAGATGAAGAAAAAGAGCTAAAAATGGCATTAAAACACTTACATTAGGAGCTTAGGAGCTAGACTTGCCTTCCATGCTCAAGAACAAGCTTTGAGAGCTTGAGAGGAAGGAGAGGGCTCGGCTGGGATGGTGCAGATCGGACAAGGAAGGAAGGAGGAAGTGGGAAAGGTAAGTAAAATTTGAAATAATGTAAAAAGTAACATTATTTTGGAAAAGTCATGTATTAGGTAGCATTATTTGTCAATCAATGACTTATGCTCCCTCCTCTCTTATTGCAGCCGGCCTCCATGGTCCAAGTGGGTCAATTTATTGACCATTGACCATGCTTGGTCAATATTGACTCATGCGGGCCCCACTTAGGGTTTTATTAATATTTTAATATTAAATTTGTAAAAATTCGTAAATTTCTGGAATTAAATTCCTAATATGATATAATATGATTATATATCATATTTAAGGATAATTATAATTTTTAAGCCCATTAAAAATCAATTTAAAAGGCAATCTCACAAAAACGTGCTTTAAGGAGTTTTAGCGCACATTTTTGTGTCACAGGGTGTTCCTGAGCTTAGTTCTCCTTGAGAATGGTTTTATTGTGTTCCTTGATTCATTATAATACTTAGGAATCCACTTTGGATCTCATTTGAGGTCATACAATCTTTATGGTGTCTTAAAGCACATTTTTGGCTTTACCGATCTTAAGGCGTGTTTTGCCTTGTTGAGATCTTTTAGATTGTTCCCCAATAATATTTAGATATTTAATAATCATCTTAGATCATTAATAGATCATTTAATTATATTTTAAAGATTAGGGGTATTTCAGTCTACCCCCCTTAAAAAGGCTTCGTCCCGAAGTCCTTAATCCTCTACAGTTCACCTAAGGAATCAAGTTCCACTAAGTAACCAATCAGTCCATTGCTAGGGAGTAACTCCCACTAGGTTCAGACCTAGTCTATACATACAGTACATATCAAATAGCCAACTCGTGGTATAAACTCATTCATATCACAGCACTAAACGAGGTGCACATCCAACTTATCAACCAAAAGTACTCAGCGGTACTATGTACATATTCAACAGGTGTAAACTCGTAGTACACAGCACCAGACAAGGTGCAAAACTCATAATACACAGCACTAGACAAGGTGCAAATCTCATAAAGTACTCAAAGGTGTTTGCAAGGAATACTCCACGCATCCCTATCTATATGTTAGTATCTCGCGAGGATACCCACACATCATTCCACATGTATGTGTGCACATATAGTTAACGTTGACAACTCACAGGGAAGTAGTCTTAAAGACCAGGACTTGGCGATCCCCAACCCAACCAACGTCTACTACCCGCGGACACACCGGTTTGATCAAACGAAGGACACTGCGGTCCACGGCTCCTCGGGCAGTCACCTTATTTCCTTAGTCACCCACAGACACACCGGTCTAACGACAAAGGACTCTGCGGTCCACGGTTCTATGGGTGATGTCACTCGCAGACACACCGGTCTAATGACGAAGGACTCCACGGTCCACGGCCCTTCGAGTGACGCCCTAATTCCAATTTCTATTCATATCTGTGTCCACTTGTAGGAAGTTTCGAGAATCATTCAACCCCGACGTGGTCAGCGTCAGTGTTGAACTATCCCCCACCTCAATTTGTGTTTGGTTTCCCTTGATCGGACCAGGATCAAGTTCAACTTCCCACGTCAATTTCAATCAATCAATTGTTTATTCACTTCTAATCTTGTTTCCTCTTGATATTTGCCACCTTGCGTTCTATAGATACACAAGTCAACTAGTGTAATTAATCTAGTCATTGGCATATAGATCATGTATCCTAACCGTGTACCAAGTTCTCTGACTTATTATTATTCATACAACACCTAGAGTATCTCTTCTACTAGATTACACATCGGTCTCATGCCGATCCACTTATCGCATTCAACAGTCGGTTTTATACCGAGTCACAAATCACATAATACGTCACAGTATTACTTCAAGTAATGTAACACAATCATGACACTTGTACTCTACGTACAATAATAGTGTTTGCAGCATGTGTACCATGCGCTACGTACTCCAACGTACGGTATGTTTAAGGCGTTCTACCCCCCTTAAAAGGATTACGCCCACGTAATCTACGAAATATATCATCTTGAAGTAATAAGTTCAAGATGTTCCATTCCTGTGGATCTATTCGTGCACTACTGTGTTATATTTCATTACCCCCCCTTTTTTTTCTAGGGTCGGCTTTAGTCCATCTGGCTATACAGCCTATCTCGGTTAGGTGTATGTTTATTTATATACGGTTTGATCGGGAGATGTAAACACATCATTTGTTTTCCCCAAACCTGCTAGGCATGTCAAACCTATGCAATATATGGGCCCACTCGCTCCGTAAGCAGTATGTCCAACTACTTTATGGTTAGTTTACCTCTTTTAGGTAGTAGTTTTATGTCGGTTTCGACTCCACGTGACGGTGTTTTCTACACGGTCTTCCATAATTATGGGAATGGAGTAAGTTATTCACTGTGTGGTATTGTTTGTTACACACTTTTATTATTTCAATTAGCTATTTATTTATTCTTTCTGTTTCCTATACATGTTCATGGTATTGTTTGTAGTAATTTACTTTAAATGTCAAAACGAGTCTGATATGCGCAACTAACTGGCGCCTCAAGACTCAAAGTTTTTCTCTGAGGAATGAGTTCATTCCGTAGGTACCTTATAGGTCCTCTTTTGCTGGTGTGAACTCGAATCCCTAGTGTTTTGGTATTTTAGTACCCACACGTATGGTTCATCCCTTTTCTCGATTAGGGGAATCCATTAGTTTATCTGGTCTTTCATGTTCTAATTCATACTAACATAATTGGGTTAACAGTTATTCTAATGGTTGTTTGTTGCGCACCATGTACCAGTCGATTAGACGGTTATCCGCTATTGTGGTTTGCATGGAGTATCTAATCTCTAGTTTAGAGTATCTCTCATAACGCTCGTTTTCGCCCTTCGTCTGTTGTAAACATACAGTACGACTGTGGGTTTTAGCTTGGTATTCATTTTTTGTTCAACCTAATTGGTACTAACATACTAACGTTTTATG
The DNA here is from genome assembly GCA_023374045.1 of Limonium bicolor. Lineage (NCBI taxonomy): Eukaryota > Viridiplantae > Streptophyta > Magnoliopsida > Caryophyllales > Plumbaginaceae > Limonium > Limonium bicolor. The sequence goes on from CM041778.1 coordinate 43,683,617, forward strand.
GCTTGAGCATGTGGTTATTATTATTTAACGCGACATCATCGCGGCGCCCTCAGCGCGTGGTATAATTCTCTCTGTGCCCCCTTTTGGGTAGCATCTATCATCACAAAGGTTTCTCTAATATAACTTCCTTAGATACCTCAATTCCTTTTCATTCATGAATTCAACTCGCCATTACCATTAAATTGGCCTTAGTTTCTCGTTTACTAAAATCCCCAAAACTTATGTTTAACTCCTCCTCTGTGGAGTTGCGACCTTATGTCACTTTATTCTCAAGCTATCCTTGATTTTCCTAACCTTGCTAGTTTGACTGAGATCTCTCTCGTCATTACATGGTTTACCTAGTCAGGGTTCCAATCGCTGACTTAGACACAGAGTTGATTGCCTCCTGGGTCCTACACCACTCGTTTACATGCATGGGGTACCATACTGATACATTACTACTTACCCAACTAACTTCATATAGTTCGTCAGGCCCACAAGCTCCTAGGAGTGCGGTCGTCCCATGTCTCGTTTAGTGCACTCGTAGCGTTCGTACCCGGTGATTATCGTACTCTTAGTCCTGGTAACTTATGTTTGAGTAGCTATGCTGCCAATTCTTAACCTTTAATGTCAGAATGGCCCTAATATTAGATTCTATGGTTTCTTTTATTAATGTATATTTCCCTTACTTTCTCTTAAGATAGGTGTTTGCGACTTATCGCCCTGATTCTGGTTTCCACATGTTCGTCATCTGGTATTTGTGGGTGGGGATCAGTAACTACCCGTTATCTCTCCCGTTCACTCCTAGGCTGTTAACGCCTTCAGACATGAGTTTTCAGTATGCGGATTCCACCCAATCTATTGGGTTGCACCATATGGTGTTTCCGGATTCCATGATAAAGGTTGACACCTCGGGTTTCCCCTGTCTTATGGTAGTCTCGTTAGTCTGATATTAATCAGTACTTGTGATTCATCACCCTTTTTCCCCTAGTTTTGGGTCACTTTGGTGGTACTAAGGTATCCCTCCGTAGGCCTATGCCATACGATATTCAGACTCAATACTTATTCTGATAGTCAAATGACTGTTAATCTTGTTATTTAATTTATTCCTAGTTGGTTTTAATACTTTCTCCTGAGGTTACAATTGGGTGTCCACAACTTAGTGGTTTCCGCTAATCATTCCTCTTCATTGTGTGGTCCTTACTCTTATTCAACTCATATCTCCTCCATCCTCTTTGAGGTAACGGTATCTTCCGTCATCAAGCAATTTTCACTTTTTAGTTTATATCCACTGCCCTCCATACGGGAGTCTAGCAGCATAATGGATCACGACACCTCCGGCGTGTATGGTGCGGGCGTTACATCGGCCCCTTTTTTTTTGCACGTTCACATCTGCCTACTATTATTTTTTAAAAGGTCCTGCCTCATATAGCTCACTTCTTGCCCTCTGGCAATGTTCAATCGTAGTGGTTTAACCACGAGTGTCACGCACTCTCTAAATATGGTTATGCTGGTCCTGAAGACCCGTCACTCCCCACCGGTATTGGTTGACGTTTAATGTCCATACCGGCACTGGGGTTAGACTTGTAGGCACTAATTATTGTTATTCTCGTTTACTCTCCTTTTTATATTTTACTAAATGGTGTATTGTTATTATTATTTTTTGGTTTAATGGTCAGACCGGCTAGGTCTTCTCGAGGTTCTATCGACCTCAAACCCAAGGGTTTCATACCCCTGCCCTTAAGAAGGTTGTGTCCTGCTTTATTGCATTACGGACTTACATAAGATTTAGTGTTTTATCGGTAACCGCCTGGGCCACCACGTCCTTTAGGGTTAGTTTACTGTTGCTGCACTTGCTGTAGCAAGTGCGCAAGGTAGGTTGAAATTTAGTACTTTGGTTAGTGTGGCACTTGCAGTGGCAAGTGCGCCATGCAGCCTGCGCCACCGGTACGGTGTGTCAGTGCAGTGCTATTCCCTAGTCGGGTTCCTGTTCATGTCAGAAATTCTTATTCAAATTTATATGGTCTCACTCCCGCACTCGTTCCCACAAGCTTGTCATGGTAGTAAGGTCTTACTTTCCTCACGAGGCGTTGCATGATAGCAATTTAACGAGTTCTTGTTCCTACGGTTCTTAAGACTTCTCCTCATGCACTTCGGGCCATCTTGAACCTTCAGTGTTGCATGGTTTTAGAGTTACCCGGTTTGGATGGGACTTCAAAAGGTAATTCCTTCCTTCTGTCACATATCTTTTAAACTAATCATTACCCGTCGTTTCCACTCCTTTTCCCCCAAGCGCACTGACCCGTGCTTTCTTGGATATAGGACAGGGTTGTTTTGCTTTATAGCAAGCGAACCCCATTAGTCCTATGGAAATTATCTCCTCAACCTTGTTTTAATATTCATTTAATACTCATATGGTAGGCATTATGCCACAGCTCATCATAACTTAAAGTCTTATTCTCTATATTTAACATAATTCTCATAGCATCCACATCGAGTCTTTCCGACCAGGAGAGTTATCTCCGTGGTGTTTCTCATTTCATTGTCTCACTAGATAGTACCCAAGGTACGGGCTGCGGCGGGTGGGGTACCATTGCAAATTCCCCGGGATGTTCTCCCATCAAGTGCGAGCGGTTCATACCGTCCTCGCATTACTTGGGGTTGCTGAACCTTCACCACCATCCGCTGCTCCGTGTTCTTCCTTAGTACTGTTACCCAGACCTCTCCCTGACATAAGTCAAGAGGACGGGTTAAACCTCAACTCGGTCTAATACTGCAGTCTCGGTCTTTTAATATTGAAGTGCCTCTACGGCTATGGTGTGCAAGTCTTAATCATTGCATCAACCCCGCAAGGTCACGTATCCTCACAACGTTCCCCATATCCCCATAACCTATGCTCACTGTATAAATCCTACTATCTCTTGTTATCAGAGCGGTACTCCGCTCTGATACCACTTTTGTAACACCCCTACTCTAATTGGCTCCTAATCATCTTACTTAACAATATAATCGCAGCGGTAATCTCAACAATTCAACTACTGGTGTCACCGTTCTTACTCGCCCATGCGAGTAATAACGTGCTTCCTGATATATTCTTACATACGAAACATTTTCTCGCAGTGACAACAAGAGATAGATCTAAACTTCCCAAACCAAAATATAATACATTCACAGTGAGCTTTCTAAGTATCCAAAACCTATACACGTTTCTAGGTTCGTATCAAAATGCAACAGTGCATGTTCGAATAACTGTAATCATACTACCCAGCGCGTCACTCTCTTTGCCGACACCGGAAGTTGCATACCTGCAAAAATGGTAGTTGGTGGTATGGAATCAGCCCCTGCTGAGTATGTTATTACCTGACTGTCATGCACCCTCGGACCATTCAGTTATTTGGTCGAGAGCATGCAAACCATTTTCATACAAATAGTTTAATATTAAAACTGTAAAGCAACATTATATTTTGCAGTAAACTCAAATAACAAATAAGCCCCCGGCTCCACACATCGCATCGTAATAGACCACTAAAAGAGTTATAACGCTTATATGAGTTCGTAGACTCCACTCCAACAACACCTGAAAGTTCATAGTTGAGTACGTCGACTAGTTCGACGAACAATCCACAAAATCCACACACGAGCACAGTGACTCGACTCATCCAGTTCACACACAGATATAAGTACAGTTTATTTAATTAATCCAGTTCACAACACACACTTATGAGTACAACGACTTATTCAATCAACACCACCAACATACCACACATAACCACACAGCATAACCAATGAACAACAAGGCGAAACAATGAGAATTATAAACGAGTATGAACCCTCATCTTTGGCATGCACGCCCAAATAATGTTCGCCTAATGTACGAGTTATTGTAATCGTTCGTAATTGTTCGGTCATGTCTAATGACAACGTCTCATTAGAACGACGTGTCTCTAAGTTACCCATCTCTTTGGCGGGTCACCCACGGCAGTAGCCACTCCAGCGGTAGAGTCTCCGTCCTACGAACAATCTGTAGTTCGTTGGAAATTTATCCTGATACTTACGGTTACCACACGGTATCCTAGTATCGTTAATGGATCACATTTCACAGTAAGAGCCACATCCTCTTGATAACTCATCTATACCATCGCATCGTTTTATTACTTTCCTTAACACGATAGACTAAGGTCGTTAGTCTAATCCCGAGTATGTCGACTCGGAATCCAGTGTTAGATACGAGAGCGGCGTTAAAGAGGCCAATGCTCCGTATATAAGTCTCAGATATATATATATCTCATTATCCTGATGCTACAACGTTTACTTACGTTCCTTATATTACACATATAAGATAGCATCACTGCCGCTAGTTCGTTTTATAATATGTTCATATATACGAACAGTACTGTTATCGCACAACAGTAATAATACAGCAGCATTAATACACAACTCAAGCATATTAATTCACACAAGCAGACATTCAATCTTATCACAGATTTTCACACAATGTCTGAACTGAGGAAATCCTCAGAGACAATCAAGCCACATAAATAACATACCGTTCACCCTGGTGTATTACGGTGGAGTATGAATCAGCAAGATCCTATGCTCCGTGTGTCGTCTCTAACAGTCTATACAATACATAATGCTACTGATTAGCATACTGTATAACAACACAAAATTCTACGGTACCCCGTACCGTCACTAATAACTCCCGGTTAACCCCCCGTTATTAACTGTCAATGTTGGTCGGGCTTTCGGTTTAACTCGAGATTGGAAAAGTGTTACATTACATGCGTAGTCTTATCTCGTATATTAACATACTTATTGTTGGGCTTTGTTATCGCATGTAACTTGAACGTATATTTGTAGATCGTATAGTTTGTTTCTTTATTGCATGTATGATTCTTCGTCATGCACAACACATCCTACCTTAGTATTTATTTTTCTAAGGTTAGTTTTTCCAAGTGTAACGTTGTATAATTCATATGTACAAATACTTTGAATTAATAAATCCTCATTATTTCATGTACATTCTTAACATTAGAATTCCATATCCAATGTTTATAATTCTTTTCCCTTCATCTCTTATCATTTTAATTGTGGTAACACATAGTTATTGAACTATATTATATTTTCCACACTATGACATATATTTATTTATATATATGCATTATAGGGCTATTTATTATATGGTAAGTCATTATAATATATTCATTCTTTTTGATGAATACCTCTTATATTATAAATGTTATAGCTCTTATAACATAAAAACCATATTATAAATTTCATTCCAAAATAGTAATATTTCCGAACCGCGCCTATAATTCCCAAATATTTACAAAATCCACCACATAATTTATATAATGTTATATTATAGTTATATAACATATATTATGACATTTAAGTCATTAAAACAATTATAACCTATAGTTATATTTTGTTATAAAATCCAAACAGCACTTAAACTCTCGGTTTTTAATTAATTCCCACCAACTTCCATAACTTACAAATCAATCCCAAAAATATATTCCATTGTTACACTTATAATGTATACCTTATATTATAATCCTTAAACCTTAATATATTATAACCCATAGTTATAATTTCTCCAAAATACCGAGCAGACCCCATGGTCTATTTAAATTTAATTTCCACCACCTAACTTTCTATATTCACCAATTTACCCCATTTTTTAAACATATAGTTTCTAATATCACCAAAACTATATATTATACATGTATCTTCATAAAACCTTATATAAAATCCCAAAAATTACCAAACCATACCAAAAGGTTATAAATATCATTATTAACCTTATACTTTCTCTAAATCTCGGTTTTACCACATATGTTACCCATGTGTAACAATGTTATGAAATATCTTATAATATACCTAGATAATTCATATAAACTCCAAATTTACCCAAATCAACTTCTAAAAATCCCTAATAATCTAAGGTTTGTACTAAGCTCCATTTAGTACCCCTAGTTTTCGGAAATCACAATACCACCCCAAGACTTATAAATCTTTTACAATTTAATTACTATCTTAATATAAGGTAGTATTTTAATTCCTTAAATTCTCCAAACTTGGTCAAGGTCTCCTACATAGTCAACTTGACTACTAATACCAATTGGGACCCAAACTTTCGGTAATTACCAACAACACCCCATACTTTTCTATTTTTACAATTTTTACCCAAAACTTTATAAAATGTTATACTTTTTATTAAATTCATTTAAAAACCCTAAATTGCTCTTAATTTACCCACGGCTTTCTAATTCCTTAATAATTACGAATTGGCCCCAACTTTAATTATAAGCATAAATAAAACTAAATAAGCTTATAAACTTAAATTAAAATGGCCTAATGACATGGCCTTATTACAACCTTGAACTTGCAAAATAAATTACACAATAAATGTCTCAAAATATCACATATATATTCGGCCTCACTTAGGTTTAATTATTTTTCCACATAATGTCATAATTTGACCATTATGTTAATTAAATCCCTTAAATGACTAGCTTAATTTATCTTAGCCATTTTTTCCATTTTTAGGTCAATATGACCTATATATATACATTCACTCTCGGCCATATATATATATATATGCTTAAAAATTACAAAAATCATAAGTTTAAGGTGTTTATACCTTGATTTATCCTTGTATAGGCTCGGTCACTTGTAGGAAAATTCACCACTTGATTTAGACATGTTTAATACACAAAAACAAGATATGGTTACACTCCAAGCTTGAGCTTAACCATAAGGAATAATTAATGTAAGATTTAAGGCAAAAATCACCTTAAAAATGCAAGGGAAGTTCTAGGTATTTTCGACCTGAACCAAACACACCACAAGGTGTTAGATCTACCATATTAACATAGGAAATAGTTAGATCTCGAAATCCTACCTTGTTATTAGGTTTTACCTTGGAAAAATGCCTTAAAAGAGAGTATTTCTCTTGGATCTCGGTCACCCTTGCTCCAAATGGCTAACCAACAGATCCTATATGAAAAGGAGAAGAAGATGAGGCTATGACCAAAGTTTCACAGCCAAACTCGAAGGGAATCAAAAGTTATGAGCTTAAAGCACATTTTTACCTTAAAATGTAGATTTGAACAACCTTGGTCCCTCTACTGGTCTCAGCCGAGTTTAGCTCTTGTTCTAACCTTAGAACACTGATAATAAGCCATAGGAATTGATGAGCCACGAAATTTAGGTGTTGGTAGTGAAGAGATGAAGAAAAAGAGCTAAAAATGGCATTAAAACACTTACATTAGGAGCTTAGGAGCTAGACTTGCCTTCCATGCTCAAGAACAAGCTTTGAGAGCTTGAGAGGAAGGAAGGGCTCGGCTGGGATGGTGCAGATCGGACAAGGAAGGAAGGAGGAAGTGGGAAAGGTAAGTAAAATTTGAAATAATGTAAAAAGTAACATTATTTTGGAAAAGTCATGTATTAGGTAGCATTATTTGTCAATCAATGACTTATGCTCCCTCCTCTCTTATTGCAGCCGGCCTCCATGGTCCAAGTGGGTCAATTTATTGACCATTGACCATGCTTGGTCAATATTGACTCATGCGGGCCCCACTTAGGGTTTTATTAATATTTTAATATTAAATTTGTAAAAATTCGTAAATTTCTGGAATTAAATTCCTAATATGATATAATATGATTATATATCATATTTAAGGATAATTATAATTTTTAAGCCCATTAAAAATCAATTTAAAAGGCAATCTCACAAAAACGTGCTTTAAGGAGTTTTAGCGCACATTTTTGTGTCACAGGGTGTTCCTGAGCTTAGTTCTCCTTGAGAATGGTTTTATTGTGTTCCTTGATTCATTATAATACTTAGGAATCCACTTTGGATCTCATTTGAGGTCATACAATCTTTATGGTGTCTTAAAGCACATTTTTGGCTTTACCGATCTTAAGGCGTGTTTTGCCTTGTTGAGATCTTTTAGATTGTTCCCCAATAATATTTAGATATTTAATAATCATCTTAGATCATTAATAGATCATTTAATTATATTTTAAAGATTAGGGGTATTTCAGTCTGCTTGACCATCAAGTCGGGTGAAATCCATAAGTGTTGTTTATTTTTTTTGCCACCAAAAACATTAATCCGTCTTACAAGAACGAGATTAACCGATTTCCCTCTTTTTGATATTCATTAGACAAGACAGGGTAAGTCCACCAGACATTCAGAAGCAATCACATGGCCAAATAGCCAACCAACAGAGTCTGCCAAAGTTTTAATGCAAAACCTCGCCAAGGTAAACAATGTATTAAAAAAGCTTAAGAAAAAAAGAGCATGGGTCTGGGCAAGGTATGAGGTTTAGGACTTAGTATGTATCTTAGGATTAACTCATTCATCAAGCCAACTTCTGAAATGAAGCATATACACCAAAACAATTATACCTATTTACGCAAGCCATCCTAAGTCGAACAATTTTCCATTGACCACCTTGTTTAACTTCAGTCACACCCATGTAGGCAACTCATAGATACTAGTGATGATAGAAATGTAGCCTTGCTATGAAGCGTAAATTAGAGTCATGCGACTACATTTTAGTTGTTTGAATTGGTGGCCAAAGTAAGAGTCTTCACTTGATTGAAAGTGATTGTCGGAGCAAGAGTCACCTCCTGATTATGCATTGAAGAGATGTGTAGGATCGGACGACTGACTCAAACCAACTCAAGGTGTTAGTCTATGAGATGGTTTGACTCAATTGAACTTTGTATGTGAGAACACTTGAGACGTAGAAACACTTAGTCGAATTAGTCGAACTAAGTGCGCGGAAGCAGTTGCTCAAGGTAGTAAAGTAAGATAGACTTAGTGGAGCTAAATGAATTAACACTCGAAAGGTGGAGAGACTCTGTGGAACTCAGCAAGATACATAAAATAAGCTATTTTATTTCTGGCCAAAACAAATAACTTACAATGCCCACTTAGTAGAAAAGATCTACTTTGTGGTTTTCATCACTCACCCAATACAATCTCTGATCAGCTCGATAGAAAGTGTAGTAAAACTAGGATCTTCCTAGAAAGAGTCTATCTAGATGCACGAAACTAAGTTTGGTATGAATTCTCTCTCTTAATTACAAAGGCAACTTTCTCTCTCTCTAATCTCTGAATGATTTTCTCTTAAAAAGCAAGCAGTAAGCTAACTATTACATGCCTATTTATACTGTTCTAAGTTCAATGACTCGAAGGAGTTAATTATGAAATTGTCGGAACTAACTAAGTGGAGGCGTGTTAAGGTGACTCACACCAGACTTGGGCCGCAAACTCCAGAGTCGATTGGAGTAGGATTGAGACCGTTGAAGCGTTGGCATGTTGACGGATTCACTCCTTAATATTCACAATAGCATGAAAGAGTCCTTGGTGCTTCTTCAGTGTGTAGACTCTGCTATAGTTTGGCACGAACTGGTTCTTTGTGTTTTGTCGAAGACGAGTGACTCCCTCGAGGCGATTGATTATCTCTGTAACACTTTTATGCCTCAACAGTTTCCCCCTTGTTGCTGATGATAGCAAACCTCCGTGAATCCTGATTGAATTAATCCTGAAAAGACAGAAACACAAAGAACTAGGGGAACCGACCCTGTCAAAGTTCCCTCTTAATCGAAGCATATAAAAAGTTTCAAAGTCTAGAAACTCCATTGTGGTTCCCCCTTAATCGTTGAGAGACTCCAGGCAGATAATAACACAATAAGAAAACAGATAGTAAGCATAGGCAGTAATGAGCATATTCAAGCAGGAAGATAATCACATATCCGCACATTCCAGCAGCAAAAGCTAAAAAGTAGTTCAAAACATAAAAGAGTTGCCTGTGCACCAGAAGGGATTCACCGCTTCCCCCTTTTGCTTTCATCAGAGGGAAACCCTATTGGTCACATAGAGTCAGTCACAGTATTCATGAACAATCCAAAAATAGTGTTTAGAACTTAAAAACGACCTAATTTCTAGCACCACACACACACACACACCATTAAGCTAGGGATCGGGAATGGGGTTAATCACAACTTGAAGGTCAAGGAGAGTGTCTTGCATCGTCATCACAACCGTCTCGAGTCCAGTGAGTCTCTCCAGCATCCTTGAGTTGCTCTGGGCAAACTCTGCCGCCTGAGTAAGAAGTCGCTCTACCTTCTCCATAAGTTGAAGGAGTCTGTCTTGAGTGACTGTATCTTGTGAATTTGAAGGAACAGGCATCGTCGGATTGACGATGGAGGCAGCAGTTGAGATTTGTCGATTGAAGTGAGCCTGTTGAGATAATGGAGGTTGATGGTGTCTGCTTCCTCGATGGACTCTGGCGTTGATTTTTTCAGAGGTACCTGAAAGAATTCGAAGACCCGAGGGAGCCAGAACACATAACCTAGGGAATGCTTGGGAGTATCGACGGACTGGGCCATATGATTGAGAATTAAGTAGGCCAAATTAAAAGGGTGACGGTTAAGAATGTAGTACATAATGGTCAGATCAAGACAGTTGACCATGTGGTTACCTTCTTTTCTGGGGACAATGTTTTTAATAACCAGAATATGGAGAAGCTGGTGGAGTATGGAAAGATCACCTCTTGGGATTGGAGAACCCACTTTTCTTTTATAAGAGAAAAAGCGGTAGATATTGTTGTGTGGGACTCCAGGGATATCAGGAAGGACTTCTTTTTCATAGAACTGTAGACCTTTGTGAGGGACTCCGAGGACTTCAGAAAGTTTTTCAAGATCAAAGAAAATGGTTGTGGAATTGACGAAAGACTGTGCCGCACCATTTCAAATAACAAGGTTTTGATAAAAATTGTGGGACTCTTGTGAGTACCACTCGCAGACCTCAGAAAACAGATGCGTCCAACCTTGAGCCTCTAAAAGTTTTACCAGATCTCCTAGACGTGTAGACAGTGCCCTAGAGAAATCAAGAAATTTACCCTTAACGATATTGCGATCCGCAGCAGGATCAGATAGCATGTAGCGCTGTGTGAAGGGATCTATCTTGGCACTGTGTCGTTGCGGCTTGAGAGGCTTCCGAGACCTAGTCGAAGTGGCACCGGTGGAAGTGTCATGACTGTTTGCCTGTAGCTCTTGGACCGGGGAGGACTCACCAGAAGCATAGGAGACTGGTTGCGCTTTAATAGAGGAGCGTAGGACACGTTTGTTGTAGGTCTATAGGATGTGGCTTTTCGTTTCTTGTTTTAGGTTTAGGAGATGGTGGTGGAGTTGAGGTTGTAGATTTTTTGTGTGATTGTTGTGTGGTGGGTGTTGGAGATTTTTTGGGTTGAGGGTTTGGTGGTTGTTGTGCAGGTTCGTCGGGTTTAGGGTTTGGTGTTGGGGTGGCGGGGACGGTGGGTTGGCTGGGGGATGGATTACTTGAAGTGGTGTTATCTCGTCGGCGTCAGTTTCAGAACCTCAGTTGGGGCTGCAGATGGAGATGTGGGTTGTGGGGAGGGAGTGTGGATTGAATGCGGTTGTGTGGCGGTTTTTATGGGAGAGTGAGTGGTGGCGGTGTTTGCGGGAGAATGGGTGATGGCGGTGGCTGTGGGTGGAGTAGGGGTGGCCATGGATTGAAGGTAGGCTTGGAGCCGAATCGGATCTTGGAAGATTTGTGCTGGGATATTGACGTCGTTGAAGTTAATGCCCACCATTATGATTTGAGTTTAGTGAGAAAAACAACGGTGAAAGAAGCTAGGGAGTGGTAAAGGCTAGTTATAGGCTGAGGGAGTTGATGGAAGATGTAGAGGTTTTCTATTGCGTGTGTCAGGCGTAATAATTTGGGTGCGCGAGATCAAGGGTGAGGATTTCGCGGATCGGGTTTGGATTGATGACGTGTGTGTAGTGATAGACGCATAGAGTCGAGCAAGCATAACACAGTTCACATATGTATTCACAAACATGGACAGACTTAGAGAGACTTAAGGACATACCTGCTGACGATTGCATTAGGAGCAAGGAGATGCGACCGTCTAGGTAGACGGAGTCAATCCAATTACGGATCGAAGTGCCTCAAATCTTGCTGTAGGCAGTGGTTTAGTGAAGATATTTGCAAGTTGATCTTCTGTAGGGACAAAGTCAAGCTGAATTAACTTTTTCTCGATACAGTCCTTCAAGAAATGAAAGCGAATTTCAATGTGTTTGGTTCTTGTGTGTTGGACTGGGTTTTCGGATTTTGATTGTGCTTTTATTATCACAAAAGATTGGAATTTGTTCTTGGGTAATGTGATAGTTTTGGAGTTGTTGTTTCATCCAAAGAAGTTGGAAGCAACAGGCCGCAGCAGAGACATACTCTGCCTCAGCTGTAGAGAGCGCAACAGAGTTTTACTTTTTAGAGGACCATGAAACTAGACAAGACCTAGGAACTGGCATTACCTGAGTACTCTTTCGATCTTGGAGTGAACCAGCCCAATCAGAGTCACTATAATCAGATAAGTTAAAAGTAGGAGAGTGAGGATACCATAAATAGAGTGTACTTGAACCTTTGAGGTATCGAAAGATACGCTTGACTGCTTTAAGGTGAGTGCAGAATGGATTTATCGTGAGTTATTAGCACAGGTGAAATTGATAAAAGAAAGAAATTATACTCAAAATATCCGTCGGGCTGCAAATTAAAACCCGGTCGTAGTAGTATAGAAGACAGAAGCGGCGAGGTCAAACCGTGGGACTTATAGCGAGCTAAAACAGTTCCTAAGCTTGTCACAAAAGGGGGGAAGTTAATTGACTTGTTTTTAGAGAATTAAAATAGCAGATTAAATTACTGAGTGCAGATGAACTAAATGGAACTCCGGGTTCAGGTTTTATATAATCTGATTAATTATGCTATCTCTACCGGTTTAATATATTAGTTTGGCAAAATTCCTGTTGTTATCCTAAGGACTAAGTCATAGACCCTTAAGAACTCGTTTACCAGAAAATGCTCGGTCTAATCAAGGTACGAGAATACTATGTAAACGGGCGTAAATCAGGAATTAGGATTATAATTGCATCTGTAAATACTAACTTATTAAATCATAATAAGTTTTCTCCAGATTTACGGCTTAAATAACCTGTCTATTTATCACCTGGTCTGATCAAAATAGACTTAGGAAAGCATTTTAATAAATTCATGTAATTTATTAAAATGGTGGTGAGAGAAATCCTTTAAGCGTAACAAATGTATTTATTAACCGGTAAAAATATTGATTACATAATAAAACAAACCATAATTAAAAACCTTGCCCGGAGCAAATCCTCCTTAGCCAGACATATTAACTGGTAATAAATCTGACAGAGGTTGGACGTAATAACAGCACGGAGATGTGAATAGGAATGGACTAATGAAGAGAATGAAGAGTGGAACATGTACGTAGGTTATGTAAGTGAAGTGGGTGAATTTGAGAATTAGAGAACTGGGGTATGAATGGAGTGTTGAGATGTACGTGAGTGTTTTACTGGAAGAGAATGAGATGAGGTGAGTGTGAGTGATTTCTGGTTTCTCCGTTGCACTGGTTTATAAGGTTGCAGTGGATGGTTATTATAGAAGAAAGGAAGACTACGTAGAAGACTTGCAGTTGATTGCCTCTGTTGATTTCTTCACTGATTGAAGCATTGATTGCTTCATTTAATGCAGGGGACAGAGCCGAAACGCGAGAGCGATTTAAGGTAGGCGGAGCAGCGAGTTGCGAGTTGCAGTCGGCGCGAAGAAGAAAACTGTTTTTCGGGCGATTTAGTCTTGTCCGCCTGTGGAACCGCCCTGTTTGGGGCGGTTCTAGACACGTCCGCCTGAGGAACCGCTGAAGGTCCGCCTGGGAGTCCGCCTCTGTTGGGGGCGGTTTGTGCAGGCGGTTGTAATGCTGTTGTAGTGCTGACCGTGACTTATTTCCTTCTACGAACTTCGACCGGCTCTAGATTCTTCGTTTGGACTCCGTTTTCTGAGCCGTTTGCGTCTATGCGTTTGTCTCTTCGTCTACTTCACTCCCAGCTTGGTTTCCTCATGTTAAACCAATAATTTTGTGAGATAAATAATAAAACATAAACTAGAAAAATCAACTGAAGTGGAGAAATGAGCAAGAAAAGTTCTAATATTATACATGAAATACACCTATAAAACATGCTCATTTGGACACATCACACCCCACACTTATCTTTTTGCTTGTCCTCAAGTAAAAATGTACCTAAGCAAGTAGGAAATGCTCAATACTAATAAATATTATATGAAGGGTAGGATATAAAAAGTCAATAGTTCATGATCTTTATAACTTATGAGGAGTGTGAAAATTATCTGCTGGTGGCATAGGTGTGCTCAGGGTAAAAACAAAATATAGAGTTTCGGGGTATGATCTAAGGTACTTCAATGTTTCTTTTGTTTAGGTGACTCCGAGAACTTTTACCATGACCAACTTCTCTCAAGAATGGGCATTGAGGAGAAAATAAAAGGAAGAAAAGATTATGCATTTATTCACTTTTGCATAAGGGATGAGTATAATGTAGCTAATGCCTTGTATTCAAGAACGCTCATCTCTCTTATTGGTTACCAATGTGTCTCGGAAAGTCCCTTATTATTTTTGTATTCTTTCTTCTTTTTTAACAGAGAAGCACCCCTTAGCAATCCTAAGAGAGAAGACAGAAAGAAACCATGAGCATAAAATCCAACCATTTGCAGATTATTTGATCACACCGCATATAAAAATGCTCCTCAAAAGTAATCAAATGAAATTTTTTTTAAAAAATTTGTACCATTTATCCCACAATTCATAATAGGTTTGTTTTTAAAGAGAACAACCTACATTAGCAGGTACATAATTTTTTGAACAAATGCGAGGTAAGCAGAAGATAAGCAGAGAGTTAACAATTTAAGCATAATGACCTGAAAAGGCTCTTCCCCCACACTTAAGCTTAAGCAATGCCCTCATTGCGTAGATGAATAAAATTAATAGGCATGCAATTAGTAAAGGAAAGAGTGTACTCCCCAGATTTCGTAGAGTGTGTAGAGCTCCCCCACACTTGAGTGTTGCTGTGGAATGTCATGAATTAACCTGTAAAGAATATTCTACACAGCGAGAAGAACTCAAGTGAAGCCTGCATTTTATTATAACAAATAAAAGGGAAATATAGTACAAAAAGAAAACAACATTAAATTAAAGGAAAGGCAAAAGATAGATAGTGGGTTGCCTCCCACCGAGCTGCCCGGGTTTAACGTCTCTAGCTAGACGTATTTGACCAAGTTTTAGTTTGGAGAAGAGTTCGAGGGCGAATTGTCCCGCTGTTCTTGGACAAAATAAGTTGCAGATAGGTCAGTTGAAATATTGAATGAGAATTATACCTTTTAAGACGTGCCCCGTTGACCTTGAAAGTTTCGCCTTGTTTGTTCTGGAGTTCAAAGGCACCGTACGGGGTCACACTAACAATTGAAAAGGGCCGGCCCAATGTGACTTGAGCTTCCCTGGGAAAATCCTTAATCCGAGTTATAGAGAACCCAATCACCAATTTCGAAGTCCTTCTTGAGATCATCCTGTCGTGGAACTTTTTGGTGCGCTCTTTATAGATCTTTGCATTCTGATAAGCCTGATCTCGCAGCTCTTCTAATTCGGAAGTTGGAATTTTCTTCTCTCTCCCAGAAACCATGTCAAAGTTTAGGGCTTGATTGCCCAATATGCTTTATGCTCCATCTCTACAGGAAGGTGGCATGCTTTTCCATAGACCAGCTTAAAAGGAGACATCCCGATGGGAGTCTTGAATGCAGTGCGGTAAGCCCAAAGCGCATCATCCAGTTTAAGTGCCCAATCTTTCTCGATGAGTTAACCGTCTTCTGAAGGATCCATTTTAACTCTCGGTTGGAAACTTCTGCTTGGCCGTTTGTCTGGGGGTGATAAGGTAAAGCTACCTTGTGACGTACCCCGTATTAACCATAAGTGCTTCGAATAAACGGTTGCAGAAGTGAGTTCCTCCATCACTAATAATAATTCTGGGCACGCCGAAACGGGTAAAATGTGCTTTTTGAGGAACTGGTTACTGTCTTTGCATCGGCATGATGACACGGATAGCTTCTACCCACTTTGACACATAATCAACTGCCACTAGAACATATTCGTGGCCCTGCGAGGAAGGGAACGGTCCCATGAAATCATGCCCCAACAATCAAAGAGCTCTACTTCTAGTATCCCTTGTTGCGGCATCTCATGTCTCCTGGATGTGTTACCCATTTTCTGACAATTATCACATTGTCTGCAGAATTGGTACACATCTTTATGAAGGGTTGGCCAATAAAAACCTGAGGCCAGGATCTTAGCAGCGGTCCTCGTGGGTCCATGGTGACCTCCGGCTTCCCGAGAATGACAAAAGTGAATGACGCTCGAAACCTCTTCTTCCGGGAGACATCGTCGAATTAACCCATCAGCACTAACTCGGAACAAGTACGGGTCCTCCCAGAAATAATGCCTCGAGTCAGAAAGGAATTTCTTCTTCTGGGAGTAGGAAAAATCGTAGGGTACTGTTCCTGAGACTAAATAATTGGCCAGGTCTGCGTACCATGGCTCCTGTACTTTGGTGATGGAGAAGACAGTCTCGTCGGGGAAGAATTCGTTGATGGGCACACTATCCGTAGGAGTCACCAACCTAGAGAGATGGTCAGCGACGACATTCAGTTTCCCGCTCTTATCTTTGACTTCGATGTCAAACTCTTGAAGTAGAAGAATCCAGCGCAATAAGCGAGGCTTGGCTTCTTGTTTTGTAATAAGTATTTGAGAGCGGAGTGGTCTGTATGCACGATGACCTTGCTTCCCCATAAGTAAGATCTGAACTTATCGAGGGAGAAAACTATAGCCAAAGTTCTTTTTCGGTGGTCGTATAGTTTTTCTGGCGTCGTTCAGTGTTCTGCTAGCATAGCGATCACTCTCAAGATTTTCTCTTTTTCTGGCAGAGCTGCCCCCACGGCGTAGTCACTTGCGTCACACATGATCTCAAAAGGAAGAGACCAATCAGGTGGTATGACCACAGGTGCTGACACCAATTTTTGTGTTATAGTTTGGAAAGCAGCTGAACACTTTCATCAAAATGAAACGGGGCATCTTTCTGTAGCAGGTCGGTCAATGGTTTGCTGATTTTGGAGAAGTCCTGAATAAACCGCCGATAAAATCCTGCATGCCCTAGAAATGCTCGTATATCTCGAACTGTAGTTGGTGCTGGTAATTTCTCGATAACTCTACCTTGGCTTTATCCACCTCTATCCCTTTTGCTGATATTTTATGTCCAAGGACGATCCCGTCCTTACCATAAAATGACACTTCTCCCAGTTTAAGACGAGATTCGTATCCTCACACCGTCTCAGGATCAAATCTAGTTGTGCCAAGCATTTGTCGAAACTAGAGCCATAGACTGAGAAGTCGTCCATAAGACTTCTATGCTCTGCTCGATGAAGTCAGCAAATATTGCTTGCATACATCTCTGGAAGGTAGCAGGGGCGTTGCATAGACCGAAAGGCATTCGTCGGTATGCAAAGGTACCGTAAGGACAAGTGAAGGTTGTCTTGTCCTGGTCCTCAGGTGCGATTGGTATTTGAAAATAACCCGAGAACCCATCTAGAAAACAGTAGTACTCTTGCCCTGCTAGTCGTTCCAACATCTGGTCGATGAAGGGGAGAGGGAAAGATCCTTCCTGGTGGCCAAGTTCAAACGCCGATAATCAATACACATGCGCCATCCTGTGATCTTTCTTTGAGGGATAGTCTCTCCCTTTTCATTAATAACAGCTTCGATGCCCCCCTTCTTAGGGACAACTTGAACAGGACTGACCCATGGACTGTCAGAAATTGGATAGATGATGTCTGCGTCAAGGAGTTTCAGAACCTCCTTTCGAACTACCTCCTTGAGGTTAGGGTTTAGCCGGCGTTGAGGTTGTCGGATAGGTTGAGTTTCCTCCATGTAAATATGGTGCGTGCAATAGGAGGGATCAATTCCTTTGATATCAGCGATAGTCCACCCGATTGCTGTCTTGTGCTTCTTTAACCTCAGTAACTTCGTTTCCTCCCCGGAATTCAGAGAAGAGGAAATAATGACAGGCAAACGGTCATTTTCAGCTAGGAAAGCATACTTGAGGTTAGAGGGTATTTCTTTAAGCTCGAGTTCAGGTGGTTGTTCTACTGATGGAATTGATTTTTGAGGTTTTCTGTCGAGTTCTTCGATTGGTGGCCGGAAGATTGATAACCAGCCCTTCCTTTCTCTACGTACGCCAGCATGGCGTTAACTTCTGGATCCTCCACTTTTCTTCTAGAGAAGTAAGTATAATACTCTCTAGGTTCAGTTTCAGCTTCCTGGATGGAAGATGGAGAATACATGTCCTCATCTGTAGCAAAATCGCCTTCCTCCTCCTCGTCATCTGTGAATCCCTCTTAGCATGAGGAGAAAAGTTTGAGCTTTTCTTCATCATTTTCTGCATGTCGAATTCAATCGTCTCATCTCGTACCGAAGAGTGATTTTCCCGTCGTGGACGTCAATGATAGCTTTGGCGGTACTTAGAAACGGTCGACCTAGAATCAGGGGAACCTCGACATCGTCATCCATTTCTAGAATGACGAAATCAGCTGGAAAGATGAAGCGAGACACTCCAACTACCAGATCCCGGACTATGCCCATGGGCTTGATCTCTGATCTGTCTGCTAGTTGGAGTTTAAAGGAACCGGTTGCATTTCTCCTCCTTTAACTTTCAAGAAGGTGGCGTATGGCATGATATTAATGCTGGCTCCTAGGTCGCATAGACCACTTCCACAGTCCACCCCGCCTATAAAGCACGGGATCACGGGATTTCCCGGATCTGTTTGTTTGGGGGGAAGTGCTCGAAGAAGGGCTGCAGAGCATTCCTCTGTCAGGTGCACTGTCTTTTTTCCAGGTTTCTTTTTCTTCTTTGTCAAGAGATCCTTTAGGAATTTGCGTAGTTAGGCATCTCTTGCAAAGCATCGATAAGGTATGTCGAGGGTCAGTTCTTGAAAATGCTCAAGAACTTGGAGAATTGCTCATCGATGTTTCTTTTTCATTCTGTTTGGGAATGGGAGTTCATTTTTTTATGAGTGGAGGTTGGGATGTCGATGGTAATTCGAGATGGAGGTGGAGTAACAGGAGTAGGAATTGGATTTCTGAGGGAGGTGTTGGTTTGGTGGTTTCATCAACATTGATGTAGGAATCTTCAAGATTTTCTTTTTCTTTTCCTTTGCTGGTGGCAAGTTCCCTTCCACTCCTTAAAGAGACTGCACACAAGTTTGTTGATTGTAATGTGCCATCGTCTATAAGGACTGAATTTGCTTGTTCCTTCGGATTGGGATTAGTCTGTGAAGGGAATTGACCAGGTGGTCTTTGTTGAGTGAGTAACTGTTGGATCTGAGATTGCAAGGCTTTTTGGTCTTTGCGCAGAGCTGCGACCTCTTCTTGCGTATCTCGTGATTTACCCATCATCGCCTTAAACATCTCCTGCATCTGAGACATATCAG
This sequence comes from Limonium bicolor, assembly GCA_023374045.1. Taxonomy (NCBI): domain Eukaryota; kingdom Viridiplantae; phylum Streptophyta; class Magnoliopsida; order Caryophyllales; family Plumbaginaceae; genus Limonium; species Limonium bicolor. The sequence continues at coordinate 43,703,037 of CM041778.1, forward strand.
ACTCAGGATTCGAAGGAGGTGGAGCTGGTCGGCTCGATGAAGCTTCATTGCCATAGGGCTGTTGTTGATATTGCCTTGGGCCTCCTTGGAAATTGGATGAGGTCTGTAATTTTGGGATGTTTGTAGGGTATGTGGGTTTGGATATTTCCGGTGTTTGAGTAGCTAAGGTTGGATTGCATGTTACGTTGCCATGGTTGTCTGTATCCTGAATTGTTGGTGATGTAGTTTGCTTCCTCCGCTGCTTTCATTTCTTGTAGTTGGGGGCATTGATCGTAATCATGAGGCCCGCAACATTGCGTACAAGAAATTGTTGGTGACGTTTGAGATTGAGGAGCATAGCCTGGAGGGGTAGTAGGTGGTCGGGAAATCATCGACTTAGCTTGCTGAGGGAAGGAATTCATAGCCATCTGTTCACCACTTTCTGTAAGTACTGACTTTTGTTGCTGCTGAGCATTGCTTTCCATGAGTTGCTCATGGCTTCTCATGAGCTGGTCGAACTTGTTATCACTCTCCCCAACATGATATAATCCTGGAGTACCGCTCCTTGATCCACCGGAGGCCCAGTCTCTGATTTCCTCACAGAGAGATTCCATGCTGTTCAGAAATTGTGCTCCCGGCTTTTTCAGAACGTCAGCCCCTAACGAAGATAACACCATTGTTCTGCACGGACCGATCAAGCCCTTGTAGAACAATTGTGATACTTGTTCCTTCGTCAGACCGTGGTGAGGACAAGTGAGTATAGACCTTTGAAACGGTCCCAAGTTTCACAAATATTCTCCGACCCTGGTTGCTTGAAATTATAAATTTCAGCAATCATCTCCAAAGTTCGGCTCGGGGTAGGAATTTGTCATAGAACTTGGTGAAATTGATAAAAGAAAGAAATTAATACTCAAAATCCGTCGGGCTGCAAATTAAAACCCGGTCGTAGTAGTATAGAAGACAGAAGCGGCCGGGGTCAAACCGTGGGACTTATAGCGAGCTAAAACAGTTCCTAAGCTTGTCACAAAAGGGGGGAAGTTAATTGACTTGTTTTTAGAGAATTAAAATAGCAGATTAAATTACTGAGTGCAGATGAACTAAATGGAACTCCGGGTTCAGGTTTTATATAATCTGATTAATTATGCTATCTCTACCGGTTTAATATATTAGTTTGGCAAAATTCCTGTTGTTATCCTAAGGACTAAGTCATAGACCCTTAAGAACTCGTTTACCAGAAAATGCTCGGTCTAATCAAGGTACGAGCAATACTATGTAAACGGGCGTTAAATTCGAGGAATTATAATTGCATCTGTAAATACTAACTTATTAAATCATAATAGGTTTTCTCCAGATTTACGGCTTAAATAACCTGTCTATTTATCACCTGGTCTGATCAAAATAGACTTAGGAAAGCATTTTAATAAATTCATGTAATTTATTAAATGGTGAGAGAAATCCTTTAAGCGTAACAAACTGTATTTATTTTAACCGGTAGAAATATGATTACATAAAAACAAACCATAATTAAAAACCTTGCCCGGAGCAAATCCTCCTTAGCCAGACATATTAACTGGTAATAAATCTGACAGAGGTTGGACGTAATAACAGCACGGAGACGTGAATAGTGAATGGAGAAATGAAGAGAATGAAGAGTGGAACATGTACGTAGGTTATTGTAAGTGAAGTGGGTGAATTTGAGAATTAGAGAACTGGGGTATGAATGGATGTTGAGATGTACGTGAGTGTTTTACTGGAAGAGAATGAGATGAGGTGAGTGTGAGTGATTTTCTGGTTTTCTCTCCGTGCACTGGTATAAGGTTGCAGTGGATGGTTATTTATAGAAGAAAGGAAGACTACGTAGAAGACTTGCAGTTGATTGCCTCTGTTGATTTCTTCACTGATTGAAGCATTGATTGCTTCATTTAATGCAGGGGACAGAGCCGAAACGCATGAGCGATTTAAGGTAGGCGGCAGCGAGTTGCAGAGTCGGCGCGAAGAAGAAAACTGTTTTTCGGGCGATTTTAGTCTTGTCCGCCTGTGGAACCGCCTCTGTTTGGGGCGGTTCTAGACACGTCCGCCTGAGGAACCGCCTGAAGGTCCGCCTGGGAGTCCGCCTCTGTTGGGGGCGGTTGTGCAGGCGGTTGTAATGCTGTTGTAGTGCTGACCGTGACTTATTTCCTTCTACGAACTTCGACCGGCTCTAGATTCTTCGTTTGGACTCCGTTTTCTGAGCCATTTGCGTCTATGCGTTCGTCTCTTCGTCTACTTCACTCCCAGCTTGGTTTTCCTCATGTTCAACCAATAATTTTGTGAGATAAATAATAAAACATAAACTAGAGGAAAATCAACTGAAGTGGAGAAATGAGCAAGAAAAGTGCTAATATTATACATGAAATACACCTATAAAACATGCTCATTTGGACACTCATCAGTGAGACTGCTTTGGCGTCGCCTGAAAGCGGGCACAAAGACAGACTGAGTGGAGGATATCGGGGTGACTGGCAGACAAATAGAGGAGGGACCCTATCATTTCTCTATACTCTGTGACATTGACGCCGACTCCGTCGTCATCAAGATGAAGTTTAGCAGATGTGCAGCTGGGGGTTGACATGCTCTTGACATTGGTAAGATTGTACTTTTTAAGGAGTTCCTTGATGTACTTTTGTTGGTGGATTTTGATCCCTTCTTTTTCCTGTTGAACTTGAAGTCCTAAGAAGAACTTGAGCTTACCTAACTCATTCATGGAAAACTTTTTCTTCATAAGATTAGCAAAATATTCGCAGAGGGTGTTACTGGTAGAACCGTAAATAATATCATCAGCATAAATCTGTACTAGAAGTAAGTCATGTGATGAGTGAAGAATGAACAATGTTTTGTCTATGTTACCTCTAGAGAAACCATTTTGCAAGAGATATGTAGAGAGTCTTTCATACCATGCTCGTGGAGCCTGTTTGAGTCCGTAAAGGGCCTTACAATGTTTATAGACATAATCGGGATGGACAGAGTCTGTGAACCCTGGGGGTTGCTCGACGTAGACTTCTCTATCAATATAGCCATGAAGGAAGGCCGTCTTGACGTCCATTTGATATAATGTAAAACCCTTGAATGCAGCAAACACAATTAACATATGAATTGCTTCAAGACGTGTTACTAGAGCGAAAGTTTCATCACAGTCAATCCCTTCTTCTTGATTGTTGCCTTGAACGACCAAACGAGCTTTATTCTTGAAAACTTGTCCTGCATCATCAAGCTTATTACGAAAGACCCAACGAGTACCAATGGTTTGTTGATGCGTGGGTCAAGGGACTAATTCCCAGACAACATGTCTTTGAAGGGAATTGAGTTCCTCCTACATAGCAGTGACCCAATCACTATCCAGAAGAGCCACTTTTATATTTCACGGTTCAGTGCTGGAGAGGAAGGCACCAAAGGCATATAGGTTTTGCATAGCTTGAAAGCGTGTTTGAACACCTGAATGTGGGTTTGATATAATGTTTTCAGGAGGGTGAGCTGATTTTTGTTGGAACTGTCGATGTGTAACAGGAGGGGGTGTGTCGTTTTCAGTGGAGTCAAAATCCAAATTTTGAGGATGGAGTGTGTCAGAGTTATTGTCAGTATCAGTGGTGTCTGAGGTATGGCTTTCTTTTCCTGGGGAGTCTTCAAGTGGGATAGATTTGGTGTCTTGGAGTCTGCTTATAGGAACGATGATGAAGTGTGGGTCAGTGAGAAAATCTTTGGAGCAAAGTCAAGTTGATCAGAAGATGAGCCAACATTGTGAGACTCATCGAACTTGACATGGGGGCTCTCTTCTAAACATTGAGTTCTCAAATTGATAACACGATAAGCTTTGCTTTTAGATGAGTAACCAAGAAATATGCTTTCATCACTCTTGGGAGAGAACTTACCCAAGTTGTCCTTATCATTATTATGTATATAACACTTACACCCGAAACGCCTGAGATGAATAAGATTTGGTTTGCGTTGACGGAGGAGTTCGTAAGGAGTCTTGTGAAGAAAGGGGTTCATCAAGGTGCGATTTAACATATAGCATGCTGTGTTGATAGCTTCTGCCCAGTATGATGGAGCTAGTTGACTATCAATAAACATGGTACGCGCCATCTCGACTAAGGTCCTATTTTTTTGTTCAATGACTCCGTTCTGCTCTGGAGTTCTTGCGAATGAAGCTTGATTATCGACTCCGTTATCCCTGCAAAACTCATCAAACGACTTGTTGCAAAATTCAGTGCCCTGGTCTGTTCTCAGGGATTTAACGTAAATGTGAATTTGTTGATAATAATTTTATGGAGTTTGGCAAACTTCGTAAAGGTTTCATCCTTAGCAGACAGAAAGATGACCCAAGTCCATCTAGAATAATCATCGACTATGACCAGAATGTACCTCTTACCACTTCTACTTTGAGTACGCATGGGACCAACAAGATCCATGTGGAGCAATTCTAACGAAGAGCTAGTAGAGAGAGTTGACTTACTTTTGAAGGACGACCGAGTGTGTTTACCTTTTATACATGCTTCACAGACGGAGTCTGTGTCAAAATTTGTATCGGGTAAACCAATCACCAAGTCCTTACTCTTGAGCTTATTCAGCAACCTGTGATTTGCGTGACCAAGTCTGGTGTGCCATAGCAGTGAATTCTTGGAATCCACATTTAGACAGACTTGGTCATCTGGGTTGATTGAGTTTAAGCACATTTTATAGAGATTTTCTTCTCTACGTCCAATGGCTTTTAAAGAACATGTACACTTATAAAAAACCTTACAATCTGAAGATGAGAAAAGTACCAAATTGAATCTATCACAAATTTGAGAAATGCTTAACAGACTGTGTTGAAGTCCAGTGACCAGATGGACTCCATCAACTTTAAATTTAGAGGGGTTACCTACAGAGCCAACTCTCACGATTTCACCTAGGTTGTTGTTTCCAAAAGTAACCTTACCTCCGTTGTAGGATGAAAGCGAATTGAATTGATTAGGATCTCCAGTCATATGACGTGAGCATCCACTATCTAGGTACCAGTAGTCTTCATTTGCCTTCACCCACAAACACAAGATCATTTGTTAGTCTTGTGAACCTAGATGTACTTGGGTTCCCTTTCGAACCAGATTGTTTTAATTTTTCTCGAGCCTCAAGAACTAACCGGATTCTCTTAAGATTAAACGAAAGATCTCTGTTTAATTTATCACAGGCACTGTCTCGATGTCCAAGATTACCACAATAGCCACAAATCTTAGTTGGAGGGAGATTGACATATTTTTGTTTTCCTTTCCGCCAAGAATCAAAATGTTCTTTTTGTTGTTGGCGCTTGGGTTTATTGTTGGTTTTGGACATATTTTTTGAGATATCGAATTTACCTTTATGCCACACTTGGGCTTGGATTGAGTGGATCCAACTCCAGATCGTATATTGACTATCTCTTAGGAGAGTTTTTCAACTTCATTTCGGAGATTATCACGATCTTGACTAACTTCCTTGATCTTGGAGTTGGCCCACTCAGGCAATTCTGATGGAGTGACCTATTTGAAGAAATTGACTGTTTTGAGAGAGAGGGCATGCTCCTTTTGTTTCAGCTTTTGAGTGAGTTGTTTGACAGAGGAGTTTAAAGAGATGACTTTGGATTCTAAAGCATTTAACTCATTTTGAAGAGAATAACATTTGTCGATAAAGATAGTAAGATCATGATTGAGAGAATTAATCAAAGTGAGTGACTCTTCTTGCTCGCTTTAATTGGATTGACTAAGACTCTTGGTGTCGTCAAGTTCCTTTTGAAGGGAATCAACACGGCGCCGTGAGTCTTGTAAGTTCAATCTAAGTGAGCAAGAGATAGTCTTATGTTCCTCAGCTTCATCTCTCAAAGCATACATGAGACCCTTTGAGATCTCGAGTTCCTCAGTTAACTCAAAAATTTTGCTGGTAAGACTAGCTTTAAGAGAGTTAGTCTCAAAGACAATTTTAGCAATTAAAGTCATAAAGCCCATAGGAGATATACGATAAAGATCTGTCTCAAGATGAGAGCGAGTTACCTCATTGTCAGGGATCATAGACTCAGTTGGATCATGTGCCATGAGACATACTAGACCGCTTGACTCTGTGTCTTGATTGTCAGAGTCTGAGTCACCCCAACCGACGGTTGCCATTAGTGACCTCCCTTGAGATTTTCCATACTGGTTTTTGAGTAATGGGCAGTCCTTCTTGAAATGACCGGGCTTGTTACAGTTGAAGCAGGTGACAGAGTTGAAGACCTGTTTGGGGGTATTTGAGAACGACCGACTCTCTCGATTTGGTTGGTTATGCATGAATTTTCGGAAGTTCTTTACTATGAAGACAAAGTCTTCCATAGTCTCAGCCTCACTTTCTTCAACAATAATATCCACCAACTCGGCCTTCGCTTGTCTGATTTGAGTATCAGCGACATAGGCACCTTCTTGACTGTACTGAGTCGATTTAACCTGCAAGGCTTGGTCATTCAAAGTAGTAGTTTTACTAGAAGAAGGAGAAGATATATTACCACACTTCTTTTGAATGTTCTTCTTGTACTTATCTACAGATTGTAGATAAGAACCTAAGTCCTGGCAGCTCCATTTGGATAAGTCCTTGCATGCTTTGGTGGAGATTATTGTTTCTGCCTACTCTTCTCTGAGACTGTCAAGCAGCTTGTGCAAGACACTCTCTCTATCCGGTAAGATGTTAACTTCCTGCATAGTAGTTGTTAGCAAATAGAAAGGATCAAGCACTTCTTCCAGAGACTCACCGAGTATTTGAAGAAAATTCTCATAGTCCATTAGAAGTTCTTGAGCTTTGCATTTCTTGAGTTCGGTGACTCCTTCGTGGGTAGCTTGAAGGAGAGTACATATCTCGTTTGCATACTTACAGTGATTGACTCTTCTTTGCTCTGGAATGGACAGACATGTGTAGATTGTGCGGGATGCTTGTCGATTTAGCTCATACCTTTTGCGATTTGTAGCAGTCCATGTGGATCGATCTGGATTGAATGCGAGATCTCCTCCAGTGACTATCTCCCAAAGTTCAGAGTTGACTGACTCAATGTGTTGTTCGATCTCATTTTTCCAATGATCATAGTTTGTGGAGGTGAGTCTAGGATGCTCAAAGTGCATTTTGTTGTTTTGGTTGGCGAAGAGGTCTGCCATTGCTGGTTGATTGACTGTCAGCCTAAACAAAGCTCTGATACCATGTGTAGGATCGGACGGCTGACTCAAACCAACTCAAGGTGTTAGTCTATGAGATGGTTTGACTCAATTGAACTTTGTATGTGAAAGCACTTGAGACGTAGAAACACTTAGTCGAATTAGTTGAACTAAGTGCGCGGAAGCAGTTGCTCAAGGTAGTAAAGTAAGATAGACTTAGTGGAGCTAAATGAATTAACACTCGAAAGGTGGAGAGACTCTGTGGAACTCAGCAAGATACACAAAATAAGCTATTTTATTTTCTGGCCAAAACAAAATAACTTACAATGCCCACTTAGTAGAAAAGATCAACTTCGTGGTTTTCACTCACTCACCCAATATAATCTCTGATCAGCTCGATGTAAAGTGTAATAAAACTAGGATCTTTCTAGAAAGAGTCTATCTAGATGCACAAACTAAGTTTGGTACAAATTCTCTCTCTGAATTACAAAGGCAGCTTCTCTCTCTAATCTCTGAATGATTTTCTCTTAAAAAGCACAGCAGTAAGCTAACTATTACATGCCTATTTATACTGTTTCTAAGTGCAACGACTCGAAGGAGTTAATTCCAAAATTATCGGAACTAACTTAGTGGAGGCGTGTTAAGGTGACTCACGCCAGACTTGATCCGCAAACTCCGGAATCGACTGGAGCAGTATTGAGACCGTTGGAGCGTTGGCGTGTTAACGGATTCGCTCCTTAATATTCGCAACAACATGAAAGAGTCCTTGGTGCTTCTTCACTTGCATAGACTCTGTTGTAGTTTGGGACGAAACTGGTTCTTTGTGTTTTGTTGAAGACGAGTGACTCCCTCGAGGCGATTGACTATCTCTGTAACACTTTTATGCCTCAACAAGATGTTGCTTATTTGCGTGGTTGTGGCCATCTCGTTGAAGTTGGACTAGGCTTTCTCTATTATGTTTTTACTTTTTTTTCAAGGAAACCACTGTAACTCTGGCAATATTTCTTGGGTGGACTCACTCTGGCAGTATTCTTGGGTGAACTGAAGGTAAGGGCTTTGATGGACTCAGGCAACAAGAAAGACAATAACACAAAGCAGTCGGTAAGCAAATGTGATGGGGACACAGACCTGCTAGGGGGGTCAATTTTGGCGCTAGATGGTTTGATTTATGAGGTTAGGGTTTATAAGTTGGGCATTGGAATTGTGGGATACTTGATATGGGTTCTTTGGTTAAATTTGTAAGGAAAACTGACGGGTTTCCAATAAACATTTGTAGATAAAGTTTAGTTGAACTAGAAGACCAAGGAAAGTCTGGTTACCAGATAGTACATACCTGAATGCGTAGATTCCGCCTCCAAGAGGAACAGAAGATTCGAATGCCCTCAGTCAGAGCTAGTCATGCCAAGGTTTGTGAGAAAGAACTCAAATGCAACCGTGGGTGACGCCTTGGTGATGATATCAACAAGCTGGAGACAGTGGAAACATAGTTTAATTTGATTAAGATTTTCTTCACACAATCTTGTAAAGAATGATAACTCAAGTCTATATGGTTAGAGAATGATGTTTGCTTGATTTTGCCAATAGGATCCATAGGCGGAGTCTGCTTGGATATTTATACCGGAAGTTTCGTATTAACAAACCCAACAATGAGCATGACCCAACCTAGTGTGCTAAAGATTTGATTTTTTTGTTGCACGCTTAGACAAAGTTAACTTGTATGAAGTGTTAGTAAAATATAGGTTTCCAACTCAAAGTCCAATGGCCTTCAAATTTCAAATTTTTTTAATTAAGAACGTGACAAACAATAGGAGAAAGAAATACTAGATTGCAGAGATCATAAATAAGAGAGATGTACATTGTTTGATATTATTGACAAAGAGAGTGGAAGTGTTACCATCTGAAGCAATCCGAATAATTTTGCCTCTTTATTGTTTTCGAAGGTGACTTGACCTCCATTGTGAGGAGAAAGTGAAGTGAACTTCATCTGGGTTACTTGGAGTGTAGCGCAAGTTCACTAGCACTTCCCCTTGTAAAAAAAATATATATCATTGGTTAGCTTTAGGGACCCAGATATACAAGGGTCCCTTTTTGAGCCATTTATCAATTTTTCTTGGGCATCTAAAATTGCTTAAATCTGAATCATATTAAAAGACAAATGATGACTCGGCTTATCACAGGCATAGTCTTGGTGACCTAAACCACCACAATAGCCACAAATTTTGGATGGAGGAAGTTGAACATATTTATAATTCTGTGTAAGCTTGTTTTTGAACCTCTTTTTGAATGGATCTTCGTTTAGCATCGTTTGCCCTTGATACTCCTTCAGTAAAGTCAATTTTACCGTTAATCCACTTGGGAGTCTTCAAATGTTGACTGTAGGTCTAGTTGACAAACTCTAGTTTCATGGTCAACCTACTCACCTCTTTCTAGAGAAAGAGTTTGTCTTCTTTGGTTTCTTTAAGTTTGGTATGAGTCCATTCTGGAATTCGGTCTACGCTGACTTCTTTTACAAACATCACAGGTTTGAATTCAAGGGATGTTGGCGTTTCCTTTGATTACCTCTAAACTCAGCTATTTGGGAGTTAAGTTTGTTATCAACTGATTTTGATTCCAATAATTTAGTCTGGGTTTGACTAATTCTCACTTTGTGATCTTCATTTTCCTTTATGAGAGACTCGCACAACTTGATGAACTCTATCAATTGGTTCTGAGTTCCTCATATTGAGTCTCATAGCATTCTAGTTCTCCTTGATAATTGAAAATTTTGTTCCTAGACTCTTCTAATACATTCTTCAGACATGTGATCGATTTCCTCTTGACACCTATCTTTCTCCCCTTTTGATTCGCTCAAGATCTATTGATTCCTGAATCAGTTAGAGTTTTGCTGAAGATTGTCAATGTCTAGCTGACAGCAAGAGTCAACCAGAGAATTGGTGCAACGAAAAGAGAACAAGTCAGAGAGAGTCTAGCTATCAGTCAAACTCTGTCTAACAACATTAACTCCCCATGAAAAGAGAACAAGTCAGCGAGAGCCTGCCTGTAAACAAAGAAGAAGGGACCAAAAGCAGAATGAGAGGTGCCGAGACAGAGAGAGTCCGACTGTCAACCAGACTCTATCCGATGAGCGGGGAAAACAAGCGCCAATACAGAGAATGTGGTTGAGAGAAGTTTACGCACGACCAGACACACATTCATCCTGCTTAACAATACTAGAAATTCAGGAAAACGTGACCTAGAGTGTGCATGACCAAAACTGTCATATTAGGCTTATATATATTAGTTGTTGTATCATTTCACATGCACATCTTTCCCAAAACATATAGAGAGAAGTTATAGAGCATAGAGAGAGACATGCATAGAGAATCATTCAAGGCTACAACGATAGTTGCTTTATCCTTATAGCTTGTGAGTGAGAGTGGTCAAACAAACCCTGTCTGTCTACAAGCAAAAGAATCCTTTATAATCATTGTTCATATATATAAAGAGAGTCTCATTGCTTAAATCTCGGTCAATATTTCCATTCCGTAATTTTACAGTCATGCAACTCTTATGTAACAACAAGAGTCCGCCTGAATTAGCCCCTAACCGGTCATACAAGATCTTATTGATCATCACAAAAAAACCAGTAGGAGTTATACTGAAAAGGTCAGAAACATGATGTGAAATTGTTACCTCATGATAATAGATGGTCTGCTTGCACATGATTCATGCACCTTAAGACACATTATTCTAGAGGTGTTAGAGTCTGGACCCTCAGTGTTAGATTATGGACCCTCAGTGTTAGAGTCTGAGTCTCCCCATGCAGCATTTTATATGAAGAACTTTTGGATATCTTTATCGTTGTTTATTTTGACCGGGCAGTTTTCTGCAAAGCGTCCCTCTTTATTGCATTGGAAGCAGACTCTGCCTTATGAATTGCGCTCAGAATCGTTTGCCTTGCGGAACAATGTCGTAGATGGAAATTAATGGACTACAGATGATTCTCCATTTTGTTTATATCTAGCATGTTAAGAGGGTGAATGGATGTCAGCCAACTTGGCCCTGATACCACGTGATGGATCAGAATGCTGACCTAGTCTGTTTGAGTGGTTAAACTCAGATGGACTCACTTGTACTCAAAATAAGTGGATGCAGAAGCTTAAGATGACAAATACAAAAATAGAAAACTTGTATTTTTAAATCATTGTGAATTACAAACTATTTTTCTATACTTGGGGTTAGACAGAATGTCTAACACATACACTAGCTCCTCTAAATATGGATCAATGTAAATCAAGCGAGGAACAGGTGCAACAAGCTCTCTAAGCTGGATATATCTATCTAAGCATGAAAACTAACCTTCCAAAAGCAATCTTCTCAATATGATTCTCATACTCTAGAATTTCGTAGTGAAAGCCCTCAACTAATATGATGACTTCTAACTGGTTAGATACTAAGGGAAACAAGGCAACTACTCCTAAATTGATGCCATAACATTCATCCTGATGTCTCCACGTTCTTTCACTAAGCATAAGGTGGGTTTTTCTTTAACTGCTAGCAGTTGACTCTTTTTGACCATCTTCAACTCCAATCTCAACTGATTTCTCCACGTTTGATCATTGGTCCCGTGTCTCTTTGCTTCTAGAACTTTCGAGAGAAATCTTTGCATTCCGACTCCTTCGCACAGTAAGGTTTCTTGTGTTATCCACTTATTTTGATGTCACTATGAGCCAAACCCAGGAGTCCAACAACAATGATAAGAAAATGACCGTTCTCTATGCTGATATCGAAATATATATTTTCACCTATCCATATTAAGTGTCCTATATTAATTATTATGTCACCTTATATTTTCTAACATATTTTTAGTTGATCGGAAGGACAATTACATTTCACATATGAAATATTTTATCTGTATTTATGTTCCAAAAATTTATCATTAGTTATCATACATATCTTCTACAAGTACTTATTTCACGGATACTTGTATCTTTATCTTCTTTAATGAGAAAGGTATATATCATATAGCAGCTGAATAATTATAATAGTAAAAGGCTTGTTAGAAGTGAAGGACGAACAATCCGAGGCAAAATTTTTCCTCTTAAAAAATGTATATATTATTCAAATCCTAATAATTATTTTAATAGAAACTAAAATTATCAAAGAGAAATAAAGACAAACAAAAGAATATAAAGAAAGTAAACACTAATATATTATCACTATTATAATGTTGTGTCACCAAAATTTATTATATGATTTGTATATAAAAACTATAGGATGATATATTCGGTAAATGCATGTACACCCTTAAAAAATTTCTTAGTTCCTGAATATTAAGAAAAAGTATTTATTATTTTCCCTAAAGATTATTGACAGTTGTCATATGCTATGATGTGGCTTGAAAATTATTCTCACCGGTGTGGGGTGAGTATACTTACCATTAATAAAACCTTAATATTTCAAACTGTTGTTTAAAGTGAAACACCTATTGTTATAGTCATTTTTTTATATATCATTATAAACAACTCACTTTTTTATTCATTTCGATGTGAAATGAGATCATTAGGAACATAGTTTGAGAAATATTGTCTATGGAAATCAAAATAAAGAGTAAGTTATTGGTATGTGTGCTGACATTATTTTTAATATCATAAACTTACTATATTGTATTGATAAAAAAACCTTTATTTATGCATATGTCATTACAAATATGATTTTTTTAATATCATTTATTTTGCAACAACCAATATCTTCCATTTATGAGAAGTAATTAGAATAATGTCAGTTGTGATTATCATTGTATTACAGATATAAATATACATGCACAGAGATAGATAATGGCATAAGATTAGGAATTAGTTACAGTAGTTATACATATTTCCTAATAGCCCTCCGAGGTCTCAGTCGGAAGAGGCCGGAGGTAGAGACTGTCCCCAAATTCAACAAAGAGTGTGTGCGGAAGCCCTCTAGTCATTATGTCCGCAAATTGCTGGTAGTTAGAACATGAAAGACACGAGCTTGGCCCAAGGTGACTTTCTCACGTATAAAGTGAATGTCGGGCTCAATGTGTTTGGTCTGCTGATGATGAACATGGTTGACGGTCATGTAGACGGTGCTAATGTTATCACAGCAGACAATAGTTGTTCGGGTGGTGAGTGCATTGAGCTCGAGAAGCAGGTTTCGAAGCCGGCAGAATTCAGCAATGGTATTCGCAACAGTTTGATGTTCTGCTTCAGCGCTGGAGCGAGAGACAGTAGGCTGGCGTTTGGAGGACCAAGAGATGAGGTTGGGCCCGAGAAACATACAGTAGCCTGAAGTGGAGCGTCGAGTGAAATACCCTGACCTTAAATATAGGGATGACAATTAATCTAATACGTATTTAAGGGCCTAATGACGCCTAAGTAACTTTGGTAAGGAAAAATAAATCCAAAAGAAATAAAGAAATGCTTAAAAAGCGAAAAAACGCTAAATAAGCGTTAAATGACCATAGGAGGTATGAGACCTCGGTAAGCATATTATATGGATTCTAAAGCCTTAATAAGGCCTAAATAAGATATGGGAACAACTCCCGAAGAAAACGGATCCAAAGAATGAATTAAAACGCTAATAGAGCTTTAGCGTACGTTTTTCGAGGAAGCCAGAAAACGTGATTTTAAGTGGTCAAACGAACCCCTAAAAATTATAAATCATTAAATAACGATTATTAAGCATTAAAAGAAGCTTAATAACCAATAAAATTAAAGAAACAAGAAAATTCCAGAAAACGGGCCCGGTTAGTGAATAGTGCTAAACCGGGTAAATAAACGAGCGTTTTCTGTAAAAGATGAAAAAACGCTCCAACTAGTATAAGAGTGGGGGCCGGTTTGTAATAAGTCAAAAGCTCTCACACACATACACTTGTAACTAGCTAATTAAATGTGGAGCAAAAAAGTAAAAAGGGGGAAAAGTAAAAAGGGCTCTCACACTCTCTCATCTCTACTCCCCCTCATTCTCTAATCCCCTCACGTACTGCACTCACCCCTCACCTCTGATTTTCTTCCTCCTCAAGCCGACATCCATGGCGATTTCTACAACCCTCATACAGCCCTCCTCTTCTCTCCTCTTGTTGAAGGCTCAATCCTTCTCCAAATGCAACAAAAATTACACCATTAGATTCCCCTTGCAAAGGAGATCATCTTCCTCCTTTCAAAAATTGAAAACACCCATTTTCATCTCCATGGGTATTCTCCATTTTAAGGTTTGAGACCACCATTGGAAGCTCCTCCTTCTTCTTGATGCTTTAAGGTAAAAACAATCTTGAAAACTCATCCTTTTCTAGCCCTTGTTGGCAAAACAAAATTTATGTTGAACCCTTGCCTTGTTCCTTGTATTCCAACCGATTTTGGATTCTCCCATGGGCTAGAAATCTCACTCTCTTGCTAACCAAGGACCTCACTCATTGGTTGGAAGGTAATGTTCTTTCTAAACCCTAAAAACATCTAAATTCTAGGGTTTATTCTTAAGTTAGAATTTGTGTATTGGTATGGGCTGTAGCATTGGAGTGTGGACTCCATTTGGAACTGAGAACAAGAAGGAAAGGAAGGAAAAGAAAGAATAAAGGAAGAGAAGGAGAAGAAAGAAAGAGGAACTAAAATCGCAAGGTAAATACACTACCTTGAGCTAGATTTGTATGGTGTAGTGTAACAGTTTTGAGTATTGGAAATGAGTGGTGTATATGGGAATGAATAATAAGTATGTTGGAGTATAATGAGGAAAGGAATGTAAGAGTCTTGAAGGTTTAAAAGATGTTTAAAAGCTTGGTAAAACATTGGGTAATGTAGGTGTATGTGTAGGAAAAATATTGTAGTATATTGTGTAGAATGATGTGTGACTTGATATGGGCATTGGGATGAATGTGTGAGCTGAAAATGTATGTGGGCAATGTGAAAAATATAGGGGAACCTCTGCCCAAATTTGTATGGAAATAGGAGGTCTTAGTTGTGTAAGAGGAGAAAACTACCTAGGTAACAACTAGGTGAATTTGGAGAGTTTAAGTGAGTAGTTTAGTATTTTGAAACAGATTTGGAGAAGAGCTAGGTAATGGGATGGAACTAGGATTGTGGTAAAGCATTGAGGATGTTAGGAGTAGCATTAGTAGAGGGAGTATTGAATGGTAAAGAGGAAAGGAAAAATCTGTAGCAATTGTTGAAGAAAGAAAACTGTGACAGTGGAGAAAAACTGACAGTGGAGTGTGTTTTGTAACAGATTTGGATAGAGGTGGACTAGGCTAGTTTAAAGTGCTTAATCAATGCTAAAATATGCTAGATTATATGTAGAAATATTGGGGAAGAGATTGGTAGAAGTTTGGAGTTAAAACAAGTTCAAAAACTTATATAAATTGTAAACCTGCAACTGGTCCGGGTTTGTAAACCAGTACAGAAACCCGGACCAGCATAAAAACTCGACAGACTGATATACAGAAGGAGTGGTCCGGGTTTACAAACTAGGACACTAACCCGGACCACCCCAAAAACATACCCGTAACTTACTAAAACAAGTGGTCCGGGTTTGCAAAGGAGTACACAAACCCGGACCATACGAAAAACACCCCCGTAACTCACAATGGCATGTGGTCCGGGTTTGTAGGGTAGGGTGTAAACCCGGACCAGATGAATTTCACACCCGAGAGTCTTTCCAAGTGGTGGTCCGGGTTTGTAAACTCGGACAGCAACCCGGACCACCTCAAAATGTGTACAGAAACTATTTTAAAGCTATTTTAAGGATGGGTAATGATAGTATAAGATAGTTAAGACGTAATTAATGGTGTTTAAAGGTCATTAAGGCCATAAACAAGTTAGAGAATAATTTTAAGTAAGTAACATAAGTAAAGGTATTTGAACAATGAAGAATTAGTAAGTATAAACTAGGAAACTTTAGGAAAGTAATGAGTAAGGTAAATTATGGATAATTAACCACCCAACTGTATGTATGTGATAGGATTCGAATAGTTGAACACCGAAGAGGAGTCGGTGAGTCTAAGTCAACGGTGAAAGGTATGATTTCTTCATGCTCTGTATCCTTACCTGGTTACCCCGATTTGTGTGCTTATTTGATCACCTAAATAAGATAAATGCATGAATCGGACTATATTGCACTTACTTGTGTTTGCTTAGTTGTTCTTGATGTGTATTGTCTTGATCACTAGTTTGTATAATTCATGAAATATATGAATGATGATGAAGTGAATTTGTATCTTGTATTGTACTTGCGTAATGTATTGTATTTTGTATGGATGTGTATATGAGCAATGTATTGTGTATGTGGCTTGGATGTGTGACTTCTACTAATTCCTAACTACCTAACTCCTAACGTAAGTATTGAGTAAATTGGAATGAGTAGAAGTCCGATATAGTTTCGGCCACGCGTGAGGATGAGGAGACACAAGAGGTTGGATCCGATTCCTGGTTCTTTAACTGGTCCACGGCCCAAACCCCTTAAATGGGTAGCATCCTGGATTGGTGAACCAAGTAAGCCCGGTGGTGGGACGGTGTAGTCCCTGCCCGGTGGTCCCGATGACTTGACTTGAGTAAGTAGTAAAGTAAAGTAATAGTATTGTATGTGTAATGGTCTTGGCTGGTGTAAGTCATTGACCCCGAGTAAAAGATAATCTCCACCCGATTAACCCGGGTGGACCAATGAAGCTAACAAGTACGGTGTATTGAGTATGTATGGTGTATGTAATGCGCATGTGTATTTCGGAATAAGGTAAGTATGTATTGGATGGCTTATATTGTATTCCTTGTGTGTAATGAAGTGTATTAATGTATTCCTTGCGTAAAGTATTGTAGTATTGTGTATAAGAGCATGTATGCATGTATGTTTGAGTAAAATGAATTGCATGTATTCGACCAAGTGGTCGGCGTACGCTCGCTAGTACGCGGGGTATGTGGGAGTCATATTCAGCGTAAGCTGACCCCCTAGGGGGAATGTTTTTAGTGTGCAGGTACCCGAAGCGGATATGGTCAAGGTAAGAGACTGGTGGCTACACTTGGATAGTTAGAAGTAGAATGTAGAAGCGTGCTAAGTGGCACACCCGTTGTACTTAGAAAATAAGTAGTTTGTGAGGAATGGGTAGTGGTTAGACTCTTAATGAGTATCTATGAAATTGAAAGAGGTGTTGTATTTGTATAAGGATCTTAGTAAACTCGGTGTATTACATTGTATTGAACTTATGGAGTATTGTAATGAATGGGAAGTTCTAGTATTTGATTTGGTAATTGGAGTATGTATCGTAAGTGTGTAGTACTCGGATATTCCGGTCCATCAGACCGATGCTGTATGTAGTAGTAGGAGTAGCCTTGTTAGTCACGTGGGTGGCTAATGACATTGTATCACCCACCGTTGAGTATGTAAGTATCCGCTGCGTGAGTTTGGATTGTATAAGGAGATTGGACGGTAATGACAATATTAGCGGTAGGGGTGTTACAAAAAGTGGTATCAGAGCGATGACTGGAAATACCGAGTTAGGGATTAGAAGCTTAGGGCTAAGGGCTGAGTGTTAGCATTAGAGATATGCTAGTTAGGAACTCCCGGTGAGTACCGGATACCCAAAACATCAGACCCGCCCTCCACAAACCCATTGTATATCTTGGGAAGGAACGCCAGGGAGAAGGAAAGTCCTCTCATACTCAAGAAAACCCGATCTGGCAGTTGTGAAACCACCACATGGTAAACAAGAAACCGACACATAGTAGATTCCAAGAACTGGAAGTCCCGGAGATGGATCCCGGTTGGACAACAATGCCCGCACTTAATGGCGGTTGAATGAGCACTCCAACCATAAGGAGGCTACAACTTACAACAGCATGGGGCGACATGCTCAGCAGTCGCGAAACCTGGCTAACCAACCCGCAGCAGGAAAAGAAGCATTAAGCGTGCAACGGAGCGGAAAAAGGAACAATAACAAGCCCGAGACACAAGACTACGGGACAGTAATAGCTAAGTAATACCACCAATGGTATGCTAGCCGACTAGGGACGTAGTTGGGAACGGTTAACTCCGGAACTACAACGCCAAAAAGGTTACCATACCTGGCCTATATAGCTCAGACAGCTACAAGAACGTTCACGAGATACAATCCGACAGGACTACAAAAGTAGTGCCTAATCAAGCTAAAGCTCAATAACCCTAGTAACTAGGTGGGAACGAGCAACAGGGAAAAGCACAAAACCAAATAAATAAGGATCTCCAAGGACTGGAGAAGTACCCAGATCTACGACAGCCATGTCTAGATCACTGAGAAGCTACTTAAAAGATCGAGTACCCCAAACATAGGTCAATAAGATCGAGGGAAGAGTCAATGAGACTATCAAATACGAGTGGAAACCATACCGTGATTGGTATAGGATTACCCAAAAACCACCAGTACCACGCACTTGCCACGGCAAGTGCAGTAAGAACAGGAGCATGTGGAGGAACACTAACACACCACAAGTACATAGTAATGTACCGAGACCGCAAGGAAGCGACTACCGGATCACATATCCTAAAAACTGGAAGAATGAAACCGTGGAAAGGCCTAACGGCCTGACCATTGTATTAAGGACATACCAGACAGAAAAAAGCTGGAATTAGTGAAAACTTAAAACATGGCTATGCCATGAAGCCCCTTTTTAACACCGAACCGTTATTTTTCAAAACCAAGTTTTCTTTCAAAACCACAAACCTTCTTTTAAACCTTGAATTTTAAAACCAAACCAACAAAATTACAGTGAGTATCATAGAATGATACAAGAGGAGTTGGCAATAGAATACTTCACCTAGGCGTGTGATGAGCACTGCGAGTGTACCCAATTACGGGATGTGGGATGACCGCACTCCGAAGGAGCTTGCGGGCCTGACAGATAGTCGGGTAAGTGGTAACGTATCAACAAGGTACCCCACGTATGTATACATGTAGTGCACGAAACACGGGAAGTAGTCAACTCCATTCTACGGACCATGAGTAAATGCAAGCAGAACAGCTGGTCACTACAGACGATCGAGTATAAAGGAACTCAGAGAATTCATCTGAAAATAAGGAATAAGAACTAGGAAGTGCAAAGAGCACAGACTAGCAAGTATAGACATCGGATATGTCTTAAAGACTTCAAGCAGATGCATGGTAACTGGAGCAATTATCTAGCCGAACACAGTAAGGCAAATGCCTAGCGTGAATACAACAATGCTCAACAAACGGGATGAAACTCCCGAGAGCAATCACAAGATTACCACAAAGTATAATCCATCATCAAAGAGGATATTAAACCTAGTCTTAAGCACTAGAAGGAAGTATAAGCGGTCTACCCAAGAATGGGAGACGTCATAAACCAAAAAGGGATAGCTCAAAAACAATACCACAAGGCGGTATAGCGGACATAACATGTCATAAACATTAGCCGGATGTAACGGCGTAACTAACAACACCCATGAGCAATCCTTGAAGGGTGTCTGAGTTGACAACAATCAAACAAAGCATCATGATAAGAGCACGGAAGCTAGAACGAACACTCGGTTAGGACACCGAAGGGATTTCACTTAACAGGAAATACCCTAAACTACAAAAGGCACTGATTAACACCAGATTGCCTAAAGGGCCTCCTATGAACGGAAGCGTGATGTCACGACTTACCATGGAGCCTAGCAATACCTCCAACCTATGGGGTATACAAGGAGTGGAAATAGGTATAAGCAGCTTGCAAGGAGCACAGCTCGCAGCAACAAGGCTCAAAAGCCATAAACCAAATACGTTGTGTAAACTTAAACGGTTGCAAAACCCACACTGTTTACTAACAAGACCTGCAAGAGATATTGTCTCCTACGACAAGAAATCAACAACTAGACCACCAATTCAAACTGAACAACATCCTGAGTGGCTCGGAGTAATGGCTAACTCAGTGTCACTGTCACTAGAGCATCAGCCTAGTATACAGTTGACAAGCTTTTAATCTTCTTCACGCCTTCTGTAGAAATGGTAACATAGAGGCAAAGGAATCGTGATAATGCCAACAATGGCCTAGTCCACACTTGGACACTACGAGAACCCCAAGGGAAGGTACCCCTCATTAACCAAAGACCACCAATACGGCGATGATGTGAACCTTAGAAAAGGCTCCCATCTACCATAACAATAAAGCCTACGCATATAGATATTGCCAAGAGGCGATGAAACAAGAAAAAGACATTCCAAACCATCACGACTTAAAGGAGTAAGTATACTCCATATGCAGTACCTAAGCAGGTACTAACATAGTAACCTTGCCATGAGACTTATGAGTGGCGACAAACCCTTCAACAAGAACTTTCACCTATCAGTGATAAAATACTCTTCAATTAGAGAACGGGACCAGAAAACCCTTGAAGCTTCTGGGGATGTCCCGGTGATATACATACAAAGTGACACACACAGCTAGAGCCTATAACCAATGTTCAACACTGGAAAGACAATAATTGTCAGGAACAATCAATGTGAATGCACACTGGACACCACGAATGACCAATGCTCAAGAGAGCTTATAACCCGACAAATTACTTCATCCAGAGTCAACCAAGATACTTGTTGGTAGATTATATCACAAATGATGAAATAATGTGAGGTAAGCTAACCCACACATGGAACCTAGATGGAAGAAGAACATCTTCACATCTAAATAACAATATTAATATTGCGGTATGCTACGACAACCGTCATACACACAAACACAGGGAACTCCTAGTGTATTTACACCATAAGGAAATGGTGCCAATGACAATGGAATAGGTAAAGAGGAACTACCACAGTAACAGAAACAGTAAAAACAATGTTGTACAATGAGTAAGAATACGGTGCGCAACAAGCGACCGCTATGAGGAAGTAGCAGATAATGACACGGAGTATAAGTATGAGATGACAGGCAGAAATATTCTTTCCTATCACATAAGTGACTTACTGTCAAACGTTTACGCCTCTGCACTCTGTATGACTGAGTGTGTTGGTATTGCACTTGTGCAGCTAATGATCTAATGGGATGGCTAGGGATATGGAGAATGTAAACCGTAGTAAATCTTTCTTTTCACCACAAACATGGCATAAGCCATTTAAGCAAGCTTAGCAACAAACCGTGCGGCCTAAGGCCAAAGAAGCACGAAGAGTGTAAAACACACTAACAACCACAAGATGTGAATTCCATTGAAATAAAGAGTGAAAGGAGACTGAAGAAGTCACTAGGACTGATGCATAGAAAATGCAAGGTCATACAAGTAAAGGACACTTGTACTGAACCAGAAGAACGGGTATAATTTAGAAGCTAGTGACAACAGAGGAAGCACTACAGTTAAGTGGTAACTTAACCTCGCCCGACAATAAGTCGGAGGAACTTAATGAATAATCGTGGAAGCACGAATAGCATGTGCAGTAGATTACCAGAGAGCTGGTTACAATCTAAAACTAATTGAGTTCAAACGCGGTAAAAGAATACCGCATTTGTTTAGTAAACCATATTCCCATAATAGACAGATAAAAAGGTGATGTGTAGCACATTAAGGATAACACGAAGGGTAAGTAACCCAAGTTATCAGGGTCACGCAACAGAAGCTAGTGGGCCCTAGCTAGGAGATAATATAGCTAGTAAGTATAGTAGAATGGCTATTAATGCCTTGAAGCCTAATAGCTGGAACCAAATTAATTATGAGTTAAATAAACTCATATAGGAATCCTTGGTGCAAAGACTAAACCATTGTTATGATTAGGACCCTTTGACAAGGGTATATTATGTAATAAACCATAAAGAAGCTAAAACGCTTCAGATTGCCCAAATTGAGTAAACCAATGTTTAATAATAATAAACATATGGTAGATTACGTGGGCGTAATCCCTTTTAAGGGGGGTAGAGCGAAAACCGCATAATGTGAATTTTATGAACAAAACACATAAACTATAATGTGCATAGCACAAATGAGAATTGATTTGATGATTGGTACTATGTTAAATAAACATAAGTATTCATTCATATTGTAATTATGGTAATTAGGCATGAGAGATGAAAATACCCATCGTGTAACCCCAGTGTAAGAATATTAGTAAAGAAGAGTAATGAGTAGTGGACGGAGCTCCACAAGTATTGTAGCCTTTAAAGAAGTAGTACGAAATGAATGAGAGTAGTAGATGAATGAAGTCTAGGAGTAGTGTATACCTAGGTAAGTTATTGGAAGTAAATTGAGGACAACTAAATCTTACAAGTGTGGTAATCCCTAGTTAGAATGATTGAAATGATGGAGAGTAATGGATGGAAATAGTGAAGGTTGATGAAATGAGCATTTAGGTATTGAACCACGGAGTAAAGCATTTGGGAAGTAGAGTGAGGATGATTGATGGACGGATTCCATCCTTTGGAGATGTATGAATTCGTAATCACGACTAGAAAGGGTAAAAAGATAGAAAATGAAAACAATTAAATTATTTGTTTGTTTGAAACTGATGTGGGAAGTCGAACTTGATCCTGATCAGATCAAGGGAAACCGAACATAAATTGGGGTGGAAAGATAGTTCAACACTGGTGCTGATCACATCAGGGTCGAACGATTCTTGAAGCTCCCCTCAAGTGGTCACAAGAATCACGCTTAGGATAGGAGTAGTTAAGATAAATTGAAATTTGGAGTTGTATGCTTTAGAAAGATTTCTAATTAGCTGTTGGGAAGGATTTTCCTTAGGCTGAGAATGAAGATTTGGTTAGAAGCTTATGTCGGAGAAGATAGTAGTGTAGCATGTTGTATTATTCCAAGGGTAGCGGGACATAGAGGAGTCCTGTGTCGAGATGACCTGAGTGCCTGCGGGATTGTAATGTGTATTGCATTGCTTTGGGGATAGCTTTGCACTATATGTATGTATAAACCTTGTAGAGTAAAACCGGATGGTTGGATGTGGTGCGGATGGGAGTAATTATGGTATATTGGTATGGTATGGAATGTAGAAACCTTGAGTAATGAACTTGGGAATTGTAAGGAGGAGGAATGCATGGCTTTGGTAGTAGGCAAGCATAAATAAGTAAGTTTAGTAATCCAATAACCTCGAACAACTTTGAGGACAAAGTTCTTAAGGGGGTAGATTGAATTACCCCGACCTTAAATATAGGGATTAAAATTAATCTAATACGTATTTAAGGGCCTAATGACGCCTAAGTAATTTTGGTAAGGAAAAATAAATCCAAAAGAAATAAAAAATGCTTAAAAAGCGAAAAAACGCTAAATAAGTGTTAAATGACCATAGGAGGTATGAGACCTTGGTAAGAATATTATATGGATTCTAAAGCCTTAATAAGGCCTAAATAAGATATGGGAACAACTCCCGAAGAAAACGGATCCAAAGAATGAATTAAAACGCTAATAGAGCTTTAGCGCACGTTTTTCGAGGAAGCCAGAAAACGTGATTTTAAGTGGTCAAACGAACCCCTAAAAATTATAAATCATTAAATAACGATTATTAAGCATTAAAGGAAGCTTAATAACCAATAAAATTAAAGAAACAAGAAAATTCCAGAAAACGGGCCCGGTTAGTGAATAGTGCTAAACCGGGTAAATAAACGAGCATTTTCTGTAAAAGATGAAAAAACGCTCCAACTAGTATAACAGTGGGGGCCAGTTTGTAATAAGTCAAAAGCTCTCACACACATACACTTGTAACTAGCTAATTAAATGTGGAGCTAAAAAGTAAAAAGGGGGAAAAGTAAAAAGGGCTCTCACACTCTCTCACCTATACTCCCCCTCATTCTCTAATCCGCTCACGTACTGCACTCACCCCTCACCTCTGATTTTCTTCCTCCTCAAGCCGACATCCATCGATTTCTACAACCCTCATACAGCCCTCCTCTTCTCTCCTCTTGTTGAAGGCTCAATCCTTCTCCAAATGCAACAAAAATTACACCATTAGATTCCCCTTGCAAAGGAGATCATCTTTCTCCTTTCAAAAATCGAAAACACCCATTTTAATCTCCATGGGTATTCTCCATTTGAAGGTTTGAGACCACCATTGGAAGCTCCTCCTTCTTCTTGATGCTTTAAGGTAAAAATAATCTTGAAAACTCATCATTTTCTAGCCCTTGTTGGAAAAACGAAATTTATGTTGAACCCTTGCCTTGTTCCTTGTATTCCAGCCGATTTTGGCTTTCCCATGGGCTAGAAATCTCACTCTCTTGCTAACCAAAGACCTCGCTCATTGGTGGGAAGGTAATGTTCTTTCTAAACCCTAAAAACATCTAAATTCTAGGGTTAGTTAAGAATAAATGCTAAGTTAGAATTTGTGTATTGGTATGGGCTGTAGCATTGGAGTGTGGACTCCATTTGGAACCGAGAACAAGAAGGAAAGGAAGGAAAAGAAAGAAGAAAGGAAGAGAAGGAGAAGAAAGAAAGAGGAACTAAAATCGCAAGGTAAATACACTACCTTGAGCTAGATTTGTATGGTGTAGTGTAACAGTTTTGAGTATTGGAAATGAGTGGTGTATATGGGAATGAATAATAAGTATGTTGGAGTATAATGAGGAAGAGAATGTAAGAGTCTTGAAGGTTTTAAAGATGTTTAAAAGCTTGGTAAAACATTGGGTAATGTAGGTGTATGTGCAGGAAAAATATTGTGGTATATTGCGTAGAATGATGTGTGACTTGATATGGACATTGGGATGAATGTGTGAGCCGAAAATGTAAGTGGGCAATGTTAAAAATATAGGGGAACCTCTACCCAAATTTGTATGGAAATAGGAGGACTTAGTTGTGTAAGAGGAGAAAACTACCTAGGTAACAACTAGGTGAATTTGGAGAGTTTAAGTGAGTAGTTTAGTATTTTGAAACAGATTTGGAGAAGAGCTAGGTAATGGGATGGAACTAGGATTTAGGTAAAGCATTGAGGATGTTAGGAGTAGCATTATTAGAGGGAGTATTGAATGGTAAAGAGGAAAGGAAAAATCTGTAGCAATTGTTGAAGAAAGAAAACTGTGACAATGGAGAAAAACTGACAGTGGAGTGTGTTTTGTAACAGATTTGGATAGAGGTGGACTAGGCTAGTTTAAAGTGCTTAATCAATGCTAAAATATGCTAGATTATATGTAGGAATATTGGGGAAGAGATTGGTAGAAGCTTGGAGTTAAAGCAAGTTCAAAAACTTATATAAATTGTAAACCTGCAACTGGTCCGGGTTTGTAAACCAGTACAGAAACCCGGACCAGCATAAAAAAACTCGACAGACTGATATACAGAAGGAGTGGTCCGGGTTTACAAACTAGGACACTAACCCGGACCACCCCAAAAACATACCCGTAACTTACTAAAACAAGTGGTCCGGGTCTGCAAAGGAGTACACAAACCCGGACCATACGAAAAACACCCCCGTAACTCACAATGGCATGTGGTCCAGGTTTGTAGGGTAGGGTGTAAACCCGGACCAAATGAATTTCACACCCAAGAGTCTTTCCAAGTGGTGGTCCGGGTTTGTAAACCCGGACAGCAACCCGGACCACCTCAAAATGTGTACAGAAACTATTTTAAAGCTATTTTAAGGATGGGTAATGATAGTATAAGATAGTTAAGACTTAATTAATGGTGTTTAAAGGTCATTAAGGCCATAAACAAGTTAGAGAATAATTTTAAGTAAGTAACATAAGTAAAGGTATTTGAACAATGAAGAATTAGTAAGTATAAACTAGGAAACTTTAGGAAAGTAATGAGTAAGGTAAATTATGGATAATTAACCACCCAACTGTATGATGTGATAGGATTCTAATAGTTGAACACCGAAGAGGAGTCGGTGAGTCTAAGTCAACGGTTTGAATGAATGTTGAAGAGAAGTGTTTGAAAGGTATGATTTCTTCATGCTCTGTATCCAACCTGGTTACCCCGATTTGTGTGCTTATTTGATCACAAATAAGATAAAGCATGAATCGGACTAATTGCACTTACTGTTTGCTTAGTTGTTCTTGATGTGTATTGTCTTGAACACTAGTTTGTATAATTCATGAAATATATGAATGGTTGATGTTGAAGTGAATTGGTATCTTGTATTGACTTGCGTAATGTATTGTATTTGTATGGTGTGATATGAGCAATGTATTGTGTATGTGGCTTGGATGTGTGACTTCTACTAATTCCTAACTACCTAACTCCTAACGTAAGTATTGAGTAAATTGGAATGAGTAGAAGTCCGATATAGTTTCGGCCACGCGTGAGGATGAGGAGACATAAGAGGTTGGATCCGATTCCTGGTCTTACTGGTCACGGCCCAAACCCCTTAAATGGGTATATCCGGGATTGTGAACCAAGTAAGCCCGGTGGGGACGGTGTAGTCCCTGCCGAGGTTCCGACGACTTGACTTGAGTAAGTAGTAAAGTAAAGTAATAGTATGTATGTGTAATTGGTCTTGGCTGGTTGTTAAGTCATTGACCCGAGTAAAAAGATAATCTCCACCGATAACCCGGGTGGACCAATGAAGCTAACAAGTACGGGGTTTGTATTGAGTATGTATGGGTAGGTAATGGGCATAGTGTATTTCGGAATAAGGGTAAGTATGTATTGGATGGGCTTATAGTATTCCTTGTTGTAATGAAGTGTTATGAATGTTTCCTTGCGAAAGTAAGTATGTAGTATTGTGTATAAGAGCATGTATGCATGTATGTTTGAGTAAAATGAATTGCATGTATTCGACCAAGTGGTCGGCGTACCCTCGCTGGTACGCGGGGTATGCGGGAGTCATATTCAGCGTAAGCTGACCCCCTAGGGGGAACGTTTTTAGTGTGCAGGTACCCGAAGCGGATATGGTCAAGGTAAGAGACCGGTGGCTACACTTGGATAGTTAGAAGTAGAATGTAGAAGCGTGCTAAGTGGCACACCCGTTGTACTTAGAAAATAAGTAGTTTGTGAGGAATGGGTAGTGGTTAGACTCTTAATGAGTATCTATGAAATTGAAAGAGGTGTTGTATTTGTATAAGGATCTTAGTAAACTCGGCGTATTACATTGTATTGAACTTATGGAGTATTGTAATGAATGGGAAGTTCTAGTATTTGATTTGGTAATTGGAGTATGTATCGTAAGTGTGTAGTACTCGGATATTCCGGTCCATCAGACCGATGCTGTATGTAGTACTATGGGTAGCCTTGTTAGTCACGTGGGTGGCTAACGGCATTGTATCACCCACCGTTGAGTATGTAAGTATCCGCTGCGTGAGTCTGGATTGTATAAGGAGATTGGACGGTAATGACAGTATATATTAGCGGTAGGGGTGTTACATCGAGTATCCGGGCAACCCGCCTAATCGGCGTTAGAGTAGACAGTCAATTAGTTAGAGTGGGTAGGAGTGATAGGGTGAAGTGAGCCCTTGATGTAGTGCATAATGCGCTTGAGAGCAGTGAAATGTGCCTCATGAAGGTCATGCATATGCAAGCATCATTGCTGAACAGCATAACTGATGTCAAGGCTGGTAAAAGTGAGATATTGAAGAGCAACAGCAAGGGAGCGATAGGCGGTGGGGTTGGAGACCTGGGGACCGCTGGTATAACCAAGTTTGGGGTTGGTATCTACTGAAGTTCGGCAGGGGTTGCAGGTAGACATACCAAAGTGAGCGAGGATGTCTTTAGCGTTAGTGGCTTGAATGATATGGAGACCTGAGGGGGAGTGGGTGACGAAGATGCCAAGGAAGTGATGGAGGGGACCAAGGTCGGTCATGGAGAACTCGTGACTGAGGGCGGTGATAATGCGGCAGAGGAGTGGGGTGGAGGAGGCAGTGAGGATGATGTCGTCCACGTAGACGAGTAGATGAGCTTGGTTGGCGCCGTGGTTGAGAACAAATAGGGAGGGGTCAGAGTGACAACCGGTGAAGCCAGGACGGGGGATGTGGTCAGTAAAGCGACTGTACCAGGCGCGGGGGGGCTGTTTGAGGCAGTAAAGTGCTTTGCGAAGTTTGAAGACGTGGTGGGGAAATTGAGGATGAATGAAGCCTGGAGGTTGTTGGCAGTACATGTCCTCGTCGAGGTGGCCATGAAGGAATGCGTTTTTGACATCGAGTTGATGGATCGGGCAATGTCGAGTGATGGCAAGGGAGAGTACGGTGTGGACGGTGCCGGGTTTGACGGCGGGGGAAAAAGTCTCGGTGAAGTCAAGGCCTGGCTGTTGAGAGAAGCTGCGGGCCACCTAACAGGATTTGTAACGGGAAAGGTTACCATCAGCATCGAACTTATGGCGAAACAACCATCTACCGGACACGACATTGCCGTGAGGAGGGTGAGGAACAAGATCCCATGTCCGATTCTTATAAGGGCATCTTATTCTTCCTTCATTGACCGGAACCAGTGAGGGTCTTGGAGGGCGGCGGTGGGACTGGTGGTGAGAAGTAATTAGAATAATGTCCGTTATGATTATCATTGTACTACAGATATAAAATACAAGTACAGAGATAGATAGTAACATAAGAATAGGAAATAGTTACAGTAGTTACAAATATTTTCTAACACCATTTGGGTATAAAAAGAAGGAAAAAACTCATCAAAATTGACGGTCTTTTGGTTCTCATTTTATTTGGACCTTTAAAACTAGTTTACAGATGATTCCCTCTCTAGCCGAAGCTTGGGACTCAATGAAAAAGTGGCAACTTATAAAACTATAGGACTATTATTTGTTATGTTCAACATGTTTTTTATAAGTGAAGTTGATTTTTTTAATAAATTGTATTCGTAGAACGGAGTGACAAATTTAAACTTAATACATAAATTTCCACCCACGGGTGGAAAAAAAATTATATTGGATAATTCATGGGTATTAAGCAAACCGTAATTAAATTAGTGGACCGGAGTTAATTAGTTACGGTTTGTTATCTAACTACAATTTATTAGTGGGCCGGAGATGAAGACGTACGGTATTTTTATGAGAGACAGACCATAATTTAAAGGTGGTGCAAGACTTTTAATTACAGTTCTCTTAGAAACCGAATCTAACCCGCACGTGTATATAAAATGATCCCTAATTTAAAATAAATAAAAATAAAACTGAGCCAACACATATGTTTTATAGCATATAACACCGATATATATAAACAAAAATGTGATTTATAAGCAAAATAATTTTATTTCACCATAATATACTTTAGTTAAAATATTCACAATATAAATTTGTGAATTCTAAAACATCTTAAATAATAATTCAATATTGTTATACATGCCATATTGAACTAAACAACACTATAATATAATTTTGAATGTCATAAACTAAAAAAATATTTGTTTAAAAAACATTACTTTAGATTGTGCATTATATATATTTAGTGAGTCATTAGCCATTAACGTGAGTTCGAAACTTAGCATAGTCCTTTTTTCGCGTGAAAAAATTATTATTGAAGGACTTTAGATTACGGTTATTTAAAGAACTGTAATCTAAAATCAGTACGACGTCGTTTATTTTTTGGCGGTCTTTTAATTTTTCATAGTCTACAGATATTAGTAATTGCTGATAAAACTCTTCTCGATTGGACGTGTACACATTTTCTATCTCTGATATCAAAAACCTTCACTTTACTCCCGTTGACACCATAGTTGAGTACTGCAAACTCTTTACTTCAATCGATCTTGGTAAGTTTCCTCCTCTCTTCTCCTTTTTTTTGTTGTTTCTTGCTTTTGTTTTCTCCCTCCCCCGGCCGATAGGCATTTATTTAGTCATTTACATAATATCATCTACACTGCTTCTCATTCATCCTCTTTACTTCTCCCTATTTCATTCTAAAGCAAATTTTTTAATGTGTAAATCAACACTTTTCATTCTAAAACAAGTTGAAACATGTACTCCAGCTGCATTGTTAGTACTCATTTCTCTTGGTTTACAAGGATATGCAAAAATAAAAACGTGGTTGTGTTTGTTAATCTGTCATTTTTTTCAAGCCGTTTTTGCAAAATGTAAATCTGTACATTTCTGGTTATATATGGTTAAAGAACTGGTGTATATGCACTGGAATAAGTATGCAAGTTTAAATACTATTGTGTGCTACTGAAAACTGTTGTTTATATTTGAGCGTGGTTGGTTGAACACTTTGTTTTAGCCCTCTAAATCGATGAAGTTTTTACATAGGAATATGTTGTGCTTCTAATGAATCTATGTACTGTTTCCAATTTCTTAAGGTTAATATATTGTGCTTTGTTTTCAATATTACCTAGCTTAGCAACCTGCTACAAATTCATGTCTATTTGGTTTGTCAACTTACATTATGCAACTCCATCTGAAACACAAAAATTTCTATTGTATAGGGTCAACTGTCACCAGAGGATGATCCTATGGCTGTCATAGGATCAACCCCATCTGCTAGGCCGATCAAAAAGGAAAATAACACATATGACAGGTATAATCATCCCTGCAATTCAATGTTTATTTTAAATGTGTCTTTACTATAACACTTTCTTTATTTGATTCTTAGACTATGAGTTTGTATGTAACAGCTTAACACAGATGTATACTATACGTGACCTGAGCGGGTCGTCACCAAGGCAGATAGTATGCATCGAAGAAGCAGATCTGGTGGATGTCGATAAAGATAAAAAGTCTGATGATCACTCTTTTGGTGAGGGTTGTAGCCATAACCCTCTAAAACGTGCAAAGAGAAGTCTCCTGGAATGTCTCTTCCCACCAGACAAGTATACCTTCCTGCTAGACCCGTACGCAACTTTAATAAAGATCAAAGAGGTAGAAGAAAGAGGGCATGGGAGAGAGTGAAGGCTGATTATTTGGAGTTATGAGATGTGTTTTTTTTTTAAGTTGTTATAGTCATTGGTTGGTGCAGACTTCCTAGACTTCTGGGTTTTGGTTGCTAGATTTTGTTGGTTGTGGTTTGAGACATCATTTCTATTGTTGAGTTTTGGATTAAGTATCATTTGTATTTGAATGTTCCGTAGTGATTTTATTTGAACTTATTGCACTTCTTCAATCAAAATATATCTTTTGGAGCTGCTTTTGTGATGCAATTATTATGCAATTTAGTCTACTATTGCAACGGATTTCTACTTTATTTTGTAAAACAAAAAAATAAAAGAAAAAAGCTTTAGATTACGATTTATCTAGTAACTGTAACCTAAAGTCGTAGTGTCTTGGGGGATGTTGGAGAACAAGTATGAGTCCCACGTTGAAAAAACTTACATAGCTAGTAAGTAGTTCAAATAGCTTATGAGCTACTCCACCGAATGCCGATTGATTTTAGGATGGAACCTCATGGGTTATTAGGCCTTACTAGTCAATATGGGTATTTTTATATAATTTCCTCTATTGGGCATATTCCCCCCCCCCCTGACACAATATTTCTAACACCTGCATCCCATATCGGGATATGAGCAGTAATCTGAGTGACTTATAAGGATACATATAGATTGACTACAACAATGAGACCTTTCACTTTTAGGGTCAAGTGAGGAAAAAGGGCTTAAAGTGGCTAGTTTTCAAGTCTTTATTGCTTGGGAGCTAGGTTGTTGGACATTCTCATATGGGGTATTACAGATTGTATCTGAGCTAACCCGCGGCCATGTTGGGATGGGCTACCCAACGAGTCCCTATCAAGGAGGTCCATGAGACTTGGATGCTAGGCTTGCGACAAGGATGTCACGTTCATTGAGTGGGGAAATAATACCCTCATCCCACATCGGATATGAGTAATAATGTGAGTCTTTTATAAGGATACATACAAGTTGACTAGAACAACAAGGTTTTCCACTTTTAGGCCCAATTGAGGACAAAGGGCTTAGAGTGACAAGCCAGGTTGTTTCCAAATGGGGAGTTACAAATACAACCAACAATCTAGTTCAAACTAGAAATAAATTACAAGTAAGAAAAAATAAGGCCTCAACTGATTGTATATTGTCTCATATATAGTCTTGTATATGTAAGTTTATAAAGTTGAAAATTCAACTGCCCATAAGAATGCACTTTTGTGATAGAGAAATTTCACCATGTACCCCTGAGGTTTGAGCGAATTTCATTAAATACCTCTGAGGTTTGCAATTTACTACAAAATATTCCTGAGTTTCATTTTTATTATGAACCCCGTCGTTCAAAATCGGACATATATATTTTCATATTCTCATTTTACCCACCACGCTATATGCCCCTGCAATGACCTCAAGGTTATATTCATTTGTTGTATATGTGCAGGAGGTGCGGACATGAGATGAGGATTAACAATAAGAGATCGGGAGAAGGGGAAGAAAAAGAAGCTGCTTGGCTCCGAAATCCATGGCGCTTGTGGGAGGGACCGACAGTAACCTCAAGGTTATATAGTCAAAAGTTTATATATATAATTTAAAAAAATAGATAAAAATAATTAGGAATCATATAAATTTTAAAACAGTTTTAAAATTGAATAAAAAATTATATAAACTCAAAAATAAAATCCAAAAATTAATTGAAATCATAAATTTTTTAAAATAAATGGAAATGACAAGATAATAAAAATTTTAAGATTTTAAGTCACCGCTACAATAGTTTTTAAATTACATAACATTTAAACAATTTATGTGTATTTTAAATTTTGTTTATTTTTTAGTCTTTTCCATTTTGTTATATTTTGGTGTTTTTATAATTGTTATTCATTTGTTAAATTTTTCTTAAATTTAATATGATTTTTATGTATTTTTCTATTTTTTAAGTTTTAAATATTTTTTAAAAAATACTTTTAACCCTATAACGTTGAGGTTATTACAGGGGTATATGGTGTAGGGGAAATGAGAATATGAAAAATATAACATTTTTGAAAAGGGTATTTCATAATGAAAATAAAACCTTAAGGAGTAAGTTACGACCTTGAGTAGTATTTGGTGAAATTTACACAGAACTCTGAAATATTTGGTAAACTTCCCTTAAAGATATTATAAGATCAAGATGATGGGACTCTCGGATAAGTTACTTTAATAGTAATGAAAGAGCAACATACATTACTTTAACAATGTTTCTATTGTGAAAGGGGTGCGTTTGGAAGAATTTTCATAAAAATACCAAATTAAAAAAAAATTACATGCGGTGGTCGTTTTCGAAAAAAATTACGCGGGTGTACCAACACCTTGCAAAGAAGCAGCCACGACACTGTGGCAGCTTGCCAGAAACCGCCACGAGACTACGGCTGCTTCTGCATTTTTTTGCTTGAAGCAGCCACGAGTTTGGGGCGGCTTCCGACTTATCTGCTGAAAACCGCCACACATTTGGGGCGGCTTCTTTGCAATGGAGTCCAGGAAATTTTTTTTTTCCAACTTTTGAATCATTCGTGCTATGCTTTAACGGTTCCAGAACTTGACCAAATTTTGTACGACGATAGTTGAACAGTTATACTATGGATCTAAGTCATTTCTCTAGAGTTTTAGGACCATACGGGACCCACGTGACTTCATATAAATGGCACCAGAGTTAACGTTTTCTCAGTTTTGAACTTTTCGGGTAATGTCATATTTTATGTTATTAACCAGTTTTGTAAGTCCTATGATGCATTTACAACCATTATAACTTCTTACGGTGTTAAGACGACTTCATTGGGTTGGTCTTTTGAGCTAGCGTTTTTTCCAATTTTTGTCACATGTTCGTTAATTAATTGTAAAACAACAGTCAAATTATGTCTTTGCTATAGCCGATGTAACCCAAACATTGTATAGATTGTACATAATTCTTAAAATAAGAGAGCACATTTATATTATACACTCAACATAAAACACACTTCATTGCTATTTAGAAAAAATTACATTTTTTTGTGTGCTTGCTAAAGGCACTACCTATCTATGCAGGAGCATATCTAACATCTGAAAACCACAATCAATTATACCCTCTGTTAGGGCAGTTCCTCCTATTATGACCTGTTTGTAAACAATGTCGACAACGTCTACGTTCTGTACTCGTTTCATTTTAATCCATTTCATTTTGAAGCCTAGAATACCTAGGTCTTCCCCTGACAGTCCGAATGGCATCGGTTGTGGTACCACCTTAACCCCTGTATATGCTGGCCAATTTTCTTCATTACCCAGCGGTGTAAAAGGATTACCGCCATATGCCTCGATCATTGTATCCAGCTTGTACACCGGGTGCACGTAATTCTCCCACAACATACCGGTTTTGCAACACACGGCCATGACATGAGAGCATGGGTATTTGAACGCTTGCCACTCCCCACACTCACAGTTCATATCATCGAAGTCGACCTTGTACTTCCCTCAGTTCCTCCTCATAGCCACTGAGCCAAAATCTTCAACCTCGTACACTGGGTCGATCTCATTGTAGCGGGTAACATTGTGACTGTTAGACAGTCTACGGTTTTCTTCAATCTTGGAAGTCGCAAGATCTGTATACAATGTGGAACCCGCTATTTGCTGGCCGTAGTATGTGTCAAGGTTGTCGTTAAAATATGTTACCAACTTGTACAGTGTGCTGGTGACAATGGCGATGAGGGGAGTACGGACACTCTTTAGCACTCCATTGATGCATTCGACCAATTGGTTGTCATGTGGCCCCACCCCTTCCTTCATCATATGCCCTAGACCACTTCTCAAATGGTAGGTCATTGAAGAATCGCTCAATGTCGGTATTCTGGATAGAAGGTGATTATATCTTCTCTGGACATGATGCCTTCTAAATTCGTACGCTAAATACATGATAATAAGTCGATGTTAAACATTAAAATACTCAATTTAATTATTGAAGTACATTAATTGAAAAATTAAGATACCTGTGTTGATCAGATACTTCTTCAACCTTTTGTTTTTGAACCTTGAGTTAAAATTCGATGCAATATGTCTTATGCAGTAGAAATGGTGAGCCATTGGGGGTCTCCATAAATTGTCTGACTCCACGATGCTTATTATAGCAGGTGCACGATCTGTAATTATTGACACATCGCTCCTTTGACCGATGACATGCAACCTTACCTTGTCGAGGAAGTACTTCC
The DNA here is from genome assembly GCA_023374045.1 of Limonium bicolor. Taxonomy (NCBI): domain Eukaryota; kingdom Viridiplantae; phylum Streptophyta; class Magnoliopsida; order Caryophyllales; family Plumbaginaceae; genus Limonium; species Limonium bicolor. Next base: position 43,738,075 of record CM041778.1, read on the forward strand.
AAGAACCCAAATCTTCAGACTCAACTATAGTGAATGCAACAGGTATAATTTTGTTGTTTCCATCTTGTGCTGCCACTATCAAAAGCTTACCTTTGAACTTACCATATAGATGTGTACCATCTATCTGCAGCATGGGTTTGAAGTGCTTGAATGCTGAGATGCATGGTCCGAACGCCCAGAAGCATCGTTGGAAGAATTTGACTTGCGTTGTTTGAGTCTCATCTTCATAACCTGGAACTGATTTCAGATTAACAACCGATCCAGGTATTTTATGTTTTATTGCCATGAACAACCTTGGTAGTTGGGCATATGATTCAACCCAATCCCCGTACATCTTTCCTATTGCCTCACACCTCGCCAGCCAAGCTTTTCTGTATGAAACGGTCCTGTTGTACTGGCCACGAACTTGTTCTATTACATCTAGAACACTCATGCCCGGGTTACGGCTGATATGGGGTAGAATGGCCTCCGCAATGAAATGATAATTCATTTGTCGGTGATCTTGTCCGTCGGTTTGAGGAGTGCAGGAGTGTGGCCTCTGTCTTGTTATCTTCCATTCTGTCTCACCGGACAACAACGCTCCCCTTATATAAAACCTACATTCTTCCCCACTTGCACATTGGACAGCATACGCTCTACTCGAGCTCCTTACAACACGAAAATCAAGATTATTTCTAATGTGAAAGTATTTAACGGCACTAACCAGACTCTCCTTGTCATCGAACTCTTGTTGGACTTCAAAATTTCCTCCAGACTGCCATTGTGGAACACCTCGTCGTTCAACATCAGTACTCAATGCGTTGATAGCATTCCAATCCACGTGATGATAGAACGGCACATTCGGGCCTTCTTGACTAGTGCCTTCATCAACATCTGGTTGATGAAGAAATTCTTCTGGTATTAGTTCGACCTCATCATCTGATGATAGATCATCATCATCCCTGGGCTCGTACAGGTCATCATCTTCATCATCATCACCATCCATCTCCACATGAATCTCCATGCTCTGGGAGAGGTCCCAACTACACTTGTAGTTGTCAATCATTGCTTGAATATCTCCATCAGTGTTCAATTGAAGTGCAGAGTACACCATTGGTTCCCTTGAAAACAAATTTCGATAAGTCATCCTTCCTACATCGTATCCGCAACCTAGTTGACGAATGCTCTCCGTGACAGATTGCTTCAGCATTTCGAAGGTGAAATTATCAGTGACCCGAAGGTGGAAGGTCTTAGTTTCTTGGCTCCAAGAGAAATAGAGGCTACCATGTTGATTGTAGGATAGCTCAGCATTAACGAAAATTAGATAAGGATACGCCATATGTTTGTGGACTGATTGAAAGAAATTAGGCAGTTGTATGAGCTTGATAATGTGGATATTTAAGAGAGTGATAGATCAGATTGAGAGGGAGGAAGGGAGAGCTGAATGCTGAGAAGTGGTGCAATTGAAGTTTGCCACAACTACTTCTATATATAATAAACAAAAAACGAGTCATAAAGTGTACCATATGGGGCACAGATTTGAATTCAAGGATAACTCTGCAGACTCATTCAAAAAAGGAGTGGCTGTGAGTAATTCGTGGACATTTTGGCAGATTTTTAATTAAAGCTCTGTCCACTAGAAGACAGGATGCTGAGTCATAAAGTGTACCATGTGGGCAGAGATTTGAATTCAAGGATAACTCTGCAGACTCATTCAAAAAGGAGTGGCTGTGAGTAATTCGTGGACATTTTGGCAGATTTTTAATTAAAGCTCTGTCCACTAGAAGACAGGATGCTGAGTCATAAAGTGTACCATGTGGGGCAGAGATTTGAATTCAAGAGCAATGCAGAGACTCATTCAAAAAAGGAGTGGCTGTGAGTAATTCGTGGACATTTTGGCATTTTAATTAAAGCTCTGTCCACTAGAAGACAGGATGCTGAGTCATAAAGTGTACCATGTGGGGCAGAGATTTGAATTCAAGGATAACTCTGCAGACTCATTCAAAAAAGGAGTGGCTGTGAGTAATTCATGGATATTTTGGCAGATTTTTTATTAAAGTTCTGTCCACTAGAAGACAGGATGCTGAGTCATAAAGTGTGTGGGGCAGAGATTTGAATTCAAGGATAACTCTGCAGACTCATTCAAAAAAGGAGTGGCTGTGAGTAATTCGTGGACATTTTGGCGATTTTAATTAAAGCTCTGTCCATTAGAAGACAGGATGCTGAGTCATAAAGTGTACCATGTGGGGCAGAGATTTGAATTCAAGGATAACTCTGCAGACTCATTCAAAAAAGGAGTGGCTGTGAGTAATTCATGGATATTTTGGCAGATTTTTTATTAAAGTTCTGTCCACTAGAAGACAGGATGCTGAGTCATAAAATGTGGGGCAGAGATTTAAATTCAAGGATAACTCTGCAGACTCATTCAAAAAAGGAGTGGCTGTGAGTAATTCGTGGACATTTTGGCAGATTTTTAATTAAAGCTCTGTCCACTAGAAGACAGGATGCTGAGTCATAAAGTGTACCATGTGGTGCAGAGATTTGAATTCAAGGATAACTCTGCAGACTCATTCAAAAAAGGAGTGGCTGTGAGTAATTCGTGGACATTTTGACAGATTTTATAATTAAAGCTCTGTCCACTAGAAGACAGGATGCTGAGTCATACAGTGTACCATGTGGGGCAGAGATTTGAATTCCAGAGCACTCTGCAGAGTCATTTCAAAAAAGGAGTGGCTGTGAGTAATTCGTGGACATTTTGGCAGATTTTTAATTAAAGCTTTTTTTAAATTATAGCTCTGTCCACTTAACAATCAAGTACGTTGATTTGGTAAAACTTAAGTACAGTGTCTTCCTCTAATTGCCTGTGCCCTCCTTCGTGTAACGGCGGGGTCTTCAAGGTCTGAGTCGTCTGTATAATCAACGAGAACTTTAATTCTTTGCATGATTTCTTGAAGATCAATATAGTTCCAAATCATCTGGCGAACATCAGCATCAGTTTGTACGTTTGCAATCGAGAAGTTATATGAATCGTTGTCCATTCTAAGGTAGACAATGGAATAGACATGCAATTCATTGTTCCCGAAATGTGATCGCACGATGTGGCTTAACAATGATTTTAGATGGTTAATGCTCCTTGGATGTTGAATGTCGCAATCGATGATGGCCCAACCCGGACCAGGTAAAAACCGCCCTCCATACTCTGTCGTTGAAGTTACATGGTTCACATGGATTGATACAGGGTACATCGTCCTATTGTATAAACATAAAGTAAAGATAAAGTACATATCAGTTCTTGTTTATGAGCCACGGTTACCGTTGAACAGTTATGGTGGAAAAAAGTATATGCAGATAGGTTAAACAATGTAGACATCAATGCACTCAGAGGTAGCCGTTATGCTAGCCGTTGCCTCAGATAGTATAAAGGTTGTATTTGGTTCTTCAACCTCATTGTTCCACGCTCATTATTTTGAAACTCTTTCAACTCCACCGAAGAGAATCAGTATATCTCACTTAACAAAACACCATGGCTCCCAAAAAGGAAGTCCCGATCAAGGCATCAAGACAAACAAGGGCAAACAGGTTTGTTCCAACAACAAAAACTGCGCATCGAAAGCCCCATCCACTAAAAATTCTTGCAACAAATCCTCCATACCAGATACAAAAATTCGATATTCCCGCACCAGCCAGTATGAAGGAAGAGCTTTAATGTCTGATGCAGATTCAAAAATGAGGGATAATATTCCTGAGATTATTCTCATTAGCAGTGATTCTTCGGCGGCTATCTGTCTGAGGGCACACATGCTCTTACCGATTTTGTGGTTGCCTCGGATGTGTTCGGAGATGAGTGCGCCTTATGAATCCATTGCCAATGAAGAATCCTCATCGGACCCACACTCAAGTACATCTTCAGATGATAGTGGTGACATTACCAAATTGATAAGGCACGTAGAACAAAAATGGCTTCAGGGTTCTACCGACTACAATCGCAATTTCATTAAGTATTGATCGTTTTTAATTATAGTTTTATTTATTATGTTGCTCCTGCATGTCAGGTCGTGCCTTAAACAAGCACCCAAAAAAATGTTTACTGTAATGTCAAAGTATGTTCCAATGTGTTTCAATAAAAGTTTGTTACTTTTCTACTTTGTTTAATTGTTACAACAGAGTTAAACTTTAATTACAAATTAACTAAACTTCGATTAATACTTATCATACCCCATGCACTAGTAGTTTGGCCGGTGCGTATGGAACACCCAAGTGCAGTTTTTTAATATGCAGTTTTTGCGTTTGTAGGGGACTTTGACCATTCTTTTGAATCGGTTTCTGTTGTCCGTTTTCTACCATTTTTTGCCACAATGCTGTGTTTATGTACTACTACATTCATACAAAATTTGGAGCACAACGGGAATCATTTGGTACTCCAAACTGTAAGCGCAAAGTAGCACCCGAGTGCAGTTTTTTAATATGCAGTTTTTGCGTTTGTAGGGGACTTTGACCATTCTTTTGAATCGGTTTCTGTTGTCCGTTGGCCACGATTTTTTGGCACAATTCTTTGTTTATGTACTACTACATTCATACAAAATTTTGAGCACAACGGGAATCATTTGGTACTCCAAACTGTAAGCGCAAAGTAGCACCCGAGTGCAGTTTTTTAATATGCAGTTTTTGCGTTTGTAGGGGACTTTGACCATTCTTTTGAATCGGTTTCTGTTGTCCGTTGGCCACCATTTTTTTCCACAATGCTGTGTTCATGTGCTACAACATTCATACAAAATTTGGAGCACAACAGGAATCATTTGGTACTCCAAACAGTAAGCGCAAAGTAGCACCTGAGTGCAGTTTTTTAATATGCAGTTTTTTAAGTGTTGGGCACTTTGACCATTCTTTTGAATCGGTTGCTGCTATCTGTTGGCCACCATTTTTTTCCACAATGCTGTGTGTATGTTTAACTACATGCACACCAAATTTGAAGCAAAACGGATATCATTTGGTACTCCAAACTGTAAGCGTAAAGTAGACATTACTTTATGGAAAATAAGAGCTCATGCTTCAGTGTTATAAAATTACATTCTAGTCCAATGACATCCGTCATCTCGTCATCTTGTATGAAAATGAAACACTTTAATAACCAATACCGTCACTAAATAGCTTAATAATCATCATTCTCGTCTGGTTCCTATTCGATCATAAGATCAATGAAAGATGCTCCAGAATGAACCACAAACATGTTGTGCACATCACGGTCATTGCGGATAGGCATTTTGCACCAAAACGCCGTCGGATGAGTGTACATCATCCTCCTGTATATAATGAGAGTAACATGATAACATTGGAAGCCATCGAAGAGCTCGTCTTGGATGATCGATTTGAGTTGATCGAACGACATGGTATTTGGTAGATTGGGAGATCAAACTCCATTGTTCTACTTTCAGTCGTAGGTACCATGCAAAAACCATCTGCTGTGTAGCATGGTTCATAATGTAAAAAAATCCGTGATGGTAGGGTGTCCATTCTCAATAGGACCAGAGCTAGTTGTTACAATCAAGAGTATCTAGAGAGTTCCTATGTGATAGTTGAGGTTATGTAATGAGAAAAATGGGGGAGATGCTTTAATAGCATGGAGAGGGAGGACGAGGGATAAGATGCCTTTTATAGCATGGAGAGGACCAGAGCTAGTTGTTACTACCGAATGATTTCCGACAGAGAAATCCTTATTGTTCTCCCTAGATAAGATTCCCCCCCCCCATATCAATTGATTACATAGATAAGATTTCCTCTCTTGTCCACTAGTTCAGTAGATAAGATTTCGATGCCTTCCAAAGGGCTGACTTATTGATTTCCCTTTCCCATTATCTACTACTCATCTACTGCCTATAAATACAACCTTCATTTTTCTTTTCCATTTCACAAATAACTACACAAAAGAGCTTTGTTAATTCTACATTGCATCGTAGTGCACTTCATCTACACCTTTCACCAATGGAGATCTCTTGCACTGTGTTTCTTGACGTTGAGCGAGCGTACAACGATGAAGGTTTGTATTTTGCAAGAACCTATTCAACTAAAAGTTTTGATTTCAAGATCGACATGGAAATAACATTTTCTGAGTTTGATAACCTTGTTGAGACTCAATTGAAAGAGCGCTATGGTTACTATTGTGTGGTCTAATCAATACTTCATCGATTACTACTTTCCTCCCAGCCACGCCCATTATGGGGGCCACTGCAAATAAAACGAGATGTTGACGTTCAACGAATGATTGAACGTTTCGTGTTCAATCATCATTATTATAATAGAGTAGAACTCTATGTCACCATTGTGTTCAAGGAAGATGACCCATCTCAGTTACCACCAATGGCCATAGCTTTGCCGGAAGAGTATAGTGAAGTTTACCGCTCAGATGATAGCGAAACTTCTGATTAGTATGAAGATGGTTCCTATTATGAGCGAGGGTCTTGCATATAGCAAGCACCTAATCGTCTAAACTAAATAATTGTTGTTGTTAATTATAGTTTTCCTTACAACAAAAATTGCTCCTGCACTGTCAGGTCGTGCCTTAAGCAAGCACCCAAAAAAATGTTTATTGTAATGTCAAAGTATGTTCCAATGTGTTTCAATAAAAGTTTGTTACTTTTAAACTTTGTTTAATTGTTACAACAGAGTTAAACTTTTATTACAAATTAACTAAACTTCGATTAATACTTATATTAATAAAGTGCGACAAACATAGTGCTTGGGAATCCTTTCAATATAATTAATGATTCAACACACAAAATAATTAAAGACTAAAATCACTCAGCACCACCAGCTCTTCTCCCTCGACCAGCCCGGTTCCCCCTCCTTCCTCTGCTCGCCTGCTCGTACTCACTGGGTGTGTATCTCTGTGGGGGGTTCATCGAATCAGGCCCCCTGAGAGTCATGTCCCAGGAGCTTGCAGGTGGTGGCGGGGTGGATGTGGTGGATTGTAGCGCCATGCTTAACCGCCTCCTCTCTTCTTCTTCTGAATCATCATCAGAAACATTTAGGGCCGCGAAGGTAGTGTTCATCATTGCCGATCTCTCAGCCTGTGTAGTCGGCACATGTCTACCACTAGACCGCGAGGACCCTTCCCCTGTAGGTACAGTAATATGGCCAAAACCACCTGACGAGTGACCGTATGGATCGGGTTGTGTGGATGTGTATGGACCCTGATCCCAGCTTGCAGTCGTCTGTTGTGCAACCCATGCACTAGTAGTTTGGCCGGTGCAGTATGGAATCTCCCAAGGGTTAATTGTGCTTTACGAGTCATCCACTGGCTGGTAAGTGTAGGTACTAGTATCCACCAACCCCAATGAATCATATTGGCTTGTTTGTCCCCCCCCCCCCCACTGTGTGTCCTGGGTCGCTTGTCCTCCCCACTGTGTGTCCTGGGTCGTTTGGCCCCCCCCATTGTGTACCCTGGGTCGTCTGAGCACCCCATGAGCTGGGCTGAGAACGGTATTGGTAACGCTCCCATGGATTTTCCTCATAATCGGCAACACTTAGGTCAAGTGGGTATGACGGTTGTGCCGGATATGTCCAGCTTGACTGCTGAAAAACCTCTGGTTCGGGTTCAGGTTCAGGTGCTGGTGGTGCCCGTGGGGCCGGACGCACTTCACTCCTTGGTCTTCTACGTGCTGCCCTCCTACTTGGATTATCGTTCAATGAAAATGGTGGGTGGTAAAAGACCACTGGAGGTGGTGCTGGTCGATCGACAGGAGTCTGATGGTGACTATAACGCTGGTGATATGATACGCCAGTCTCTTGTGACAAGTAGCTGGCGTAGTCACCTACGGTAGGGTCGTAGTGCCGTATCTGATCTAGTCCATCCGCCTACAAACATATTCATACCGTTCATATAGTAAATTACAACATGTATGCATACAATTATGTAAGTGCTGAATACTAAGCAATTAGCATGCTTACCAATATGGCCTGCCGTCTTGCCTCGCTTGTGTACCACCTTAAGCTGTGTCTAACATACCACTGCATATACTCTGAGGCAAAGGTCAATGGAACTGCCAACGGGTAATCTTGGGGCCTTATCTGCCTGTAATTTCGGTCGTTCCATAGCTCGATGTATCTTGCGTTGATATTGCCCCAGTCCGCGTCCACTCGGCCGGTTCGTTTTTGATTGTGCAACTTATCACAATCCAGTGGCAATGCTGGTATCGGCTGATCATGTCCAAATTGTCTCATAACGCGATCCGGTTGATGCCCCTCAATTATATTGTTAAGGATCAATGGCACAACTACAACAGATGTGTCAAGTGGGGCATCACCATACGGTTGTTAAACCCACTGAAAAATTAAATCATATTACATATTCAATGCGCATGGTTAGCAGGAAATAATAATGTGTATGTTTTTTTTTCATAACACAATAGTACTTACGTGATCTACAGTGGGTGGAACCGGGATAGAATCAAGGATGGCACGAGCGTCCGGTAACTTAATTTTCTTCACCCTTGGATTATCCCAACTACAAGTGAACAAATAAAGACGTTATTCAAACATAATTATAAAAGGTGCATTGCAATTATTAAATATAATTTGATATATTATTCTTCACACTTACGAGTAACCGATGATGCCATTTGTTCCAATATACTCTCTTGGAACTCTAAAAAAAAGCCGGGAGTCTGGCATACGCCCACACTATAATCAACTTCGTGGCTGCAGTTATAGCCGTTGACTCAAACTGGGTGGCATTGCACAAGCCACGGTAGGTGTGAGCTAAAACTGCTGAAGCCCAACTGTATTGCCCACACTCAGAAAACTCTCTCAGTAATTCTAAATAGCCACAGTCAATGGTGAGACTGTCATAACTGGGTAGTAACATTCCACCAATCATCCGCATGATCCATGCTCTTGCATGACGCTAGTGGATGATATTTGGTTTTCGATTAAATGCACTTTCTTCCTCATTTTTAATCGCAAATTTTTCCTGCAACCAAAGCAATGACACTTTGTAACCTCTAATTGATTCGGGTCCCGGTCTTTGACCCAACAGTTCTTCACACAAATCTCCCACATCCTGATTCATACGAATCACAACAGCGTCTCCTTCCACCTTCAGCCCAAGTATGTGATGCACATCTTCCAGAGTAATCGTTGCCTCACCAAAAGGCAACATGAAGGTGTGGGTCTCAGGCCTCCACCTTTCAACGAGTGCGCTGACGATCGCCTGGTCCACCTTGATTCTATAGAATGCAGGTCCCATAAAACCAACCTCGCTGATGTACTCGCGAAGGGCATGGTGCGAAAGCTCAACTTCCAGGTTGCGAGAGCGCAACTTCCTGTTGATGTATTTTGGGTTACGCATTGCCTACATAGCATGGGCACAAAATCAAATGTTATGATGGAAAATACGTAATGAATGCAATGTAATAAAGATTAATGTCTTATCACTGTACTGGATCATCTGAGAAAAGTGCTGCAGATATATGAGTGGACTGGTACGTGAATAGTTCAGCCTCCTCGGGTCCCACCTCTGCTGGTTGACGCTGGAATTACTGGGCCATCTACATAAACAATAGGACATAGAAAATGAATAGAGATAACAAGTGGTAAATAGTACTATAAATGTTTAAGGAATTCAAAGACCTTAGTTGTAATTAAATTAACCGTTCACATCTCATTGTTTTTCAAATAAGTAAGAGTAACAAACCTTCAATAGCGGGTACGAATTAGGGCACAATCAAAGACCTGAATTGTGAAAAAAAATTGCTTAACATTACAACAACAATAGCATAATTAATTAAGGCATAAAACCACCAAAATTGGTGATTTTGCAACTCATAAAAATTGGAAAATTTAATTACGAATTTAAATGGGGCTAGTTGGCATTATAAATGTAAGGAAAAATTACATCCCCCACCCATGACGTTTGGCGAAATTACACAGCCCACCCACGAGGTTTCAAAAATTACTTTGCCCACCCATGTGGTTTCCATAATTTTACATCCAGCAACTTTTCTAATATTTGATCAACTTAAAAGATGGTTAAATGTTGTCCAAAATTGATGAAACTTTACATGGACGATGCTAAGGTGTTATATTTTGGTAAAGCGTGAAATCCAAAGTTTTGTAAGCTCATATGTGATATGTGGGACCCAATGAAACATGTGACAAGTGAATGTGTTTTCATTGGGTCCCACGGGTCATATATGACCTTAAAAAACTTTGGATTTGATATTGGACAAAAATATAACACCTTAGCATCGTCCATGTAAAGTTTCATCAATTTTGGACAACATTTAACCATCTTTTAAACTGATCAAATATTAGAAAAGTTGCTGGATGTAAAATTGTGGAAACCACATGGGTGGGCAAAGTAATTTTTGAAACCTCGTGGGTGGGTTGTGTAATTTCGCCAAACGTCATGGGTGGGGGATGTAATTTTCCCTAAATGTAAAAAAAATTGCATAACATTATACAACAATAGCATAATTAATTAAGGCATAAAACCACCAAAATTGGTGATTTTGTAACTCATAAAAAAATTGGTAAATTTAATTACGAATTTAAATGGGGTTAGTTGGCATTATAAATGGAAAAAAATTGCATAACATTATAACAACAATAGCATAATTAATTAAGGCATAAAACCACCAAAATAGGTGATTTTGTAACTCATAAAAAAATTGGTAAGTTTAATTACGAATTTAAATGGGGTTAGTGAGCATTATAAATGTAAAAACAATTGCATAACATTATAACAACAATAGCATAATTAATTAAGGCATAAAACCACCAAAATTGGTGATTTTGTAACTCATAAAAAAATTGGTAAATTTAATTACGAATTTAAATGGGGTTAGTTGGCATTATAAATGTAAAAAAAATTGCATAACATTATAACAACAATAGCATAATTAATTAAGGCATAAAACCACCAAAATTGGTGATTTTGTAACTCATAAAAAAATGGTAAATTTAATTACGAATTTAAATGGGGTTAGTTGGCATTATAAATGTAAAAAAATTGCATAACATTATAACAACAATAGCATAATTAATTAAGGCATAAAACCACCAAAATTGGTGATTTTGTAACTCATAAAAAAATTGGTAAATTTAATTACGAATTTAAATGGGGTTAGTTGGCATTATAAATGTAAAAAAAATTGCATAACATTATAACAACAATAGCATAATTAATTAAGGCATAAAACCACCAAAATTGGTGATTTTGTAACTCATAAAAAAATGGTAAATTTAATTACGAATTTAAATGGGGTTAGTGGGCATTATAAATGTAAAAAAATGCATAACATTATAACAACAATAGCATAATGAATTAAGGCATAAAACCACCAAAATTGGTGATTTTGTAACTCATAAAAAAATTGGTAAATTTAATTACGAATTTAAATGGGGTTAGTGGCATTATAAATGTAAAAAAAATGCATAACATTATAACAACAATAGCATAATTAATTAAGGCATAAAACCACTAAAATTGGTGATTTTGTAACTCATATAAAAATTGGTAAATTTAATTACGAATTTAAATGTGGTTAGTGAGCATTATAAATGTAAAAAAAATTGCATAACATTATAACAACAATAGCATAATTAATTAAGGCATAAAACCACCAAAATTGGTGATTTTGTAACTCATAAAAAAATTGGTAAATTTAATTACGAATTAAAATGGGGTTAGTGGGCATTATAAATGTAAAATAATTGGTTAACATTACAACAACAATAGCATAATTAATTAAGGCATAAAACCACCAAAATTGGTGATTTTGTAACTCATAAAAAAATTGGTAAATTTAATTACGAATTAAATGGGTTAGTGGCATTATAAATGTAAAAAATTGTTAACATATAACAACAAAAGCATAATTAATTAAGGCATAAAACCACCAAAATTGGTGATTTTGTAACTCATAAAAAAATTGGTAAATTTAATTACGAATTTAAATGGGGTAGTTGGCATTATAAATGTACAAAAAATTGCATAACATTATAACAACAAGCATAATTAATTAAGGCATAAAACCACCAAAATTGGTGATTTGTAACTCATAAAAAAATTGGTAAATTTAATTACGAATTTAAATGGGGCTAGGGCATTATAAATGTAAAAAAATTGCATAACATTATAACAACAATAGCATAATTAATTAAGGCATAAAACACCAAAATTGGTGATTTTGTAACTCATAAAAAAATTGGTAAATTTAATTACGAATTTAAATGGGGTTAGTGGCATTATAAATGTAAAAAAAATTGCATAACATTATAACAACAATAGCATAATTAATTAAGGCATAAAACCACCAAAATTGGTGATTTTGTAACTCATAAAAAAATTGGTAAATTAATTACGAATTTAAATGGGGTTAGTGGGCATTATAAATGTAAAAAAATTGCATAACATTATAACAACAATAGCATAATTAATTAAGGCATAAAACCACCAAAATTGGTGATTTTGTAACTCATAAAAAAATTGGTAAATTTAATTACGAATTTAAATGAGGTTAGTGGGCATTATAAATGTAAAAAAAATTGCATAACATTATAACAACAATAGCATAATTAATTAAGGCATAAAACCACCAAAAGTGGTGATTTTGTAACTCATAAAAAAATTGGTAAATTTAATTACGAAATTAAATGGGGTTAGTGGGCATTATAAATGTAAAAAAAATTGCATAACATTATAACAACAAAAACATAATTAATTAAGGCATAAAACCACCAAAATTGGTGATTTTGTAACTCATAAAAAAATTAGTAAATTTAATTACGAATTTAAATGGGGTTAGTGGGCATTATAAATGTAAAAAAAATAGCATAACATTAGAACAACAATACCATATATTGGGAGGAATAATGATAAACATAGAAAAAGTTAGAAGAAGTAATGGAAGGTAGAAGAGTTAAATACAACTTAATAAAAATTAAAAAACTAAAAATAATGACTATAATTAACGTAAAAATTAAGCACTAATAAACAATACAACCAAAACAAAAAAAAATAAACAATGGAACTTACTTGTTCCAAATTCGGAGAGATAGAGAATGAAAGTTTGAGGAGTGTTTTGTGTGAGAAATGTGGGGAGAATGGGTGAGATTGGGTGGGTTTTTATAGAAAAAAAAATCCTGCTGGAAGAAGCCACAGGTATGTGGCGGTTTCTTTGCAAAGCCGTGGATAAGTGGGGTCCGTGCGATCCGCGACCGAAGGCTGTGATTGGTCGGCTGGATTTCCGGATAAGGGGGAGAAATTGCAAAGAAGCCGCCCCAAGTGTGTGGCGGTTTTCAGCAGATAAGTCGGAAGCCGCCCCAAACTCGTGGCTGCTTCAAGCAAAAAAATGCAGAAGCAGCCGTAGTCTCGTGGCGGTTTCTGGCAAGCAGCCACAGTGTCGTGGCTGCTTCTTTGCAAGGTGTTGGTACACCCGCGTAATTTAATTCAAAAACGACCACCGCATGTATTTTTTTTTTAATTTGGTATTTTTATGAAAATTTTCAAAATGCAGAAGCAGCCGTAGTCTCGTGGCTATGAGGAGGAACCGAGGGAAGTACAAGGTCGACTTCGATGATATGAGCTGTGAGTGTGGGGAGTGGCAAGCGTTCAAATACCCATGCTCTCATGTCATGGTCGTGTGTTGCAAAACCGGTATGTTGTGGGAGAATTACGTGCACCCGGTGTACAAGCTGGATACAATGATCGAGGCATATGGCGGTAATCCTTTTACACCGCTGGGTAATGAAGAAAATTGGCCAGCATATACAGGGGTTAAGGTGGTACCACAACCGGATGCCATTCGGACTGTCAGGGGAAGACCTAGGTATTCTAGGCTTCAAAATGAAATGGATGAAAATGAAACGAGTACAGAACGTAGACGTTGTCGACATTGTTTACAAACAGGTCATAATAGGAGGAACTGCCCTAACAGAGGGTATAATTGATTGTGGTTTTCAGATGTTAGATATGCTCCTGCATAGACAGGTAGTGCCTTTAGCAAGCACACAAAAAAATGTAATTTTTTCTAAATAGCAATGAAGTGTGTTTTATGTTGAGTGTATAATATAAATGTGCTCTCTTATTTTAAGAATTACGTACAATCTATACAATGTTTGGGTTACATCGGCTATAGCAAAGACATAATTTGACTGTTGTTTTACAATTAATTAACGAACATGTGACAAAAATTGGAAAAAACGCTAGCTCAAAAGACCAACTCAATGAAGTCGTCTTAACACCGTAAGAAGTTATAATGGTTGTAAATGCATCATAGGACTTACAAAACTGGTTAATAACATAAAATATGACATTACCCGAAAAGTTCAAAACTGAGAAAACGTTAACTCTGGTGCCATTTATATGAAGTCACGTGGGTCCCGTATGGTCCTAAAACTCCAGAGAAATGACTTAGATCCGTAGTATAACTGTTCAACTATCGTCGTACAAAATTTGGTCAAGTTCTGGAACCGTTAAAGCATAGCACGAATGATTCAAAAGTTGGAAAAAAAAAATTCCTTGACTCCATTGCAAAGAAGCCGCCCCAAGTGTGTGGTGGTTTTCAGCAGATAAGTCGGAAGCCGCCCCAAACTCGTGGCTGCTTCAAGCAAAAAAATGTAGAAGCAGCCGTAGTCTCATGGCGGTTTCTGGCAAGCTGCCACAGTGTCGTGGCTGCTTCTTTGTAAGGTGTTGGTACACCCGTATAATTTTTTTCGAAAAAGACCACCGCATGTAATTTTTTTTAATTTGGTATTTTTATGAAAAATTTCCTGGCGTTTGTTTTGTGCGGGGGAAACAGAATGAAATAAGGAAAAGGAATAGAGGGTAATTTGAAAATAATTTCTTTTGATTTTCCTAGTTGTTTGTTTGTGCAGAGAAAATAGAAATGATCAACCGGTCAACAGTCATCACTCAATGGTCAACGGCCGCCGGTCAATCTAGTCAATGGTTATTGGTCATCGGTTAATAACCCTATGTCACCGCAAGATCATTTTCTAGTAGTGGTTGGGAATCAAGTTAGAGGAATTTTAGAATCACACATTTTCCATTTCATAAAAACAAGAAAAAATGACTAAAAAAATAGCAGGAAACATAATCAATTCGATTCTCCTTCCTAATTACCCAAAAACAAGCGTCCCTTTGACACATTAAACCACTCTTATGCATATTAAGACTAGGATCTTTTTTGTTTGCAAACTATCAATTTCATCATGACTGACAAATTTGATCCAACTTGAATATTGAATCTGCACTCACTCATAAAATACATATTTTGGTAAAAATATTTTAACCTTTTTTTGGTTCAAGCTAAAGTTTCCCATTATTATACTGAGTTAGATATGAATTAAAAATTCTAAGTCGAACTCAACACAACCGATTGTCTTTAGAAACAATAAATGTAACTATACTAAAATGTCACTTAAGTTCTTTTATAATTTTATAACTATTAATTAAAATATAAAAAAAAACACTACCAATGCTTTCCACAGCCTATCCAACAATTTGATTACTAATCTTTTTTTCAAGGCATATGGATTGAGTTAATAAATATCTGACAAAAAATGATAATTTATTTAGATCACCAAATGAAAATTTATAAAAACAAATATGTACTTAGAAAACTTTGGGTTAAACAAACCAGGATTGGGTGAATAATTTTATATAGATCATATTAGGATTAACAATTTATATCCCGGATATTTTTGGGTTAAATTTGATCAATAAATTCTTAAACGGGTATGCCCATCAACCAAATTTCCTTCCTAGTTTCAAACCGACAAGCTTTTTACCTGTCACAATTTGTTAAGATGGGTGTTAAGAGTTAAGAGTTTTAAGTTGAAACGCTTCGTTTTACTTAGTGGTTGTATTTGTCTTTGTTATTGAGTCTGTATATGTCGTTGTAATATCTAGGGTTTATAAATTAGTTTTGGTACTCAGTTTAGCTTGAGTTAGTTCTCTCCCTTCTCGGCTCTGTGTAGCAACCCGATTTCTTCTTCCCCTTTCTTCACCCAAGCCTTCCACGTTGGGTATTCTTCCTTGTTCATGTAATCCCGTTCTTCTCAATACAAAGGAAAGTTATTCTCCTTTCTGTTTCTTCTCCTCCTCTGGTTTGTCTTGATTTCATCGAGCTCCAGAGTTAGTCGATCATTATCATGGTATCAGAGCCACGAAGGAATCCCGATGTTTAGCTTTGGGCGACTTCGTTTTTCTTTCGTATCCCGGCGTTTGGCTTCAGGCGAATTCGTTATTCCATTTCATCGATGTCGCCAATTTTCTTCGTCTCTATTTTCTCCTTCAAGATCGTTCTTCGAGTGGTTCCGCTCCCATCTTGTTCTCCCTCCATCTTCGCCTCCATTTCAGTACATTTTTGCTGGTTTTTATCGCGTCTAGAGAATGTCTGGGACTCCACCAGAAAACCCCAACCAAGAAGATAACAAAGAAACCAAGTCTGGGGATGAGACCCACATCCCAGTAGGGGACCCGCTATATCTTGCTAGCTCCGATCAACCAGGGCAAGCCGTGGCAAGCAAATTCGACGGGACAGGATTTGCTTGCTGGAAACAGCAAGTTGAAATTGCTCTTGGTGCAAAAAGCAAGACCGGTTTCTTGGATGGGACAACCGCGAAACCAGAGACCCCAGCGCACAAGGTGCAAGCCTGGGAAAGATGTAATAAGATGGTTATGTCATGGCTCCTCTCAAGTCTGGAGAAATCGATAGCTGAAACCGTTATTTTCAACCCTACCTCAGCTCAGATCTGGGAGCAGCTGTGTGGACGGTATGAGCAGAAAGACGCTACCAAGATCTACGAAATCGAACAGCAATTGAGCGCCATTTCACAAGGAGGAGACACGATTGGCACATACTTCAACCGCGTCAAGAAGCTCTGGGACGAGTTTGACGCCACCGACTCCATACCCAAGTGTGAGTGCAACAATACAGAGAAGTTTCAGACCTACATTAAGGAGAGACAATTAATCAAATTCCTCATGGGACTTAATGAGCGGTATGCCATTATAAGAGGAAACATACTCATGATTACACCCTTGCCCAGTATAGAGCAAGTTTTCTCTCTGCTCGTGCAAGAAGAGCGGCAGAAAACCCTCACCGTAGCTAACCCGTCTGAAGGAGCCTCATCGTCTTTCGCCGCCGATAATTCGAGAAGAACAGCAGCAAGAAATCAGACGGAAAACTTCAACAATTAGACGGGAAATTTCACCAGACGACCAACCCTCGTCTGCACCTTTTGCGGAAGAAACGGGCACCAAGAAGACAAGTTCTACCGCAAACATGGCTTCCCTCAGAACTGGAGAAGTAACGGGAACAAAAAGACAAATGCTAGCGCGGCTATTGATGAGGCAAAAGGTAAAACCCCTGAAGATCCTTTCAAGGGTGGCTTAACAAACGAACAAGTCAATCAGCTTCTGGCATACATCAGTAAGTCCAAGAATGTCGCCAAGGAAGATCAAATCAAAGAAACCAACTGCGGTTTCGTAGGTATGATCTATCCTTACCCTTTTAATTTATCAGAATCTTTTGCTTTAGCTAATAATCAGAATAAAGAAACCAACGTGACAAGGGAATTTGATAGTTCTGTCTGGCTGCTTGACTCTGGTGCTTCTGACCACATGTGCTGTGATTTTTCTATGTTTAGTACGCACCATGTACTTAGTAATGCCCATAGCATAATCATGCCAGATGGACACCCGCAGTTTGTTAGAATTATAGGAAAAGTGAGAATCAATTCTATGATAACTCTGAATCATGTTCTCTATGTTCCAAGTTTTCAATTCAATCTTATTGCTGTGAGTAAACTATCTAGAGACATGGGAGGAAAGATTTATTTTGATTCCAAATCTTGTGTATACCAGGGCTCTAAGTGGAAGAATGAAGTGGAAATAGGATATTGCTGTCGTGGTCTCTATCTGCTTGACAATCTCTGTGACAAGAAAGTCTCTGATGTTTTTGTAAACAACAAGTTTAGTACTGTTAATTCTGGAAATAGAGCTGTCATAGGATTTGATTGTAATGACAGTTTTTCTCTTTGGCATTATCGCCTAGGACATCTTCATAGGAAAGGTCTTCTCAGTTTGAATCTGCTAGGAAAAGAAAAACCAAGTAAACAATTTGTGTGTGAACCTTGCATTAGAGCCAAAAGTCACAGGTTACCATTTAATGAAAGTAACACTAGATCCAATAATACCTTTGATCTAATACATGTAGATTTATGGGGGCCTTACCCCCATAGAACCCATGATGGTTTTCAGTATTTTTTGACTATCGTTGATGACAAGAGTAGAGTTACGTGGGTCCACTTATGTGTCAACAAGTCTGACTGCTTTCAAATAATACTCAATTTTATTGAATTAGTTGAAAGACAGTTTGCCAAGAAAGTAAAATGTATCAGATCAGACAACGCTTATGAATTGGGTAGTTCAAAGTTTAATGCTAACCTTCTTAAGGAAAAGGGAATAATGCACCAAACCTCATGCCCACACAGTCCACAGCAAAACGGGGTGGTAGAGCGCAAACATAGACACATTATGAATACTGCAAGAGCCCTCATGTTTCAGTCGGGCTTACCTTCAAAATTTTGGGGAGATAGTGTAATGACCGCCACATACCTCATAAACAGAATGCCTTCTAGCTCAATAGGCAGCCAAATTCCATATGAAATCATTTTTAATGAAAAACCAGATTACAATCTCCTTAGATGCTTTGGTTGTTTGTGCTTTGCTAATATAAATTATGATCAGCATGATAAATTTTCCTCTAGATGTGTGAAAGGCATTTTCATTGGATACCCGCAAGGCAAAAAGGGATACAAAATTTATGATCTTGACCACGACAAAATAATATACAGCAGAGATGTCAATTTCCATGAAAACCTTTTTCCTTACAAAGAAACCACTGCTGAAACCACACAAAATCATAGAGAACATGACTTGTCTGTTTTTCCTACCATCCTGGAGGATGATGACAATTTAAATGTATTTTTTGAAAGTACTAACCTAAGTGACAGAGAACAAAGAAACTCATCAGAAGTGCAGAATGAGGACAGCACACAAACCAGCCAAGAAAGGCCTTCACCAGAAGAACAAGACCAAGAAAGTGCACAGCAAGAAGCCCAGGATACAACAGCAGAAGAAGAAAATCAACCAGTTGAAGAATTTTTCCTTAGAAGATCACAAAGACAGAAACACACTCCTGAATACCTGAGAGACTATGAGATCAACCAAGTCTGCACACAAAAAGAAGATAAGTCCCACACTGTCTTTTACTGCAATTCTATCTGATTGACTTAGGATTGCTTCCAGCACTCAAAATACTAATATTCTTGCTGATCAGTGTGATAATGAGAACTCTCTGCATATTGATGATAGTAATTCTTTAACATCTTATGTTTTCCCTGCTCAAATTCTCTGTTTACTTGCCAACACTTCCCATCATAAATCCATTTTAAACAGAGAGGTAGAACCCCGTGACTATCACAGTGCTGTTAAGGATCCCAAGTGGAGAGAAAAGCCATAGCAGAAGAAGTGTGACAGCCCAGACAAACAGCCCACATGTGTGATATTGTCCGCTTTGGCACGCAGGCCGCACGGATTTGTTCCTGGGGTTTCGCCCCAAAACGCGTCACACAAGGGAAGAGTATCCCCACCCTAATAAGGTATGGTTCGTGCTCTCTCCCGATCGATGTGGGAGGTAACACCAGCCGGGTGTTACACCCTACCCCCTTAAGGAGCCCAGTGCCCTCACGGGCTCACTGGACCCACACCGACCTGGGTCTAGCTCTGATACCATCTGTGACAGCCCAGACAAACAGCCCACATGTGTGATATTGTCCGCTTTGGCACGCAGGCCGCACGGATTGTTCCTGGGGTTTCGCCCCAAAACGCGTCACACAAGGGAAGAGTATCCCCACCCTAATAAGGTATGGTTCGTGCTCTCCCGATCGATGTGGAGGTAACACCACGCCGGGGTTACAAGAAGAGTTTCTTGCCCTCATAGAAATAAAACCTGGGTCATAACTGAACTCCCAAAGGGTAAGAAACCTGTCAAATGCAAGTGGGTGTTTAGAAATAAATACAAATCAGATGGTACCCTAGAGAGGTGCAAGGCTAGGCTAGTAGCAAAGGGATTTACACAGAGGTACGGTATAGACTACCAGGAAACGTTTTCCCCTGTAGTTAAATTTACCACAAATTGAGCTTTAGTCATTGTTGCCACCAAAAGGGGGTGGACTGTTGACCAACTTGATGTCAACAATGCGTTTCTACACGGGGATCTTCTTGAGGAAGTTTATATGGAACTGCCTGAGGGTCTTAACACTGTAGACACTAACAAAGTATGCTTACTTAAAAAGTCTTTATACGGCCTTAAGCAAGCCTCTAGGCAGTGGCACCAAAAGCTTAGCATTTTCCTTAAAGAACTTGGTTTTTCTCAGTCCCTCAACGATTACTCTCTTTTCTGTAGAAACAGTGATGATGGTGTCTGTTTTCTGGTTGTATATGTGGATGACATATTATTAACTGGAAGTGATACTAAGATGATTCAGCTAGTTAAGGAAAGTATGAATAAGAAATTTCAAATAAAGGATTTGGGTCGCTTAAATTTATTTCTGGGTTTGGAATTTCTGCACACCACACAAGGTGTGGTTCTGACACAAAGGAAGTATGCAGAGGACCTTTTAAAAGAGTTTGATTGCTGGAACAATAAAACAACAGCTGGCACTCTTGAGCTTAATGTTAAACTCATCAAGGACAAGGGAAATCCTCTCTCAGATACCTCTGTTTACAGAAGATTGGTGGGTAGAATTAGCTTCCTGATGCATAGCAGGCCAGACCTGAGTTTCACCATTCAATTACTTAGTCAATTCTTGGAAAAACCCACAGACTTACACTATGCTGCTGCTTTATATACTCTAAAATACATCAAAGGTACATTGAATTATGGTCTGTTTTTCGATAAAAGAAACTCACTGAATCTGTTGGCTTTTTGTGACTCGGACTGGGCCAGCTGCCCAAATACAAGAAGATCAGTAAGTGGCTATTTCATACAGCTGGGAGGCTGCCCCTTATCATGGAAATCAAAGAAGCAGCCCACTGTAGCGCTCTCTTCAGCCGAAGCTGAGTACAGATCCATGAGGCTCGTGACTGCTGAATTAAGCTGGATCACAAGACTTTTATCAGATCTTGGAGTGAAGGACGTGATACCAGTCCCCGTGAAGTCAGATAGTCAGTCAGCTATCTACATAGCTAGGAATCCTGTCTTGCACGAACGCACCAAGCATGTTGAGGTAGATGTACACTTTGTGAGACAGAAGCTGGAGGAAGGAAGAAGAAGGACAGGGATAAAGATCAAGTTTATCAGTACACACTCACAGCTAGGCTGATGTGCTTACAAAGGTTCTACCTGGGAGGTGTTACACCAAAACATTACATGATATGGGGTTGGTGAATTCACAGTCTGAAGATTCAAAACAGTCACTAGGTGTCTGTTTTGAGGGGGGCTGTTAAGATGGGTGTTAAGAGTTAAGAGTTTTAAGTTGAAACGCTTCGTTTTACTTAGTGGTTGTATTTGTCTTTGTTATTGAGTTTGTATATGTCGCTGTAATATCTAGGGTTTATAAATTAGTTTTGGTACTCAGTTTAGCTTGAGTTAGTTCTCTCCCTTCTCGGCTCTGTGTAGCAACCCGATTTCTTCTTCCCCTTTCTTCACCCAAGCCTTCCACGTTGGGTATTCTTCCTTGTTCATGTAATCCCGTTCTTCTCAATACAAAGGAAAGTTATTCTCCTTTCTGTTTCTTCTCCTCCTCTGGTTTGTCTTGATCTCATCGAGCTCCAGAGTTAGTCGATCATTATCACAATTGTTATTAATCACAACGTGATAGATCGTCTTAAAGCTGAATTTCTGGTCCGTGCTAGAGTCAGATTATTACCCAGTCCACCATGAAAGATGAGATTGGTTTCAGCACCCGGAAGGAACTAATAAGATGAGAATGATATACGACTAACTTCCTTTGTTTTTTCATGGTTATGGCATAGTAGACCATCCAACACCTGAGTGTCAACCCCAAGATCAAATGGGTGAAGAAGGTGGGTGTTTAGCCATAGGAACGAGTTAATGAAGAACGGATCTTAATATCACAAACTAGGGCCACCCTTCAACGGACACAAACAAGCGCCACCCTTCTTCAATTCGCTGACTCCTCACATATTCCCGAGTGCAGGTTATAAGCATCTATCAGTTAAGCCTATCATAATAGTCACTAACATGTGCAATCGGATCCCTTCCCATAGAACTACCCATGATTCTAGATTTGACTCTAGGTCAAGGACGGGATCAGGGAAGATAGTGCTGAAAGTAGATACTAATCTGAATTCCCCTAACAATTCATATCAAGTTTTCATTCTCAACTACTCTTCTTACAAATATACCCATAATATAGTGCAACTAACTGTATCATAACAAAAGGAAAAGCCTAATCAACACACGATAGATAATCAACCCCATCACATTACTGGCTAATAATCAACGCCGACACACACGCATGCATGCACGCGCACTACATATTATAATACATATAAAAGAGCATTGAAATTGGAAAGCAGACATTTAAAAAAAGTTAAACAAGTTCAGATCAACATAGCCCGCCCCACTTCTGCATTCTAAGAAAATCTCTGTTTAAAAGGTGGAAAAAAAGGAGTCTGAAAGCGACTTGAGAAGGAAAATAATCTTAAACAAAGTGCCAAACACACCAAAAGAAACAACAATACTGATTACCCTGGTGGAAATTCATCCATTCATGTGAAGTCCCTAGAAGACGACCCCACAAAAATCTGACTTCCTCCAACATCCATCCTTCTTATTACTATGCCTTCGCTCAGATGAAGGGGCCAAAAACAAACCCAGCCAACATGAATAAGTAGCCTTCTACCAATGAGATGTCAACATGCATTCCTGAAAGTAACTTGACACTTCCAACTTCTGACAGCTTAAAGAAGATCAACATTAACATGTAGGATGATGCGATCAAACTGTCAAATTATATATACATATTAGTTACCATCAAATAATGAGAGCTCAAAAGGGCAAGGAATAAAGAAAGTTATCCTCGTGAGCCTGCCGGTTATTTGGGGCAGGCAGAAGACAAGAATTACTTTTGAAATTGTGATGAGATCAAGAGTGGCAATCCATGCAATGCACCTTCAGGTAAGGTTTTTAAGTCAAAAATATACTTCTCTCTCAGTGCTTGCTACTACTGTTGGACAAGTACCTAACACTACTGCCTTCCACTGTCTGTCAATATGTATACCTATAGATTAAATTAAAGCAGTGACGTAAAGAGAACTTAAAAAAATATGGAGTTGGTCTTTGTCATACAGGAATATGCATACAGACCCTAGTTCCCAGAATATGGCTGTCCTGAAAGCATGAAATCCTCAACGTTTGCGCCTTTATAAACGTTCACTCCTAAGCCTTCAAACTAAAGAGCAAAAGGAAACTCCTCCTACGCCTATCTATCCTTCCCAATTCCTTCAGCTAACCCAATACAACATATATACCGGTTTCCTTCTTTTCTCTGTATCCCAATTTTGTCATTGCACCCACGTAAAAAAAAAAAAAGATGCCTTCTTCATCCAGCTTCCTAAGACGAACCACAACATTACTTCTCGAGTTCCTAGTGGTTCTACTCTTGAACTCCGCTGGCCATCCCAGCGTCAACAACTGCTCTGACCTTGAACCTTACCTCAACCCCAACAACGCTTCCTCTCATCATGTCAACAACATCAAGCCTGCACTAGATATGCTAAACTTAGACGGTCATTTTGATTTCAACAACACTTACCTAGCAGCGAGTGATTTTGGCAACAGGGTTCACTTCCTACCAGCGGCAATTCTCTACCCCACATCTGTTTCTGACATCTCTCGCACCATAAAGTATGTTTTCCAGATGGGTCCTGCTCAGAGCTCACCGTCGCTGCAAGAGGGCACGGGCACTCCCTTCGCGGCCAGTCCCAGGCTGAAAATGGTATAGTCATCAACATGCAGTCTCTTGCGCAAAAAATGCACGTTCACACAGCTGCTGCAGGAAAGCTGCCGTATGTTGATGTGTCTGGGGGTGATCTGTGGATTAATGTCCTCAGAGAAACTCTAAGGTACGGATTGTCACCCAAGTCTTGGACAGACTACCTTCACCTCACTATTGGCGGTACTTTATCGAATGCTGGGGTTAGTGGACAAGCGTTTCGACATGGTCCACAGATAGAAAACGTCTACCAGCTGGAAGTTGTAACAGGTAAGAATTATTGCAACTTCATGATATATACCAGAGAATTGCAATATAAACGCCAGGTTTACTTGAGTAATAAGCTTGTAGAAAGAGATAAATGTATCCTTTTTGTTGATACAGGAAGAGGAGATGTGGTTATATGTTCAGAGAAGCAGAATGCTGACCTGTTCTATGGTGTCCTCGGAGGCCTGGGACAGTTTGGCATCATCACCAGGGCGAGAATAGCACTTGAACCAGCTCCTCAAATGGCAAGTAACCTTTTTATTTACTCAGCTATTATCACCAAACACCACGGCCTTCAATTTATATTTCCACCTTCTATAGGAACTCTGAGATGTATATATCAATAATTCACAACATAAAAATTTTGTTTCCTCCTCTACAGGTTAAATGGATTAGAGTGCTCTATTCTGATTTTGACTCCTTTACAAAGGACCAGGAGCTATTAATATCATCAGGTGACTCATTCAACTATGTGGAAGGCTTCGTTATAATTAACAGAACAGGTCTGCTCAACAGTTGGAGATTGAGTTTCAATCCAAAAGACCCAGTTCAGGCTAAGCAGTTCAGGTCAGAAGGAAGAACTCTATACTGCTTGGAAGTAGCAAAATACTTCAACCTAGGAGACGATGGACCAGCAAACAACAAGGTTTGAGAATCATCTCATGAATCCTTTCAGCAATTGACAATCATTTTATTTAACATCAATATGAAACTGATCAGTTCCTCTAATGCAAAGGCTGAAGATCTGTTATCAAGATTGAATTATCTCAAGCACACACTTTTCCAGACGGAAGTATCCTACATAGAGTTTCTAGACAGAGTTCACTTGTCAGAGATAAAGCTCAGGGAAAAGGGTCTATGGGATGTTCCACACCCATGGCTAAATGTTCTTGTTCCTCAGCGTAGTATCCGCAGGTTCGCAAAAGAGGTCTTTGGGAATATCCTTACAGACAGCAGCAATGGTCCCATCCTACTGTACCCAGTCAACCAATCCACGTGCGTAACAATACAACCTTTGCATTACACCAGTTTTCAAACATATTTTATTAATAACAGTGCACCATATGCAGAAACCTAACTAAAGTTTTTTTTAGGCCCAAACCTAACTAAAGTTAGATCTTACTTGTGTGCGTTTTTTTCAGATGGAATAACAGAACATCTATGGTAACTCCAGTAGAAGAAGTGTTCTACCTGGTAGCAATTCTACCCTCTTCAATGCCAACGTTAACAGGGTCTGATGAACTAGAACACATATTAGCTCAAAACAGAAGGATTCTACAGCTCTGCGAAGATGCCAAACTTGGAGTGAAACAGTACCTGGCTTTTCATAAGACCCAAGAAAGATGGCGAGCTCATTTTGGTCCTAAATGGGCGGCTTTTGCCCGGAGAAAATCGATTTATGATCCTTTGGCGATCCTGGCTCCTGGACAAGGAATATTTAAAAAGCAAGGAAGTTCAGGGCAACAATCTTCTCTATAAATTCATCAGAAGAACCCCTAGGCATGTAATACATGGTCTGTAAATACGCTGAATATTGTTTGCTAGAACTATAAATATGGGGCCACAAAAAAACTACAAATACAAGTACTAGGGTGGTCTTTTATCCATTATATGTAAAGAAGAATCTTACTTGGGATTGGCATCTCCACCGGAAGAAAATGTTTGATGATCAAAATATCAAATCAAGACTGGTGCACAGGTGTTCTCGCAAATGCTAAATAATGCGTTAAATGAACCAAGATGCAGTTGTCTTTGAGTCACGATTATACTGAAACAAACAGGTATGATACGGCCATGTCAATACTTCTCTTGTCTTTTCTCCTAATCTCTGTTAATGTCACAAGTCTCGCAATAAACAGTTGACATATTTTACACCTACCACAATGTCTTAAACAGAGTAATAACATAATGTGTACATTATTACAAGACTTTAATGCAAAAAAAAAAAGACTATCACTTCGGGACTGAAGCATCGGTCCAGCCAAGACCAGGTCTTTTTGGTTCACATTGGGGTTCTTCCTCATAGTCTCGAGCACCAAGAAGAGAAGCTTCAAAATCCGTTGAGTCACTCGCCACAGGTAGAACACTACTTATATCGTCTCTTGCTCCGAAGCCTCCAGCCCTTATGACATCATCTGACGTTATGGAAGCCTCCATGTTTACCTCACCAGAAGAATTGGTACCTTCAGGAACTTTCTCTTGTCCAGCATCTTTGCCTGAACTGTGAACTCCAGTGTATTTTAATTCGGCTGAAGGATCTTTCCCAGGAACAGCTTCTAAACCCTTTGAAGCAGGGATGGCTTCAACATTTTCATCATTTAAACCATGCAAATTCTTATCTGAGACAAAATTTGTGTAAGTTGCAGAACTGAAAAGGACATTGACAATCAGGATGAACTGCCAACATAAGGAGCTCCAATAAGAGTAAGATGGCATAAGAATTTATTTCTCACAACACTAGTACAAATTCAAACGATGGGAGTTACAATTAGAGCAACCATGTAGCCAACTCTTCAAGACCATCCAGATAATTCATTCAAAATAACAAAAACAAAGCTTTCCCCAAGCTCTAGCCTAATGGCCTAGGGTTTCCAAGATTTGATTGAAGTCGTTATCACTAATTGAAATGGCTTCCCTTAATTATTTTGAATATGGAAGACCAGCAAAAGTTGCAAAATAATCGCAACTCCTCTATACAATATAGATGCAGAAAAGTTTCCAACTAATGGAGGATATATCGTCAAACGTAAATAGGATGAAATGGGAAGTTAAAGCTAATTACGATATCTGTCCCCGTTGTATTCCATGATAGATCTCACTCGCACCAGGCACGTCTCTTATATGGATTAGCCTCCTGAATTGAGTAAGTACCCCACTGATGTCCTGTATATAAGACAGTCAATTTCGAAAATGAAAAAACAAGAGTGAGCTCCTGCCTGGAGAGATGATGAAATGGTCCCATGTAAGCAACACATTTAAGAAGATCAAGAAGATAAAGCCAACGGATATTTTACATCTACAAGGCAGGACAATAAGAATGGAGGATACATGTATTCACTTTTTTCTGCTTCAATTTTAGAATCTCTTGATACGAGCCTATTCTACAGAATTGATCAAAGAACACTTGAGAACCACTAATCATTGATCATCAGCCAGACTAAGGGGTGGCTTCAAGTTCAACTTCACCTAGAGAATCCCCTTGTATGTCAGAATCAAGATAGAAGATTGAGATTAGTATCAATGTAGGTCAATCTTCTTCAGCGATCCGGAAGTAGTTGCCAGACTGCAAGAAGGCAGGCGCTTGAGAACGTGTATGAATCTCTCTAGGACAAATTGAATATATCAGGTGGCCATAACTTTACACCGAATGTCCTAATGTCGCATAACAAGGTACCAAACTCCAAAAGGACTGTAACAATTCAAATCATGTCATTGGTAGAAAGCTAAATCTAAGTTCGCAGCAGGGGCGACTCCAGTCCTTCATTGTTCCGCGAAAATACTTTCAAGGGGCATGACGTCACTGAAAATTACGTATGCGAGGGACACGGGAACTTCTGATATCCACGGTCAGTTCCACCTTCCAGTGTCAAATTCTTATGGAAGCGAGTAACACTCGAAGGCAATCGATCCAGAATGAAGCCATAAATCAGCACACGGAAGCAGAAAAGCTGCAAATTAGTACTAGATATTTAAAATTTTATACAAGTTCAGTCTCAAATCTTCTTCACCTTTCGCTTCCGGAAACTTATACGAACATGTCGAAACTATGTATCATCACTTCCTCAAAATCTCCTGGCACGCACGATAAAAACAGCGCTACTACAAGGACATGGCACTGCAAAAAAAAAACCCACGTAGAGGCAAGTTTTAACATACCAACCTTGTTGTGGTATTGGGCCGTCAGAGTATAACGCCTCACGGATGCAGATGGTTATGGTCGCTCGACTGGCTCCCGCGAGGAATGTTTGTTTAGGGGTTTATCATTTATTTATGGTACGAGGCGACTAATGGCGGCTAAGATACGCCACCGAGATTGGGATCGTATCCTTCAGCTGTCCCTAAGTTAGGACATCGGGCCTTTATTATTATTATTTTTTTTTGCGAAATATTCATTCATAACTTGTCTACCACTCAAATGAGGGAATAGAACAATTCCCCTTCATTTGGGTGGACAAAAGTTTGACAAGGATGGGAACAGACTCCCAAATCCGCTTTGAACAACAACCAAAAAACTTCCAAAATCCAGACAAACCTAGTTATAAGGTAACAATACATATGTAAATAAAAGGAGTCAGTAAGGCTACTCCTAAACTTAAGATAATAAAGGCTACTACTTTCCATCACTGTAACTCTTTCTTTGCGTATGTCATCACCCGCCAACGTCTTCCTGACCAACTCAAATGCTAGTTCACAACAAATGCTATGGCTACCCACCTGAAAGACAAGCTCCAAAGCAATTGAACATGTTATGATACTAACTAAAAGCACTATGATAGTGCAGAATACGAGATTGTTGTAAAGAATCCAAGGAAAAACTTGCGCATCGAAGGAGCTAACAATGGAGTAGCACTCCTCACAAAAGTCCCAAACCATACAATGGTCTACCCATCCAGAAGATACTTGGTTAGCAAGAAAATCTCTCGTATTTAATTCCCACCAAATCCTCCACTTGTTCGATCTTCTTGTTAGCTTACAACACAAGCTAAGGCTACCCATCCAGAAGATAAGCTTCAGAGCTATTTGGTGTGATGAAAGACTAACCATTTGCACACAAAAGGTGCTTGAAATCTTCCTAGTTGGAATCTGATCATGGACCTTGATACTATACTGATGTTTCTTCACTTGTTGATTATACTGATATTTCTTCACTTGTTGACTCGAGCAGACCTCCACCATCTGATAAACACCATCCGGAGGAAGGGAATGAGAGACCATTATCTGGATAGACTTAATCTTTCTCATCAAAAGAAGCTGGTGTAAATACCAAACTTGAGACAAACTGCTTAGAGAAAAGGTCTCGCCATCCTGACAGTACATGGAAATAGAGAGATTACCAAACTCCACCATAGTACAGATGGTACATGCTGGTCCACCAATCTCCACCTGATTATACAGCCTACTCCGGCCATGAAGAGAGCAAAAAGGCTTCACAGAAAAGGGATTCCACTGCCAAATAAGCCATCAAAAAAAACCATGGACAACAAATTAGATTGCCCAACAGACTCTAGAGAACCCCAACTCACTAGATTTGTCCAACCTGGTTTATCCTTCACTCCTTTATACCACCAGCTAACGACCCAGTACCTCTCGGTGCTACAATTCAAGCAGGAATTATAGGAAATTAATTCATAAAGACCCATAAGAGAATCAATATTATTGATGGTGAATACCTGACTACCAGCCATCTTTCCTCCTCTTAATCCACAACAACACACCAATCGACAGAGAAAGGCAGCCAACTTTCGAGCGGACCCACACAAGCGTCTCCCAATCAACCGAGAAAGGCAGCCAATCTGAAAAAACTTCTACTTCAAAGTGGCGCCTCCAACAACAGAGACGAAGCAGGATACCATGTCACCCGATAATCAACTGCAGAAAAAGATAGAACCGAGTTCGTAGAAAACAAGAGGGGGTTCCTTCAGAGGCTCAGCAGAATTGACAAAAAACTTCAACTGCTGCAAGCTGTGAAGGATTTCCTTCTCAATCGTACCAATTTCTATACCTTTTGTAATATCAAATCCTCTACACAGAAGCAGGTACGAAACTCCCTTACAAATTGAAAATCCTGATCTTAACCATCTGGAACGAAGACTCAGCAAAAACCGACCTGTACTCTTGTCACTGCCCAGAACGAAGGAATCATAAGAACAGAGGGCCTCCAATACTAGATTCTGTAAACAACGAAGAAAAACCCCTTCGCACCGATAGAACCACTCCTGAAAGGAAGTGAAAAAGAGGGACTAGGGAATCGCCTCTTAAATCGTCTCAAAGAGAACGATAGTTTACTGTAGCCCTAAGCTAAGAGGATGCGTTTTTCCTGGCTGAAGAATGTGTTGAAAGCGTGGATGACATCGGGCCTTTATTATGCGACACGTTCTTACTTTGAAAAAAGAAGTGTTAGTTTGACCCCAAAAAAAAGAAAAAAGAAGTGTGTTTCACTCATCAAATTATTTCATGGTCAATTAGTGGTCGGTGACCCTTTAGTAGACCCGATAATTTTGACCCAACCCAAAACCTGACTTGAAGTCTCGAACCCAATCCATATTTTTATAGATTAGGGTCTTAATTATTGACCTATTTATTTTTGGGGGTTGGTGACGGGATCGGGGTGCTGACCAAGTAGGTCTGAGGTGTTAGTCTCAGACCAACTCTGCTTGAATAATAGATGTTTGCAGAAAATAATAACGCGGAAGCTTTTGTTTTAAACTTAACAAAATAGGATTCTGTTTGTATTGAAATTCAATGTGAATTACAACCTAGCTTCCTATCTTGGGATTCGACAGAAGTATTTTGTCGCATCCAACACTCGCTCTACTCTTGGCTTTGATCAATGCATCACAAGGAGTAAAGAGGAGTGTTCTATGTGTGCTCTTTAGGTAATAAATACCTAAGTTAATTGACAATATCTCACTAAGATCTCTCAAAATGATTTCTCTCTCAAACGGTATCTTTTCTCTCTCTCAGAATAATTCCGAATGCACACCAAAACTAATTACAATCCTTTGTTTATATACTTGCTAAACAGTTTCCTAAATCTTTGGTATTGTCTTCACGTAGCAGTTGCTTGACTTAGATGCGCAAGTATCGGGGTTATTTGTTACTCCACGTTCTCACGTTGTGCATGCTTCCATGCATCCGAGATTTCCGCAGCTACTCGATAGTGTTACGCCTTGGTTGATCAGAGATCGATAGACAGGTCTTGCTGTAGAGGTACTCGAGCTGGTGAGTTACGACGCCAAGTTTTTCTGCAGAGCTACTTTGAGTGAGGAGGCAATCATCTGCAAAACTAAGTCTTCAACAAAATTCCCCCTTTTTGCTGATGATGGCAAACTCAGTGTATTCGGCGTGGACTTTGAAATTTTTAATGAGTGTACCTGCAAAGAAAAACAGATAGCAAGACAAAGCAACTAGCTCGGGAGAACAACTCACTGTTTCTTCCCTCTTAAACAAATATTCCCCCTTAAGCTAATGCAGTTGATAAGAGCAGATAAAACTATAGTACAAAACTACTTCAAATACTACTTAACAGAAATAAAACCAATCCGAAACAGATGAGGCCTTCAAAGGCACTCAGCATCCACACATAGTTACCCGCATAAACCAGCCGCTGGATACACCGCTTCCCCCGTTTGCCAACATCAGGGGAAACACATGAAAAGTATCCAAAAACACATAATCCAAAATTCATAAAACCAATCCACCAGCGCAAATCCAAGAGTATTTAAAGAGTCAGTCAATCCTAAGAGTTAGAGGGGGTGGGGTAAAGAGTTAGTCATCTCCTCGATCCATTCCTGTGTCCTCATCCCGTGCTCCATCTTCCCCCGAAGCCTCAGCATCATCCATTGCTTTCGCCGCTGCTAGGGTGTCAGCAAAAGTCTCCCTGAACTCCTCCACTAGCTTCTGGACTCCTCCTGCAAAGATATTCATCGTTTGTTTGTGGTTTTTGTTGAGGACGTCGATGAGCATGTCGATCTTTGTGGATAGAGTGGCGAGGTTGTTCTCGAGCGCAACTACCCGTTCAGACAGAGATGTTGTGTCAGGAGGGTGTTTTTTGGAGGGGCTTGCTTTTTGGATGGAGGATTCGGTTTGGAGACAGACTTGATCTGGAAGGATGGTGTTTTGTTGTACAGTATCTGACCAAGTATGTTGGTGTCTGTGATGCGACTGGCTTTGGAGGGATCAAGGACGACATCACAGTGGGTGAGGATTTTTGGTAGCCAGAAGATATACCCTAGAGAGTGTCGGGGTGAGGAGATGGTTGAGGCTATGTGATTGAGGATGAGCTTTGGGAGGTTTATTTTTTGGTGATGAATGAGGCAGTACATTATCGCAAGATCAAGTGGGCGGACAAACTAATTTCCTTCCTTTCTAGGGACTAAGTTTTTTATCACCAAGGTATGAAGCATTTGGTGTGTATTTGACAGAGCGAGTCGGTCTAAAGAGTGACCAACTCTGCTATTGGGTAAAAAGAAATCATAAACTTCTTTAGCAGTGATGAACCCTAGATCAGGAAATCCAGTCCTATCATAGAACTCTAGTCCGCTAGTTGGAATTGCTAGATGAGTTGCAATGGAGTTTGAATCAAGGATGATAGCTTTGTCATGTACCTCTATCATTATTTTGCCTTTGTGGATGACGTAATTTTGGTAGAACTGGTAGGCTTCAGTTTCATGGTAGGTCTGAATTCCGTGGAACAAGTGTATCCAGTTTTGAAAGTGGAGCATCTCCTCGAACATATCAAACTCCATTGAGTGGAGCCACTCCAGGTCGAGTAGCTTTCCTTTCACCAAGTTGCCGGACTCGGCTGAATCATCGGGTGGTAGGGAGTAGGCGGCAGAGTGAGTGTCGATCAGACCTAGCCTTGGAGCAGGTGATGGTGGGACAGACTCAGAGCGAGGACGGAGTCACTTTCTAGTAGTTTTTGTTGCTGTGTCGGAGTCTGCCTGAGTAGATGAGTTGGTGGTGCTGCGCGGCTTGTCTTCAGCTTGTGATGTCATGACTACTGGGGATGGTGCAGGGACAGGAACTTCAGGAGTGGGTTTCGAAGATGACAGAGGGCATTTAGCCCTAGATCGAAGGGTTCATGTAGCTGGAGGCCTGGGGACATTAGACTTGGCACGACGGGTTTTCTTTGGGGGAGGAGAGTTTTCAGGAGCAGTTGGTTGGACTTCAAGGTCGTGTACTTCTATGGTTTCTTTGGGAGGTGAGTTGGGTTGAGGGTTTTGAGGTTCTTAATCAGATGGTGGAATAGAGCCAAACTGAATGTTTGATGGAGATTTGGTGATTGTGTCGGGAGTGGGTATTATTGGGGTGGTTGGTGGTAACGATTGTTTGGTGAGGGAGGGTGTGTTTTCCGATGGTTGAGACGCCGGAATGTTGACGATAAGGGTGGGATCAATGGAGACGTTGGGTAAGGGGGTGGTGATGGGTTTGGTGTC
This sequence comes from Limonium bicolor, assembly GCA_023374045.1. Classification (NCBI taxonomy): domain Eukaryota; kingdom Viridiplantae; phylum Streptophyta; class Magnoliopsida; order Caryophyllales; family Plumbaginaceae; genus Limonium; species Limonium bicolor. Next base: position 43,771,509 of record CM041778.1, read on the forward strand.
GATTGACATGGCGGGGTCTACGGCGGTGGAGTCGGAGGTGGAGGTGGGTGTTTGTTTGGCTTGGAGAATGGTGAGTTTGTTGATGAGAGCTTGGAGGAGTTGTGGATCATTGGGTAATTCGGAGTCGGAAAACATGGAGGTTTGCTTAGGGTTAGGGTTTGAAGCCATGAAAATCTTAGTTGATGGTAATGTGCAAAGGTAAGAGAAGGCGAAGAGAGGTAAGGGAGCTTGGATAGGTAGGATTAGACGTAAAGAGTGAAAGATATTGACGTCGGAATATAGGCAGACGTAGTGTGTCAGGGTAGGTGTGGGCTGATTGGTTGAGAGGAGATGTTGCGGATTACTGGGCGAAGATTTCGCGGGTAGTTTTTCATAAGACAAAACTCTTGTTTTTACGCCGGTGTTTTGTTTATTTGACAGACGGACTAGGTCATCAGACGTATTCATGCATTTCACCCAGACATTGAAAAAACAGGAGAAGGAGATACAACCTTAGCTAAGTCATACGAGTCATACCTAGTTGTGAGCGCAGAGTTTCAAAGGGGCCTCTTTGCAACGGTTTGGTGAATATGTCTGCAAGTTGATCGGAAGTAAGCACGTATTCTAGTTGTATCAGCCCTTTTTCAATGCAATCCCTTAGGAAGTGGTAACGAATCTCAATGTGCTTTGTCCTAGAATGATGAACAGGATTTTTAGATAAATCAATAGCACTATTGTTGTCACAAAATATTGTTGTACAAGTAGGAGAAATGAGATAATCCTGTAGTTGTTGTTGTATCCAGAGTATCTGTGCACATCAAGCAGCTGCGGAGACGTATTCGGCTTTAGCAGATGACAAGGCTACCGTGTTTTGTTTCTTTGAACTCCAGGCTACAAGACAAAGTCCCAAAAATTGTGCGGTACCAGACGTGCTTTTCCTGTCTAATAAGGAGCTTGCAAAATCAGAATCGTTGTAACCCATTAGAGTAAAATCAGGAGTACTCGGGTACCAGAGGTACATGTCCTGGGTGTGTTTCAAATAGCGAAAGATTCGCTTTACACTTTGTAGGTGTGATTCTTTTGGGTTTGCCTGAAATCTTGCACATAGACATACAACATAAAGAATGTCAGGCCTACTTGCTGTTAAATAAAGGAGAGAACCTATCATACCTCTGTATAGTGTAGCATCAACGACAATTCCTTTTTCATCCAGATGTAGTTTCTCTGTTGCGGACATTGGAGTATGTGTGGCTTTTGAATCCTACATCTTGTATTTGTTTAGAAGCTCGTGAATGTATTTTTGTTGATGAATTTGAGTCTCGTTCTCTTGCTGAATGATTTGAAGACCTAAAAAGAATTTTAATTCTCCAAGAGCACTCATTTCAAACTCTTTACTCACGAGATCAGAAAAGAATGAGCATAATTCAGGAATAGTGGATCCATAAATTATATCATCCACGTAGATCTAGACAATGAGTATTTCTTCACCTTTGGTGAGAGTAAAAAGAGTTTTATCCACCTTACCTCGAATGAATCCATGGGACAATAAGTAAGATGAGAGACGCTCATACCATGCCCGAGGTGCCTGTTTTAGGCCAGATATCGCTTTGTCTAACTTGTAGACATACTCCGGGTGATGTGGGTCTTCGAATTCCGGTGGTTGAGCAACATAAACATCTCTATCGATGTATCCATGTAAAAATGCAGTTTTTACATCCATTTGGTAGAGCTTCATACCTCGATGTGCCGCATAGGCCACGAGTATTCGAATTGCCTCAATTCGAGCGACTGGAGCATAAGTCTCATCATAATCAATTCCTTCTGCTTGGGCATATCCCTGAACTACAAGTCGAGCTTTGTTGCGAGAGATATTCCCTTGATCATCTAACTTGTTGCGAAACACCCACTTGGTACCAATTGGTTTATGATTGGTTGAACAGGGAACAGTCGCCAGACAGAATGTCGTTACAGAGAATGTAGTTCTTCTTGCATGGCGAGTATCCAGTCATGGTCCTGTAGAGCTTGTTGGACATTCTTAGGTTCAATTGTGGATATGAAAGCATTAAAAGCACAGAGATTTTGATGAATCTCGTTGCGTGTTTGAACGCCTTTGGAGGGATCACTTAGGATTTGGGTAATTGGGTGAGCAAGGCTTGTTGGAATTTTCTTGTGGAGCTTGTAGGTATGTTTGTAGAGGGTTCTGGTGTTTGGGGAATGTGAGGAGTGTTTGAAGTAGTGGTTTGAGGAGGAGGTTGTAGGTCATTTGTGGGGGTAGGTGAGGCATCTTTGAATGAGTCATCAGGGTCATCATCACTATCGGAGGATGAGTCTGTCGGAAGGGGTGTTTGTGGTGGAGGGATGGTAGCTACTGGGATTTCGATGAAGGTGGTATCTGGGGCATCCTCATTGGGTATATGTGGGTTGTTATTGCAGTCACTGGTGTTAGAAAGTTCTTCGAAGCGAATGTGAGGACTTTCTTCAAGACACGATGTTCGTTTGTTGAGTACTCTATAAGCCCGACTATGCGATGAGTATCCAAGGAAGATTCCTTCATCACTTTTGGATGCAAACTTGCCTAGATCGTCCTTTCCATTATTGTGTATGAAACACTTGCATCTGAAGCGCCGTAGAGAGTTACAGAAGGAGGACGTCCTTTGATGATTTCATATGGGTTTTGCCGATGAAGGGATGAATGGACGCTCGATTCAAGATATGCTGTAGTGTTGATAGCTTCTACCCAGTATGAAACTGGGAGATTGCTGTCAATGAGCATAGTTCTTGCCATTTCTACCAAGGTGCGGTTCTTTCGTTCTACTACTCCGTTTTGTTGTGGAGTGCGGGCAGCAGATATTTGATGCACAATTCCCTTTGCCCTGCAAAATTCTGAAAACTGGATATTGCAGAATTCTGTACCATTGTTAGAACGAATAGTCTTTACAGTGGTGGACAGTTTGTTAGTAAGCATCTAGAACAAAGATTCGAATTCAGAAAATGTCTCCGACTTGTTCTTAAGAAAGAGTACCCATGTCCAACGCGAGTAATCATCGACGATGACTAGAACATACTTCTTACCACTCTTGCTTTGAACACGCATTGGTCCACATAGATCCATGTGCAGCAGATCTAGCGGAGATGTTGTAGACATCTCTAGTTTACCTGGAAAACTTGCTCTCGAATGTTTCCCTTGTACGCACGCAGCGGAGATGTTGTAGACATCTCTAGTTTACCTGGAAAACTTGCTCTCGAATGTTTCCCTTGTACGCACGCAGGACAAAGAGTGTCGGTCTGGAAGTAGTTTGTCTGAGGAAGTCCTACTACAAGATTTCTATTTTTGATTTTGTTGAGAAGTTTGCCGTGTGCTTGACCTAAACGGAAGTGCCATAATGACATATTTTTGTCCTGTACACTAAGACAAAGTGTGCCATCTAGGTCAGGGTTGTCAAAAGATAGCTTATAAAGATTGTTCACCCTTACACCAGTGGCTTTTAGAAGACCTGTTTGCTCATCAAAGATTTTACAATCAGAGGCCGAAAAGAGAACAACGTTGGAGAGATCACATATTTGAGAAATACTTAGAAGACTATGTCCAAGACCATCTACTAAATTAACATTATCTATTTTAAAGAGAGAGGGATTACCGACGGTTCCAATACCAATGATTTCACCATGAGCATTGTCGCCGAAAGTTACCTTTCCTCCATGGTATTGAGAGAGAGTCGTGAACTTGTCAGGGTCTCCTGTCATATGTCGTGAGCATCCACTATCTAGAAACCAAGAGTCATTGTCCACGGTCTCTCCCTATAAAACAATCAGAGGTTAGACTTGGGAACCCAGAAGAACTTGGGTTCCCTCTTTGAAGCAAAAGAGCTGTGAAGATGTCATGCTTTAGATAGAGTATGTAGACGTGGCATATTGAAAGATAAATCTCTGCCAAGCTTATGACATGATGAATGAATGTGCCCATCATAGCCACAGTAACCATAAAAAATAAAGAAGGTAGATGAACATACTTCTTTTGCCAACAAAATTTGTTTTCAAATTTTTCTTTTTGGAATTTTCGTCTTTGAAGATCGTTGGGTTTTGAGGCCATTTTGGGCAGATTAAATTTGTCTTTGTTTTTCAGCCAGTGAGGGGGATTCGATGATGAGACCGATTCCATCTGTGCCTTTTTAAGAGCGATGTTTAGGGAGTCGACCTCTTTCTCGAGTCGAACTTGTCTTTCATTTGACTCACGGAGTTTGTTTTCAAAGAATTTTGGTTTTTGCATGGCAGCAACCTCACGAACAAAGGTAATTGGTTTGAAGAATTTTTGAGGGATTTTGGAATGATTTTTCTGTAGGGAAGAAACTTGGGTTTTTAAGGAACTGATGAGACTGTGAGCATCTCTTAACTCTCTTTCAAGTTTTTCGGCCTTTTCTTCAGATGTTTGCAACTTAAGCCGGTCGTTGTTGACATGACCCTTTAACACATGAATTTCTTCGTAAAGAGAAGCTATCCTTTCTTGTTCTTCAGTTAATTCGAATTCAGGATGATTTGGGTCTATGTAGTAAGTAGATAAATCTAAAGAAGGAATAACACATGAGTCTGAGAAATATTCAGTTACCTCTGAAGAGGGACTCTTGCATACCTGACTTTTATGAGCCATGAGGCAGATTAAGCTTGATGTCCAATCTCAGGTTCTTCTGAGTCAAAGTCTCCCCATGCTGAATTCGCCATTAGTGATTGAAGAGGGCAAAAATATGATGAGACAGAAGAACCAAGGTGGCCCAGACCCCGGCTCAGACCCAGGCTCCTTCAAGACCCTGTTCAGGCTCCAGTTGGGCGCCAGGCATCAGATCCGGGCCCTGCCCGACCCTTGCTTTGGAAGCTAGATCTCATAACCGGGCGCTGCATCCCGCACCTCACGCTCTATGACCGGACATTCAGTGACCGGGCACTGAAGAGGGGAAAACATGGTCAAGTACCAAAAGTTGTGAAGAGGCTGAGGTAGCACCGAAAGTCCACACCAAGAAGAGGGAATAAAGAAAGAGCGTGTAGCGACCAGTCGGCCACGACTGGTCGCAAAGTATGGAGCAAGTGTAAGGGAACGACCAGTCGCCTGTGACCGGTCGCTGAAACTATGAAGTGAGCCCAGATAGTGATTGGTCGTAGACGACTGATCAAGTAACTAAGAAAATAAAGTAGATATCGACCGGGCACCTGTGCCCAGTCAAATGGCTAGGGACAGAAGACGTAGAAATCAGGATGAGATATTTCTAGTGACAGCCTGGTAAGATATGACAGGTTGGCAAGCCCAAAAACCCTAGAAAGCCTATAAATAGAGGTAGAGAGGCTCATTGGTAAGGGGACACAACATTGGAAGAGAGAGAAAGCCCTAAAGAGGCTCTCTAGCATTGTAACATACGGAAAGGAATAAGGAAATTGTCTAGAGGTGTATGTGAGTAACAAATTATACCTTTTCGTTTGGCGCCGTTCGTGGGAAACGAATAGCAACAAGCAACCACGATTCAATCAAGCCACGGTTTCTGTTCATGATTTTGTTTGTCAACTCAGAGTAACGAAGGATACAATCAATTCGAAGTAGCGGAATCTACGAGGGAATACTGCAAGGAGTAAGAAAAGAGATTCGTGGAAAGGTGGGTCGAAAACAATCAAAGCGTCAAAACAGATGTACGAATGAAAATAGGAAAATCTCGAATCAGATCGAGTTCACAAGGAAGGAGGAATGAGCTTTGTAATCTGGATCGCGAGCCATGAGGAAGCAATCTCTGCGCATTTAACATCCGATTCGCATCGTCTCCTCGAGAGAGCAAGCTGCCTAGAACTTGAAGAGCAAGCAAGATAAGAATTCCTCGTTCGGCATCGGCTATCCCCAACAGCAGAGAATAAGTGTCCAATTCTTCTGTCAATCGGCGTAATACCGGCCTCAATCGGGCACCAATATTCGATTAGGTCTGAATCTGTCGATGTTACGAGTTATTCTCCAGTTGATTATGAAATTAAGTGCCTCAAATCCGATTCCAACGGCGATTTAGACTTTGGCTTTGACTCAACCCGAGGTGGATGAAGATGTCCGATTGATTGGAATATGAAGAATCAAGGGAGATCGAAGCGCAATATCCCTAAGAACTCTCTGCCCTCCTTTACGAACATTACATCTTGAATATTCTTTGCTTAAATCTTTAAGTCATCTCTTGCTAATGTTTCGATTAGATTCTCAAATCAAGTTCCAGCGGAAGTATAAAGGAGGCAATAAGCGAGAAGCAAGGAGGAATTTCTGGAGCCAAGTAGATCGAAGTTTCAAAAGCTCGTGGAAATTCAAGAGAAAGAGTCCAGAGCTACCTCGAATACGGTGTTATTCTTGTTCGATTTCAAAGACCGAGCGAAGGCTCCAGCCATGACTCCCGGGCAGGATCTTATTTCAAGATCGGCCGTCGTCCACATATAAAGTGATCAAAGTACGGATGATTTCGGGGGCAAGGATTCGAGGCGGTCTCGGTGGCAGAATTTTGATCGAGCGCCTTTATATTAAAGCCAAGCAATGTTACTAAACGATCACAACCTAAGGATCACCAACCAAGATGTCTTCAGCAGCAACATTCATCTATGAAGGGAGCACCATTACAATCTAGTAACCGGGAGGCATTTTCCAAGTAGCCAGCGATCGGGAGGCATTTTCCAAGAGGATGATGGAAATCGAGTTCGATCAACGATGACTGCCTTGTGCCCAAGCGATTCGGAGGACGCTTCTCGAAAGACCGGGTGCGGGATGATACTACATCGGACTCAGTATTGCGACCGGACGCAACCAGGATGGCATTCCCCGACGTTCTCTTGACTGGACAGTTTCTATCAAAGCGGCACTTCAATTTGTAAAAAGATAAGAGTCCAAATCATCCTGTTGATCCGGGCGCAGCCTCGACCGGGCATATCTTCTGTAGGCCAGGTGCAGCCTTGACCAGCAGTTCCTCCCTTGCCAGGCGCGACATCAATTGATCGGGCGTTTCTCACGATTGAGTCCAAGGCTAGACAGCACGACCGGGTGATGCTCAGAGTGACCGAGCGGTGTTCCCTATCGAACGACCGGGAGATGAACCCAGAAGTGACCGGGAGATGAACTCAGACGACCGGACGATGTCCTTCAGGCAGCCAGGCGGCATTTCTTCTCAAAGAGCGACCAGGCAAAGGGCTTCTGTCACCTCGATTTTCCAAGACGAACAACTTCCAAGCTACCGGAAGACGTTACCCATGACCGGGAGATGTCCTTGGCCAGGCGTAGCTTCAACTGGGAGATGTCTCTTCTCTTAGCCAGGCGCAGCCTTGACCGGGAGTTCCCCCCTTGACCGAGCGCAGCATCAATTGACCGGGCGTCTCTTCCCTTGGCCGGGCACAGCCTTCAAGCGACCGGTCAATGACAATTCGACTCAAATCCTTGACGAGTATTCAACAAGACAAAGGCCACTTCTCTGTAGATGCAAGTCGCCGGTCTACGCTCATCCTAAAGAATAAAGAAGCAATTCAGAGAGCAACAAGGATCATCTACGAAGAGAGCAGCATTACAGTTCAAGGCCCTGGCGATAGCTATTCAACGATCAAACATTTCCCCTTCAATGACCGGGAGATGGTTGCTCAATGACCGGGAGCTTGCCGTGACCGGGCACAATCGCCTTCAGTTCAACGACCGGGCGTAGCCCCTCTTTGGCTCCAAGATGAATGCAGTCCTAGAAAGCAAGATTCTAACCAGACAGCTGATGACAGAAATGGAAGAGGAAACGTCCAAAGTCAATTACTAAGATAAGTCCATCAACCTTGAAACACTAGCTTCATGTCTGTGATTCGCTAAGCATGATTGTCTCTTTTCATGAATCGCGCTTTCGGGTTTTCAAAGATGCGGTTGCTTTCTGTTACCCAAAATTTCACCTTTAGCACTAATTTAAGAATTCGATCGAATGTTTGTGTATAGTTAAAGACTGCATTATATATATGCGATTGCATTCGTATTACTATCCCTCTAATTTTATCCTGAAATCAAAGACAATTGAGTGTGAGATTATGAACGCTTAAGCACCTTTCTAGGTTATTATCTGATTGTTATTGCCCTGCCCTACATTGGCTATGACAACTGGCACAAGGTATGTTATGCAAAAGAGATCACATCTCGCAGGCATTTGTTGTGACGGAGCTGCAAAACGAAAACGAAATTTAGAGTTTACAGGAAGCTGATTACAAAATGTCTAATTCCATTTGCAATCTCCTCCTTCCTTCAGACCTTAAGGACCTTGATTATGTTAACTTAGCTATCAACTCTGCTATTTAGACTTCAAGATTGTTTATGTTTCATTAAAGTTATACAGTTTTATACAAACTTTAGGGTTTACGTTATCAAAAGGTAGCTGCCCCTATTATCTCAAAAGAAATTTTTACACTTGCTAATATGGTGGGCTTGGTTCAGTTTTGACTTTTTGTTATATCTCCAAAGGAACATGGCTAAACTGTCCCTGTTTTGATTTTAGCCCTCCTATATCGTCCTCCATACAATATCGGGTTGCTTCTACTGCTACGATTAAAGCTTCTTTTTTAAAGCTCTTCAAATGGGCATGGTTAAGTATGTTCTTGCGACCTGTGTACCTCCATGGTTCATTTGCAGAAAATCTTCTCCTTTCAACACCAATAAAACTTAGCTGCATTCAAGTTCCCGCACCATCATTCTAAACTACTCAGATTCAAAATCTCTCAAAAAAAAATCATGTTGCTGCCTGTATTCTTAAAGTATTATTAAAACTGCATCCCTAAGCTGCCTCCACAGGATTTTTGCTTTCTAAAGACATTTCTATTCTTATTTAGCCTGAACTCATCTTGATTTTGTCCGGTCGTTGGTATCTGCACCACTAAGTGATAGCTTATATTTATATCTTCAATCAGGGAAAATTCAAAGCTTTACTCAATTACATTACCCAATCCTTAAAATTATAGTTTTCAAGATACGCTTCCCTACAGTTTTGTGTTACTATCGGCAATGCTAGAATAAGCATGTCAAATGCATGGCCTGAGACTGAATCTCTAGTTTATATTGCTGATATGGTCACCTCTGATATATCCAAGCTATTGACTCTCTATTTATAAGGTGCACCCATGTGCTCATTTCCAAATATCACTCAGGGCATTAAAAGTTGCTTTGCTCTTTATCTGTTTGACGGCATTGTTTCATGACTCCTAAACTAGCTATCATACTACTGCACTTCAAAAAGTCACACATTTTAGCCTCCGTTTAGCATGAGTGGATCTGACTGAACATAGTTTTGATAAATCTGGTTGTTGATGCCGTACTTGGACTTGGTTATAGTCCGATCAAAACTGTCCCATCTGGCATAACTGCTTCAATGAAATAAACTTTTTCAACAGTTGACAGATTTCCAGATTTTGCCCATTTCCACACGTGTTTTGCTGCGCAAGTTAAAACATGCATTTTCACTCAGTTCCTAAAAAGTACTGCTGGTTGAACCCGTACATGATAGGTAAACTCAGGTCATAGAGTTGAATATTAGCATTTTTCTCTTATCGGTAATGGCTGAAAACATGCTCTGCTGTATGCTGTAACAGAAGAAAACTTTTGAGCAGTTTATTTTGATTTTCATATAGGCATGAGATCTATTCTTACTTACTTATAATAAGGACATTTCTTGAGCTGTTACAAACCTTGCTTTGAAACTTCCTTTATGACATGATTAAGATTTTTTAACGGTTTTTGAACCCAGACTATAAATTATATTAGGCTAACGATATAGAATTGCTGCACACTATATTTACTTCTAAATTGTACTGCTCAAAAAATTGAGCATTTAAACAGTTCGTCACTTCCGAATTATGGTCATTCTTGATTTTCTTCTGCTAATCTTTTTTACTATGAACAAGGTATACTGTTTAAAGCTGTCATTAAGCAAAGAATTGCACTTTATTTATACCACCTCTCTTTTTGCTGTCATTCAGTCTTAGATTATGTTTTGTTTGCTTCATTGATCAAAATGGTTTCGCTTCCGAGAATTACAACTTGCTTACCCCATTGTTGCTTCACTTTTTTCATTTTTTGCATTAGCTCAGATCAGATCATAGTAATATGCATCCCCTGCTTAGTTATATTACTGCTACTTTATCTTTACCTCAGTTTAATCTCAGTCATTAAGGCACAACGTGGGGGCATTATTACAGCTACTTCCATGGGGATTGGTCAACCTTGTATGAACCTGTTTAGGCCCGTTAAAATGATCAATTTCTTGTTGTTTTGTACAACCATTCAGAATTCTTTTTACCCATAAGCTCTATTAGTACTTAAACAAAAGTGACATATACCTTCTGCTATTACAGGTATGAAGCAGTTTATAGTAAAATATGTTGACGTTTTGTAGTCTCTAAAGTTTTGTTGTTGGATTTAAAACCTTTAAGACTCATTTCACTGCTACCTATGCTGCTGTTATGGACAACCTTTGATCTAAATTTAATAGCTTAGGTTTCATAGCTTACGGACGAGTATCGTCCGAAAGAGCTTGATGATATCTACTCTTGATTTCTATCATTTTGGAGGGTGATCTAAGACAGTTATTAAATGTCAGACAGTATGTTTTTAACAAACTTGGATTATATGTTATCAAATGCTTTTGCTACCTTCTGGCACTTAAAACATATTTAATTCTGCTTCCGATTGTCTCTTTTAAAATTTATGAGCATCCTTTGGTTGCTTTTGTTACTGCTGCCGCTACCTACACACACTCATTCACGCTGCATGTTTTCCCTTTGTGGTGTTACCATCCTTTTGCTTCTGCTTCCAGATTATTTTAGGACAAGGTAGTCAGTTTACATCAAGCACTTGTTTGGTTCAATCTTTGCTGCAGGATTTAGACATTTCATGAGTAAACACGACACTTTGAACTTATAAGCTGATTTAGAGCTTTAAAGCTTTCTGCTATGATTAGAATACTAATTTTTGCAGTTGTTATAAGCGTCAATTGCAGTAATTCATTGGATATAAATGATGCTTTACATACTTCAGCTTTTCAACCATCATAAACCATGATATATGTTTCTTTTAGCCTCCCCTCTTTAATCCCAGTTGAGCGTTCCTTATCACTATCATCAATAACTGCTTTCGTTGACAGCGCCACCACCACACTAGTTCTTGGTAGCTTTATGAATCTGCAGACACTGCCCTTCCCTTTATCTGTTGGCTGATTGTTTCAAATTGCATCCTGATAAATCTTTGGAGTTATTGTATGTCATGCATTACCTGATTCATTATATGTATTGTTCCTAATTCCTACAATGTATTAATATTGTTTCATGTCGAACTATCTAACTGCATGATAGATTTGCTCCTTAAGATAAGAGAACCATTTAAGCGATTTATACCTTTCAAGTTATGGTAAATCTTTGCACTTATTGATTCCTCTACGGAACTTAAACATTGCAGAAACCATTCCAACATCCCTCTAGGCTGCTGTTGCTAAAATCATCTAAAAGAATATTTTTGTTTCAATATAAACTACAGTCTTTTACTAGATACTAATATCTGTTTTGCACTGTTAGAGTTACATTATGCTGCACTTTTTGACCTTTTTTGCCTAAAATGCCCACTGAAATCTTGAATGAATAGCAACGATTTAATTTTATCTGGCCCTCTGACCATGGATACATGCTGTTTTGTAGCCTGAGGGACCAAACTTGGCGGCCTTAAGGATCATTACCCTCAACGAAAAGCTGTAAAAGGGATCAACACGTTAGAGACCTGAGTCAGCTGAAGTAGTTTATATCCAACCTGCCAAATAAAGCAGAGAAGTGTGATGATTCAGTGGTTATAAAAGACTTATTGGGGTGGCTGAAATAGTGGACTGGACAGCTGAATCCAGCCTATGCTCGCAACAGTGGGGAAGGAAAAGTGTTCTAATACATAATCAATAAATCATCATCTCCTTAAAGAAGCTACCAAGACAAAGGAGCTAGGCCTTGGATGACAGCTCTCGCCCTCCTCGAAGGACCAAAATTCTCACGGTGATGGCCTACAATGGCGCGGGATTATTGATTGTGAAGAATATCACCACCCGGCATATGTTTTGAGAATACAAAAAAGGGTATTCTAACTAAGCCCAACACCTGACGTTGAGGAAATCACCTTCATGTTCACCCAGAGCTCTTCACACCAAGATGTCCGGTACCAAATTCTAATAAAGCTGGGCTGGTTTGACATCCTTCAAACGACCAGGGAATGGTACCTCGAATCTACTCCGGGCAAGGACATTACAACGAACGACCGGCCGACATACTGACACAAGACCGGATGAAATTTTTAAGATCATACCCCTTTCTCTACACACTACACCAACAATTATCACTAGGCTACTTCAAAAAGGGAATGTTTCAAATGTCAGCAAAAATTCAAAAGTATTATCAAAATCCATGGCGCTTTCACAGGCTCTCTGGTCGTCTCATCAGAGACGAAAATCCATGGCGCTTTCACAGGCCCTTTGGTCCATGGCGCTTTCATAGGCCCTCTGGAAAAAAGTAACACCTTGGGTTGAAATGAAACCCGGCCATAGAGCCACCTTGGGTTGAAATGAAACCCGGCCAAAAAGTAACACCTTGGGTTGAAATGAAACCCGGCCAAAAAGTAACACCTTGGGTTGAAATGAAACCCGGCCATAGAGCCACCTTGGGTTGAAATGAAACCCGGCCAAAAAGTAACACCTTGGGTTGAAATGAAACCCGGCCAAAAAGTAACACCTTGGGTTGAAATGAAACCCGGCCAAAAAGTAACACCTTGGGTTGAAATGAAACCCGGCCATAGAGCCACCTTGGGTTGAAATGAAACCCGGCCATAGAGCCACCAAAAAATCCCATCTCTGGATCCATCAGGAGCTCTGGTCGCCTGTAATGGGTGAATTATTAGGTGTGGGACGCCACACCGTACCTCGATCCAATACCTTCTAAAGGAAACACTTTAGAAGGGTATGATCATAAGTACCATCCTTTGTCTACCACAAGCAAAGTTGGGAAATATATATTAAAAGGAAGTACCATTCTTTGGCTAACATAAGCAAAGATGGGAAATATATTATTTCTCTTCTCCCTTTGAGGAAATTATCATCCTCTGGCTAGTATGAGCAAGGATTAGATCATTATATTATCTTACCCTTCAAAAAGGGAATGGTTGGTCTTCTGCATGAAGATCTTATCATGGACTTCCGGACTTCTGGCATTCTTACATATTGTATATCAGAACATCAGGGGTTTCATCCATCAAGATATTGAGGGATTCATCCATCAAGATATATTATCTCGAAGATTTATGTCCCAGAATTTCCAATTTGTCAGATTCAGTAGAAAAGACACTTGTGGGACTTTTGATTGTACCAACTTTTTGTAAATTCATTTTCCTTTGTAAAAGCTAAAGAAAAAGAACTTATGGGACTAGGAGATAGGAGAAGGGAAAGGTAGAAGGCACGCAATTTTTTATCTTCTTTTTTGTAAGTTTCACTTTTTTAAGTGCCAAAAAGTAGAACTTGTGGGACTGATGAAGAGGGTAAAAATATTACGAGACAGAAGAACCAAGGTGGCCCAGACCCCAGACCCCGGCTCAGACCCCAGGCTCCTTCAAGACCCTGTTCAGGCTCCAGTTGGGCGCCAGGCATCAGATCCGGGCCCTGCCTGACCCTTGCTTTGGAAGCTAGATCTCATAACCGGGTGCTGCATCCCGCACCTCACGCTCTGTGACCGGACATTCAGTGACCGGGCATTGAAGAGCGGAAAACATGGTCAAGTACCAAAAGTTGTGAAAAGGCTGAGGTAGCACCAAAAGTCCACACCAAGAAGAGGGAATAAAGAAAGAGCGTGTAGCGACCAGTCGGCCACGACTGGTCACAAAGTATGGAGCAAGTGTAAGGGAACGACCGGTCGCCTGTGACCGGTCGCTGAAACTATGAAGTGAGCCCAGATAGTGACCGTTCGTAGACGACCGGTCAAGTAACTAAGAAAATAAAGTAGATAGCGACCGGGCGCCTGTGCCCAGTCAAATGGCTAGGGACGGAAGACGTAGAAATCAGGATGAGATATTTCTAGTGACAGCCTGGTAAGATATGACAGGTTGGCAAGCCCAAAAACCCTAGAAAGTCTATAAATAGAGGTAAGAGGCTCATTGGTAAGGGGACACAACATTGGAAGAGAGAGAAAGCCCTAAAGAGGCTCTCTAGCATTGTAACATACGGAAAGGAATAAGGAAATTGTCTAGAGGTGTATGTGAGTAACAAATTATACCTTTTCAGTGATGATTGCTCACGATCATCTTTTTTCTTGAGCGGACAGTTGTTGGCGAAGTGCCCCGGTTTCAGGCATTTGAAGCATACTCGGTCTCCAGTTCCAGTATTCCCTTACTGATTGCGGCTGTATGGTTGATATGATCGATTTTGGTTTTGGTTAAACCTATTTGGACTGTTTCTTTCTGATCGATCTCGCATGAATTTCTTAAAGTTCTTGATCAGCATGGCCATATCTTCGAAGGTGTTCGCTGATCCTTCCTCTATTATGCCATCAATCAGAGTGTCCCGTAGCTGTTGGATTAAATCCTGATTTGCAGAGTTAGTCTCATAATAGGACGACTCGTTCTGGTGAGCTAGTATCTGATTGGGTGTGGTCTTTACCTGCAAAGCTTGATTCACGTTAGAATAGGAGACAGTATGGTTTGAGTGAGAAGTGTTACCTCTGTTTTTGATATTCATTTTGTGTTTGTTGATGGACTGAAGATAGGACCCTAGATCAGTCAAGGTCCATTTTTCTAGGCTTTTGGAAGCCTTCGTGGAGATAACACATTCGGTCCATTCTTCACCCAGACTATCCAGAAATTTGTTGTTGATGTTTTCGTTTGACTCTCCAATATGTAGCTCTTCCATGGTAGCAATGAGTTCGGTGAAGCGTGCAAGCATGTCGCTGAGGGATTCTCCAGGCTTTCCCACGAATTTTTCGTAGTCCATCTTCAGTTCTTGTATCTTTGATTTTCGAAGCTCAGTATTTCCTTCGTGAACAACTCGAAGGTGATCCCAGATGTCTTTTGCTACCTTGATGTGATACAGTCTTCTTCTTTCGGGTGGAGAAAGACTTGTGTAGATGACTCTTACAGCTTGGGCATTTAGCTCAACACATCTGCGCTCCTCGGCCGTATAGGAGCTTGGATCTTTCCCTTCAGGTACTGGGAAGTTTCCTTTTGTCACTACCGTCCAGAGTTGTTGATTGAGTGACTGGAGGTGTGACTCCATCTCGTTTTTCCACATATTGTAGTTTGTGGAGGTTAGCTTTGGGTTCTCCACCTGCATTCTGTTGTTGTTATTGGAATTTGAGATTTCCGCCATTTTGAGAGATTTGTCAGCCAACGCAGGCTCTGATACCACATGATGGATCGGGTGCTGACCGAGTAGGTCTGAGGTGTTAGTCTCAGACCAACTCTGTTTGAAGAATAGATGTTGCATAAAATAATAACGTGGAAGCTTTTGTTTTAAACTTAACAAGATAGGATTCTAATTGTATTGAAATTCAATGTGAATTACAACCTAGCTTCCTATCTTGGGATTCGATAGAAGTATTCTGTCTCATCCAACACTCGCTCTACTCTCGGCTTTGATCAATGTGTCACAAGGAGTAAAGGGGAGTGTTCTATGTGTGCTCTCTAGGTAATAAATATCTAAGCTAATTGACAATATCTCACTAAGATATCTCAAAATGCTTTCTCTCTCAAATGGTATATTTTCTCTCTCTCAGAATAATTCCAAATGCACACCGAAACTGATTACAATCCTTTGTTTATGTACTTGCTAAACGGTTTCCTAAATCTTCGGTATTGTCTTCACGTAGCGGCTGCTTGACTTAGATGCGCAAGTATCGGGGTTATTTGTTGCTCCACATTCTCACGTTGTGCATGCTTCCACGCATCCGAGATTTCCGCAGCTACTCGATAGTGTCGCGCCTTGGTTGATCAGAGACCGATAGACATGTCTTGCTGTAGAGGTACTCGAGCTGGTGAGTTACGACGCCAAGTCTTTCTGCAGAGCTACTTTGACTGAGGAGGCAATCATCTGCAAAACTAAGTCTTCAACAGTTGGGTTAGGGTAATAAGCTAATTTTGTAGGTTGGGTTAGGGTAGAGATCTAAACCCATGACCCAACCTGAAACCCAAAAATATATTAGTTAATAATAAAAAGTAAAAAATATTAATTCACACACATATATATATATTATTTTTATATCAAACTATGTCTTAGCCTTAAGCCCAAGTGTAGTTGGACTATCCAACCTTTAATAATATCATAATCTTAACTGAACAGACGGTCTTACCAGCTACATATGTAATACCCCAACTCATAAAGCCATACTCATCTCATAAACCTCCATTTACTTATATTAACAATGCAGCGGAATTCTTACAACAATTGTGTTACAACCGAAAGCCACCCACGTGACTGACTTGGCATACTAAATTCTCCAAGATCTAGCTACTGTCTGATGGACCCGAATATACCGAACACTAATGTACTTAAAACTTTCACCAACTTACATACACTGAGTGTAGACACCAAAAATTCTCACCCATCTTATATTGAAACAAAAATACAAAAATAAACATGCTTTTAGAAACAAGGCGGTCGTCCCCGTTTTCGACCAAAGGAATTTCTTTTTACCGACATTTAAACCTCACATTCCTATGGAAAAGGAGCACGAGCTTTTTGTTGAAATCTGTTTTTAACTGACTTCATTTCGTATACTTATTTTGTTGCTTTTGTTTTAAAATATTTCACGGTTTTGTTATTACCTTATATTATTTTATGTACTCGATCAATTTATACTTTTTTGTTATTTATTATTTCCTTTTGATTTTTCTCCGTTTTATCGTCACTATTTTTATTATTTCGTGTGTCCTTTTTACTACTATTATTTTCCATTTATTTTAAGTGTTTTATCTTCATTACGAGCATTAATTTTCATTATTTCATGTACATGTGCTATTCTTTTATTTTATATCTCATTACATTTTTGAATCTTATTTTAATTGTATTTCATACTTTCGTGTCATTAGATTAATCATCTCATTTTATTGTATATACTTCCTTCTGGATTTGTCGCGTTTTAGAAGAGTTATCCAGTTGAATTTAGAGTTCCTGTAATATTTCTCCCGTGGATATATTGAATTCTGACTTAGCTCAACTGGTTAATCCGTCCGGTTGGGAACCCACAGGTCTCATGTTCGAATCCGAACCTAGGCATTACTGCCTTTTATTTCCCTCTCAGCTCCGATTACCTTTAGTTAATAAATCCAATAGGCTTACCGAATGCTTTTGTGGCGTAGGTGGATGAGGACGTCGGTGGGGAGGCGAGAACCCAGTTCGAAACTCGGTACAGGTGTTTAGCCCTGTTTTTTTTTTTGCTCCTTTCTCTGCTTTGGTCGGTCCAGATACAGCCCAAGAGGCCTAAAATCAAAATCCAGCCCAAATGAAACCCTAGCTTTGACATCTGTCTACCCCTATTATAAAACAATCTTAAAACCCTACAGTCACCCACATTTTTTTACCTAGTAGACATCAATCCCCAAAATTCTTCTTCTGTTTTGTCTGGCCTCCCCGTCCCTTATTCTACCGAGAAAGAAGAAAAACAAAACCCAGAAACATAGTCACTGCTCATTTCTTCTTCCTCTCAAAGTGAAATTTGTAGCCAGGAAACCTCAAAATCCTTTCGATTTCATACTCCCTGTGTTCCCCATCTCGAAATCACCGTGAAAGCATTCACGAATCGCCACCACCATCACCATACCCACACCAGAAATCCCTCACCATTCCGAATTCATCCCCATCATCGACAGAGTAAGTTGCGTCGTCTCATTCTCCATCCCTTCTCTATTTTTTTCAAGTAGATTGCATTTTTCGCTTGAACTCCCCACTTCTTCTTGCCAAAGGAACCGAAATCGGTAATGGCTGGAGAAGTTCTCGACTCTCTCGAGACCTTGGTCCCAAAAACTGAGTCGTTTGCGATGTTCCATTTCTTATCTCATATCCCCGTTTTCATCCAGTTTAATTTCACCGTTCTCTCTCAACTCTCGAAAAACCCTTGATTCTCACTGTGTATCTCCATCATAGACGAGCATCAAATCACTCAGTATATACATTCTCGTTTCTGCTACTCTTTACCGCTATCTCGTTTCGATGGTGAAAGAATTTAAGTCCTTGCGTCTATACCCCGTTTTTTTTCCTGTCGATATGCTACTTGCATGTTGATATTACGGCCTGGTTTAAAATCTGTTTGAAGTACCAATACACTGAACTAGGCTCAGGAAGATGTTCTATCATTCTTTTTGGTATTTAGTTCCACTTTACTTCTGTTTCATTTCTTTTATCCCATACCCGTACAAACCCGACGACTCGTGTGTATCTCGGGTTAAATTTCAAAATGAATCTGGTATTATGCTTGGTCTGAAAGTTGGTCCATGTTCTCAGGTTGATAATCCCGCTTTGGCTAATTCCTTTATCTTCCCAATTATGCAAGCCAACTGAGGTGTTCACTAGCTGTGCATTGTCTTCCTGTCCTTGCAAGATCCTTGGATCTTACTTTCTGTAGCTGAAGTACGAATGGGAAGTGCTCACGGAATAGTGTTTCTCTATTTCTTTTTATCATATTTGGATTCATCATTCATCCTCGATGCCCATAGTTTCTCGTTGTTCACTGATCCCTTGAGTTTGTTTTGTTTAAGTATACTGATGTGTCAAAAGCAGATCCATCCGCTGGAGATTGATATTATGAAAGGGAAGTTGCATCTCTAAACCTTCCTTTGTGCCCAAACAGAACTTTGTTCAGAACTGTGTGAATTAACCTTCATTTGTTGCTTGTTCTGCTTCTATTTCAGTCTTATGACTGTTTCGTAGGGGGTTCATATCTCCATTCCTGGTACTTCCTTCTGAACTGAAAACTTGCCAAAATGTGATGGTTGATGTATCTTTGTATGTTGAAACCCATGTCTGTTCTCTGTTGAATTTGTTATCTGTCTCTTATTTGGGAAAAGAAGCTACACTGCATCCCTAGTTTGGTTAAACCAAATCCATGCGAGCTTAGTGGAGTTTTAGTTGATTGTTCATTCCAGAGCTCGTGCCAGTCTTTCATGCTTTACTTTGTTTTCTGTATACTCATTCATGCTGGTTTAGCTCTCTTGCTTGCGGATCCTTGCATGGCCACTGAAAGATGAATAATAGGGAGAAGTAACAATGAATTAGAAACCCCACGTTAGGACCCACAGATTATGTTGGATCTTTTTTTTCGTAGTACTTAGTTTAGACTAAAAACTCTGTTTAAGTTTCTAAGTTTCTAATTATTTCATAATTCATCTCAGATTGCACATAGTTATCTCCTGTCTATTTATTCCTGTTATTATGTACAGCCTTTGTGTGGTCATTGAAAGATAAAAATAGTGTGAGAGTAATAACTAATTAGCAACCCATACAGTAGGGTCCATTTTGCTGAGGTTTTCTTGAGAGTTCCTAGGTTGACTAAATCTGGTTTACTTCTCAGATAATCTCAGATTTTCATTCCTTGTATTTTATTCATTCTCTGTAACCCCTCCTTATCTATTCACAATTTGTTTGGTTGGCTTTTCATAAGTTCATGTCCATATGTGGTATTTGTTTTGTAATCCATGTCTACATATTGATTTACTTTGGTGGCTCATTCTTTTGTTAATACTGTTGTATATGCATGGGCTTGTTCTGTTTGGGCCTGCCTAAACTTGGGCCTAAATCTAGCTTAATTCAGACCTAGCCCATAACTAGCCAAACCAGGCTAGGACAGGTGGCCTTAGATAGCCCATTAGGTTGACCCCTTTTAGTGGGCCTCAAAGGCCCACTCTAGAAAAGCTTTTAGGATCAAGGGCTTGTCTCACTCAAACGGGCCGTAGAGTCCGGACGGTGAGAACAACCCTTTCTATTATAAGACTTTCCAAACCATCCCTTTATTAAGATAAAAAATTGTACATCCAGCTTGATAAAAAAATGAGTACTTAGTCATCAACTTCATCTCTGTAAAGTTTTCTATCCAATGGAAATTCAAATTGTCTCTCTAATTTTTCTCATCATCAATCTTCTTTTTTCCATTTTAACTTTGATCATCTTTTCCAAACCTAAAAGCCCACGGCCCAAACCCAAAACCCGGCCCCAAGTCCAACCTTGGCCCCAACATTCTCGGCCCAAACCATCTCGGCCCAAGTCTACGCCTGGCCCAATTGCCTTGACCCGGCCCATAAGTTCAATCCAACTTGAAGCCAAAAACATCTCGGCCCGAACCCAAACCCATGGCCCAAAAACTCGAAATCCATGGCCCGAAACTCAAAACCCACGACCCAATGACACATTCGACCCGACCCAAGTCCAAACCTCGGCCCAAAAATCATCTCGACCCAAAACCATCTCGGCCCAAACCATCTCGGCCCAAACCATCTTGGCCCCAATCATCTCGGCCCAAGTCCAAAACTTGGTCCAGAGCCCATAATCCAAGCCCAAAAGCACGGCCTGTAATCCAAGCCCAAAAGCCCAGCCCAGTATCCGAACCTAAAAGCCCACGGCCCACAGTCCAAATCCAAGACCCAAGTCCAAAGCCCACGGCCCATAACCCAAAACCCACAGCCCAATACCCAAAAACCCACAGCCCAAATCCAAAAACCCCGGCCCAAACCTAAAAGCCCACGGCCCACAACCCAAAACCCACGACCCAAGATCCAAACCCCAGAGCCCATAATCCAAGCCCAAAAGCCCACGGCCCACAGTCCAAGCCCACCACTCACGGCCCAGAATCCAAAATGGGCCCAAGTCCACAAATCAACCCTTTAGCCCGACACTTCAGGTCCATCCCAAATCAAATCCTCACTAAATCCCAAAAACTCACCCATGAAATGTTATCCAGCTTCAATCCAATCCAAGTTCACAAAAATAACCCAAGTCCACAAAAAAAAAACCCAAGTCCCAAGCCTAGACCTTTGACCACCTGAACCTTGACTTTGACTTTTTGATCACCTGAACCTTGACCAAAACATTGACCTAGACCAAAACGTTGACCTTGAACCATATTTTTAACCCGGCCCAAGTTCAATTCAAATACGGCCCAAGTTCAATTCAAGCTTGGCCTAAACTCGATTCGATCCAATTCCATTCAATCCAAACCACCTCATCTTTCATCCAACTCAGTCTAATTCAATTCAACTTAAACGATTTGTAAATTCGTTTTAAAATCCAAAAACCCAAAAGGAATTTCAAACCATTTTTATTCAAGTTTCGTCAAGTTTTCAAAGAAACCATTTTGTGGAATTTTAAAGAAAAACTCTTCTCACATCACAGAAAACTCTTCAAATGCAGAAAGTTCTTCTCACATATACAGAAAGTTTTCTCCTAAAAACATTTCTCAAAATCAGTGTTTCTTCATCGAGGTTCCGAACAACTTTCAAAGCTTTCAAGCTCAGTTCAAAACTAAATTGTTTTTGGGGAACACGGGATATCTAACACCTTCAAAGAATGTTTTCTCCCTAGTTAGGCATCACTTGTCTCCCTTCCAAAATAAAAATCCGAGGTGGGGCACTGGGGTCATAACCTTCCCTTGTCGCAGTCTGGATCTCTTTGCGGGGCATTAGGGTGACAAACCTCCCCTAACTGCAGCCTAGATTTTTACAAGGCGGGGTGCTAGGGAAGTAAAGACCTTCCTAGTTGCAGCTGAGATTTTGGAATCATCTAACTCCCTTCCGCTCGATTTCAATGTTTTCGGTTTTTACTGTTTTAAAACCAGGGAGTTAGAGACGTTATTAGGGTTCGACCGAGAACATCTTATTCATGGTGTTTCTCTTTGAATCTTATTCTTCGACATAAATTCATTGCTCCATCTTTCGAGCCTTGGCACTTACCATCAATTAAGTGTCATGTTCGAGGGGGTACATAGGGTAATCCCTCAGGATTATCCGCCCTTTTCACAACAAAAAATGATTTTCCAGTTTTAAAAAAACTTTAAGAGAGACAATTATGAATACACCAATCCAACCCTTTCATTAGAGTTTCAGGTCACATAAATACTCCTTAAATCCTCCTCTGAACAAACTCTAAGGCGCATAGAACCTCAAATTCTCGAACACTCCCGAACACCTTAGTCATCTAAACCCGAAACATCCTTGAAATCTGAACATCTGCAAATCGAACATCCCTTCCGACACTCAATCATACTCAAAACCCGAACTCCTCTTCAACCCTTTCGATTTCCCAAGGCACCTCAAAAATTCGACCACTCTAAAAGATGGACCTAACAAACCCGGGAAACTCTTCAACCCCAACAAATGATCCAAACATCCCTTAAACTCCACAAGAATGACCAAGATGCCCTTAGCCCCACAAAAAGTCGAGACAAAATCCAATCCTCTCGAAAATAATCAAAACCTCTCAAACCTGTGACCATTCCCATGAAGTGATACTTCAAGATCAGCTCATTTCTTCAAACTCTTCAAAATCATCTACTCCTCAATCCACACTCAAATCTATCCTTTGGCTTTAACTGAATCTCTCTAAAAAGGTTTTGAAAGAAGGTAATCCCGACAATTGGAGACCGAGGTTTCCTCGGGCACCAATCCAAAGTCGTGGTTGTTGCCACTTCTAAGGGGTGTAACCCAGTGCGAACCCACAATAGAATCTCTGACATGACCAGATAAGTCCTTTCCATAGGCAACAATCTCAGAGTCAACTAACGGTTCTTAGAACCCTCCTTCCTTTCCTTCCTAGTATTCTTAGGTTAAACTAGGTGGCGACTCTAGTCAATTCCACCTTATAGAGGCATAAGTCCGCGTGGGGCCCATTGAGAGCGGGTGTAGTGTTCATTGGCACTCCCCTTAAGCTTTCTGGGAAAGACGGACGATTAAAGTAGGTATTTGAGGACTGCTAGATTAACGGGTTTTCGCCCTCCACAGAATGGCAGTTTCTAGGCATTTAGATAGACCCCCTCATACCGAAATCACCCTCCACAGAATGGCGACTCTGCTGGGGAAAACTTGAGTAAGTTTTCTCATAAACTTGGTCAAGGAAGACTGAACTCCATTCTAAATTGTCCGGATTTCCTAACTTCTTTCAAAACCTTCAAGAGATTCATTTCCAAGCCTTTAGGATTACTCTACTCCACACTTAGAGTGTGCTTTGTGAGGATAGTTAGGACAAATGTTTAAAGTTCAAAATTGACTTTGATTATCACATTTGTGCTTCGACCTTTGCATGCTTCACTCTTGTTTACTATTGTGTGTTTACTGTCTTATGTTTATGCCCTTCATTCATGATATAATTACTTATTTACAGTTTTGTAAATGGGGCCTTCGTAGAAAGGAGCCAACCCATTGTTGCATCGGGTAGTTTAGGAACATGCATTCCTCTGTGTCACCTTTACTATCTGCGGGCGGGATTAACAATTGGTCCACAATTGATTTCCTCTGAGTATGGGTCCTTCGTAGTTAAGGAGTAAACCCACGAGGTGGTATGGCCGTAGTTGTCTACACCTTGAAACAACTCAGGATCCTTTCAAACACCTTTTCGAGTCAAAGCCAGCATGTAGTAAGCTATGAGCCTTCAGTGTCCAGCTACCTTATCCAGTGTCTAGGATGGGTTTTATGGGTAGTTGGCCCCTTGTATGCCGTCTGTCTGACCACCCTTTTGCCTTACCTTGAAGATTGCATGGGCTCAGTTCTCCATGATTCCTCTGCACCACGGGTGTCTTTAGAGCCCAATGTCACGCTACAAATTCATAGAGGATCCCGTATTTACGGATACCCATACATGACACAGCGTAGTCAGTGAATAATTTGGACTTTAGACACACCTTATCGTGCAGACGAGGGGAGACCCGTTCCCATGCAATACTTCCCCGAGTTTCCCGAAAAGTGAGTATATTGTGATAATCCCTGGCCGTGGCTTGTGTGACTGTATCACTTCGGGTATCCTGACCTTTCGAACTTAAGCACTCCGGTTCTTCTTGATGATGTGCCCCACAAGGCATAACAGAGATAAATCCCGAGAGATGAACAGTGAAGGGACGACGTTCCCCCGGTGGTATGGAAGCATCGATTGACTTGGAAAGTGATTATCCCAACATTAACGCTTATAGCTCCACATAAAAATCAGCCACGATCTAACTAGCTAACTACTTTGTGTGCAAATGTTTTACCAACATCATCCTAAAAATCTCCTTTAATGGTCAAAGTCTTTTCCGGATTTTCTTTTTCCAAATTAAAACCATTCTTCAAAATTTGTTTTCCTGCAAAGGATGGACTTTTCTTAATTTCCCTTTCTGTTTTCTCCTCAAAAACGTTCGGAACCTCAAAAACAACGTTTTCATTTCCAAAAAAGAGATGCGGTGACCATATCATAATTACATAATTAATTTCCCAATTCTCACGCCCTCTTCTTGTCCCGTTTTCCCTTTATTTCACAGAGGAAGCAACGATGTTGAACAGGCTGCAAACTGTCCCGGGAGAGAAGGAGAAGGCTAAAGAAATCAGGGTGGAGCGAGAGAGACAACTTGCTAGAGAGAGACAATCCGAGTTCGCTGCTTATCAAGAAGAGCGCCAAAGAGAAGTCAGCTTCTCCCGCAGACTTAAAGACTTATGCTTCAAGTCAGACTATGACACCAAGCCTCTCTTGTTTGGCTTTGCTGAGATGTGTCGTGCCGTGGTGGAGTATGAAGCATTGTTTGAATTACTCTCTTATTGGGACCCCACTGATCATCTCTACAGATTCAATATGCATGAACTAGTACCCTTGCCTGCCGAGATGGATGCTTTCCTGAAAATAGAACCTCATCAGCCAATGCCTTTCATTCCCCTAGATCGGGCAAAGACCCCAAGATTTGCTGCAGAATTCTTAGAAGTAGAAGAGGCCTATGTGCAGGATTTTGGGAATCTGAGCATTGAGTTAGAAGACCTTTTAGGGCGATTCAACAGGCCCTACTTCTCGTTGAAGACCAAAAGACGAGTGATGGACCTATGCCTGATGGGACTGTATCTCTTTCGACAGTGATTTTTAAGATTCAATCCTCGGATTATCTATTTGTTAGAAGCCCTTGAAAAGGGAACGAGTATTGGAATGGTGGTCACAGCTGAAATTGTCAGATCTTTGGACCGTTGGAAAGACTCGGGAAAGTTGGAAACTTTCTTCTTAGGAAGCCCATTGCTACTACAGATTTGGTTGTTCGACCATCTTAAACTTCTACCACCAGCAGCCTTCTCGGTCTTTAACATGGACACTTACATGTCAGCTAGAAGCCGAAGGAAGCACCCAAAGGAAGGATGGCAAGCTTGCTTCAGAGACATTTATCATGAAATGCACATTGAATGGGTCATAATAGATTGGAATGTGCAAGGGGGGACATTTGGGTCAGCTGGACATGATGGTCTGCTTCTATACGGTCTGAACCGCTTGGTCACGATATACCCATTAAGAGTCATGCGTCAGTTCGGTCGCGAACAGATAATCCCGGGTGCCATGAAAGCTGATCATGTGATCCACCAATTTACCGAAGCTACCATTCAGCATATCATCAGTGCCTATGGGTCAGGGCCAAAGTGGGCAGTCCGAAAGCTTCCATACCAGGACTACAACCTGAATGACTCTTACAGACTTTGGTTAGAAAAGAGGATAGACCGGATCATAAACACCCCGTATTCTCTCAATCACAGGGTGGTCATGCAAAACCCCGACTTACCCGTTGTCATAAATTTGATGCCCCCTCTATCGGCCAGCCAAGAAAGGAGACAGGAGAAGAGGGCGAAGAAGCAGAAGCGACAGTAGATGGGAGGCGACCAGCTCCCCCCTCTCTCATTTTGATTGAGTTATCTTAGAACTAATATATCGTATCTTTCTTTTGTTCCCCTTTTGAATTGAGATGTACTCCCTTTTCCCCCAGGATGTAATCTCTAGTTATGTAATGATGGTAGCTTATTTACCTTGTTTTAGGACTAATGCTCTAGGGTCCCCCCTTTTTGAATTGAGATGTACTCCCTTTTCCCCAGGATGTAATCTCTAATTATGTAATGATGGTAGCTTACTTACCTTATTTCAGGACTAACGCTCTGCGTCGTTTGCCCTTTTGAATCGAGATGTATTCCCTTTTCCTAGGATGTAATCTTTAATTATGTAATGACGGTATGGTCACTGCTCCTCTTTATTGGAAATGAAAACAGGCCTGTGCGCCTTTTCACTTGGAAAGTGGGTGTTTACGAAAAGTGTTTTGCCTAAAAAAGTCGGGGACAACCGTCTCCTTTATTCTCACGCTCTCGCCTCCTCCCCCCTTTTTTTCTCTCACATCTTTTTTAACTTGCTTTCATACTAACGGCTTCTACGTATTCCATATTCCCCGGTATCGCAGAAACCAACCAGAGTAGAACAGAGTGTCAGGAGTTCTCTTCCAGTTTCACCAACATTACTCGACTGTGGAAAAGAGATTCCGGGGCAGGCTGGCCAGTGACACCGCGACCGAAACTTCGTCAGAAACCATGGACGCAAACCTGATCAATCCCACCGCCCCAGAAGGAGCCCCGGCAACCATAGCTATTGATGCGAGTGCGAGTGCAGTTGTAGGAGCTAGCGGCAGTAGCTTACGTCTTCCTGATCCAAGTGTTCTCTACCGTATGCTAGAACAGTCGACAAGGAATGAGAACATGCTGAAACAGACCGTTGAAAGGCTAGAAGAGCAACTGCGCCAAGAAAGGGCGGCCAAAGGAAAGGACCCATACCTCACTGATGACCCTGAAGATGATTATATTGGGGATACCCCACACCCCAACCGATGCTGGAGCAATCAAAACCCTATGTTCAACACCACCACACCACAACCGATCACAGCTGACCTACTTTCTGGAGCACCTATGCCACCTCCAATCCTAACCACGGTTCCTACAGTACCAACCACATTTCCCAGACTACCACCGCTCCCTCCTGCTGGGGTCGCTGCCCCGACGGCCAATCTATATCGAATCAAACAATCTGAGCCCATTCATCTCAGCTCACCACACCCTGACCCCATCCAACTCAATCCATATCAGTACACCGCCCCCGGACACGCTGTTCGTTTCGAGGAAGCAATTCCCATACCCAACTGCTACCACAACCGTCTAACCAGTTGATTCATGGCTACAACCAAGCCCCACCTGCTGAACACCTTGACTTCGGTCAAATGAAGAAGTCCTTGAAGGAAGAGTTACTGGCAGAAATGCAGCTCGGAGAGCGAGCGAAGATGCTGGGTTTCCATCATTTCCGATTGAAGCCAAGCTCCAAATTGCCTGAGAACCTAAAACTACCAGAAATCTCCAAGTACGCTGGGAAAGGAGATCCTAGACACCATCTTGCCCAATTCGACAGAGTCATGACTATGCACGGCCTTGACGATGACATGAAGATCATTTGTTTTCCAAGCTATCTTGAAGGAGCTGCTCAGACGTGGGTGTCGAGGCTAGATTTCTCCGGAAAGAAACTAGAGGATGTTTATCAAGCGTTTGTGGAACAATACAGTTACAACACCCATCTAGGAATCACTCGTAGAGATCTTGAGACAATGAGACAGAGAAGTGATGAAACTGTTATGGAATTTATCACCCGATGGAGGGAAGTAGCCGGTCAGATGATCGACCGTCCCACTGAAGACGAGCAGATCAGAATAATCACCTCATATCTGGAAAACCCCTACGCAGATCATCTCAAGTCCCTTGGGATTTGTGACTTCAAACATCTAAAAGCTGCTGCTTCGGCTGCCGAAGAGTTAGCACTAGCTGGAAGATTAAAAGGGTTGAATCTCCCTGGATCAGGACCCAGAACTTCATACCATCAGAACCGTTAGAACCGTGATAGCAACAAAAATCACAACAACAACAATAATCACAACAACAACAACAAGACTGTCCCAACACCACCGGTGAACCAAGTACAACCCCGAGTTCTCACCGATTACCCACCTCCCACCTCTCCCCGGGTAGATATTTACCAGGCACAGTCCTCAGGATCAGGCCAGAGTTACAGGGCAACACCTCCCCCTCGTGATTACCAGACTCGACCCCAACGTCAGTACTCGGCCTTAGGAATGCCCCTGAGTAAAGCATACAAAAAGTTAAGAGGAAATGATTTTCTCTTGAAGCATCCAAACCCTAAGCCTGGGGTCACCCAACTCGGGTCTGACTTAAACAACTTCTGTGACTATCACCAGATGAAGGGTCACAATGTAGACAATTGTAGAGCGTTGCGTCATGCGGTACAGGACCTGATTGATGCAGGGGAAGTTCAATTCCCTAGGACCACTCCCAACACTCAAAATAACTCAATCCCATCACATCTGAACATGATAAGTCTGGTGAGGGAGAAAGAAAGAGAATCAGACCTGAGAAGAATTGTGAAAATAAATGCCATCAGAAGTTCCTCTGAGCCGGCCACCCAAAGCGCGCCTCCACCAATCATGTTGTCACCGGTACTCGATGCATTCCGAACCCCCCGTCCAGTGATTCGTTACGACATTCAACCCATGATGGGAGAGTATCTAGCCATGACGCACGAAATGTGAAACACAGTTGAGCGTCTGGTAGGGCAAGGAAGGGTGTCCATAATCACTCTACTGGTAGTGAGTTGACATATGGAAAAGAATCTCGAGATATTGGTGGGGCTAAACCTTGAAGCCCTGGAGCTACATAAGACCATGAAAGCATTGGAGGTGGTAGAAGCATGGTGTCGGCAGAAGATTGTCGGAAGGCGGGGAAGGAGAATTTCTGAGTGCAATGTCATCCTGATTACTGACGAAGAAGAAGATCCACCGGCTATAACCCCTATAAAGGCACCGTTTCTGATAGCAGGCGGGGAAAAACAGAGTGATGACTTCGAGAAAATCAGTCACTTAACCCGCTCAGGAAGGCATTTCAAGCCCGCTGAGCTCGCAGAAGAGCCGGAAATGCTGCAGCAGAAAGTTCACGACCTTACTCTGAATGAGTCAGAGGACAAGTTGGTGGGAGAGGAAGAATTGTTGAGAAAACTGAAGACTACTAGCATACCCATCACAATCTGGTCCCTGCTGACAATTTCGGAAGAACACAAAGATGCGGTGGCTCGGCACTTGGGGATGGACAAGAAGCGGCCGACGTCAGTTGAAAGCATCATAGCTCACCTATCCCGGACTCCTGACCTTCCATAACATTCACCGATGACGAGATCCCTCGTCAGGCAGGAAAGGCCCTCTACATAACTGTGAAGGCTGGAGGGTTCCAGGTCCCCAAGACTCTGATTGATGACGGGGCTGAGGTGAATGTCTACCCGCTTCGAGTAGCCCGTCACATGGGACTCAACGACTTCAAGCCGGTGGACATGACGTTGAGTGCCTATGACAATAGCCATAGAAAGGTTTTGGGAACCCTGTCACTTCCAATCCTGATTGAGGACGTCTCCCTGACCATCGAGGCAATGGTCATAGACATATCCTCTACCTTCAACCTTCTGCTGGGACGGGAATTCATCAATCAGATTAAAGGAGTCCCCTCAGTCGTCCATCAGAAGCTAAAGTTCAAACACGGAGGACGAATCGTGGAGGTTTGGGAGAGGCCAGAGCTGAGTCCCCACTATTTGAGATTAATACACCGGGGGGTCGAGAGTTAACGCTCGGGGGCTTCACAGTGGCGAGGCCACATTCACAGGTAAGTCAAACTTCTTCCATCACTCCTCTCTACTTCGACCCTAGTGTCTATAGCCCCGCATCACAACACATGATGTCTCGGATGGGCTACAAACAGGGGAGTGGGCTAGGCAAGGAGCTGCAGGGCATGGAGGAGCCACTAACCGCGTATATCGGAGGTCGAGGAGCCGGGTTAGGATTTACGGAATTACCAGGTATGATGTTGACCGATTCACATGTAAGATTTCCCGCAGATTCTTTCTTACCAGTTAACCTTGAACCATGTGTATCTGTGAGTTGTGATAAGCAGAAAACAGTTCAAGCTCAGGGAAATCAGGAGACAATGGAGTGGGAGATTGGTGGACCACTTCATTCTCCCTCAACTCATGCCTTGAAGACCATGACGACGAGGGATGCGACCAAGGAACGCCCGAGGATGCAGCGGAGAGCAGTGTCACGACCAAACCAGTCATCAAGGACCCCGCACCCTCGGTAGATGGCCATGGAGCATGTCTTGTCGTCTATCATGAGGAAGAAGAGCTGATTCCCGGGAGCCTTACTTAGTTAGCCTAGTTAGCAGTAGCAATGATAATGATAGTGATGGTGATAGTTTTAGTGATGGTGGTAGTTACAGTTGTATCAGGAACGTCGACAATGCAAGTAGATTCGGATTAAGGGATGGATCGCCACCACTTATTTTCACTTGTAAAAGTGGTGGCAATTTTCTTGCAATCTCTGAGCTACCAAGCTCGTCGGATATTAATGAAAATTCAGTTCGTTCAGAATTCTCGTCTATCCTGTCTTCTCAACTGTTTGATTCATCGCAAAATCTTGAGGCCGAAGAAGAGGAATACGATGAGGAGAGTATGCCTCCCATCGAACAATATTCCACCCCGCACCCAGATCGTGTTTGACACAGTAGGCAATAAATATCGGTACAACCCTCCTAACCCTAAACATTGCAAGGTCGTTTGGGTCTGAGTGAAACAGAAAAACATGACCCTGACTTCTCTACTAACTGAATATTCGATGTTTTTGCGTGGAGTTTACGCAGACATGCCCGGGATCGATCCCGACATTGTCCAACATCGAATACCGTTGTACCTAATGCCAAACCTAAGAAACAACGTTTGAGAAATAAAATGAAACCTGAGCACCAATTGAAAGTAAAAGAGAAGTTGAAAGAGCTGTTACGTGTGGCTTTATTATCGGTGTCGTCAATTACCCCGACTGGCTAGCCAATATCGTAGCCGTCCCAAAGAAAAATGGAAAGGTGCGAGTGTGTATTGACTTCCGGGACTTAAACGAGGCCAGCCCCAAAGACAGCTTTCCCTTACCCCACATCGATATCCTTGTTGACAATACTGCCCCAACATGCGCTACTGTCATTCATGGATGGGTTTTCAGGTTACAATCAGATTCGAATGGCGTAGAAGACCAGGAAAAAACGTCTTTTATTACACAGTGGGAACCTTTTGTTACGTGAACATGCCCTTTGCTTGAAAAATGCCGGAGCCACGTTATCAAAGGGCCGCCACTACCTTATTACATGATATGATTCACAAGGAAGTGGAAGTATACGTAGATTACATAATTGTCAAAGCTGCCCAACGGGAGGACCACTTGATAAACCTGAGAAAATTCTTTGATCGATGCGGAAGTACCAAATGAAGCTAAACCCCGAGAAATGTACATTCGGAGTGACCGGAGGAAAGCTTTTGGGCTTCATGATCACTACCCAAGGAATCGAGGTAGACCCAGATAAGATAAAGGCCATTCAAGAAATGCCTCATCCGAAGACCGAAAAAGAAATCAGAGGTTTCTTAGGCAGAATTCAGTACATCAGAAGATTCATCATGTAGCTAACCGAGACCTGTGAGCCTATATTTCGTCTGTTGAAGAAAGACACATCTAAAGTCTGGATGAACAGTGTCAGGAAGCCTTTGAGAAGATCAAAACCTATTTGCAGAACCCGCCCGTCTTGGTACCGCCCCAGGAGGGCAAACCAATGATCCTTTACCTCACTGCCCGAGAAACGTCAATGGGCCATGCTGGCCCAGGAACAAGGATCCCCACCGCGTGAAAAGTCGATCTACCATATCAGCAAGAAATGGGTCGATGCAGAAACACGGTACTCTGACATTCACAAATTCTGTGCTGCTTTGGTCTGGGCTACGAAGAAGTTAAGGCACTACTTGTTAGGGCAAGAGGTTCATCTGATGCACGCATGAACCCTATAAAGTACCTTCTGGAAAAGCCAATTCTTGATGGTCGCTTATCCAGATGCCCTATTGTTGTCTGAGTTCGATATCACTTTCAAAATTTAAAAGTCAATCAAAGGGAGTGCCATAGCCGAACACCTAGCAGAATGCCCGGTAGCATCCGAGTTCTTCGGCAATGACGACTTCCCAGACGAACAAATCATGACATTACGAAAAACCTGTTGGAGGTTATACTTCGATGGTGCCGTCAACCATAAGGGTAAAGGGTCGGAATCTTGTTGATCCCTCCTGAGGGAGATTTGCTTCCAGCTGCGGTAAAAAATCAATTATCCGGTCACTAACAACATGACAGAATACGAAGCCTGCATCCTGGGACTTGAAATGGTTTAGAATTGCAAGTGGAGGAGTTGGAGGTCTTTGGTGATTCTAATCTCGTTATTTCACAAGTCACCAGACTTGGGAGATCAGAGAAGAGCGATTGATCCCTACCACCACGACTACCTTTCGCACCTAATCACCTACTTTCGAAACGTGACCTTCAAGCACGTGAACTGGAGCCAGAACATCTTTGCCGACTCTTTAGCCTCTTTGGCTTCAGTGGTCCAGTACCGACCGGTTCACTATACTTCCCCTTGTGGATAACCATGACTAATACACCCTCGTTTGAGATTGGAGCCATCAAGACAGGGGAAGTTGAGGATGAGTGGTTTGTGGACATTGAGAATTTCCTTAGGAAAGGAGAGTATCCGCCAGAAGCCACTAAGCAGGACCGCATCGCACTAAGAAGAATTCAAATCAATATGTGATATGCGGAACTGGGTCTACAAGAGAATGCCGAATGGAGTCCAACACTTGTGTGTGACCCGAAAAGAGGCCGATAATCGTCGAGGATGTCCACGAGGGAGTATGTGGGACCCATGCTGGAGGACATTCCCTATCCCGGAAGATCCTCAGACTAGGCTACTACTGGACAACAATGAAAGCGACTGCCACGCATTTGTGAAAAAGTGCGCCAAGTGTCAGACTCATGCTAACTTGCAACACCTGCCTCCCCTACCCCTAACAGCCATGGCAGCTCCTTGGCCGTTCTCTATATGGGGAATCGATATCATCGGAGAAATTCACCCTAAAGCTTCAATTGGACACCGCTACATCCTCGTGGCGATAGACTATTTCAGCAAATGGGTAGAGGCACGGTGGCTCGTAAACATCGGATCAAAGCAAGTTGCCCAATTCATCGAGCGGGTATCATATGCCGATACGGGGTTCCCTCAGAGTTCGTATCAGACAACGGTCCCCAATTTGACGGAGACACTATCCGGGTCATGGAAAAATACGACATCCGCTACCACAGGTCATCTCCATACAGACCTCAGACTAATGGAGCAATCGAAGCCGCCAACAAAGCCGTAAAGAGTGCACTGGCAAAAATGGTTGAAACATACAGAGATTGGCCGGAAAAGCTGCACTACGCTCTCTGGGGTTACCGCACTACTGTTAGAACTGTAACTGGAGCCACCCCGTATTCCTTGGTGTATGGGTCAGAATGTGTCTTGCCAATCGAGCTTGAAATCCCAACTCTTCGGGTCACTAATGAACTGAAAATTGCTGAAAGTGACAGGTTGCAACAACGCTATGACAATTTAGCTCTTATTGATGAAAAGCGCCTACAGGCATTATATCACATCCAGGGTTACCAGAAGAGAATGGCTAGAGCGTTCAACAAAAGGGTCAGAGAACGAAATATCCAAGTGGGTGATCTCGTCCTAAAAGAGCCGAGAAAGGATTTGCCAGACCCACGAGGGAAATTCAGACCGAACTGGGTGGGCCCTTATCTAGTCAAGGAAATAACCCCTCACGGCGTGTATTACTGACGGATTTGGACGGAGAGGAATTTCAAAGCCTTGTCAATCTTGACCGGCTGAAACGATATTATGTCTGAACCGTCATAAAATCCAAAAAAATACATCCACAAAAAAAATGCATCCACAAAAAATGCATCCACAAAAAAAATGCATCCACAAAAATGAATCCACAAAAAAAAAAACGCATACATACAAAAATCAAAAAAATGCATCCACACAAAGGTTATCATTATCATCTGCAGTAGGTTTAACTTAGTTGCATTTGCATTTGCATATCCCTAGTGTCGAGGCGCATCTCGATCTTTAATTCTAGGAAAGTCACATAAGTCATCAAAGGCCGTTGAACTCTTGTATCATTTTCCCCGAAGAGGTCTTGAAAGGATTTCTAATCTCTCGTGAGAGTTGAGTGCATGAGAGAAACACAGAGCGTGCAAAACCCAGAGCGCTTAATGCATTTAAATTTCAAAACACCATATGGGGATCCTCCCATCACGAAACCAAATATTGATGAGAGAAGCGCGTTACCATTCATGTCAAAATTTGGGAATAGTAGAGGAAACAATCATCTGTCGATAGGGATGACGAGGCACCTAGGATCGAAGAAACCTCCACAAGGCCAAAAGCCTTATTGACCCTGAAAACAATCCCTTAGTGAACTCCGCTGAGCCTTTCATTGAGAATCTTTTCGAAAACAGCTCCACGATATACCACCCCACATCACGCAACCATTCACCCTTGCAAAAGAGGATAAAAAAGAGCTGGAGCCATGGTTCCTTCCCCAACATCTAAAGCATGGAGGAAAGCTTGAAAGAGATACTCAAAGAGGATGAAAACGAGAGAAGCGGAGCACAAAACGCTCAAAATAGCAAATAGAGGAAATGAAAGTCACACACACACCACTCGATGCCTCCACACTTGATAAATAGATGAGACCAGAAATGTCAAACACGAAGAAATGCAAATAGACTACTCAAAGAAAATAGCAAATCAAAAATGAGAGCACGTAATAATCCGCGTAAATGCGAAAGGGGTCCAAAATCACTCCACCCATGGCAAAGGTAAAGCATGTCCTCCGTTGCACCAAAGCTCCACAGTCCTCAAACGAATCCTCCAGTCCTATGTCACATGCCCTGCAGCCCCGTTATAACCCATCGAAAGACCTCCGACTTAGAGATGGTAGTTGCTTGATTTGAAAAGTACCAAATTCGAAACATGAACGGCCACAACGCGTCCGATCTTGTCAATACAATCGTGCACAAACGAGCGTCAAAGAAATCAGGAAGGTAGAGAAAAAAAACGAGTGTTCATCACCCCGATTAAAGAAAGCCTAACTAACCTTAGGAAAGGAAACGGAAAGGTATAGGGATCCTAAGACCTCTTTCGGGAAGATTTTTTCAAGAGAGAAGTGGCTCAAAAACGACAATCTGACTTAACTAGAATTCTTGGTTGAACTCACCTTGACACGACATCCTCTTTGCATACAATCATATCCAATTCCAAGAAATGCATGTAGAATAGATTTGCATCCATCGGTTCGGACATAATATCCTACACCACGGAAAAAGAAAGATGAGTATGCTCTTTCAGAAAAGGAAGCCACAGCACAGAGCCTGTCTCCTTCACCCACCGGCATGACGACCACTCTCAGAAACTGCGCAGCCATCAAAACAAAGGATCAAAAGTCTTCGGGCGCTGTTCAAAGAAAATGCCCCGCAAGACATCCCCCCTCACCACCAAACTCCTCGCTCGCCAAAAATCATGAACTACGTAAGGTCTGATCTCAACAGGGAGTTGAGTACGTAGGCAACCCTCTCAGGGTGCGACCCCGTCTCAAATAAAAACCCCCTCCTCCCCTCAAACCACGAGGTCATTGCCATCACTCTACGGAGGAATTCGCCTCAGTCGAGAAAATCATCCCGGGGCTACACCGGAGCCATTTTAGGGCCGTACCGGAGCCAATCGACCTCAATGGAGCCATCCGATCATACCGGAGCCCTCAGATCACATCGAAGCCGAACCATCAACCATCCTAGAGTCGTTGCTCACAAGGGAGTCGCATATTAGGCCAGAGCCATCTCAGGGCCGTACCGGAGCCAACCGACCGCAATGGAGCCATCCGATCATACCGGAGCCCCCGGATCATAACGAAGCCATACCCATCAATCACCCCAGAGTCGTTGCTCACAAGAGAATCACATATCAAACCGGAGCCATCTTGAACACTGGAGCCAAGAGTCCTACTGAATCCCGAAACTACAGTGCACATCGGGCGAGACTGTCAAAACAGAACCAAAACGAAAGTCCCACACTGACGAAGTCAAGGGCCACATCAACAAAAACATTCGACTATCACATCCCTCACAAAAACAACCGAAAGCATCCAATCCCGAATCAATCCACAATCAAAATCATCCTTCAATCAACCACTCAAAACAACAAGTTTCGTGCAACTCAATCAAAGTATTATAGGCCCGTCATAAGTCCTATAGCTAGATGTCAAGAGGTCTAGTTGAGGCCCGTCACGAGTCCTCGTACTTTCAATTGCATTCTAGGCCCATCATAAGTCCTAGAGCTAGACACCGAGTTCAAGTTGAGGCCCGTCATTAGTCCTCATGCATAACCCTTATTCCGATTGTATTCTAGGCCCGTCATTAGTCCTAGAGCTAGACACCGAGATCTAGTTGAGGCCCGTCATTAGTCCTCATACATTTCGAAGATGCATTCTAGGCCCGTCATTAGTCCTAGAGCTAGACACCGAGATCTAGTTGAGGCCCGTCATTAGTCCTCATGCATAACCCTTATTCCGATTGTATTCTAGGCCCGTCATTAGTCCTAGAGCTAGACACCGAGATCTAGTTGAGGCCCGTCATTAGTCCTCATACATTTCAAAGATGCATTCTAGGCCCGTCATTAGTCCTAGAGCTAGACACCGAGATCTAGTTGAGGCCCGTCATTAGTCCTCATGCATAACCCTTATTCGATAGTATTCTAGGCCCGTCATTAGTCCTAGAGCTAGACACCGAGATCTAGTTGAGGCCCGTCATTAGTCCTCATACATTTCAAAGATGCATTCTAGGCCCGTCATTAGTCCTAGAGCTAGACACCGAGTTCTAGTTGAGGCCCGTCATTAGTCCTCATGCATAACCAGTATACCGATTGTATTCTAGGCCCGTCATCAGTCCTAGAGCTAGACACCGAGATCTAGTTGTGGCCCGTCTTTAGTCCTCATACACTCGAAGATGCATTCTAGGCCCGTCATTTCCTAGAGCTAGACACCGAGATCTATTGAGGCCCTCATTAGTCCTCATGCATAGGTTTTTGATCGTATTCTAGGCCCGTCATTAGTCCTAGAGCTAGACACCGAATCTAGTTGAGGCCGTCATTAGTCCTCATACCATCAATCACCGCAATTTGGGGCCCGTCATAAGTCCCCGTGCACCCGCACCCATAAGAGCAAATCATAAGCCGTGGTGAGAATTTTTGGCGCCCCGTCAACCTTGATCCAATTCTGCAAGCCTTCTATTGCAGAATTGAATCAAGGGGAGCCATCTGTAGACACCAAAAATTCTCACCCATCTTATATTGAAACAAAAATACAAAATAAACATGCTTCTAGAAACAAGGCGATCGTCCCCGTTTTCGACCAAGGAATTTCTTTTTACCGACATTTAAACCTCACATTCCTATGGAAATGGAGCACGAGCTTTTTGTTGAAATCTGTTTTTAACTGACTTCATTTCGTATACTTATTTTGTTGCTTTTGTTTTAAAATATTTCACGGTTTTGTTATTACCTTATATTATTTTATGTACTCGATCAATTTATACTTTTTTGTTATTTATTATTTCCTTTTGATTTTCTTCGTTTTATCGTCACTATTTTTATTATTTCGTGCGTCCTTTTTACTACTATTATTTTCCATTTATTTTAAGTGTTTTATCTTCATTACGAGCATTAATTTTCATTATTTCATGTACATGTGCTATTCTTTTATTTTATATCTCATTACATTTTTGAATCTTATTTTAATTGTATTTCATACTTTCGTGTCATTAGATTAATCATCTCATTTTATTGTATATACTTCCTTCTGGGATTCGTCGCGTTTTAGAAGAGTTATCCAGGTGAATTTAGAGTTCTTGTAATATTTCTCCCGTGGATATATTGAATTCTGACTTAGCTCAACTGGTTAATCCGTCCGGTTGGGAACCCACAGGTCTCATGTTTGAATCCGAACCTAGGCATTACTGCCTTTTATTTCCCTCTCAGCTCCGATTACCTTTAGTTAATAAACCCAATAGGCTTATCGAATGTTGTTGTGGCGCAAGTGGATGAGGACGCCGGTGGGAGGGCGAGAACCCGAGTTTGAAACTCGGTACAGGCGTATAGCCCTGTTTTTTATTTTATTTTATTTTTGCTCCTTTCTCTGCTTTGGTCGGTCCAGATACAGCCCAAGAGGCCTAAAATCAAAATCCAGCCCAAATGAAACCCTAGCTTTGACATCTGTCTACCCCTATTATAAAACAATCTTAAAACCCTACAGTCACACACGTTTTTTTTACCCAGTAGACATCAATCCCCAAAATTCTTCTTCTGTTTTGTCTGGTCTCCCCGTCCCTTATTCTACCGAGAAAGAAAAAAACAAAACCCAGAAACATAGTCACTGCTCATTTCTTCTTCCTCTCAAAGTGAAATTTGTAAGCCAGGAAACCTCAAAATCCTTTCGATTTCATACTCCCTGCGTTCCCCATCTCGAAATAACTGTGAAAGCATTCACGAATCGCCACCACCATCACCATACCCACACCAGAAATCCCTCACCATTCCGAATTCATCCCCATCATCGACAGAGTAAGTTGTGTCGTCTCATTCTCCATCCCTTCTCTATTTTTTTCAAGTAGATTGCATTTTTCGCTTGAACTCCCCACTTCTTCTTGCCAAAGGAACTGAAATCGGTAATGGCTGGAGAAGTTCTCGACTCTCTCGAGACCTTGGTCCCGAAAACTGAGTCGTTTGCGATGTTCCATTTCTTATCTCATATCCCCGTTTTAATCCAGTTTAATTTCATCGTTCTCTCTCAACTCTCGAAAAACCCTTGATTCTTACTGTGTATCTCCATCACAGACGAGCATCAAATCACTCAGTATATACATTCTCGTTTCTGCTACTCTTTACTGCTATCTCGTTTCGTTGGCGAAAGAATTTGAGTCCTTGCGTCTATACCCCGTTTTTTTCCTGTCGATATGCTACTTGCGCGTTGATATTACGGCCTGGTTTAAAATCTGTTTGAAGTACCAATACACTGAACTAGGCTCAGGATGATGTTCTATCATTCTTTTGGGTATTTAGTTCCACTTTACTTCTGTTTCATTTCTTTTATCCCATACCCGTACAAACCTGACGACTCGTGTGTATCTCGGGTTAAATTTCAAAATGTTTCTGGTATTATGCTTGGTCTGGAAGTTGGTCCATGTTCTCAGGTTGATAATCCCACTTTGGCTAATTCCTTTATCTTCCCGATTATGCAAGCCAACTGAGGTGTTCATTAGCTGTGCATTGTATTCCTGTCCTTGCAAGATCCTTGGATCTTACTTTCTGTAGCTGAAGTACGAATGGGAAGTGCTCACGGAATAGTGTTTCTCTGTTTCTTTTTATCATATTTGGATTCATCATTCATCCTCGCTGCTGCCATAGTTTCTTGTTGTTCACTGATCCCTTGAGTTTGTTTTGTTTAAGTATACTGATGTGTCAAAAGCAGACCCATCCGCTGGAGATTGATATTATGAAAGGGAAGTTGCATCTCTAAACCTTTCTTTGTGCCCAAACAGAACTTTGTTCAGAACTGTGTGAATTAACCTTCATTTGTTGCTTGTTCTGCTTCTATTTCAGTCTTATGTTCACTGTTTCGCAGGGGGTTCATATCTCCATTCCTGGTACTTCCTTCTGAACTGAAAACTTGCAAAAATGTGATGGTTGATGTATCTTTGTATGTTGAAACCCATGTCTGTTCTCTGTTGAATTTGTTCTCTGTCTCTTATTTGGGAAAAGAAGCTACACTGCATCCCTAGTTTGGTTAAACCAAATCCATGCGAGCTTAGTGGAGTTTTAGTTGATTGTCCATTTCAGAGCTCGTTCTAGTCTTCC
Organism: Limonium bicolor; assembly: GCA_023374045.1. Classification (NCBI taxonomy): domain Eukaryota; kingdom Viridiplantae; phylum Streptophyta; class Magnoliopsida; order Caryophyllales; family Plumbaginaceae; genus Limonium; species Limonium bicolor. The sequence continues at coordinate 43,811,434 of CM041778.1, forward strand.
ATGCTTTACTTTGTTTTCTGTATACTCATTCATGCTGGTTTAGCTCTCTTGCTTGCGGATCCTTGCATGGCCACTGAAAGATGAATAATAGGGAGAAGTAACAATGAATTAGAAACCCCACGTTAGGACCCACAGATTATGTTGGATCTTTTTTTTTCGTAGTACTTAGTTTAGACTAAAAACTCTGTTTAAGTTTCTAAGTTTCTAATTATTTCAGAATTCATCTCAGATTGCACATAGTTATCTCCTGTCTATTTATTCCTGTTATTATGTACAGCCTTTGTGTGGTCATTGAAAGATAAAAATAGTGTGAGAGTAATAACTAATTAGCAACCCATACAGTAGGGTCCATTTTGCTGAGGTTTTCTTGAGAGTTCCTAGGTTGACTAAATCTGGTTTACTTCTCAGATAATCTCAGATTTTCATTCCTTGTATTTTATTCATTCTCTGTAACCCCTCCTTATCTATTCACAATTGTTTGGTTGGCTTTTCATAAGTTCATGTCCATATGTGGTATTTGTTTTGTAATCCATGTCTACATATTGATTTACTTTGGTGGCTCATTCTTTTGTTAATACTGTTGTATATGCATGGGCTTGTTCTGTTTGGGCCTGCCTAAACTTGGGCCTAAATCTAGCTTAATTCAGACCTAGCCCATAACTAGCCAAACCAGGCTAGGACAGGTGGCCTTAGATAGCCCATTAGGTTGACCCCTTTTAGTGGGCCTCAAAGGCCCACTCTAGAAAAGCTTTTAGGATCAAGGGCTTGTCTCACTCAAACGGGCCGTAGAGTCCGGACGGTGAGAACAACCCTTTCTATTATAAGACTTTCCAAACCATCCCTTTATTAAGATAAAAAATTGTACATCCAGCTTGATAAAAAAATGAGTACTTAGTCATCAACTTCATCTCTGTAAAGTTTTCTATCCAATGGAAATTCAAATTGTCTCTCTAATTTTTCTCATCATCAATCTTCTTTTTTCCATTTTAACTTTGATCATCTTTTCCAAACCTAAAAGCCCACGGCCCACAACCCAAAAAACCCGGCCCCAAGTCCAACCTTGCCCCAAACCTCCGGCCCAAACCATCAAACCATCGGCCCAAGTCTACGCCTGGCCCAATTGCCTTGACCCGCCCATAAGTTCAATCCAAACTTGAAGCCAAAAACATCTCGGCCCGAACCCAAACCCATGGCCCAAAACTCGAAATCCATGGCCCGAAACTCAAAACCCACGACCCAATGACACATTCGACCCAACCCAAGTCCAAACCTCGGCCCAAAATCATCTCGACCCAAAACCATCTCGGCCCAAACCATCTCGGCCCAAACCATCTCAGCCTAATCATCTCGGCCCAAGTCCAAACCTTGGTCCAGAGCCCATAATCCAAGCCCAAAAGCCATGGCCCGTAATCCAAGCCAAAAGCGCAGCCCAGTATCCGAACCTAAAAGCCCACGACCCACAGTCCAAATCCAAGACCCAAGTCCAAAGCCCACGGCCCCAACCCAAAAACCCAGCCCACAACCCAAAAACCCATGGCCCAAATCCAAAAACCCCGGCCCAAACCTAAAAGCCCACGGCCCACAACCCAAAAACCCACGGCCCAAGATCCAAACCCCTGAGCCCATAATCCAAGCCCAAAAGCCCACGACCCACAGTCCAAGCCCATCACTCACGGCCCAGAATCCAAAATGGGCCCAAGTCCACAAATCAACCCTTTAGCCCACACTTCAGGTCCATCCCAAATCAAATCCTCACTAAATCCCAAAAACTCACCCATGAAATGTTATCCAGCTTCAATCCAATCCAAGTTCACAAAAAATAACCAAGTCCACAAAAAAAACCCAAGTCCCAAGCCTTGACCTTTTGACCACTTGAACCTTGACTTTGACTTTTTGATCACCTGAACCTTGACCAAAACATTGACCTAGACCAAAACGTTGACCTTGAACCATATTTTTAACCCGGCCCAAGTTCAATTCAAATACGGCCCAAGTTCAATTCAAGTTTGGCCTAAACTCGATTCGATCCAATTCCATTCAATCCAAAACCACCTCATCTTTCATCCAACTCAGTCTAATTCAATTCAACTTAAACCCGATTTGTAAATTCGTTTTAAAATCCAAAAACCCAAAAGGAATTTTAAACCATCATTTTATTCAAGTTTTCAAAGAAACCATTTTGTGGAATTTTAAAGGAAAAACTCTTCTCACATCACAGAAAACTCTTCAAATGCAGAAAGTTCTTCTCACATACACAGAAAGTTTTCTCCTAAAAACATTTCTCAAAATCAGTGTTTCTTCATCGAGGTTTCCGAACAACTTTCAAAGCTTTCAAGCTCAGTTCAAAACTAAATTGTTTTTGGGGAACACAGGATGTCTAACACCTTCAAAGAATGTTTTTCTCCCTAGTTAGGCATCACTTGTCTCCCTTCCAAAATAAAAATCCGAGGTGGGGCACTGGGGTCATAACCTTCCCTTGTCGCAGTCTGGATCTCTTTAGGCGGGGCATTAGGGTGACAAACCTCCCCTAACTGCAGCCTAGATTTTTACAAGGCGGGGTGCTAGGGAAGTAAAGACCTTCCTAGTTGCAGCCGAGATTTTGGAATCATCTAACTCCCTTCCGCTCGATTTCAATGTTTTCAGTTTTTTACTGTTTTAAAACCAGGGAGTTAGAGATGTTATTAGGGTTCGACCGAGAACATCTTATTCATGGTGTTTCTCTTGAATCTTATTCTTCGACATAAATTCATTGCTCCATCTTTCGAGCCTTGGCACTTACCATCAATTAAGTGTCATGTTCGAGGGGGTACATAGGGTAATCCCTCGGGATTATCCGCCCTTTTCACAACAAAAAATGATTTCCAGTTTTAAAAAAACTTTAAGAGAGACAATTATGAATACACCAATCCAACCCTTTCATTAGAGTTTCAGGTCACATAAATACTCCTTAAATCCTCCTCTAACAAACTCTAAGGCGCATAGAACCTCAAATTCTCGAACACTCCTGACCACCTTAGTCATCTAAACCCGAAACATCCTCGAAATCTGAACATCTGCAAATCGAACATCCCTTCCCACACTCAATCATACTCAAAACCCGAACTCCTCTTCAACCCTTTCGATTTCCCAAGGCACCTCAAAAAATTCGACCACTCTAAAAGATGGACCTAACAAACCCGGGAAACTCTTCAACCCCAACAAATGATCCAAACATCCCTTAAACTCCATAAGAATGACCAAGATGCCCTTAGCCCCACAAAAGTTGAGACAAAATCCAATCCTCTCGAAAATAATCAAAACCTCTCAAACCTGTGACCATTCCCATGAAGTGATACTTCAAGATCAGCTCATTTCTTCAAACTCTTCAAAATCATCTACTCCTCAATCCACACTCAAATCCTATCCTTTGGCTTTAACTGAATCTCTCTAAAAAGGTTTTGAAAGAAGGTAATCCCGACAATTGGAGACCGAGGTTTCCTCGGGCACCAATCCAAAGTCGTGGTCGTTGCCACTTCTAAGGGGTGTAACCCAGTGCGAACCCACAATAGAATCTCTGACATGACCAGATAAGTCCTTTCCATAGGCAACAATCTCAGTGTCAACTAACGGTTCTTAGAACCCTCATTCCTTTCCTTCATAGTATTCTTAGGTTAAACTAGGTGGCGACTCTAGTCAATTCCGCCTTATAGAGGCATAAGTCCGCGTGGGGCCCATTGAGAGCGGGTGTAGTGTTCATTGGCACTCCCCTTAAGCTTTCTGGGAAAGACGGACGATTAAAGTAGGTATTTGAGGACTGCCAGATTAACGGTTTTCGCCCTCCACAGAATGGCAGTTTCTAGGCATTTAGATAGACCCCCCTCATACCGAAAAATCACCCTCCACACTGAGTACAAAGTATCTCATATCCTAATACATCTTACTATAACCCATACTACTAAACGAGTGCGCAGGCGCATCTCGTATAACAAAAAGAAAACAACCCGAAGTACTTCTACCGCTCCTACTCTCAGTTGGTCGTCTTCTTTCGTTTACCTGTAAAATAATATGCCCCGAGGGGTTCAGCACCTTTGCTGGTACGGTTAACGTGTAGCCCCTAAGCTAACAGGGCTACGCACGACTATTTTGTTGTATACATGCGATTGATTATTTGTACAACATTAATAAGAAGTACAATAAACACAACACAATATAGGAAGTAACTCATAGCTCAAACACATTGAACGACTTAATAAGCGTTCCTTAAGTAAACGAGTTAGTTTTTTAACTCCTTAAATTGAGAAACATTTAGTTCTCATATTTCCTCTTATCTCAAACATAACAACCGTTCTTTAATTAGATTTGGTTGTTTTTTAATTCATTGTTTATCTTTGTCGGGTCAAAAGTAACCCTAGCCACTGAGTTATCAGCTCCATTGGGTTAAATAAACAATATTTCTTAAATTTGGGATTTAGGTAGATCCCACCACACCATCTTAATAATGCCTCCCATCTCGAACAGAAATCGAGGTGACCGGGTCTATAATATGTCTACTCTAGCGACGAGTCCGAAGACAAGTCTATTTGGAAGTCGGAATCTATAAGAATACCAACCTCCTACTTAACACATGCATGACCGAATCATTCCGGATTCCTCACTCCCCCAAGTTTCCAGTTAGTAGAAGTCTCGAAGACATGTTTGTTAGTTAAACCTCTTTCGGTTATCAACAAACTAACATTGAGAAGTGTTCCTTGTTCTCATACAATTGTTTACTAAACATTAGTTAGTAAGTTCTCAAAGGTAAGTTGTGTTAGTTTCATTCAACACACACAATACAATAACCGGTTGCATGCTTTATCTTGTTTAGTCGAAACATATAACAATTTAGCACACAAGCTGAGGGACACCTCGTTAGCAAGCAAGCTACAAGATAACCATACTGTTCACCGTTGGTCGTTCGGTTGCCTATTCTCCTCCGGAGTTCCTCTTACTCAAATCCTAAAATATTCATCGAATCGGGTGGTTATTTCCTTGTAATTAACCAAGCATTGATCCCATGTCGACCTATGTAAACGTTGTACCCTGATAGATCTCTCATGATGTATAGGGTTATCTTTTCTATCCTTCGGTCATCCTTCTGTCCTAAGGTCATCGTGACGTCGATGCTTCCGGTAGCCTGAGCCGTGATTCCCCCGATGAATCCCCCAAAGGTAGCGGTAAATGGCTTGACCCTTTCGTCCGGGATCTCTAACTTTTGGAATGCTGCCAAAAAGATAACATTAGCTGCAGCTCCGCTGTCGACGAGGATGTTGCCCACCATTCTATCATTAACATTATTGAGCCCAAATAATAAGGGGATCGTTATGAGGATAGTACACTCCCACCTCGTCTTCCTCTGTGAAGTATATAGGTGGCAGGGGCTCTTTCCTTTGTATTTTCCTCTCTGGTAGCTCTTCATGTACTTCATGTACATGTCTCTTATTTTCTTTTGCCGTGAGCGGCCCCTTTTCTGAGAACAGACCGGTTATAACCCCAAGTTGAAAGACTTGCTACTACGTTTAACTCAGGATGACTTTCTTCCCTCATGCTACCTTCGCTCCGCCCGGACCGAGATCTATTCTGATAATCACTGTTATTCTTTTGCTACCTAGGGGCTTCTTGCTTCTGCTTCTCGTGCTTCTTCTTTTGTGCTCATCAATTCTGTTTAGTTCTTTCTACAATGTCATGCAATTGGTCGTCCTGTGGTTGTAGTGTCCATGGAACTCACAATATGCCAACGGGTTTTCCCCGGGAGCAGGCTTCTTAGGGGGCGGAAGATAACCTTCCTTTACCGCAGCCGCATACCGCCCTGGAGCAATAGTAATAACCTTCGCTCCATATGTTGGCTTACTCCCAGCGTAAGCAGACGTAGCCGGATCCTTCCGTACGGCTTGTATCTTGCCCCGAAAGACTTTGAAGTAGACGCTTCCCCATAACCTGCACCGCCGAACTGTCCTCCTCCTGGCTTTTTCTCATTCACCGGTTTAAAACTGTTGGCCAAATCCCTCACCTTATTCTCCACGATCTCTGATTTCAAGAAATCATACAGCATTTCTGCTAGCTCCCCGTGAGTTTGTGGTGCTTTAGTAGCAATCTTCCCAACTAGCCTTGGATGTGCCAATCCATTCCCAAAAGCCTTTACTAGAATCCTCTCATCAACGTCATCTACCTCAGCTACTTGCTTGTGAAAGCGTTCACTGTACTCCTTCACCGTTTCTCTTTTCTTCTGCCTGACATCCATTAATTCAATTGTATCCTTTCGGATTTTCTTACTTTTGCCGCAAAATAGAGTTGGAAATCCTCCGTGAGTTGCTTGAATCTCGAAATGGATTGTGGCTTTCGAGAGGATATCTAGTTCAGGGCTCTTTTAGTAAGAGTTCCTGGAAACAAATTACAGAGCGCTTGGGAACTGATTCCCTGTGTGTTCATCGCGAAGTGAACTTCTTGATGTGCTGGGCGGGGTCCCCGGTTCCATCATACTTTTCGATCGTCGGAGCCACAAAAACGGTGGGAGTTTGGCCTTCCTGATATTTTCGGTGAAAGGATATAGCGACATGTCGATGGGATCTTCTTCTTCAATATCCGCCGATGATTTCTTCTGGCTTCCTCCTCCAGCATTCGATCCGTCTTTGGCTCTAAGAATCTCGATCACGCTCGCCATCTCATCCATTTTCTTCTGGTGTTCTAGATCCCTTTCCATCAATTCCTGCTGGAATCGCTCATTATTTTCAGCGATCTTTTCATTGACATCTTGCGTGAAGCCCCGCGTCAGATCGCGGAGGTCTTCCTTTGAGAACGAACTTCCATCTGCTGCCAGCCACCTTTCCCTTTCCCTTCTCAGATCTTGGCGCCATGGTCAAACAAGGAACACTCTCAAACCATGTATAATCGTGGTTGATGTTCGCTTCCCACAGACGGCGCCAAATGAGATCATAATAAGCCAACTCTCTCTCCTCGCAAACTCTCTATATCGTAAAGAGAACTCTGGTTTGTGTATTAATGTCAGCGTGTCCTTTTACATAGCCTACAACATCTATTTATAGACTTACTATAAAGTGTAACTGCCTTTACGGGCCTACATTCTTTTAGAATATTCTACAACTTACATGATATTTTCATAATTTACTTCTTTTAAAACTACCGAACGCTTTCGAGATTACCGGTAAGGTCTTGATTTTAAGCTACTGGAAAGAAGCCTACACGACTTGCCGCTCTCCACAATTGATCCGAATGCATCCTTCGGCCTCGGGTCTCTGCCTTCATACCGATAGGAAGTCTATTTACTGCTTTCGGTAGGAGTTTGTTGCCTTCGGTAGTGACTTGGTTTCTTCGTGCGGTAGTACCCCACTTCAATACGTACTTAACATCTCCAGGTAGATTTATTAGATAGATAAACCATAATCGTTTTCACCCACACACATCCCGAATCGCATCCACTCACACATGTCTAAATCGAACGAACCCACACACAAGCAAAGCATACACACACTGAAAAAATCACACCAGGCTTACTAATTTCCAACAACACCCAGTCATTGATTTACCAGAAATAAAATTTTGAATTGCACTCATTCACTTGTACTTAAACTTCTGTACTAGGGGCACATATGCTATCAATCACACACCCAGTAAACTAGCAAAAAACATCTATACTTAAAAGAAAGAGACTACTTTCTCTCTTCTCTACTCTGTGTTCTAGAGGGTGATACAATTAGGGATGAACAATCCTAAATCGCACAAGCAGCTAGCGACTCCTATGAGGGTTTGGGTTTGGAGAACAAGAGTGCTAGGGGTTTAACCACGAAATATGATAGAAGTGGAATCGAACATAAGAGAGGGTAAATTGGGAAAAATTGTAAAAACTAACAAGACGTTAAATGAGGTAATTAACGAAAGGGTATTTTGTATAAAAATACTAATCTCATGGGTACTTTATGTTAATTTAAAAAGATAGAGGTATTTGATAAAATTCGGTTAAATCACAGCGGTATCCGGTAAAAATTCCTAAAAATTTAAAGGTCCAAATATAAAACGGTTAGAGTTAACCTTTTATATCTTTTTACTTCTATTGTTTTGTAATTCTCTTGTTTGTGGTATTATATTATTGAAGGAGAATCCATAATCCACACAAACCTTAAAAAAGGCTACAAAAAAAATATGTCGATAATGACTTACAGAAGCAAGCTTTAAAGAGAAAGGGTACAATTATGGTATCATATCACTGATTCAAAACTTTTAAAAATATTCATCTATTATCAACTAGTGCCTTTTTGTTTGCCTATTTTATTAAAAATTGAAATTCTTGTTTAGCTAATTTTACCTCTAGTTTTCTTTTCTGTATGATTAGTTATCTTTAATGGATTTTATGTAACGACCCAAAACTGCCCTGGTTGTGAGACCGTTACATGCCATGCGCTTATTGCCTAAGACACGTGACTACACTAGCGAACTCCCAAAACAGAATCAAATACTCATATATATACAATGAACGATTACAACTACTTGTCTTTACAAATATAAGCGGAAGCCAAACTGAAATACAAAACGTAAACTAGATACAAATGGCCTCAAAGCCAAACAAACTGAATGCAAAATCCAAATGCCAAAACTAAAAGTGAACCCAAAAACACTAACTAAAACCTGCAAATCAGACGGAAATAGGGGTGAGCCAAACTATAGCTCAGCAGGTGATAAACTTATCATCACAAGCATGCTCAAATCTAATACTGAACATACATTTATACTTATACAAAAACATAGCGAAACCAGAAACATGGGCGTTAGGGGAAGAAGGCAGAACAAAAGCTTGATAAACCAGAAGCTTAACGAATTCAGAAGCTTAACCACAAACAAAAGCTTAACAAAATCAGAAGTTGTCAGAAGACGGAAAGCACACAACAGTCTGTTCGAAACCAAAATAGAGAGAGAAGACATAACCGAGCACTTTACAAATAAGAGGCTTTCAAAGAACAGAAAGCACACAACAGTCTGTCAGATTTAGTAATAGACAACAAACAGAAATAGATCAGTTCCCAAACAGAGGTGGGACACTAGTACCGAGCACAAACACTTAGAAAGAGTCGGAGACCCATGAATCTAATATATCCCTCGACAACGCAAAAACGACCCGAAGACCAAAGGGCCCGTCGACCCCATAACAGTAATGAGCATGATCCACACATACAGAAATGACGTCTACATAGCATGCTACGGGATAGCTCAACTCAGTCATCCACGGCTCAGAATGCACAGAAACTAGGTCCTCAAAACAGAAGGTCAACAAATCAGAGTAGAAGGTGTTGTAGAGCACAAACACCAAATCACAAGGCCTTAAACACATAACACATAGCTAAAATAGATGCCTTAAACCAAGACCGATGAAATACAGAAGATCAAACTGAAGTCAAAAGCTGAAACATACTCTTAGAGCAAATCAGAGTTCAAAGGCTTGTCGAAGACTTTCAAATTGTAATACACATGACACATGCCAAAACATATCAAAATAGATAGTACTCGAAGAGAGGAACACAACGCCATAAATGACACTCAAAACGGAGTTCAAACGAAGAAGTTATGCGAAATCAGAGGCGTGTCCGGAGATGTGTCCGAACTACACATCCGAACGCATGTCGTGACACAAAATAGAGGTATCCGGACATGTGTCTGGACTTACAAGTTCGGACACATGCTAGACCTGAAACTACAATACGTCCAGACCTACTTCCGAGGCTCAAGTCCGGACACAAGTCCAGTTTGAAAGCAAAGAAGGGCGTCTGGACTTCTGTCCGACCCTATGGTCCGGACAGAGTTCGAAAGTCAGTAAAATCATGCCTAAATTTGTGTTTGAGCTTACATGTTCGGACACAAGTTGAATAGGAAATCCGAAATTCGTCCTCGTAACCCGTCCGAACTTGTAAGTTCGGATGGAAGTCCAGACATCACAGAAGTTTGCAAAACCAGAAGGGTATGCGCATGCTGTCCGAACCTACAAGTTTGGACGCATGTTTGGACACGGAAAAAAATCCCAAATTCAGAAGTGAAATCAGACCAGAATCAAAGCTTCAAAACTCCATTGCAAAATACATAAAATCCCACATCAAAATACTCGATCGAAACACATCCCTTAGGACTTTAAATAAGGCAAAACGTAATTCCAATCTGAATCAAATTCACAATGCAGTCAGAGAATAAGAACATATACGGATACATAAACCTCGAAGTCAAACGCAGAAATAGACGGAGATCAAGCCCCAAATTACCATTAACGAAGGCGGATTATTTCATAACAAAATACGCAAATCAAAACACTTCCCACGGGGTTTTTAGCGGAGTAAAATACAACTCAGAAACCAGTTTCAGATTCACACAAATCAAAGAACGTTTACACACATTCCGAAATAAAAACATAATCAAAAACCCCCGTAGGTGAACACACACAACTGAATCCATCTACCACCTACCTCACATCCGAAGCAAGGCGCAGATCTACAAACTCCACACAACACTCTCCTCGAATCACTACTCGAACCACGAACACTTCAATAATCAACGAAAGACTAACACCATAAAAAGGGGTGAAGGAACTTGAACGAAGAATGACAACCAAACTCGAACTCACCAACCAGATCTATAGACTCGAACAATCGAACCACCAACGCCAGAGCACTCGAACAATAGATTTTCAGAGAAGAGGAGATGAGGGAGGGAGAAGCAAAAGGAGATGAAGGTTTGCAGAGTGGAGGTTTGAGGGAGCGAGAAACTGTCGTCAGATATTGTCAGGAAAGAGAGGAGGAACTAAACGTGAATTAAAATGAGAAAGGGGAATAGAAGAGTTAGGAATAATAAGAAAAGAAATAAATTTCCTAACTTCTCTTAATAATAACAAAACGAAAGGACATCTTTAGCCCTCCTTCTTCCAGCCAAAACAATAACAATAGAAGAATGTCATAAACATACTAATATAAGATCAAAAATTAAAACAAACTCCCTTTTGCGAATCAGAAAGAGAATCAAGGAAATAAAAAAAATCTAGGGCTTAACATTTTATCTTTATAGTAATGGTGATTGTTTTGCGCTCAATGGAGCTAATAGAATCACAAGAGTAAACGAAGGGTAATGAAAAAAATTCACTTTGATCATGAATCACCAGTTGAATCGGTTAACAATCACCAATTGTTCATTAATATCCATCGATAATCTATCTTTTTTTTCCTTAAAAAACCGCTCAAACAAAAAAAATCATACTAATTCATTTTCTTAATTCTCAAAACAAACACCCTATGTGTAGAGCTGATCAAACGGGTGGGCGGGCGGGCCAGGTTCGGTCAGGCTGGTAATAAATTTAAGGTTTGAATGGGCCTATATTTTTGTCAAAACCTGTTTTAAAATCTTTTGGCCAAACCGGGCTAGACACAGATTTTTTTAATCTTTATCATTGCCCGGTCCGTCCGCCCCATTTTATAATTTTATTTTTGTTATTATTTTTTTTGAAAAAATATATAGATCATATATAATATTAATGTATATTAAATATAATATGAATATATGTTCTATGTAATTTAATATATATTATATATAATTTAAATAAATAGGAAAATGTATTATGTAAAATTAAATTAAATATATACTCCTTCCTATTCTAATACTTGATTTTCTAACCGTATGCACAAGAATTAAAGAGGAAAAAATTAGATTATTTTACCCCTATTTTTTGCACTGTGAATTTGAAATAATTTGAAAATTAGAGTTGTTTTCCGTGGGTAAATGTGGCCTAAGTACGCAATGAATTACCGGGATGAGAAATGCTGTCGTTTTGCTAATATTTACCTACGGGAGCTTCCGTGGGTATATTTTACCAATCATTTACCCACGGATAAAGACCGTGGTTATATTTCGCGCCACTTGGCACGGTCTCCCGCGAGACTGCCCACGCCATATACCTACGGAATAGTCCGTGGGTATATTTTTCCGTAGGTAAGCCGTAGGTATTTTGTTGGGAAACTATCCTTCACTATACCGTAGGTATTTCGTAGGTAAAGTGTGGGTATTTACCTACGGTAGCATACCATGGGTAATTTTCTGTGGGTAAACAATAACTTTCTAGTAGTGTATATTTATAAAAATATATAATAATAATAATAATATAATAATAATAATAATAATAATAATAATATAATAATCGGGCTGTGCTTAGTTGCGGGTTTAAAATTTTACAAAAACATGACCCGATTTTTTATTTGGATCTGATTTGTTATTCAAACCCTCTTAAATTTTTTTTAGACAGACTTTTCGGGTTTTATTTCTGAACCAGACCAGATTGTACCGTTCAAACTGGTCACTGTTGATCAGCTCTAATATATGTGTTTGAATTTTTTAGGGAAAATTACACTTACCACCCATCAAGTTTGGCATATTTACAAAAACCACCCACGTAGTTTGCGAAATTAAATTCACCACCCATGTACTTTCCACCGTTTTAAGTCCGTCATCCTTTCTATGAGTTCCGTTTGTTATTGCCACATGTAGCATTTTAAATGGCCATGAAGTAAGCTGACATGTCAGCTATGATGTGGCATCCACATCACCACCTTCCACTAACGTATTACTCCTAACAAATCCATTTTGCACTGCTAGGGTTCTTCATTCTTCCTGGCTGGCTCCTCTTCGAGGAATTCGACTCCACTGCACTCCCCGACTCCACTGCCTTGATTCGACCCTCTGGTATGCTTCTTTGGTTGACCCATCTGGCACAATTTATTTGTTTGCTTCTCTGCTCTGCGAGTCGAACCATCGTTGCTCCCGTCGTCTCCGCTCCACTGCTACTTCCTCCTTCTTCCCCCTTCTTCCTCTTCGAGGAATCCGACTCCACTGCCTTGATTCGATTTGTCCCTGTTTTCGTCGATCCTGTTAGCGGGTCTCTGGTACGCTTATTTGGTCAACCTAGATGGCACGATTTATTTGTCTGCTTCTCTGCTCTCACTGTCGAACTCCATCGTTCGAGCCATCTGTGAATGCTTGGCTATTTATTTTCTGTTTGTCTGTTGTGATATTGTCGTATGGAATCTGGTGGTTATATTGTAGCCACTCATTGTTGTTGCTCGTGGTATCTGGTGGTTTATTTTGTTCGATGTCGCTTGAACCCTTCGAATCGCAATTGTTGTCTGCGTCTGGTTTGACTGTGTGGTTCGACTGAACTCGAATCCAACCATTGTGAGTGTATCTGTTAGTCATCTGATGTTCTTTGAATCCACTAGGCAATTCAATCACAGGGTATCTGGTGGTTTATTGTGTTGAAGTGGTTCCTGATTGTGTGCCCCCTTTTTGTTGTTGGTATTGGCATGATCTTTGAACTAAATTTAAGCTGTACCAGATTGTGTGAACTGAAGGGTTGTTGAAGCGATAATGTTTGTAATTTTATTGGGCCATTTTTGTGTTCAAGCATATTTTCAAACCATTATTGCTCCTACCCTTGTGAACTCAATCTGGAATTGCTCCATAGATTCTGTTAGTCATTGATTTGCTAATACCAAAAAAAGTTGCTTTGATGATGGGGCAAATCCCTAATCTGAGCTCAAACATGTCACTTTTATCCAACTGTTCAATATACCAGATTGTGTGCCCTTTTTTTGGTATTGTCATTATCTTTTAGTTCAATTTGTGTTGAAGTGGTAACAGATTGTGTTCTGTTTAGGTTGTTGAAGTGATAATGGTTTCAATTTTGTTGGGCTATATTTGTGTTCAAGCATATTTGCAAACCATCATTGCTCCTACCCATTGCGAACTCAATCTGGAATTGCTCCACAGATTCTGTTAGTCATTGATTTGCTAATACCAAAAAAAGTAGCTATGATGATGGGGTAAATCCCAAATCTGAGCTTAAACATGTTACTTTTATCCAACTATTCAATATACCAGATTGTGTGCCCCTTTTTTTGGTATTGTCATTATCTTTGAGTTGAATTTGTGTTGAAGCGGTACCAGATTGTGTTCTATTTGGGTTGTTGAAGCGATAATGGTTACAATTTTGTTGGGCTATATTTGTGTTCAAGCATATTTTCAAACCATCATTGCTCCTACCCTTGCGAACTCAATCTGGAATTGCTCCATAGATTCTGTTAGTCATTGATTTGCTAATGCCAAAAAAGTAGCTATGATGATGGGGCAAATCCCTAATCTGAGCTCAAACATGTTACTTTTATCCAACTGTTCAGTATACCATTGATATATAACTGATGCCTTTTAAGCAGGTAGCTTTATATTCAATGTCTTCATCCAGCAACAGAAAGAGTGAAAGCTGCTTCATATTTTACAATGTGAAGTGCAAGTGTAATAAGAATGCTCGACTGTATGTATCTCTTACTTGTGACAATCAGCAAAAATTGTTTTACCGTTGTGATTGTCCTAATGGGATATTCAAGTGGTGGAACGAAATGGAATTCAATTCCCATTTGTTGAGGCCTGATCTGTACGGTGAATAAGTTACATCTAGTGGATCTAATCGTGATATGTTGGTCATACTAAGCAAATGTCGAAGCTCAGTGACGAAGTAAGAGAGCTGAAACATCTTCTTCAAAAAGACATAGTTGATTCGAAGTCGGAGAAGACCAAGCTTGTTATGTTGTCATATGTAATACTTTTGTTGATTGTACTGTTGTACTTGAAGGTAGTGTAATTCGGATGATGGTTGTACGATTAGTTTGTGTTTGATAACACTTATAGCCACCTAGTTTATGGTGTTGAGAGCTGATGTAAGCTATATGCTTGGATATTGTATTACCGCACTGCTTCCTTCTTTGATTTGGCCCGGAAGAAGAGCCAGCTTCATTACCTTTTCTCTTCCTAGCTGGTGGGATATCTCTTGTCGCACCATTCCCATCACCACCTTCCTCACAAGTAAAAGACCCGTACCTTGACCTTGCCCTCTGTTTTTTGGCCTGAACATGTCCTAGAGTTGTGGCCACGTTGCTTGCATTTCCCACAAGTGATGTGGGTAGATCTTTTCGTGGTTGGACCAGGTTCACCTTCTTCTCTTTGTCTATTTTTCTTTGGCATGTCAGGTAGTTTTTTAAGGAAGGGATGGGACAAAATCGTCAAACCAACAGGTTCTGGCCACAGAGATGGATCTGGGATAGGGGAGATTGCAGCTTCATAGGTGGCTGCATACTTTGAAATGGAGAAGAAAGGATCAACAAATTGGTCTTGTCCATTCTCTTCCAGTTGAGTATAGCACAAGCATGCTTGCAAGGGATTCCTGACAGATCCCAAGCCATGCAGTCACAATGCTTGTCTCTAAGATCACTATGTAATGTCTGTTAGCATCTGTAACTTCAAACTCGAAATAACTACTTGCCGTATGCCCACATCGACAACCAGCTTTTGTGTTCTTGTATAACACCTTTTTTGCGTAAGGTGTTATCCTCCCCCTCAGCTTTCTAACCGATTCTCTTCTCTCGTTGATCTTCTTCATCAATGTACGCCGAAAGGACTCAAGAAGAGCAAATATGGGACTGCCCCTTATTCCAGACAACTTGCTGTTGAAAGATTCCACAAAGTTGGAAGTTGTCTCTATGACTTTGACATCCTTCGGCATATGCAGCCTTACCCACATGCTATAGTCAACTTCTCTTAGGTAACGAAACACACCTAAGGATGTCTCCTTAATCCTCTTAAGGACATCCTTCAGCGCCGCATTAATGTAACATTGTGCCGCCTCCCAAAACAAATTTCTCACCAATTCTATTAACATGCGCTAAATATTAACAAAAGCTAAACAGAACGCAAAATAAATTGAAGACTATAAGTAAATACCAGAATGATTCTTTTTGAAATTGGCATATAAGTGTCTACAACATATCCTTCGGGTAACCTCTGGCATGACAGCATCCAGTGCGGGTTCAACACCCTATTACAAGACATGAATATATTGTAAAAAAATCAGAAAGTAGCGCTATAAAGTAGACTGAGAACTTTATAATGCAATATGAGTTATTACCTTTTGTCGATCGGAAATGATGATCGAACTCCTCCTCACATCTTCATTTGCAATCAATCGCAAGTTACTGAAGAAGTAGGTCCAACTTTCTTGTGGTCTCACTAGCAACTATAGCAAAAGCTATGGCAAAAATGCCGTTGTTTCCATCAAGCGAAACAGCGCTTAGTAGAACATCACCATACGGCCCCTTCAAATGGCAACCGTCTACACCAATGATTCAATGACTGGCCTACAACCATTGAGAAAGCCATCCTTCAACGCTCTAAAGCAAATGAATAGCTTGCTGAATGTTGGGGGACCGTTCAAGTATTCTTGATACTTCAAGTCTATGATAGACCCGGGGTTCCTCTCAAGGATTACTTTGGTGTATTGGTGCAGATTGGCATAAGATTCAGCATGATTTCCCTGTAACAACTTCATCGCCTCTTTCTTCACTCTGAAGCATTTCATGTAATTGGCTTGCACGCCGTACTTTGTGAGAATGAAATGCTGAATAGCATTTGGGGTCATAGTCAAGTTTGCCCTAAGCTCAGGCAAGACCTTTCTCATAATCCAACTCGAAGTTGCTGCAGGGTTTTCTGAGAGTCTTGAACATGTATGTTCTCCTCTGATGGTTTTTATCATAAAAATGACATTGTCTGCCAATAGGGAAGCATGAAGCCGCCACTCACAGGTGTCAAGGTTGTTACATCTAACAATATACTTCCACGGGTCATTTGCCACTTTGAACAAGTCAATACCTTCTTGGACAGCGTAGTCTTGCATTACTTCTCTAAACATGTTCTTGTTCAGGAACATTTGGCGAGGTTCTAACTTGATGGTGCCATCTGGCTGCATCTCAAAAGGCTTCCCATTTCTCAAGTATGATTCATCTCCCGTGACACCTTCTTCCTCATCGCCAGAAAAGTACTCACCCTCGCGTAAAACGTCTAGGTCATCCTCTTCAACATCAACACCTTCATCATTGAAAACATAATCTGACTCATCCCCTTCACTTAAGCTCAAATTTCTGTCTTCGTCAAAATTAATGTCCCAAGAGTCAACAGAGAAGTGAGGATTTTGTTCATCAGTGAATTCGTCATTGTTTCCTTCACTTTGCAGGTTTGATGTTTTTTCGTTGTTAACTGGGACAATCTGCAAATCGTAATTTCCAAAAACCTTTGTGCCCACCATGACATTGTCATTTGATGCAACTCTAGGACTGGACAAGGTTTGTGTAGTTGGACCTGCCCTATTAGTAGCTTCGGAGCCACTAAATGCTTCATTATTTTGATGTGGTGGTTGCTCCGTACAAGGAGGAACCAATGGGGCACCTCCTTGAATGAGATTGAGACCTCTTGCCTTTTCTCTTCTTCTTCTTCGCTTGTGTTTGAGGTAGGGATGATTGTGAAGGAGGTGGCTGTGTTGGAGGACAGGCTGGTTGTGAAGGAGGCGGTTGTGATTCAGGTGGAACAGTTGGTTGTGTCTGAGAGGGTTGTGTTTGTGGCGGTGAATTAGGGCTTATAACTGCTTGGCCATCTATCTCAAACTCTTCCCAGTCAACACCAACATCAAGTGAATCACCATCTCTGGTTTGTCTCCACCATTTCAGCTCTTTTGTCTGCATCTTTCAACCAGTTTTTGTAAGTCGACAATAGCTCAGTGTCCTTCGACCCCTCTTCCACTAAAATATCAATGAGCTCTTTCCCCTCAAACAAAGATAACATTGTCATCAGCTGCCTGTCGCACCCAATTTCAATTTTTTCTTGCTTTTAGGGTGCTTAGTAGAAGAAAATAGGACATCCCTGGTTTTTGCACTCCTATGGTATTCTTAACACCGTTTGACAATCATTAACTAGCTCTATCGTTGAGTATCTGTCTGGATCAAATGGCGCATCCACTTTGTGCCAATCTACTCTTGTATAAAACTCAATACATTGTTCCATTTCTGCTAAACATTATCACAACAAAAAACAAACCAGTGGATTCAGTTCAAGATCATGCCAATACCAACAAAAAAGGGGGCACACAATCAGGAACCACTTCAACACAATAAACCACCAGATACCCTGTGATTGAATCGCCTAGTGGATTCAAAGAACATCAGATGACTAACAGATACACTCACCATGGCTGGATTCGAGTTCAGTCAAACCCCACAGTCAACCAGACACATACAACAATTGCAACATCAAACAAAATAACCCTCTAGATTCCACGAGCAACATCATTGAGTGGGTACAATTAACAACAAACAAACAGAAAATAACCACCAGATTCCAGGCGACATTTCACGAGCAACATCAATGAGTGGTACAATTTCACAACAGACAAACAGAAAATAACACAATCAAGCATTCACAGATGGCTTGAACGATGGAGTTCGACAATGAGAGCAGAGAAGCAAACAAATAAATGGTGCCAGATGGGTCGACCAAAGAAGCGTAGCAGTGAGTCGGGAGCAACGATGAAGTTCGACTCGCAGAGCAAGAGCAAACAAATAAATGGTGCCAGATGGGTCGACCAAAGAAGCGTAGCAGTGGAGTCGGGAGCAACGATGGAGTTCGACTCGCAGAGTAGAGAAGCAAACAAATAAATGGTGCCAGATGGGTCGACCAAAAAGCGTACTAGAGGGTCGAATCAAGGCAATGGAGTCGGGGCAGTGGAGTCGGATTCCTCGAAGAGGAGCCACCAGGAAGAATGAAGAACCCTAGCAGTGCAAAATGGATTTGTTAGGAGTAATACGTTAGTGGAAGGTGGTGACGTGGATGCCACATCATAGCTGACATGTCAGCTTACTTCATGGCCATTTTAAATGCATGTGGCAATAACAAACAGAACTCATAGAAAGGATGACGGACTTAAAACGGTGGAAAGTACGTGGTGGTGAATTTAATTTCACAAACTACATGGGTGATTTTTGTAAATATGTCAAACCTGATGGGTGGTAAGTGTAATTTTCCCAATTTTTTATTTTGATGCCATAACTAACAGTTCGGCGGCACCTTCTCTTCTTAAAATGATTTTTTTTTAAAAAAAAAAACAGTTCGGCAGCAAAACAGTAAAGCGACGAGATGGAACTCCAGAAAGCTGAAACACACTGTAGGTCCAACGGCTCTAAACAGGCCCACGGGCATACTGATTCCCCAATAAACCCGTCCTTTGTCCATCGCTCTCCGTGGCGTGTATGCTTTTGGATGCTCCACTCTCCTTCATCCCGTGTGTCACATTTCCCCTTCGTTGGAAGCAATCTCTCGGTAGCACACTCTCATCCATCTCCTCCTCTTAATCAAATGACCCTGATTCCCTAATTCGAACACTCTTCTCTTTCCGAGAACTCCACCACCGGCCCTATATATTTGCCATCCAGCCATCTCTTTGCACCAAAGGCTGCTGATCGTACACGGACGTTAAATGTCGCCGCCGGCGACATCGGTGGAGTGCAGAGTCTCGATGAGCTACGAGGAGCGACCTCAGACTGTTAGTTCTTCTTGCCGCTACTCCAGTGGCAACTCTGTAAGTTCGAGCGCCTCAAATTTCAATCTCGGCGAGTCTGCTTCGAGCTATGGGAATGGTGGTGAAGGTTATGGGTTCAAAAGCGGTTGCTCGTTTTCGGGACTCGCACAAAACGGTTCGAGCCGTCCATTTCGCTCCAGACCGAGGCTTGCCAAAGTGAGAAGAGGAGGGTTCGGTGGTAGGATCTCCAATTCGACCGCATCGCCTAACGTTGATACTAGGTCTAACCCTTTTCTACCCAGATCATCGAGTCCGGAGAAACGGGAGGATGATGAAGCTCGAGTACGCGAGTCCCCTAGTCCCTCTGACAAGTTTTCTTCCCTGTCAGGTCAGTGTGAGAATGCTGGTTTGGTTTTGTTTTTGGTGGGAACATTGGTTTTCTTGGTAAAGGGAACGATAGGAGAGAAACGGAATTAGTTGGAACGGGGGTGAGAGTGAAAATGTATGCAATGTGCGTGGCGCCTCAATAGGTGGTTCGAATCAGGAGGCACAGGAGCACGCAGGACCTGCTAAAAAATCTGGCCTGGATGAGAAACAAGGGTTAAATGATGATGAACCATTGGCCGTTGGTAGTTCAGTATCAGATTCAAGTTCTGGAATTAAGCGGTTGTGAAAAAAGAGAGAACATTGGAAGAGTGGAATATGACGATGATGGAAAAGGTGCGAAGTCTGACAAGAACTTTGAAAGAGTGGAATTTGGCGATAGTGTGAAGTCTGATACGAAGGGTTTGTGTTTGGCCCTTGCTTCCCAGAGTCTACTAATAGGAAGTTGAAACATTCGAAATCAAATAGAAATAAAAGAGTGACTAGTCCTGGAAGTAAAATTAGGGCTCAGCATAATCTAAGAGCTAACCTTGAGGAGACTGGTAATCGTGGATTTGTGTTTGATTCTGGTGGTGCTAATCTGTCTTCAAGTTTTTTCTCAGATAGGAAAGCGCCAGAGGGTATTGCACATCAGCCATTGAACAAAAATTTTGTTTTTTCTGCTGGTAAGCCGGTGGCATGTGGAATTCCTGATGGAAAAGTGAATTTTTGTGAAAGTGCTGATGAATCAGGTAATGTTTATGGAAACGGGAAGAGTGAAGGTCCCGGATTTAAAACACATCCGCAAGTTAATCTATCAGAACAAATGAAGAACCTATACATCAACAAGGAAAAGGGTGTCTATGCAGACAAGGCAGATCTGTCTGGCAAAATGGCATCTAGCAATGGAAATGGAGTGTTTTTATTCCGGGGCTCCAAAATATAATGTTTCCACTTCTATGCCCTCAGTTCCACAGGAGAGGATGCATAATTCAAATGTGGATGGTGAAGCCTCCAAGTCTGTATTTAGTGAAGGTAGTAACTTTGCATATGCGAGTGAAAATATATATGTATTTGGAAATAGTAAATGGACCTCTATCTGTTCCGTTGGCAAGGATGACTTTAAGCTGCCCCACAGATTGAATGAATCAAACATTGGTGCAGGTGTTGGAGGTCATGGGGGACAGACAATCAGTCAGTTTTTCTCCTCTGGTATATCCAGTAAAGAGATTCCACAATTCCGTAAAGATGGTGACGCTCTTGCTGGTGCATCTGAAGGAGCCT
Organism: Limonium bicolor; assembly: GCA_023374045.1. Taxonomy (NCBI): domain Eukaryota; kingdom Viridiplantae; phylum Streptophyta; class Magnoliopsida; order Caryophyllales; family Plumbaginaceae; genus Limonium; species Limonium bicolor. Next base: position 43,832,522 of record CM041778.1, read on the forward strand.
CACCTAATCCTTCGTTCAGCAATAAATGTTCCCAAGATGGTCTGGAGGACAGAAATGCGGAATTAAAACATTTTCTTTTGTGGCAAACTTACATGATGGCTTCAATAAAAAAGGGACCATGGTGTGAAGTCTAAAATGCACAAGAACACCAAGTCAAGCAAAACAAGGAGAAAAGCTATGCCAAAGAATGTTGCAGAACAAACATCTGTGGAAGGTCCGTCGTCCAGTCAAAACACTTCACAAGCAAACTTAGACTCTACTGAATGCTACTCACCCATGGATTTTTCTCCCTCTGGGGCGTATCCAACACTGATGAGTATCAACAGGATCAATATGCAGAACCAAGACCTTCTGGTTTTGAAGAAACGAAACCATCATTTCAGTGATTGCCCTGGAGTCTGTTATGATAGAAATGATGGAAAGTCAGCACCTTCACTTGCAAATTCCCGCGAAATGCCATTTTTCTCGAGTCACAAGTCTGATATTTCCTCAGGTGATACTGGAAATGGTTTTAAATCCAGTCATCAAGATTTTGACACAACCCGGCTCCATTTTTCTTCTGACAGTGGGATAGAACTGAGAAGTTTATGTTCTCTGCTTCAACCTCTCATCAGGGCCAACAGACTTCTATTAAACGCCAGCAAAAGAAGAAGTATAGGTTGAAAGCTAGCCATGTGTCATCTGGCGTGCCTACTGTTGGGTCGTCCTTTGTAGTACTCCCGTTTTTGATAGTCTAAAGGTTGGAAATGGGCTCATTTCCTCTTCTAAGGGTGGAGATAAGAAGAAATCGGTGGTAGATCAAGAGGAGGAATCCTTCTCGTACACAAGCGCAGCTGAGAAATCTTGTGATAAATGGCGAATGAGGTATCACTTTTGAGATATTTATCTTCATATCCAAAGTACTTCTGGTCATTATGTGGCCGGGTTTTATGTTGTGATGAACAAATTATTGTTGTTCTTCTTGTATACAGTATAGTTTACGCAATTTTCATTTGCTAATCTTGCCTACTCCAAAAGTTAATTGTTACTGTATCAGGGGTAATGAAGCTTATAAAAATGGAGAGCTGTCTAAAGCGGAGGGTTTTCTACACCTGGGGAATCAATTGCATACCATCTGGTGAGAATGCAATAGGTTCATCTCTGCAACCTCTTGTCCTCTGCTACAGTAATCGTGCAGCAACAAAGATGGCTCTTGGTAGGGTCAGGGAAGCTCTACAGGACTGCCTCATGGCTGTTTCCTTAGATCCACAATTTCTGAAAGGACAAATTCGAGCTGCAAAGTAATCCCTATCTATATACATTTATTTGAAGTTCTGCCTGACAAAGTTGCTGTGCAGTGTGCTTCTTTGGAAATTCTGAAGGATGTTCTGCATCCTAGATGAGAATGGGGGTTTAATTTATTTAATTTGTTGGTTATTCTAAGTTTTTTTTTTTGAAGAAGGTGAGTGGATATATTGCAACCCAAATTAACGTTCTGTGATATACAAAATGAAAGCCAAAAGCAAGGGCTCCGCTATTTACAACTATGGAGCAGCCCAAAACTGTGAACCATACACCTATTACATCCATTGTTTATATAAAATGTGTTGAACCTTGCTTTTTTAGTAAATAATATGTAAATCCCTTAAAATATTTGATGTCTATCTGGGAGTTCGTAAATAATGGAGAATTTAAATTGTTAGGCCGCATTTGGTGAATCTGGGAGTGAAGGATTAGAGAAAAAAGATAACAAAAAGCCAAAATAATCTGATGGCTTGATCTGCTACATATTCTAGGGGACAAAAGATTTGAAGGAAGAGATAGACTTAAACGAATTAATCCGGCCGTCCTCCAGCTTTTCCCCGTGTGATTCACTTGATCACTAAACTGGGTGGGTACATGGAGTCAATGTTAAGAGAAATGTAGTGTTGATTGATTAGTTCCTTACACTATTGATGTTATGATGCTCATTCACACATTTTTTAAGTTGGCGACGTATAAAGCACAGTGTGTCTTGTTCTAAAGGCTCCATATTTTTTGTGCCAGTTGCCATCTTCTGCTGGGAGAACTGGAGGATGCAATGGAGAAGTATAAGAGTGTTTACCGTCTGGTGGTGCTATATGTCTGGATCGGCAGTTTGTTTTATCGGCATATGATGGCTTACAAAAGGCTCAGGTAAGACATGAATTTGAATTTAGTTATACTGACAATTCTATATTTGCCTAAGATTCTTGTTAGATACCAGGTGAATGAGTTAGATTCTCGCTATATGTATCAAGGAACCCTTATTTGATTGAGGATCTGTTTTTTTTTTGTTGGGGGGGGGGGGGGGGGGGGCTTTTCTGGCTGATCTTTTAATACTACAAATGAAAAGAAAGCACAGGAAATATGCACTGGAGATTTGACAAATTCACAGCAATGGACTCATCTAATATTTAGTTTTTGTGGAGTTCTTGCAGAAAATGAAGGACGACATAAATCATGCTGTAGAGCTTCTGGAACGTGGAACGTCTGAGGCTGCAATCACCACTTTAGAGTTAATTGATCTGGGCTTGTCAGTGAGTTTGTACTCGGAGAAATTATTTGAGTTGAAAGCTGAAGCACTCCTCGTGGTATGTTTGAACTCGTTTGTGATGTGCAAATTATGGATGGTTAACTTTTCTCAGAGAATTGGCATAACTTTCTTCTTAATTTCTTTATGCAGTTACAAAGGTATGGTGAAGCCATACAGACATGCCAACAGACCTTGATTTTGCCAATAAGAACTTCCCAAAATCTCTTTACAGTTGCAAGAGAGATGGTCCTACAAACCCAAATCACATGAATGTGACAGTGTGGAGGGATCGTATCAAAGCTAAGTGCTATTTTTATCAGGGAAAGTTTGATGCAGCTTTGGAACTTATTGACAAGCAAGAGTAAGCCATAAGATACTATATTATGCAAATGCCCTTTCGAACTAGCTGTTGTCTGATATTAATTTGCGAATCTGTGCAGAAGTAACATCGGCGACTCTTTGGGTGTAGTAGTTAGCACCATTCATGATCTTCTAAAGCACAAGGTATACTCAACTAAGATGCCAGTTATATTGTGTGATTGAATCCTCTTTATTCACCAACAAACTTATATGACGTTGTACTTTCCGGATTCAGTATGCAGGAAATGAAGCATTTCAAGCAGGAAAACATAGAGAGGCTATTGAGCATTATACCTCTGCAATACTGAGAAGCACTGAATCACGCCCATTTGCTGCAGTATGCTTTGGCAATCGTGCTGCTGCATACCAAGCTCTGGGTCTAATCGCTGATGCTATTGCTGATTGCAGCTTAGCTATAGCTCTTGATGAAAACTATGGGAAGGTTTGTGTTACAATCAATTTAAGTATATACAATATAGTTCCTTCAACCTAATATAAAAGGGAAAAATAGCGTGTCTTGCTTTGTCAATGTGTATGCTATGGTTGATAGCACGAATTATTAGTGAACTCATACTAACATCGCTATGTAATATAAACGTGGTGTACTGAGTTTTATTTCTTTCATTGAATCTAGTGCTTCTGAAACTTGTTTTCCGCTTATTCATGACCTGCGCAGGCAGTATCTAGGAGAGCAACTTTACATGAGATGATCAGAGACTACAAGCAAGCGGCTTTGGACCTTGAAAAGCTTGTATCCATTCTTGAAAATAGATCTCGTGAAAGAACAAAGGGATCTCACTCCCGAAATGAGAAAGAACTGAGACAAACAATCACTAGGCTTTCTTCAATTGAAGTAGAAGCTAAAAGGAAATTCCTTTGGATATGTATCTGATTCTGTACGTCCTATGCCAACTATATTCTTGAGTACCAAGTACTCAATTATTTAACAATTTTCTCTTGCTATATTTCTGATGTTTGCCTCTATCTTTGGATCTACTTGCAAAACTATGCTCCTGATTTGTATTTATGCCTCTTGGTTAGTTTTAAACCTTTATTTCTTTATACCAGTGGAGCAAATCAGTCAGATACAGAATCTGAGATCAAAAAAGCTTATAGAAAAGCAGCTTTGAAACATCATCCAGACAAGGTATTGCAATTATATATCCTTTTTTTTTGTTGAGACAAACTGTCCTTCGATTCTTGAAAAGCATGTTTATATGTCAGTTTAGTTCAATGAAATTCTGTGTTGAATTACTATGTTCCGTTTCTACTGGCTGATTTGGAAAGATATCCCCCAGCTGATATAATATAGAGTTCATTTCTAATTTTATAGGCTGCACAATCTCTGGGGAGAGGTGAGAATGATGATGGGAGATTGTGGGCGGAGATTGGTGATTCAGTTTGCAAGGATTCGGACCGGCTCTTTAAAATGATTGGTGAAGCTTATGCTGTACTTTCTGATCCAGAAAAGGTTCGAGCACTATTTTCTATTCTCTTAAAACACAATGCTGCACACTGCTTAAAAATGACCCAAAGTTTCTTATTTTCTCCCGATTACTCTTTCCTCCCTATTTTGGTTTTTCTTTTTGCAGCGTTCGGAATATGATCTTAGAGAAGAGCTTCGGAATAATCCTAGGGAAAGTAAGTTGGGAAGAAGTGCTTCTTCAAGGAGGCGACAGTCTGATGTTTACGGTTGGTGGTTTTGAGAGGAGCAATAACAAACGATATTGGCAAAATTGGCATACCTACATATATTGAACGCCCTCTTATCCAATGAAGTGAGCATCTTGATGATGAATTCTCTTACTGAAGATTGGATTGTAGGAGGCTTATTATACGTCTCCAGGGAGGAAGGATTCTTACAAACCCCTCTCCAAGGTTCTCATAGAGCCGCATGACATGATTGTATTGGGTTTGGATTTCTCTGTAAAGAATTGAAAGAATCTTTTGTTCGGCGCTCACTGCATGACTGCTGAAATGATTGGGTTGGCTGCGAAATGAAAGGTAAGCGAGCGATAAGGTGGAATGCAAGCGATAAGAGGCTGGGAGCAGCAAGTTGATTGAAAGTAATTATTTCCTCCATGAGGATTTAGCGTGTAGGTAAATGAAAGATGGCGTCTTTCAACTTGTATTTTTTGCCTTTCAAGTTATTTACTTCGCAAGTGTCCGACGGAGATGTATGTAGATGTCTGGCAAAGACTGCTCAACGGATTCCTGTTTTTCTTTCAAGTGAATTGTCGCAGTTCAGCCTGTGCGGTGACACTAGTCGCAGAACCCACCATTTCTAATATATAAGGTGCCATACGGTTAAATGTGGTAAATTCATCTGAAAATGAAAACACATAAGTATAACGCTAAGATGGAGATCAGCATTTTTATGATTCATAAATCTAGTGGTACTTATAGTGTAATTATAGCATAAGTTGCAACGTATATTCCCCGAACACAAATTTCTGTTTAGGATTCTTATGCTATGAATCATAGATGGTTAGCCAACTCTTCTTAAGGGTTTTCTTTTAAGAGTTTATCGCTTACATCAAGATGATTTAAGGTTTATAAATGGTTCGCATCATTGGGCGAACTAGGTTTAGGTAGGATAGATGGTAAAGAGTTGTAAGAAACATATTGCATCTATTCTGTATTTATGATTGTTTTGGTTTTATTATTTTGTATGTCATTACATATACTACAAATATACTAAAACGAACGAGGCCAAATAAGAATTGTAGCTATTCCAATGCTTGATACTAGAAAATCAATTCCAAAAATGAGACATTTTATAATAGGTGTGTTGCTATTCACAGTACAAAATTACTAATCACCCTAGTATAATTTTTTAAATCATGTTAACGTTTAAACATGTAATGATGTATTCTTGTATTTTTTTTTGGGAAAATACGAGATACCCTTTTTCTTTCGTAATTCACAATATACCCCTGTGATTTGAATTCAACTTTAAAAGCTTAAGTTGTCCAAAATTGATAAAACTTTACATCGACGATGCAAAGTGTTATATTTTGGTCCAATTCCAATTTGAAGTTTTTTAGCTCACAGTGACCTGTGACCCAATGAACAATCACATATTCATGGGTCCCACGGGTCACATGTGAGCAAAAAGCTTCAATTTGATATTGGACAAATATAACACTTTAGCTCGTCCTGTAAAGTTTCATCAATTTTGGACAACATTTAAGCATGTTTAAAGTTGAATTACTAAAATCACAGGGGTATATTGTGAATTACGAAAGAAAACAGGGTATCTCGTGAATTTTCCCTTTTTTTTTTTACAGAAAATGGTATCTGAAAGTAATTTAACCAAAGAAGTTAGTAGTTCATTAGTAGTGAATTTGCTAATTACTTCTTTGTTATAATCCATCATGAAAATCATTTTTATTAAAAAATATGGGGATACATTTTTACGTTTTTACATTGTTAATATGATTTAAAATTAATTTGTACTGTGAATAGTAACAACTTTACTGTCTGTAGTACACATTTTTTTTAACAAACATAGTTGAATAAGTTTGAATGTTGTGGGGATACCCTTTTTTCTGAAACAAGTGAGAATTGAATGACCAAATCTGAGTCATAATGATTACAACAACTAAGTTACAACAACTAAGTTAAAAAAACTAAGTTACATTACAAACCATCTATCTAACCTAGATTGTAAATGATGAATCCAAGTTCCAACAGTGTTGGATTTCTATAATAGAACCACTACGGATAGACAGGGGGAGTGGAGAATCATCAACCTTACAAAACCTTACGAAACCTTACGAAATGACCCTGGGGGCAAACTCCGATGTGGATCTCTCCTCTTGGTCTATCACGATTGGTATGATTTTCGATCGGAAGGTAAGTGCCACTTGCCATACCCCCATATAGAGTAGAGTAGAACACTACTATCGAAGTGTACTTTATCGCGATCACGATCCCCATTTCAGTGGTCATCCATTTCTCTAGAGGTGCTAGCCCATCTCCACTCCAATGAAACGCTCTTAGCATTTGGTTGTACACTGTTTCATTGAACATGTCCATGTATGCATGGTTCACCGACTCTGTATTCTTCATATCTTGGTACAATCCTTTACGGACTTGTTTCCACCTATCTTGGTCTGAATACAGGTAATCAGCTACCACCCTGAATCCACAATTACCATCTCCACGAACATCAATATATCCAATGATATGTTGATATATGTTGGGTTGGAAATGCTGGTAGTACAGGAAGTTGTTCATAGACATGAATCAAGTCGGATCCGATGATCCTCTGTTCAGTGATCTTCCAGATGATGGTGCTCCTTCGGACTGGCTCGCCCGTGGTCGGTTACACAGCCAAGATGAAGGTTCCCGTCGGTTTGGTCGGGAGGTCCCGGTAGGTCTACCAATCCCAAGCTGTTCTAAAGGTTCTCCTAATTGGCATACCAGATCTGGATGAAGGAAATTCTAGATTTGACTGTAACATTTGGCCATCAGAGTCTGATCATCTGTTTGTGCTACCTCAACAGCAATATCACGCCATCTGTTTTGCTCTACCTCCTTGTAGTCTAGCATATCAACTGTTGATTCGTGATTCTTCCAGCTTAGGGTGTACCAGAAACGATGTACATCGCTCTTTGAGCACAGGATACCACTGTCCAACATGTAGTTTAATCTAAATGTACATGGTAATCCATCAGAGGTTACCTTGTCACACCCACAAACTGAGCTATCCATTTGAACATAGTCCCCCCTACCAAGCTCTTTTACTAGCTCATCTAAGCATAGGATACTAGCCTTCCCTATCAGGTCAGCAATCGGAACCCTCATGTGCTCTCTTCTGTATTTCATCCTTGCTGACTCGAAGACTTTTTTCAGCTCCCTGATGCAAGTGTTCACGTGGTTGTTGATTTTCAGAAAGATTACATCCAAAGTGTGTCGGGCACTCTTTAGTCTCGCCTTAAGAGCAGAATGAGCACTCTCAACCCTATCAAATGTTTAAGTAAACATTTTAGATCTATAATAATGGTTGTATTATCTTACAAATTACAAGACTAACAATCGTACCTGTTTGTCGTTGTGTTGCCGAAGTGTAACACATTCTTGACACAAGCCTCCACAAACCTTTCCTTGTATTTCTCCCAAACTGCCACCACATATGTAATGAAGCGTGGATAGGTTCTGTATGTATTCTTGAATACTTGGAGGCTGTCGTTGTACTTCCGCTCTGTGCTTGAGTAGACAACTGAATTCCACATTCGGACCATAGCTGCCGCCCTTCCTTTATTACCCATGTATTTCTTCGCCTTCCACTGGATGTTCCTACTTATGTGCCACCGACAGAGAAGATGATGCGATTCAGGAAATACCTCTTGTAAGGCATTCATCAGTGCCAGACATCTATCGGTGATAAATGTTGAGGTTGTAGTGCGACTAAGGAGCTCCTTTAATTGTTTAAGTGCTCACACATACGTGTCCGTTGATTCTGCTACATGAATGGTGAAGGCAATGCTGAAGTTCTTGCCTATACTTGTCACTTTGATGAACTGAACCAAAAGCATTTTTGTGATGTTTGTTTTGTAGGTCGCATCAATACCTATGACGTATGGAAATGCGTGCAGTAGTTCTCTTGAGGTAGGGTGTGTGAAGAAGGTGGTGCACACAAATTTCATTATATAAAGAAGGTGAATACGTTATGAAATCATATTCATATTCATAAATCTTATAGTTAGAGAGAGGAAGAGAGAAAATGGTTTTTAAAGGTTTGAAGAAATCTGTCGGTAAGAAGAGCAAAAAAGATGGAGGAAATAACGAAGGTGGCGATCCAGAGATCTACGACGAGTGTGCAGATAATGTTAACACCGAGGAGAGCTCACGAGGGGCCCATTCTGAGGTATCTTTGACGAGGGACGATTTAGAGTCTCGACCGTACGACAACCAATCAATCTACAATGTTTGATAGTAAAATGTAAACAACAACAAAAGACAAAATAGGGTAATAATAATGGTTCAATGCCTTAACAATTACAAACACTTACATTAAGAGGTGTCAACAACCATCGGGTGATTGATCATCATTAGCAGCATCACCATCATCATCAATAAATGGCAAACACTTGATCATCACAAAGTCCTCATCAGCACGTGCGTGTGATGGGCGTGGCTTCCTCCCGAGATGTTGAAGATAGCACTGTTCAACGGTTCTGTAGACCAACCACTGCTAGATGATGACAACACTGGCATGTGTCTATGGTATATGATCGTACATCGCCGAGTCATCCACCGCTTGCCTTGGTGGTGTAGGTATCTGAAACACCGAGTCGTTTTGAAAGATTGACCCGGATGGAATGATGAGTGGCATGATGCTTCCATACGGGGGGCAGGATTACTCGGCCCTTCAGCAGGAGCACATGCACAACGGTACGAGGCCGTCATAGGCTGATCCATAACCCGGTCTTTCTTCTTCTTGGAGTATACATGTTTCACTACTTTTTTAAGTCTTTCCATTGCTGCATATGAATATCAAACAGTTATAGTTCAAAAAAATTAACACTAGTAGAAAAAGGGCTATTTCGGTGCCCCTATCTCGGCGGTTGTAGTAAAAACCTCCGAGATAGGTTGGATAAGTGTACGCGGTTCAAAAATAAATGGTCTATTCGGCTGTTGTCTGAAGGAACCGCCGAAATAGACTATGAAATGTATCTATTTCGACGGTTTCTTCTGACAACCGTCGAAATAAACCGTTTCCCTGCTGAAGTTTTCTAAAAAATTAAAAAAAAATTAATATCTATTTGGCGGTTGTTCGAAGGAACCACCGAAATAGATATTTCTATAGTCTTTTGGCGGCTCCTTATAACAACCGCCAAAATAGGTAGTCTAATATACTTACCCGAACTTCCTTTTTCCCCCTCACGCTCCCGACCTCTCTCTGTTGAAACGTTGCTCCAGTACTTCCGGCAATTTGCGAGTGAAAAACTCCTCTAGCTCCGACCACCACCGCTGCACCGCCTCCGCCCATCGCCCGCTATTGTTTTCTCTCGCCGTTGGTGGACCGCTGCGCCGTCTCCGCCTAGAACCGCCAGTGACCCGCTGAAGCAACATAAAACACCCTAATTTTGTAAGTTTGTATTTCATTGAAAATTTGAAAATTTGTTTTTATAATGCTCTAATTTAGGTTGGAATGTGATTGTGTGTGTATAATATAATTGTGTGTGGACAATGTGTATAATAATGGTGTAAAATTAGCGTAATTTGTTGTGCACACAAGGTGTTTAATGTAATGTCTAAATGAAAAAATATATTGTTTATGCCCTTTGCAATGACAATTTAGGAGCGTTTGTGTCTCTCTATAAGATACATTAGAAACGGGGCTGAAAGTAGTCATTTGGTGTCCGGTAATATAGTTTAACTTATTAATCATTCTCATTCACTATAATTTTGCAAGCCTAACTATGAACCTATGATGCACTGGTACGACATCTTCTATGTGTTAAACCTAATTAGAAAGGACAATTATTATATATAAATAACATTTGGGTTGAAACTTGTTAGTAGCAAAAGGAAAATAATTCTTTTTTTTATAAACGGGAGAGTTATTATCTAGATTCTCTAATCAACATATAACTTTGTTAGTGATAATTTTAACATTTATGAAACTTATTTGAGTTGTATTTGATATATCTACATATTTTTTTTGCCGTCCCCGTGTTATTTAAAATTTTAATAATTGCCGTTTTCTCGTACCCGTACCGATACCCGAACCCGTACCCGTCCCAGTACCCGTGCAAAAGGGATATCTGCCCACGGATGGCTCATTGGATACCAGTGGCGAAGAATGAAAGTCTGGGTGTTAATGCATTCCGAAGAACTCGACTCCCGAAAATCCTTAATATGACGATGCCACGAGAGCAGTTTTGATCAATGGTAAGTAATATCATTCATTTTTAGTGAAAGTGGTCATTTCATTTGTATATGAACTTATGATAAATTATAATATATTTGTGTGCATTAAGGTGACTTAAGCTCTCAGCTCACCAGGACACCTGGACTTCAGAGGAATGATGATCCTCTTACACGTGCTCTTGGAAAGAAGGATCATCCAGGTCGTGCCATTGGGTTTGGTGGGCACGTTGGTATTAACCAGGCATTTGGCGTACCCGGGTCTAGAAAAGCACAAGGGAGGACAATCACTTATGAGGAGCACCTGAGAGTGATCTCTGAAATGGAGCAGAGGATACCCCAGTTGGTCAACAAGAGGATCTCTCATGCTATGTCTATTTATCAGTCACAGAGGCCTGGCAGTCAAGAGGTTTCTCAACCACCAGTTGAGTCACCCATTCAGCAGTAGAGTACACCAGTATTGGGAAGTAGTGTCCACTCGGCTGAGTCGTTCCCCATGCATCTCTAAAGGTTAGACAAACATTTAAATTGAATATATGACGATTAAGATTTTTCACTTGATCATTAATATCATCATAGAACTAGGATTTCACAATTTTCATCTAAAAAGTTCCATATAACATTCAGGCACCCATTGAGTGCACATTGTTTTTACAATCTGGAGATGAAGAGGTCATGGTGGGATGGGGTAAACTTTTCCTCTCTACTGCAAATGATATTGTGAATGGTGAACCATTGTAACAGTACCATGCACGGGTGCTTCTGGACGACTATGTTGCAGAGCATGGTGACGTATGTTTACCGATGCCGCCCCCACAGAGACCTACACTACGTTCTGCCCAAACTACGACAGTGTAGTGGCCCGTTTGATTGGTCAAACTCCCTAGACAGGTAATTACTTTTAATTGTTGCTCTAACCTATTGATAACCAATATTCTTTGCATCCATATACTTAAATATATAATATCATAGGAAATGAGTTAACCAAAGACTGATAAGGGACAAGGAAAAAGAATTGCTGCACCTGATCAATCGAAGGCATCCACCAATTTCGTGATTAGACCTGATTTGGTGGAGCAAAGGATATTGGCTGGCTTGTTAACTAATATGAAGATTCTGCACTCATCGTTGCTGCTGACGCCACCTCACAGTGATTCGATAACTGTGGAAGATCACGAGGGGATATTTCACTATCAAGTTGAAGTAGGAGATACACATCGATTTGAGATATATATGTCCGACTTCAAGGAATTTCACGAGGATTGGTAAAAAGTGTCGATTATCAAGTCAGCCGCCATGTGAGTGACTTCTACCTTTATAATTTGAATACATTGATTGGTGTGATGAATTAGCTGTTTGAATAAAAAGTAAATAACTAATGATATTGTCTTCATGGTGCATGCTTGTGCATAATAAGGAGATTGAAGTCTACCAAGATCACAGTTTCGGAATCCTGTGTCCTTCTATGTGCTGTGAAACCCACATGATAAGTGACATGCAAGGCCTTATGCGATATCTGACAAATGCCATCTTTGAATGTGTAGACAAGTCATTTATTATGCTGCCATATCATTAAGAGTATGGTATTTGACTATTTCTCTTAGTATAATCTATTTATAAATTGCGCTAGTTGTTTAATGATTTTGTAACACCCCACCCAACATTAACACACTTAACAACCAACTGCAGCGGAAAACATACTTCATCACATTACTTAACTCGTTGGTGTTACACGCCGTTAACCACCCACGTGGCTAACAAGGCTATTACATATACATTGTATCGGTCTGATGGACTAGATTCCCGAGCGACCACTCATTACTATCCCTTTCCATTAACAACTACTGATAAAAATACATACATTCCAACTGTACCGAGTATTCACAAGCTAATGCCGATAACAATTTCGGTCTTACTACACCTACTGTACACATACAACTTAAATGATTACCCATGTACAAACGACTACCCCGTCCTACTCTCGAACGGCTTCCAGCTCCTTGTACCTGAAATAGGAAAAGAAGAGAAAGGGTGCCCCCCCAGGGGCTCAGCACCTTTGCTGGTATGGTAATCCCGCAGCCCGCATGCTACCGGGCCACGCACAACTATTTGTCGTCTTAGCATGCGGTTGATTATATTTGAATCATGCATGTAAACTACAAACGCACAACACATTAAACTGCACAACAATGGCTCAATAAAACAGCCAACACATCTACACTTGGTAAATCACTCATTGTGATCTTTAACCCCTAGAGTGTTTCTCCTTTAATGGAGCTATTTCCTTAATAGACGACACTTACCCACCATCGGGTTATCCTTAAACGCCTCTTACAATAAACTGGAATTCACATCCATGATCCACATACTCCACATCTTAACAACATATAACATCACATCGCAATAAGAATTGCAGCACATCAATAATGCATAACATAACGGGAACGGTTCCCTTTACGAACCGGCCCAAACATAGTCAGTTCACTTGTAGAGCCTAGAGAATGTTGCCAGACTCATGATAAGCTCGTTACATAACTCGTTACCGTCTCGTTAAATGAACGGATAACTTAACACCAAGGTGCGTCGGATATAGTAACCCAAGCACACCGAACAAACATAGTATGCCCCTGTGGCCCGACGTGAGTCAGTAAAATAGCTTTGGTTAAGCTAAAGGGAAGATTGGAAACCAAATTGGAAAACAACCATAACATACAAAGAGAATCGAACCGGTTATGACATCGACTCCCATACTCACACGCGTGGCCGGAACAGACCGGACTCCTCACTCCCCAGTTAGCACTTGTTAGAAGTTTCATTATTGGACTTAGTACATTAATTCACACTCAGGTGGTTAGGTCTAGTCAGACAGACACAAGGGAGGTACATACATTCACACACAAACATCACACACAAACATCACATGACAACTCATGCATAGCCGTGGTTAGAACGTTCCTTAGGTTGGAAACGTTATTACCGGATACCGTTCTCTTACGTTTACCTAACATTGGTTAGCTAGTCCTTCATACGCATTCGAGGTTACCGGTATCGGTACGCAAACACACAACAACAACAACAACTGTAAACTCGTTTCATGATTTATCTTATAACGTGGCAAACATACAGAAAAACACATTGGCATACAAGCCGGTGTAATCCGGTAGGACACAGGTTGCAAGAAAACCATACCTGTCACCGGGGTTTCACTCTAACGTGCCATCACATGTTCCTCGTAACATCTTTGAACAACTGGTAACATTACATTTACTTTCATTAACACCGGGGTAACTTGTTTGTTTAAAGTCTAATGATCATGACTTACTCCCGTTAATCAGTTAAATAACTTCACATTTTTAACTTGTTTTACTTTTAGATTTTAATACAAATTTTCACCCACTCAATTGTCATTATAACTCACTTAACATGTCCTTAACAATCTCATACATCATTACTTATCAACCCCCATCATATTAACCTTAAACTCAACTTTTTAAGTGGTCCGGGACTTGGTCTCCAACTAAGGTCCCGGACCTTGTCATTGTAAAATCCTCGGGCTGTTTTCATGGGGTGGTCCGGGACTCCATACAGGTCCTAGGTCCCGGACCAATCTAGGCAAATTCTCTCGGGGGTAAATCAGGGGGTGGTCCGGGACTTCATACAAAACCTAAGTCCGGACCAAGGTAGTGTAAGAACTCTCGGCCCCTTTTTAATGCATGGTCCGGGACATTAATCCAAAACCTAAGTCCCGGACCACTGCTACAGATCTTGCATTTTGACATCTTCTAAGTCTTGTTGCAATGGTTCTTCACATCCATTAAATGTATAAACTTCCCAAACGATCTTAGGTATATTCTAAAGCCAAAAAATATTATAACTCACCTAGCTCCTTGTCCAACTTGTTACTCAATTTCTACAAATTACCAACACTTATAACATTTCTTACTAGGTTTCTAAATGGTGTTTCCCACCTATGACAACAACTATCCTAAATGTTTTCTCACCAAGACTTTGAAGTATCCCAAACTCTCATTTGCATTCTTGTACATCAACATACCCAAACCTTAAACAAACTCCTCCAAGACTTTAGTACATCATCAAAACTCATTTAAAACACTTAGAACTTCTTATACATTTTCCAAATTTTGCCATGGGTTCTCCTAGCACATCAACACTCCAAAACACATAGTTTTCACCATTAAACATTCAAGAACACCTAAATCCATCAAGAACTTTCTCACACACAAAACTTCACCAAATTTACACTACACCACAATATAGTGTATAATTTAATTGCTTGGCACTTAGGCCCTTAAATAACATGGCTCTTAGGCCCTTAAATTGCATAAACCTTAACACTGAATTTCCCACATAAATAATGCCTTTGACCTGCAATTACATACAACAACACATATACCCTTTAATAGTTTCCTTGAGAGCATTTTACTAGGTCATTCACCATTGGCTCCTTAGGTATTTATTAAGCAAATCAAGCTCACTTTTCCTAAGGCATTTAAACTACATTGAGATAGTTTGTTACCTCTTTTCCTCTCAAACTTCTTTCTTGTTTCCTTGAACCGAAAATCAGCAAGGAGTTTGATCACTTGTCAACTTTCTAATCAATATACATATAAGGGTAATGAGCTTAAGAATTCACACTTAAACTCATATACAAACCCTAGTTTAACATAAGTGTTTTAATACACTAAAATGATATTTACCTTTGAATTTGAAAGAGAACTTGAATATGTAACAAGAGAGGTTCCCACCAAGCCCTTGAATGATTGGAATGAGCTATGAATGAGCAAGAGAAAACACCATTACATGGTGAATTTTCGGTCAACAACAGAAGTGAAGGAATGAAGTTTCTTTGGTTTTTCCTTACCTTGAAGCAAAGGTGATCAACAAGGCACAAAAATATAGACTCAAGCTCCTTACATGGTGAATCTCCATGGCACCAAAATGAGGCTTTTGAAGATTTGAAAAGATAGAAGTGTAGAGCTTGCTCCAACTAGAAGAATGGTGGTCTTGAAATTGTATTTGGACCATGAAGCTAGGAGTTACAAGCACTCAAAGATGGAAAGGGTATGGTTTGCTGTAGCAAACCGAGAATGGAGAAGAGAGGGAGGTTGGAGATGGTGGAAGTGAGTGGGAAAGGAAGAAATGAAATGAGATGTTGCTTTTACAAGATATTTACCTTATAAAGTAGCTTTCTTCTTTTTACTTACTTTTCCTTCCTTTCCTTAATTGATTTTTTTACATGTTGGTGACTCACCATAATAAAAACCGGCCCCCATCATCTACTTAGGGGTATAATAGTCTTTTTGACCAATTAACTTACTTATATTGACTTATGTTATAAACTAGCTTATTTTAGTTACTATTCACAAACTAAGGCACATATTTGTGAAATTTTTGATTTCCCATTGATTTAGACCTCCTAATGTGATACTAAGTAGTACACATATTAATTAAAGAGTAATGATGGTCATTTAGCCACTCAAACCTCATTTACAGGACAATTTTTCAAAAATGTGCTTTAAGGCTCCTTAAACACATTTTGTGTTTAACTTGTTTTCAAGCTTGTTTTCTTTAGTAATTGATTTAATATGTTCATTAACATATTTATAAGGTATAGGTATGACCTTTAGGTCTTATACAAATTTATCCCAAGCTTAGAGCACATTTCTGCCCATATTGACTTTAAGGTATTTATTTGTGTTTTGTTTGGTTTAATTGTCTACCAAGGTTTCCTAAGGACTTAATTAGCCTTATTAAATCATAATTGACTATTATTTAGTCTTGGTAGGTTCTTTGGGTCCTAACCAAGTTCACTCCAAGCTTAGAGCATGTTTTTGCTCAAGCTGTGTCTTAGTGCTTTATTGTGTTTTACTATGGTTTAAATTGTACACTGATGTTTCTAAGGCACTTTTTAGCCTTTAAATATCATAGTTTAGTATTTAAACAATATATCAAGGTTTGGGGTATTTCAGATTTCAACACATTGCGTAATTTGTGAACAATCTACATTGGTCATTGCTTGTGCTGGTGATGAAGCACCCACTAGTCTTGCAATTTGACTCACTTGGTAGGGGTTTCAAGAGGCCGAAGATCACCAACACAATATTGGGGTAAGTTTGTTATCTTAAACAACAATTGTTATTACTTAAAAATTATTTCAAAACTTCCTACTGATATTTAAAACTGTATTGCTCATGTATATAGTTCCATGAGAGCTGCATTCATGACAATGCAAAAACCATTGAAGAATAACATCCCTTGGAACCTAGTCAAGGTACTCTTAATTGCTAAATTTGTGTGATAATGTCAATACTAGTTTATAATTTTCAATATGTGTGTATGTATAGTGTTCGGTGCAATCTAGGGGTTTGGAATGTGGATACTATGTCATGAGATTTATGCATGACATAGTAGCAGCGTCATCCCTTTTACCAGATCACATCTTTCAAGGTAACATCCTTTGACCGTTTTTAGTAAAGCTCTTTACATGTTGTTAGACTTGTAGGTTTTAAATTAATGCTCGATTTTTTTTCAAGGCTTATGAGGAATTGCTCCAAGGTGGTCAATATGAAGATACTCATATAGTTGAGATGCTTGAGGAATGGTCGGAGTTCGTCTGCACAAGTTTAATGGATTGTTGATGATGAAGATGATTTATGTACTTTTTGGATAATGTATTTGTAATTCTGTACATTTGTGGATGGTGTAATGGTATATTTGAATTGTGATTTAGTTTTTTCTTTGTAATGAAAGTGTGTACGTGTTTGCATTAGTTTGTTACTCTCAAATTGTGGTGCGCCGTTGATATTGGGCGCTTTTAGAACTTTATGAATGGTTGCTGAAGCGCCATGTGTGGATGCAGCAAATATTAAGGGTCTCATTGAATCATTTAGTATGTTGTGTGGTGAATATATAAGCTAGGATGGTAAAAACAAAACAGGGGGGCGGGCTATTTCGGTGGTTTTAAGCTAAGAACCGCCGAAATAGATACAAAAGTAGAGCCTATCTTGGCGGTTTTTAGCTTACGACCGTCGAGATAGACACTGGGGCGGTCCCAGGGGTGGTCCCTGGGTCGGTTACCAGAAACCGGCTAGAAAGATGTGGTTAGATGTTGATTTTGGCAACCCCCTATTTTAGCGGTTTGTTGTTACAACCGCCGAGATAGGTTTACCTATTTTGGCGGTTGTACAACCGCCGCAATAGGTACTTAGACCTATTTCGGTGGTGCTCATTTCAGTGGTTTACAACCGCTGAAATAGGCCCTTTAGAACCACCGAAATAGGTCATTTTTATACTCGTGTAAAGTTCAACATAAAAAAAAATTGTTCGAGCCACAATAGTTAGGAGTGTCAATTCAGGTTGATGGGTCAGGTTGAAGCTTACCCATACCCAATGATTATATTGTTCTGACCCATACCTGACCCAAATATAATCGGGTTATAAATTTTCAACGCATACCCAACCCATAAAAAATCATTGAACCCAAACCCGACCTGTTTACCCATTTAAATATAAATACTCATGTTGTTTTGCCAAATGATCATTCATCCCTAAAAGCGTGCACGTGATGGTCATTTAATTGAATCATTGTGTGTCATTTTTCCAAATGTCAACATTCTGTTAAACAGGTCAATAACCTTAACCCATAGTCGTTATTTGTGCGGATGAAATGGTGTGAATGGTAGAGTTTGTGCGGCTAATGAATGATATAGTTTTTAAGTTTTCAAACGAAGAGTGAATGGTGGATATAGATGGCCTAGAGAATGTATTTGGATTTATAAAAAAATGATTTGTGTGGGCCTAAAGAAGAAGTGATAGTTTTTGTTTGCTATTATACAAATAGTTATAAAAGTAATACATATCCGAGTAACATATGTTCATATTTAGTAGTTTATTTATTTTTAATTAAATTAAGTAAATGGGTCGGGTTGAATTCGGGTTAGGACTTTTAAGCCATACCCAACCCATATACTTAATATGTAACTCATACCCGGCTCAAAAATTAAATGGGTCAATAATCTTAACTCATACCCGATATTTACGGGTTGGGTATGGATCAGGTTTTCGGGTAGGGTAAGAATTACCACCCCTAACAATAGGGCTTAAACCTGCACAATTCGAGCAGCACAGGGGCTCGCGTTATGTAGGGTCGAGCCCCACAAGGACTCGAAACAAAAAAAAATTAGGCGAGCCACAGCAGGGCTCGAACTTGCAAAGTGAGAGCAGCACAGAGGCTCGAGTTGGTCCAGGTCGAGCCACACAAGGCTTGAGCTATAAAAAAAAGGTCCGAGCCGCAGTAGGCCTCGACCTTGAAGACTTTGAGCATCACCAGAGCTCGAGTATGCCTAGGTCGAGCCGCCCATAGGCTCGCATCAGGAAAAAAACTAAAAAAATATGTTCGAGCCACACCGGGGCTCAAACTTGCAGAGGTAGAGCAGTGCAGCGACCCTTATTAACCCAGGTCAAGCCGCACAAGGGCTCGAGGTTGAAAAAAAAAATGGATCGAGCCGCAGCAGGGCTCGAACAATAACAGGTCGAACAGCATGAGGGCTCGAGTGAGCCCTAGTCAAGCCCCCTAGAAGCTCAGATACAGTAAGGTCGAGCCAGATATGGGCTTGAGTTCAAACTTCTTTTTTTTTTTCAAAATTTTCAACTTTGTTCCAAATTTTCCATGCTAGATCTAGCTCAATTGAAAATTTCAAAAAACTAATAATAGAAAAATATTTATAGTTTCATCAGATGTAACGTTAAACGTAACGTTTAATAACGTGAACTTAATTTTTTTATGTTTACTAATAAGGTTTATGTCTTTTATTTACTTGCTTTTCATTATTTTAATGGTTTATGATGACGAAACGATATTTTCGAGAAAACAATAACACTATGTTATATCATGTTTACAACATTAATATGATTTTAAAAAAATTTGTACTGCGGTGATTAGTAATTTTGTAATGCGAATAGCATCCTAGTTTATAACAATATACCATATTGAAATGCTGGGATTTGCTATTCAACGTGAGTGACCAAAGTAGTAAAATAACTAATAAATTAAAAATATACATAAATATTCAATTATAGTAACTATACATTATCATTATTCATATTTCAATTACTATTAATTAATAAATAAATATTAATTTATAGATCAATCAATTATTATATATACTTCAAATGATTCTTTATAGAAATAAACCATTAAATTATAACCAAATATATTTGATGTTACATATATTAAAATAAATATTTATATTATCCATTTCTTGTTTCAGCTATGTATATATATTAGTGTTTAGTATGAAAACTTAAACTAAATAATATATATAAATATAATAAGTGGTTTTTAAATTTTAAATAAAAATAAAATTTATTCCATAAAATATTCAAAAACTTACTAAGAATGAAGTAATTGATTATAACCAAATATATGTGCTTAAAATTTAAGTATAGCCATTACATTTATTTTCTTATTATATACTATTCAATTTTTGAAAATTATTTATTTTATTTGAAATTTCAATTTAGTATAAGGTTTGTAATTAAATTATTATTAAACTAAATGTAAAAAATGTGGATTTTAACTAACTTTGCTATCCTATTGAAAATGTACTGTCAAAATTATTTTATTAATTAATTATTTCTAAATTTTATCTTAATTGTAACCAAATAATGGTTACAACTTACAAGAATATAATTCTAAATTCCAGTAACCAAACATGCAATTAGGGTATAAGTTTCTTCGGATGATTTGTAGCGCTATAACTATGTACGGTAGCATTTTTTGCAGTGTAGCTAGTACAGTAGTACGCTATAACATAAGCACATAATGCCTTAGTGTTAATTGCTATTATTAAAGAATATTTAGTTGCTATAGTGTTGATTACACCCCATTTTTGTAATACAGGAATTATTTCAAATGCTGAGAGAAAATGGGGCATACTGTTTCTAGCCAACTACCATTCATTTGTGTGAAAACTCAAATGTACAAGAGTTATCGGATGATAGAGCGAGAAATGAGGGTGTGAAAATTAGGACTCAAAAGTAAATCGTTTGAAAACTGCAGAAATGTACAAGGTTACAACCCCGGCCCACCCGCCCGCGCCGTTTGGACAATTATTTGATTAATTGTCAGATTCAACTATCGAATAAGTAAAGAAATTGTGAGACGGACAAAACAAGGGAAAATGTTTCCCTAGACAAAACGTTAACATTTGCAAACACACACAATCCTTTTTACCTCGAGTTGGCTCATTGGTAATGATCTACTTTGGGGTGGATCTTGGAAAAAATATTATGAAAAAACTGTTGTAGATAGGTCGTTTGGAATTGCCAGTTTATAAAATCTATTTTATTCAGGCCATTTATATAGGATGCGAATCCTGTCACGGAAATAAAATTTCCTTCAATCTCTACTATTGATAAAAACAAATGGTTCAGGGATGACACTATAAAGTATAAAATGACTTCAAAAAAGATTACCCTACATCACACACCATAACAACCACTTCAGTAAAGCTAAAAAACGTCAAAGGAATTTTGAAGGTTAGATCATAAACCATAAACCACACAAATTTGGCGAGTCAGTGATGACATTATAAAGAATAGACTGACTTCAAAAAAAATAACCCTACAATCACATACCCTAAAAACCACACTAGGAAACATACATATATAATCGTGGAAACGTTTATATATAATTGTGGTGTGAGAGTTTTACATATAGTTGTGGAAACATTTATTGTAATTGTTGGCGTGGAAATGTTTATATATAATCATGGTGTAGACGTTATATATAATCATGAAAATACTTATAAATAATCATGACGTGGAAACAATTACATATAATTGTGAAAACATTTATATATAATCGTGGAAACGTTTAAAAATTATCATAGATGCGTAAAACCAAGGTTATTGATGTATTTAAGGTTTTAGAGTGAATGGTTAGTGTAGTCTTTAACAGAATTTCAAACTATACAAAATGAA
This sequence comes from Limonium bicolor, assembly GCA_023374045.1. Taxonomy (NCBI): domain Eukaryota; kingdom Viridiplantae; phylum Streptophyta; class Magnoliopsida; order Caryophyllales; family Plumbaginaceae; genus Limonium; species Limonium bicolor. The sequence goes on from CM041778.1 coordinate 43,854,300, forward strand.
AAAAAAACATTTGGAATACCATTTCCTTTGTTTTATAGATTTTAACTGATTAAAGAAAGAAAATCCTTGACAAATTAGTTTGAAATGTTTAAATGAAAAAAATGTAAAACTATACAAATATGTTCCTAAAAAAAAAAGTGTAAACTGTAAGAGTTCAATAAAGTCCTTTTCCATGCTGAATTGAATCTTTCTCTTTGGGTTTTCTTTCTTGCTTGGTTCGCTCAAATTCAACTTCCGATTGCTCTTCAATTTTGTCCTTGACCTGATAGGATTTTCCTTAACCTTCATAGTGTGAGTTGCTACAACAGAGTTGCCAGATGCTGCTATAAACAACATAAAAAGTTAGCAAAAATATATCATGTCAAAGAAGCAAAATTAAGTAAAAAAACACTAAAAACAAACACAAATAACTTTACCATTAATAGAAAATATGAAGAGGTTACTTATCATAAAACGATCTACATTCCCTAGCAGAAGTGAACTCCAACTTTCCCATAAGCTTCTATAATTATGATCATAAAAGGAGCCTACAATAGTCATAATAAGAAAGCAATCAATGATTGCTCTACAATAAACTAAAAAGAAACTTATCCTAAGCATCTACAAAATGAATCCATCGTACACCAAAATGTTGTCCACATCCATTTAAAAAAGTGTACACTAGTAGAAAAACAGAATAACAACTGAAACAAAGAACTAACCATCATGAACTTTAACAATGGGGTCAGAAACAAATTTAAAACAACTTGATCAGGAGACCTGGTTGATCTTCATTCTCAGTCAAATGCTCACAGAAATCCGATATTTGTCCTTATTAAGATCAACTTGACCGGTTAAGCAAGTTTATGATAATTCAAAATTCCTCAAAATATTCAACAAATTTTGAAGTATGGTCTTCAATCAACATAGCTAAAAATAGATAGAGCTAATTAGAAACATGAAACAATATAAAGAATTGGACTACTAAAATCCATATTAATGATGAACCCTAAATTAAAGTGTTAAGATAAAAATACATCAACAAAATGAAGCTAAGATTGGAAGACAATAACTTAACAACACAAACGATTGGCATTGAACAATCAGTATGTTTAGAAGTATTATCGTGAATCAAATGTACCCAGATTGAGGGATAATATAACCAATCTTCTATTCGTGATGATATGTCGCATAAATTTAGGGGAGAAGAAGATGTCAAGTGTTTGAGAATGACTATTATTGAGCAAAGTAGAGATTGTGATGAAGAATAGATTGTGATAGACGCATAAACCATAGGAGAACAACATGCTTCTACGCTCAGTAGTTCGCTCCCCTCGCTAGTTGCTACCCGTCGTTCGTGAGAAAGAGGGTGAATAGGAGAAAGAAAAAAAAAACCACGTACAAATGATAGACGACTGATATTAGATGTTAATTATAAAAATTGATTGAATGGTGGAGATTGTTTATGTGAGGGATAAAAATAACAGGTACGTCACCAAATTGATTGATTGGATGAGATTAAAGGAGGTTCAATTTTTTCTTCTCTCTCATTTATGCCCAACATTCACGTTCAACATTCACCCCATGGTTATTTGATTTTTTTCTTTTTTTTTTCCTTTTCTTTATCATTATCAAAATAATAATAAATTTAAATGGTTGTAACTTTTAATATATAAGTCCAAAATGAAAAAAAATTATACCATTGTTCACCTAAATTCAAGCTCTTCAAAATAAGATCAGTCATGCATATGTTTTAACAACCTTTAAAAAAAATTATTTTACATGTATACAATGATACACTAAAATGATAATATGATTCATTAATTGTATTATTCTGATTCATTAATATTGATATTATGATTTGTTAAGTAATAAGTGGTGAATTTGACAATGTACACTCATGGAAAATATTTCACACGTGTATGGATCATATTCATATATTAGTAAATACATGGCATATTTATTTTTGAAGCAATGACTAACATTAATCTGTATCTAAAACTTAAGCTAATAAGGGATGATTAGCCGTACATATACATTATAATCTGAAATACCCCGAACTTAAATATAGGGATTAAAATTAATCTCATATGTATTTAAGGGCCTAACGATACCCAATTAGTACTAGTAAGGAAAAATAAATCCAAAAGAAATAAAAAACGCCTAAAAGCGGAAAACGCTAATAAGCGTTAAGTAACCATAGGAGGTATGAGACCTCGGTTAGCGTATTATATGGATTCTAAAGGTTTAATAAGACCTAAATAATATATGGGAACAACTCCCGAAGAAAACGGATCCAAATAATGAATTAAAACGCTAATAGAGCTTTAGAGCACGTTTTTCGAGAAAACCCAAAAACGCGACTCTAAGTGGTCAAACAGACCCGTAAGAATTATGAATCATTAAATAATAATTATTAAGCATTTATGAAAGCTTAATAACCAATAAAAATAATTAAACAAGAAAATTCTGGAAAACGGGCCCGGTTAGTGAACAGTACCAAAACCGGTAATAAAATAACGAGCGTTTCTGTAGAAGACGAAAAACGCTCCAGCTAGCACAACAGTAGGGGGCCGGTTTTTAATCAGTCAAACAACCCCTCTCACACACTTGTAACTAGCTAATTAAATAAGGGAGCCAAAAAGTAAAAAGTGGAAAAGGGATAAAGTAACTTACCTCCCTCTCTCTCTCCTCCCATTTTCCCTTCTCCTTCCTTTTTCCCTTCTCCACCAATTTCTTCTCCTCCCTCTCTCTGTGCTGGGCGACAATGGAGCTCCCTCCATGGCTCCTCCACCTTCCTCTTCATGCACAAGCTTTGTTTAAGCTCCAAACTAAAAAATAATCACATATTTGTGTTCCCCTCATCATCCTCTACACTTCCCTCTTTTCAAAATCCAAAAATGAGGAAGTTCATCTCCATGGGTTTTTCCCATTCAAAGAGAAAAGCACACCATTGTGGAGCTTGGAGCCCTTTCTCTCCAACAAGGTAAAAATCTACATGAAAAACTCATGTTTCCTTCACTTTCCTTCACAACCGATTTTTGCCCCATTGTGACACTCCATTCTCTCTCTCTCTCTCTTTTGAGCATAATATCAACCTTGCAATGGTGGTGGATTCACCTTCTTGAACCAAGGGCAAAAACCCCTTCTAAAACTCTCCAAAGGTAAACCCTAGAAATCTTGTTTTAAGCATTTATATGAACTAACATTAATTAAGGGGTTGGTATATTAATTATAGTTGTTTTGTGTTCATTGGGTGATGGGAATGGAGTTTGGCAACTCCATTCCCCACATGGCCGATTTGGGCAAGAAAGAAGAAGAGGAGAATTGGGAAAAGAATGAAGGAATTATAAGCTCAAGGTAAGAGCTCTTTACTAATGTTAAATTTTATGCATTAGAGCAATGGAATGGGTAAACAAGTAAAAGAACCTAAACTATTGTATTGGTATTGGAGTTATGAAGTTTTGAGTATTTGGGGAACTAGTGAGTAAATTGTAGGCCTTAGAGCCAAGTATATTGTGTATGAGTATGGTATTGATGTTGGAAGGAGTATTGATGTATTGTAATGATTTAGATTGCTTTGTATTGCTGGTAGGACCCTTGTATGGGTGTGGCTAGAATAGGAATGATTTTGGTGATAAAGAGTATGTGTGGATAAGTGAGAATTGTAGGTGAACTATGGCAAATTTTTGGTAGGAAATGTACACTTATGGATGACTTGGTGAATGGGAGAACCAAGGTGCATATTGGAGTTAGTAGGTATGTTTAGTAGTGATGAAGAGGTAGTGGTAGTATGAGAAGTAAGAAGTGCAAAGTCCGTAGCAAAGTGTATTAACATGCATCAGAGAAGTTAGGAAAGAATAGAGTGTAAGACTTGGTAAAATGAATGCTGGATTTGGGTATAGATGGTACAATTGCTTGGAAATGAATTGGCATGGTAAGAGGAGGTATTTGGGATGCTAGGAGTGACATTGGTAGAGGAAGTATTGGATGGTAGAAGTTGGTTTAAAAATCTCTGTAGCAATGAAGAAACAAAATAGGAATAAGTGCTGGAATGAAGTGAGGAAAATTGTGTAAGTGGATTGATGGATTTGGTAAGGAATTTGGTGGATGAACTAAGGCAATTTGGAGGGCCTAGGTAGTGTTAAACATGTGGGATTACATGTAGGAAGATTGGAGAAACAATGGGCAAAGTATAGGACTGAAAACAGAAATAAAAATGCAAATACTGGGCCGGACCGACCTTGGGACCGAACTTGCAAGGTCGGTCGAGCCCAGGTTTACAAAGACGGGAAAGCTTCTGGAATGGACCGAACTTGCGACCGGACTTGCAAGTTCGGTCGGACCAGAGAAATTCTCCCGTCTGTAACCTACTGGAATGGACCGACCTTGCGACCGGACTTGCAAGGTCGGTCGACGCAAAATATTTTTTTTTCCGTCTTGTGACTTACTGGAATGGACCGACCTTGCGACCGGACTTGCAAGGTCGGTCGAGCTAAAATTTTCCGTCTTGTAAGCTACTGGAATGGACCGACCTTGCGACCGGACTTGCAAGGTCGGTCGGGCTAAAAATTTTCCGTTAAGTAACTCACTGGAATGGACCGACCTTGGGACCGGACTTACAAGGTCGGTCGGCCCTGGAATTTTCACCCGATGTAGCCTACTGACTTGGACCGAACTTGCAAGGTCGGTCGCAAGTTCGGTCGGGTCAAAACTTACAAAAAAAAAACTATAAGACTATGGTTAGTATATGTATGTATGTATATGTATACCCACCTATACATATGTGCATATAGAGGTAAGTAAACCATTGTTAAGTAATTAGGAGTAAGTAAATAAAATGTAAGTATTGTAATGCAAGACTTAGTAAGTATGGATTAGTAAACGTAAGAGTAATCGGGTTAAGCTAATGATAGATAGATTAATCATTCAACTGCATGTATATATAATAGGATTTGATTTGTGAACACCGGAGGAACGTTGGGATACAAGTACAACGGTGAAAGGTATGATTTCTTCATGCCCTGTATCCTAATCTGGTTACCCCGATTTGTGTGCTTATTTGATCACCTAAATAAGATAAATGCATGAATCGGACTACCTTGCACTTACCTGTGCTTGTTTACTTTGTTCTTGATATTTGTCTTGAACAATAGTTTGTATAATTCATGAAACATATGAATGATGATGATGTGTATTGTATTTTGTAGTATACTCGTACATTGCACTGTATTTTGTATGGATGTGTATATGAGCTTTGGATCGTATTATTGTGGCTTGAATGAATGACTTCTGCTAATTCCTAACCACCTAACTCCTAACTTAAGTGAGTAAACCGGAATGAGTAGAAGTCCGATATAGCTTCGGCCACGCGTGAGGATGCGGAGTCACAAGAGGTTGGCTGCAATTCCTGACTCTTAAACTGGTCCGCGGCCCAAATCCCTTAAATGGGTAGCATCCCGGATTGGTGAGTCAAGTAAATCCCGGAGGGGGACGGTGTAGTCCCCAGGGCCGGAGGTCCCGACGACTTAACTTGAGTAAGAGTAAGAGTAAGTAAGTATGGATCCGTAAGTATGTATGAGTATGTATGCGTATGTATGAAGTAACGAGTAAAAGAGTAATCTCCACCCGATTAACCCGGGTGGACCAATGAAGCTAACAAGAATTGTGTATTGTGTATGTGATGTATATGTGTAATTCGGAAAAAGGTAAGTATGCATTGAATGTTTTATGTTGTACCTCTTGTATGTAATGAAGTGTATGTATGTGTGTATGTCTTGCGTAATGTATTGCAATATTATGTATAAAAGCATGTATGCATGTATGTTTGAATGAAATCAACCGCATGTATACGACCAAGTGGTCGGCGTACCCTCACTAGTACGCGGGGTATGCGGTTATCATGCTCGGCGAAAGCTGACCCCTTCGGGGGACCATTTTTAGTGTGCAAGTACCCAAGCGAATATGGTCAAGGAAGAGACCGGAGGCACACCCTTGTACTTAGAAAGTAAGTTTTGAGAAAATGGGTAGATGTAGACTCTTAGAGGGTATGTATGAACTTGGAAGAGACATTATAAATGTATAAGGATCCTAGTAGACTCTGTGAAGTATATTGTATTGTATGGAATGAGGAGGAGTAAGTATTGAATGGAGCATTGTTGTATTTGATTGATGAATGGAGTATGTATTATAGATGTGTAGTACTCGGGATTCCGGTCCATCAGACCGATGCTGTAAGCAGTAGTAGTAGCCTTGTTAGCCACGTGGGTGGTTAACGGCATTGTATCACCCATTGTATGTAAGTAAGTAACCGCTGCGTGTATCTGATGTGTAAGGAGATTGGACGGTAAGCATGTATTAATGGTAGGGGTGTTACAAAAAGTGGTATCAGAGCGAAGTATCGCTCTGATGACTGGAAATACCGAGTTTAGGAAATACCGAGTCAGGAATTAGAAGCTTAGGGCTAAGGGCTGAGTGTTAGCATTAGAGATATGCTAGTTAGGAACTACCGGTGAGTACCGGATACCTGCAATACCAGTCCCGCCCGCCGCAAACCCCACTGTATAACTTGGGAAAGGACGCCAGAGAGAAGAAAAGTCTTCTCATACTCGGGGAAACCCGATCTGGCAGTTGTGAAGCAATCACACGGTAGCAGGAACCGACATATGGTAGATTCCAGAAATTGGAAGTCCCGGAGATGGATCCCGGCTGGACAACAATACCCGCACTTAATGGCGGAAGAATGAGAACTCCAACCATAAGTAGACTACAACATGCAACAACATGGGCGACGTGCTTAGCAGTCGCGAAACCTAGCTAGTCAACCAACAGCAAGACAGCACCTAACTGTGCAATGGAATGAAAGAGGGAGCAGTAACGGAACCCGAGACACAAGTCTACGGGATAGTAATACTTGAATAATACCACCAACGGTATGCTAGCCGACTAAGGACATAGTCGGAGGCGGTTAACTCCAAAACTATAATGCCATTAAGGTTACAGTACCTGGGCAATAAGCTCAGACAACTACAAGAACACCCATGAGATACAATCCCATAGGACTACAAGCGTAGTACCTAAACGAGGAAGGCTCAGTAACCACCACAATGTGTGGGAACGAGCCACAAGGAACGACACTAAACCAAATAGAACGGGAACCTCCAAGGAGTGGAGAAGTACCAGATCTCTACGACAGCCATATCTAGACCACCAAGAAGCTACCTAAAGGAGCGAGTATACCAATTGTAGATCAATAAGATCAAGGGAAGAGTCAACAAAGACTATCAAATGCGAGTGGGAACCATACCGTGATCGGTATAGGATTACTCAAAAACCACCAATACCACGCACTTGCCATGGCAAGTGCAGTAAGGACATGAATAGGTGAAGGAGCACTAACACACCACAGTTACATAGTGATGTACCGTGACAGCGATGAAGAATTACAGGAATAAACATCCTAAAACTGAAGGAATGGAACCTTGGAAAGGCCTAACGGCCCGACCACTGCATCTAGAACATACCAGTCAGCGAGAGGCTAGACTTGGTCAAGACCGCAAACGTGGCTATGCCATGAGAGATTTATTTTAACACCGAACCATATTTAAAACCCAAAAATTTCTTTTTCAAAACCATAAACCTTCTTTTAAAACCTTGGATTTTAAAACCTGACCAACAACATTATGGTGAGTATCATGGAATGATACAAGAGGAGTTGACAACAGAATACTTCACCTAGGCGTGTGACGAACACTACGAGTGTACCCATTACGGGATGTGGGACAACCGCACTCCGAAGGAGCTTGCGGGCCCGACATATAGTTGGGTAAGTGGCAACGTATCAACATGGTACCCCACGTATGTACACATGTAGTGTACGACACACGGGAAGTAGTCGACTCCGTTCTACGGACCATCAGTAAGTTCAAACAGAACAACTGGACACCACCGACAATCAAGGAGAAGGAAACTCAGTTAAGGAACAAGTATAAGGAACTCAGGGAATCCATCTGAAGATAAGGAATGAAGACTGGAAGTGCAAAAAGCATAGACCAGTAAATATAGACATTGGACATGTCTCGAGGACACCAAACAAATACGCGATAGCTGGAAGATATACCCAGCCTAAACACAGTAAGGCAGTTGCCTAACGTGAACACCACAATGCTCAGCAAACGGGACGGAACTCCTAAGAGCAATCACAAGATTACTACGAAGCACAATCCATCATCGGAGAGGATATATAACCCTAGACTCAAGCACTAGGAGCAAGTGTAAACAGTCTACCCAAGAACGGTAGACGTTATAACCCAAAAAGGGGACGACTCAAGTACAATACCATAAGACGGTATAGAGGACAACACACATTATAAACATTAGCCGACGTAACGGCACAGCTACCAACACCCAGGAGCGATCCTTGAAGGGTGTCGCGTTAACAACAGTTGAACAAGCGTAGATAATGAGCACGGGAGCTAAAACGAACACTCGGTTAGGACACCGAAGGGATTTCACTTGACAGGAAATGCCCTAAATACTGAGAGGCACCTATTAACACCAGATTGCCTAAAGGGTCTCCTATGAACGGAAGCGTGATGCCATGACTTACCATGGAGCCAATAATACCTCCAACCTATGACGGTATACATGGAGTGGAAACGTGTATAAGCAGCTTGCAAAGAGCATAATAGCTTGCAGCAATATGGCTCTAAACCTAAACCTGATGCGTTGGTGTAACCTTAAACGGTTGGCAAAACTCCAACCATTACTAACAAGACTGCAAGAATGGTTGCCTCATACGACAAGAAATCAAACACACTAGACCATAAATTCAAACCCAACATCCTGAGTGCTTGGATAGTAATGGCCAACCCAATGTCACTGTCATAGGGCATCAGCCTAGATACAGTTGACGGGAGTTCTTAATTACTTACTACCTGCCTTCTGTAGCAATTGCACACAGAGGCATAGTATCATGATAATGCCAACATTAGCCTAGTCCACATTTGGACACTACAAAAACCCAAGGGAAGGTACCCCTCGTTAACCGAAGACCACCAATGCGGTGACGATGTGAACCTTAGAAAGGCTTCCGTCTACTATAACAATAAAAACCACGCAATAGATATTGCCAACGGGTGACGAAATAAGGAAATGAGATTCCCAAACCATTACGACTTAAAGGAGTGACATACTCCATAAGCACCCAAACACGTGGTGGACCATTGTGTAAACACCAACCATAGCAAACCCGTCATTAGACCTATGAGTGGAGACAAACCCCTCAACAAGAACTTTCATTTATCAGTGACAGAGTACTCTCTCATTGGAGAACGGGACCAGAAAACCCTTGAAGTTTCTTGGGATGTCCCGGTGATGTACATACCAGAATAAAAACTGCACAGCTAGAGCCTATAACCAATGCTCAGCTTTGGGAGGACAGTAATTGGCAAAAACAATCAATGTGAGTGCACATTGCACACCACGAATGACCAACGCTCAAGGAGCTTGTAAACCGGTAAATTGCTTTATCCTTGGTCAACCAAGATGCTGGTAAATTGTAGCACAAATGGTGATAGAATGTGAGTAAGTTAACCTACACATAAACCTAAGTGGAATAAGACATCTCCACACTGTGAGATAATAAGATGGCCGTATGCTACGACAAACCGTCATACACACAAACACAGGGAACTCCTAGTGTATTACACACCATAAGGAAATGGTGCCAATGACAATGTCACTAAGTAAAAAGGAACTACCACAGTAACAGAAACAGTAAAAGCAATGTTGTACAATGAGTAAGAATACGGTGCGCAACAGGCGACCGCTATGAGGAATTAGTAAGCAAACGACACGGTATAAGTATGAGTGACAGGCAGAAATATTCTTTCCTATCACATAAGTGACTTACTGTCAAGCGTTTACGCCTCTGCACTCTGTATGACTGAGTGTTTTGGCATTGCACTTGTTCCAGCTAATGATCTAATGAGAATGGTGCGAGGGATATGGAGAATGTAAACCGTACTAAATCTTTCCTTTCACCACAAACATGGCATAAGCCAGTCAAGCAAGCTTAGCAACATACAGTGCGGCCTAAGGCCAAAGAAGCACGAAGAGTGTACAACACACTAATAATCACAAGATGTGAATTCCATTGGAATATAAGGTGAAAGGAGATACAAGAAAGTCACTAGGACCAACGCATAGAAAATGCAAGGTCATACAAGTAAAGAACACTTGTACTGAACCAGGAGAACTGGTATAATTCAGAAGCTATTGACAACAGAGGAAGTACTACAACTAAGTAGTGACTTAACCTCGCCCGACAATAAGTCGGAGGAGCTTAATGAATAATCGTGGAAGCATAAATAGCATGTGCAGTAGATTACCAGAGAGCCGGTTATAAATCTTAACTCGTTGAGTTCAAACACGGTAAAAAATACCGCAGTTGTTTAGTAAACCTTATTCCCATAATAGACGGATGAGAAGGTAATGTATAGCACATTAAGGATAACAGTAAGGGTGAATAACCAAGTTATCAGGGTCGCGCAGCAGAAGCTAGTGGGCCCTAGCTAGGAGATTATGTACTAGTGAGCATAATACAATGGCTATTAATGCCTTGAAGCCGATTAGGCTAGAATCGAATTAAATATGAGTTAAATAAACTCATATAGGAACTCTTGGTGCAAAGACTAACCCATTGGTATGGTTAAGACCCCTTGACTAGAGCATAGTATATTAGCATACTGTAGTGAAGCTAAACGCTTCGGATTTGCCCGAATTAAATAACCAATGTTTAATATTAACATATGGGTGATTACGTGGGCGAATCCCTTTAAAGGGGGTAGAGCGAAAACCGCTTAATGTAAGTTTTATGAATAAAACAACTTAAACCGTAATGTGCATAGCACAAATGAATCAAATTGATGATTGGTACTATTTAAATAAACATAAGTACTCATTCATATTGTAATTATGGTAATTAGGCATTAACATGCAAATACCATAGGAGGAATGTACCTATCTTGTAACACACCAGTGTAAGAGTATTAGTAAAAGAAAAGTAATGAGTAGTGGACGAGCTCCACAAGTATTGTAACCTTTGAAGAAGTAGTACGAAATGAATGAGGATAGTAGATGAATGAAGTTTATGAGTAGTGGAATCGTAAGTAAAATATTTGAAACAATTGAAGCCAACTAAATCTTATAAGTGTAGTATTCCGTAGTTAGAATATAGGAGATGATGGTGAGTAATGGATGGAAGTAGTGAAGGTTGATGAAATGAGCATTAGGATCGAACCATGGAGTAAAGCATTGGGAAGTAGAGTGAGGACGATTGATGGATTGATTCCATCCTTTGGAGATGTATGAATTCACAACCACGACTAGAAAGAATAAAAAGATAGAAAATGAAAACAATTAAATTATTGTTTGGTTGAACCTGATGTGGGAAGTCGAACTTGATCCTGATCAGATCAAGGGAAACCGAACACAATTGGGTGGAAAGATAGTTCAACACTGATGCTGATCACATCAGGGTCGAATGATTCTTGAAGCTCCCCTCAAGTGGTCACAAGATCACACATAGGATAGAAGTAATGAACATAAATTGGAATCTGGAGTTGTATGTTCTAGAAGGATTTCGATGTAGCCATGGGGAAGGATTTTCCATAGACTGGAGACTAAGTATGTGTTGGAAGCTGGTACGGGAGAATATAGTAGCATATTACGTTGTATTATTCCAAGGGCAGCAGGACATAGAGGAGTCCTGTGTCTAGATGACCTGAGTGTCTGCGGGATTGTATGTGTGTTGCATCATCGCTTTGGGGATAGCTTTGCATTGTATGTATGTACAAATTGGTAATGAGGAACCGGATGGTCGGTAGTAAATGCGGATCAGAGTAACTATAGTACACTGGTATGGTATGGTATGTAGAGACCCTGAGTAACGGATTTGGGAATTGTAAGGAGGAAGAAGGTATGGCTTTGGTATTAGACCGTAAGAATGAGTAAGCATTGCAAACCTATACCTCGAACAACTTGAGGACAAACTTCCTAAGGGGGGTAGATTGAAATACCCGAACTTAAATATAGGGATTAAAATTAATCTCGTATGTATTTAAGGGCCTAACGATACCCAATTAGTACTAGTAAGGAAAATAAATCCAAAAGAATAAATAATGCCTAAAAAGCGGAAACCTAAATAAGCGTTAAGTAACCATAGGAGGTATGAGACCTCGGTTAGCGTATTATATGGATTCTAAAGGTTTATAAGACCTAATAATATATGGAACAACTCCCGAAGAAACGGATCCAAATAATGAATTAAAACGCTAATAGAGCTTTAGAGCACGTTTTTTGAGAAAACCCGAAAACGGACTCTAAGTGGTCAAACAGACCCGTAAGAATTATGAATCATTAAATAATAATTATTAAGCATTTATGAAAGCTTAATAACCAATAAAAATAATTAAACAAACAAGAAATTCTGGAAACGGGCCCTGTTAGTGAAACAGTACCAAAACCGGGTAAAATAACGAGCGTTTCTGTAGAAGACGAAAAACGCTCCAGCTAGCACAACAGTAGGGGGCCAGTTTTTAATCAGTCAAACAACCCCTCTCACACACTTGTAACTAGCTAATTAAATAAGGGAGCCAAAAAGTAAAAAGTGGAAAAGGGATAAATAACTTACCTCCCTCTCTCTCTCTCCTCCCATTTTCCCTTCTCCTTCCTTTTTCCCTTCTCCACCGATTTCTTCCTCCCTCTCTCTGTGCTGGGCAACAATGGAGCTCCCTCCATGGCTCCTCCACCTTCCTCTTCATGCCCAAGCTTTGTTTAAGCTCCCAACTAAAAAATAATCACATATTTGTGTTCCCCTCATCATCCTCTACACTTCCCTCTTTTCAAAATCCAAAAATGAGGAAGTTCATCTCCATGGGTTTTCCCCATTCAAAGAGAAAAGCCACCATTGTGGAGCTTGGAGCCCTCTCTCTCCAACAAGGTAAAAATCTACATGAAAAACTCATGTTTCCTTCACTTACTTTCCTTCACAACCGATTTTTGCCCCATTGTGACACTCCCTCTCTCTCTCTCTGTCTCTCTCTCTCTCTTCTGAGCATAATATCAACCTTGCAATGGTGGTGGATTCACCTTCTTGAACCAAGGGCAAAAACCCCTTCTAAAACTCTCCAAAGTAAACCCTAGAAATCTTGTTTTAAGCATTTATATGAACTAACATTAATTAAGGGGTTGTATATTAATTATAGTTGTTTTGTGTTCATTGGGTGATGGGAATGGAGTTTGGCAACTCCATTCCCCACATGGCCGATTTGGGCAAGAAAGAAAGAAAGGAGATTGGAAAAGAATGAAGGAATTATAAGCTCAAGGTAAGAGCTCTTTACTAATGTTAAATTTCATCATCATTAGAGCATGATGGGTAAACAAGTAAAAGAACCTAAACTATTGTATTGGTATTGGAGTTATGAAGTTTTGAGTATTTGGGGAACTAGTGAGTAAATTGTAGGCCTTAGAGCCAAGTATATTGTGTATGAGTATTGGTATTGATGTTGGAAGGAGTATTGATGTATTGTAATGATTTAGATTGCTTTGTATTGCTGGTAGGACCCTTGTATGGTGTGGCTAGAATAGGAATGATTTTGGTGATAAGAGAATGTGTGGATAAGTGAGAATTGTAGGTGAACTATGGCAAATTTTTGGTAGGAAATGTACACTTATGGATGACTTGGTGAATGGGAGAACCAAGGTGCATATTGGAGTTAGTAGGTATTTTAGTAGTGATGAAGAGGTAGTGGTAGTATGAGAAGTAAGAAGTGCAAAGTCCGTAGCAAAGTGTATTAACATGCATCAGAGAAGTTAGGAAAGATAGAGTGTAAGACTTGGTAAAATGAATGCTGGATTTTGTATAGATGGTACAATTGCTTGGAAATGAATTGGCATGGTAAGAGGAGGTATTTGGGATGCTAGGAGTGACATTGGTAGAGGAAGTGTTGGATGGTAGAAGTTGGTTTAAAATCTGTAGCAATGAAGAAACAAATAGGAATAAGTGCTGGAATGAAGTGAGAAAATTGTGTAAGTGGATTGATGGATTTGGTAAGGAATTTGGTGGATGAACCTAAGGCAATTTGGAGGGCCTAGGTAGTGTTAAACATGTGGGATTACATGTAGGAAGATTGGAGAAACAATGGGCAAGTATAGGACTGAAACAGAAATAAAATGCAAATACTGGGCCGGACCGACCTTGGGACCGAACTTGCAGGTCGGTCGAGCCCAGGTTTACAAAGACGGGAAAGCTTCTGGAATGGACCGAACTTGTGACCGGACTTGCAAGTTCGGTCGGACCAGAGAAATCTCTCCCGTCTGTAACCTACTGGAATGGACGACCTTGCGACCGGACTTGCAAGGTCGGTCGACGCAAATTTTTTTTTTTTCTGTCTTGTGACTTACTGGAATGGACCGACCTTGCGACCGACTTGCAAGGTCGGTCGAGCTAAAATTTTTCCGTCTTGTAAGCTACTGGAATGGACCGACCTTGCGACCGGACTTGCAAGGTCGGTCGGGCTAAAATTTTCCGTTAAGTAACTCACTGGAATGGACCGACCTTGGGACCGGACTTACAAGGTCGGTCGGCCCTGGAATTTTCACCCGATGTAGCCTACTGACTTGGACCGAACTTGCAAGGTCGGTGGCAAGTTCGGTCGGGTCAAAACTTACAAAAAAAAACTATAAGACTATGGTTAGTAGTTATGTATGTATATGTATACCCACCTATACATAGTGCATATAGAGGTAAGTAAACCATTGTTAAGTAATTAGGAGTAAGTAAATAAAATGTAAGTATTGTAATGCAAGACTTAGTAAGTATGGATTAGTAAACGTAAGAGTAATCGGGTTAAGCTAATGATAGATAGATTAATCATTCAACTGCATGTATATATAATAGGATTTGATTTGTGAACACCGGAGGAACGTTTGGATACAAGTACAACGGTGAAAGGTATGATTTCTTCATGCCCTGTATCCTAATCTGGTTACCCCGATTTGTGTGCTTATTTGATCACCTAAATAAGATAAATGCATGAATCGGACTACCTTGCACTTACCTGTGCTTGTTTACTTTGTTCTTGATATTTGTCTTGAACAATAGTTTGTATAATTCATGAAACATATGAATGATGATGATGTGTATTGTATTTTGTAGTATACTCGTACATTGCACTGTATTTTGTATGGATGTGTATATGAGCTTTGGATCGTATTATTGTGGCTTGAATGAATGACTTCTGCTAATTCCTAACCACCTAACTCCTAACTTAAGTGAGTAAACCGGAATGAGTAGAAGTCCGATATAGCTTCGGCCACGCGAGGATGCGGAGTCACAAGAGGTTGGCTGCAATTCCTGACTCTTAAACTGGTCCGCGGCCCAAATCCCTTAAATGGGTAGCATCCCGGATTGGTGAGTCAAGTAAATCCCGGAGGTGGGACGGTGTAGTCCCCAGGGCCGGAGGTCCCGACGACTTAACTTGAGTAAGAGTAAGAGTAAGTAAGTATGGATCCGTAAGTATGTATGAGTATGTATGCGTATGTATGAAGTAACGAGTAAAAGAGTAATCTCCACCCGATTACCCGGGTGGACCAATGAAGCTAACAAGAATTGTGTATTGTGTATGTGATGTATATGTGTAATTCGGAAAAAGGTAAGTATGCATTGAATGTTTTATGTTGTACCTCTTGTATGTAATGAAGTGTATGTATGTGTGTATGTCTTGCGTAATGTATTGCAATATTATGTATAAAAGCATGTATGCATGTATGTTTGAATGAAATCAACCGCATGTATACGACCAAGTGGTCGGCGTACCCTCACTAGTACGCGGGGTATGCGGTTATCATGCTCGGCGAAAGCTGACCCCTTCGGGGACTATTTTTAGTGTGCAGGTACCCGAAGCGAATATGGTCAAGGAAGAGACCGGAGGCACACCCTTGTACTTAGAAAGTAAGTAGTTGTGAGAAAATGGGTAGATGTAGACTCTTAGAGGGTATGTATGAACTTGGAAGAGACATTATAAATGTATAAGGATCCTAGTAGACTCTGTGAAGTATATTGTATTGTATGGAATGAGGAGGAGTAAGTATTGAATGGAGCATTGTTGTATTTGATTGATGAATGGAGTATGTATTATAGATGTGTAGTACTCGGGATTCCGGTCCATCAGACCGATGCTGTAAGCAGTAGTAGTAGCCTTGTTAGCCACGTGGGGGGTTAACGGCATTGTATCACCCATGTATGTAAGTAAGTACCGCTGCGTGTATCTGATGTGTAAGGAGATTGGACGGTAAGCATGTATTAATGGTAGGGGTGTTACATAATCTGTAAAATTTTAGTCAACCCAATATATACTTAGGTTCATTAAAGACAATTGATTTGTTGAAGTAAGCAATGAATATTTAGTATTTTGTATATTAACGATTTACATTCGTGGCAATATTACATAAGTCAGTGGCATATATATTTGTACGCACATGGCATATATTATTTCATGTCTATGGCTAATATTTGTCTGTATCTAAAATATAGCCAATAGTCATAGATGTACAGTATACGTTGTTAACTTTTATCCAATATACACATAGTGTCATTAAATACAATTGATAAGTTGAATTAAGCAATGAATTTGAGTAGTTTGGGTATATTAACGATATACACTCATGACAAATTTCATGTGTATGACACATATATTTGTGAAAACTTGGCATATATTGTTTGAAGCAATGACTAACATTAATCTGTATCTAAAACGTAAGCTAGTAAAGGATTATTAGCCGTACATGTACATTATAAGCTGTAAAATTTTAGCCAACCCAATATATACTAAGCTTTATTAAAGACAATTGATTTTTTTGAAGTAAGCAATGAATATTGAGTACTTTTTGTATATTAAAAACATACATTCGGGGGAAATATTTCATAAGTCCATGACATATATATTTGTACACACATGTCATATATTTTTTAATGTCTATGGTTAACATTTGTCTGTATCTAAAGCTTAACCTAATAGCCGTACATGTACAGTACAAGGTGTACAATTTTATTCATTATACACACGTCATTAAAGATGATTGATTTGTTGAATTAATCAATGGATATTAAGTAGTTTTTGTATATTAACGACTCTAAACCCTATACCACACCCTAAAAACGCCTTCGGCGTTTTTAGCTTTCCTAGAGTGGTTTAGGGTTTAGGGTGTGTGGTATAGGGTAATCTTTTTGAAGTCGTTTTATATTTTATAATGTCGTCACTGACTCGATAGATTTTTAAGGTTTGTGGTTAGGATTTAGGATCGTTAGACCTAATGATATCATATTTTTGTTAATATTTTAAATTATATAGTTTATTTTGTTATAGATTTAAATTAATTTATTAAACTCATATAATTAATTTACTATTATAGACATTATTTTAATTAGCATTTTAATTAATATTTTTGATTGTCCCTATACATATTAGGAGTGGACATGCAAAATTAATTACATGAGTAAAATATTCTAATCTAGACCATTCATCATAATATGTTAAATCCAAGAGTCAATATAAAAGCGTTTACATACTTTGCCTTTATGCGATCGACACCCGTTTATACAGGGGTGATAATATTGACCAAATCTAAAAACCCAATTTGAAAGTGATCTACACTGTGGGTTAGGGTTGTAAACATTGTTGTAATTATTTTAAAATCTGGGTTGGGTTGACCTATTATGTTTTGTGTTGGTTTAGGTTTATAATTTTTATCTGTCTATATTTTGTGTTGAGTTATAAAGCAATACTATAGTTGTAAAAACTTGAACTTGAGCTGATTAATTGACTTATTATACCGATTAGGGTAGGGTTTGGTTCAAAAATCTAACTTTTTTTTTTTTATTTTTCGGTCGAAATGGGTTTGATCCATTTATTTTTTTGGTCAATGAAGATATAGCTCAATCTGAATTGTCGACCAGTTTTGCTACCCTATTTGATCCACACAATCAACTTTAATTATTTATACATGATATAAAAAAAAAATTATTTATAGACTAGTGAACTGGTCGTGAGTATGGTAAGGGAAAAAATCCTTGGCAAAAAATGCCATTGAAGTGGGATATTATGTCCTATAAATTGACGAGGATTATAGGGTGAGTTTTATTTAAGCATAGGATTATGGAGTGGGCTAATCACCTGAAGACATCAATACTAGCTATTTATATTGCACCGTCACCGATCATCATATAAGCCATTTAGTATTTTGCATCGATCAGTTGCTTGATCCAGATTAATTAAATTGCATGCTTTTTATTCTGTTCGCCAAGGTTTCAATCAGTTTTAGTCTAAACTAATTTAAAGCTTGGGACGTAGTTGTAGATTGAAAGTAAAATTAAAACACTGATAATAAAATGAAAGTGTTGGTTTAGAAGCTGAGAAAAAACGATACCTAGGTCTATTTTTTCTATTACATGTATAGTTATCTTTGGCTACATGTGGGGTGTAGTGAAGACATGCATGTTGGTAATGAATCTAATCTTCAGTTCAAAGTTGGGTGGACTATGGATCCTGAGACGGGAATGATTGTGATTGACCGCAACTATCCTGACGTGTACGATATCAGTCTCATCTTATGATGTTTCATTTACATTTGTATATCTTATGAATTTTATATGTATCAATTCTCGCCTTTTTGTCTTTTGAATATGTTTATCTGCAGTTAGTTATGTATTGCCACTTATAAAAAAAATCTGCAGTTATTATGTATGAGCAGCTTATGTACCATGTGAAGGCGTACTAACAAACTGGTGGGTATCCTTCGGGAACAGGATTTACACAGCTCGGTTATTTTTGTAGCAGAAAGTGAAGAGTTTCATTTTGCTTGTGAAGTCTTAGATATGAAGTCGATCAATTGCTTGTGGGGCAATCTGCAGTTTTGGTCAAATCTCATGAAGCGAGAAAATTCAAAATTTAGTGATCTCTTCAATGTTTTCATCTCTCAAAAGTAACTTTATCCTGATATTGATGCTCTGACTTTTGTAAGAATATTTGGTTCTAAAGTGTCTTTTTGGAAGGTCTCAAAACCATCATCGATCTAATGGCACAGGGAGGGCAGTTGTAGTTCTCATCAACATCAGCTTTTGTGGTGTGAAGTTGAATCTCGATGAAGCTTAACTTTGAGTGATAGGAAGTGATTACATCTGTGTTCGTTGGAATCATGATGGATCCACTTGCAGCAAACGTGTGCTCTTTTGAAGCTGTTTGTTTTGATGTTATTTTCGCCTTTCTAATTAACTTTTGTTAGTCGATGCTGCATAACTAACTCAGTGCGTATTGATGTGGAACAATACGACGGGTCAATAAAATGTCTTCTAGACATTTTAGTTGGCTTGATTGCATTGTTTGAGGAAGGCACGGCAGGCATACTCAGGAACAAGCAAAGTGCAAAAATCTTACTAGTATTTAACCGTTTGCTTAGCATATGTTTAAGGCATTCAGATGCAAGCTCCAGGGAACACAAGATTGAGAAATAGTAAGAAGATAAATTTGATATCGAACTTTTCCTCCACGATAATCAGGAAATATTCAATTTTCTGTACGATGAAAGAGACACTAAGCGCTGTTTCTGTGGTTGTTACTCCACTTTCTCGGAGGACGTTTAGGTTTACCCACTGTTTTTGTGCACATATGGTCGTTCAACGGTTAAAAGCAGCTTATTCCTTCCAGAGATTACTTCGTTGATTAAGGCATTAATATAAGAAAAAGGAAATAATGTATGTGGGCAGGCCCTCTTCAAAAGTTTGCAGTACGCGATATCAAATGCTTCTTGATTCGAGCATACCTGAAATCTTCATACAAATCTGTAGTGCTACTGAATCGAATTTAACTCAACTTTTTTTTTTTTTTTTTCCTTCTGATGGGCGTGAGCTGGCCACATTTGAACAGGAATATGGAGCATAGTGCGCAAGGGAGCGGGATGACTTTAGCCTGTGTTTTGGTTACCGAGTTTGAAGTGGAACTACAAATTAAAATCAATTGAAGGTGGAAGTGAAACTCAGTGACTTTTATATAGGACAGGTGTTTGGTAAATCATCAAATGCCAAGTGATGTGATTGGAGATGAATGAAGATATATAGAGGGAAACAGGGGATGTAGACGTTAGCTTTTGTTTGCTTCAAATTGGAAGATAATAGGGAGAGGTCTATTCATGCAGATGACTAGTTTTGATCTAGTCCTCCAGTTTCCAAATTACCCTTGGAGTGGGACCCGCTTATCTACAACACTATTTACCACACCAATCTTAGGTTTTGAATTCTTTCAATGAACTAAAAGTTCTTGGGAAATTCATAATATACCCCTAAAAAACTTCATAATTCACAATACACTCTTTTTTCAAAACTCGTTTTTCATATACCTCTAAAACTTTCATAATTCACAAGATATCTCTTTTCCTGATGGATGTTAACTTCTCCATCAAACCCCTTACAGAATGACAATTTTAACCCCTGAAAAATGTAAAATCAGTACAACCCACATTATCAACAAAACCATCACCCTCTTCGAAAGTAAAATCAGTACCACCCCCAATCATTGCCCATCACCTCATCTCTTTGTGTATTAATGGAGACTGTGAGGGTGGTGGTTGTGGGAATGATTGTGGAGGAGACTCAGGGGTGGGGTGGCTGAGGAAGCACTGCTGGAAAAAAAAAGAATAAACAACGCCCCTTTAAAAACGGTTATATGTAAATCGTTTTTTTATAATAGGCGGGACATCTTAATAACGCTTTGCTTACAAAGCGTTGTTATGTTTATCGCCCCAAAGACAAAAACAACGCTTGCTTACAAAGCGTTCTTTAAGAGATACGTATAAACAACGCTTCAAAAGAAGCGTTCTTTATGACATTTGGCGCGATAACATAAAAAAACGCTTCAGTTAAGAAGCGTTCTTTATGCTACTTACGATCAGCATAAAGAACGCTTCTTAAGTGAAGCGTTCTTTATGTTACCTAAATTATAAACACTTTTCGCCCTCCCGCCCAATCTTTCTCACATCATCACGACTGTTCCCCTACCCACTCTCTGTGTAAAACCTCGCTCCCTCTCTGTAAACTCGCTCTCCGGCTCTATCTCTTCTCAATCGATAACACTGACCCAGAAATTACCAATATTTGCCACCACAACGCCTCTTTCTCTTCCCTCCCGATACTGCGCTCGCCATCGATCTTCATAATATTCTATCTTCCGCCAGAACTGGGGCGATGAAGGCAGGCCACATGCATGTGTCGATCGATATCGGCGCCTCACGCTATTGGTAATTTTGCCCTCAATCTGTGAACAGATATATACATATATATATGCATGCCTATCCTTTTTTGTCATATCATCTTTCGATCGGTAATTAATGTTTGTAAAATCGCACGATCGAACAGGACATACATGCCCTATCACACGCACGGCGCCTCTGGATTCACTCTACATAGAATATTTTACAACCCCAACTAGCGAAAGGAACATACATGCGTGCTAGATGTATCGCCTCTATTCTTCTGCTGATGAGATAATTTTGCAAACCAAACTTGTTAATCAGGAACATACATGTTCTGTTTGTTTGGGATTAAAAGGCATGATGATAGAAAGTGTGTGTTTTGGGAATAATTTTGCATGCAAACCAAACTGTGTCGCGCGCACATCTATCTATTGTTGTACTGTACGTGTGCTGATTTGTATCGCCTCTATTATGCAATTAGGTAATTTTGTAAACCAACTTGTTAATCAGGACAATATACTCTGTTTGTTTGGGATTAAAAGCGTGAAATAAAGTGTACGTGTGTTTGAGAATAATTTTGCATGCAAACCAAACTGTCGCGCGCATCTATTTGTACTATGTGCTGATTTTTACTTGTGGTTGTACAATGGACTTGGGAATTAATGTGTTTAATATTAGGCGTCAAATATAAATGCGTTTCGGCATGCATACAAATATAGCCACATAGTTATGGTGAAATTAATTGGTTAGATGAACTATAGAGTGTATAATGTTATATTATATTAGTATAACATATTATTAGATGACAATAGGGTGTATTAATTAATTATAAGACATAGCATTCGGCATCGTCAGCTTGCCTGATGTCCCCTTATTGCTTTTACCTTAACATCCACCCAGAAGTTTATCTATGTTATATTATATTATAGTATAACATATTTTAGTATCCCTCTACATTTTTGGCTAGCGCCTAAGCACCTTCGATCGTCATCCACCTATTTTAAAAAAATTGAACTCAGACGGGCCCAGGCCACCAACTTTATTTTCCTTCACGACCTCCTTCTCTCCTTTTCCTTTAGTCACCTCTGACTAGTATATATGTTGTGGAAGCTTCAGTAGACCGAACAATCAACTGGACAGCACTAGTAAAAACTTTGGGGATGACACAGTAGAGAGCGAGTGGTATTGATCTTCAGAAACATCACAGAGAAAATCGGATAAAAAGCCAAGCGAATTTGGCCGATGGAGACAGTTGCTGCCTCTGTTGATGATCAAAGTACCGACGATCATGATGATTCTTCTACTGATACAAAGAGACAGAAGAAGAAAAGCATGATACAAAAGAGATAGAGGTAGATACAGATGAAAGGATGAATGAGAACTCAGAAACAGAGAGGTTGAAGAATTGGCTAAAAAGTTAAGTGAGGCTGCCACGAAGTAGAGTCTGGTGGCGATTAACGAATTACTGGCCCACTTCATGACCTTGAATGAAGAAAACGGTTTTCTAGAATAGTTATATGAGGAGGAGAAGAGGAAACTTAGTCGATTATATGGTGGCATGAGGGACTATATATATGAAGATAAAGTGGTACCAATTCGCCCAGTTGATGAGTTTCATGACTCTTGATGGAGATGGAGATGGACAAGCTAGGCACTTCTCCTCTCCGTTTCGATGGATTCGCATCTTCTTTCAGTTTTGAACATCGATAGGTCAGAGAAATCTTTAAACACTAGGACATGAATGTCTGTAGATTGCACAGTCAATTAGAATACTAGCCACACACTGTTGATGTGGCGTGCATCGCATCTTTTAAAGAAAACTAGATGAAGGTCCCTTGACAATTAAAAAGATGAGAGATTCCCCCTAAGTAGGATTCCCCCTGAGTTTGCATGCATGTTAAGCGTCTTTAACAAATGATAGTAATAAGTGACAACTTTTATGCACAATAAGTGACAACTTTTATGTTATACTGTAACCGTAGTAGAAAACTTTCTACTATGGTTATAGTATACCATAAAAGCTGTCACTTATTGTGCATAGAAGCTGTCACTTATTGCTATCATGAAACGTGACAGCTTTTATGCACAATAAGTGACAACTTTTATGTTATACTATAACCATAGTAGAAAGTTTTCTACTACGGTTACAGTATAACATAAAAGCTGTCACTTATTGTGCATAAAAGTTGTCACTTATTGCTATCATTTTTTAAAGACGCTTAACATGAAAACTAAGGGGGAATCCTACTTAGGGGGAATCTCTCAATCTTTTAATTGCCAATGGATCTTCATCTAGTTTAAGGTACGATGCACCCCACATCAACAGTGTGTGGCTAGTATTCCAATTGACTGCATGCAATCTACAGACATTCATGTCTAAGTGTTTGAAGATTCTCAGACCTATTGATGTTCAAAACTGAAAGAAGATGCGAATCCAATCGAAACAGGAGATGGAGAAGTGCCTAGCTTCTCCATCTCCATCTCCATCCATAAATCATGAAACTCATCAACCGGGCGATCTAGTACCACTTTATCTTCATATAGTCCCCCATGCCACCATATAATCGACTAAGTTTCCTCTTCTCCTCCTCATATAACTATTCTAGAAAACCGTTTTCTTTATTCAAGGTCATGAAGTGGGCCAGTAATTCGTTAATCTCCACTACACTCTACTTCGTGGCAGCCTCACTTAACTTTTTAGCCAATTTCTTCAACCTCTCTGTTTCTGAGTTCTCATCCTTTCATTTGTATCTGCATTTGTCTCTTTTGTATCATGCTTTTCTTCTTCTGTCTCTTTTGTATCAGTAGAAGAATCATCATGATCATCGGTACTTTCATCTTTAACAGAGGTAACAACTGTCTTAGCGAATTAGAAATTTCTTCTCAGGTACGTATTATAAGTACTTTTGTGTTTGAATTGGTGATTTAACTATTTGTGCATGTTTGGATAAGTTTAAATGGTGTACTTAATTGCTTTTATAATTCTCGCGTGCAGCTTGTTGATTTCTTCTCAATACTTATTCACAAGTCGATCTCAAGTTTGTCAAGGAGCACACATGTGTTGAAAGCACTAATTGATCAGAAGAAGTCATGTAGATATCTTTTTCTTTTTTTAAATGGTTGTATTGTTATGATCGAACTTGAACCATTTTTAGTAGTTTGGTTAACTAGCTAGTTACAAATGTTGTAGTTGATCGGTACTACACTTAAGCCTCTGTGCGCTGGTATAATATTAATGCAAACAAGTACTGCTGTTGATCTATTAAAATTCACCAGTTTGGTTGATCTGGTATATATGTAATGCAAACAGGTTGTGAATGGCAATTTGTGATTGTAGCGCGCATTTAATTTTGTGTTATGCGTAGGGTAATAAATTGTATAAAAATAAAAATATAAAAAAGGACCATATAAGAAACGCTTATGTATAAGCGTTTCTTATACTCTCGCGCAAATGTCATATAGACCGCTTGTCAATATAAGCGTTTTTTATAAAGCTTCATAAATAACGCTTGTATTAAACAGTGTTTTTATAGTCAGACATAAAGACGCTTCAAGATGAAAGCGTTCTTTATGCCTCGTAGATTCCCGCCACCTTACACACCTTAAAAAACGCTTTAGCAATAAGCGTTCTTTTAAATTAATGTATAAAAACGCTTACAACGCGTTCTTTAAGAGGTTCGACCATTTGCGTCGCTGGCATAAAAACGTTTATAAAACGTTCCAAAAGACAAATAAAAACGTTGTTTATTCTTTTTTTCTAGCAGTGAAGTGATTGTGAAGAAGACTCGGGGGTGGGGGTGGTTGAGTAACCGATTTGTGAAGGAGAGCCAGAGGGTGGGGGTGGTTGTAGAATTGAACGCAAAGAAGATCGTGGTGGTGGTGGTATAGAGACAAATTGATAGTTTCTCGTTCAGGGTCTGTTAGGGGATCATCATTGCTTTCAATGTATCAAACTTTGCTCAACCTAAACGAAGGCCTCTAAGAACGTTGTGGTCGCAATTCGTCATCATCTAGGGTTACAACTGGAGCCTCGCCAAGAATTTCAACTTCAAAATTTGTTTTGCCCGTGGAAAAACCCTCAACATCCTCCACAATAACTATAACTTCGCTCTTCCTCCTATGCTCATGCAGCATTTTCTGAAGGGTTTCATTGCTGTTTATGTCTACAATTTCCTTAGTTACAAGACTTGTATACGTGAAAATCGGGTTTCTCGAAGGGAGACTAGTGATTTGCTTACTGGTTTTCTGCATAAGCGTCGAACATGAACTGAAAAACTTAGTGTTGGCGCGTCAACATCCATGACTATGTACTTCTATCTTATGTCTTTGTAATGGAAAGCCACCAGAAACCTCCCGCTCTACTCATTGTTGTCACTAACAGTGAACTCGGAAGGGGACGGTGCGACTGGAAGCTGAAATTGATCAGCGAGATTGGGGGAGTGACAAGAATAGGAATGAAATCAGAGTCGAAGAGAGACAGAACGTTCGTAGCTTGAAGAAATTGAGGGAAGAGAAACGGGATTGATTGAAATTGAATAAGAGAGAAGAGGGAACAAAACGTTTTTACATAAACAGTTAAATATTAGGGTTATAGGGTAAGTTTTCATTAGGGGAAAAGATTTCAAAATCCACGGGGGTTTACCGGAGAAGTTAACGTCGGTTAGGAAAAAGGGGTATCTTCTAAATTTTGAAACTTTTTAGGGGTATATGTAAAACAAGTCTAGAAAAGGGGGTATATTGTGAATTACGGAAGATTTTAGGGTATATTGTGAATTTTTTCAAAAGGAATTGAGTTTCTTTTTTTTTTCTTCAATACGTCATTTTACTCTTGTTCTAGGCACAATCATGATCTATGAGTCATCAAGTAAAGTCTAAGCATGGAATAACTTTGATTACTACAAAATAAAAAGTAAAGCAAGAAGTGAGACACACAATTTTTACGTATTTCGGTTATGCCTACTCCACGGGTGGTGAGGATATTTATTCACTATATGTGTAGAGAGAACAACTTACAAAGAGAGGACAGACACTCGAGATAGCTCTCTTAAGCCTCACAAATCACTTATAAAAGTAGTACTACTTATATCTTATCAGGTGTTAGCCGAATTCAAAAAACACCAGATTAAAATACTAATTCACAATAGATTATTTATAATACCACAGAGATTAATAAAATACAAAACAATGAATATGCTCATTAGTTGATCTCTTTATTGAAAAACTTAAAAAGTATATAAAAATGTTAATCTGTATTAATTTATTAACATACAAAGTTTAAAAAATATATGTTATTAAAAGTTAAAATTTAACTAAATAAATTCACACAACATTATCATAAAATTTGAAAAGTTTGATACTCTTGTCTCGTTTCATTCACGCTTTTATATTTGTAAGAATTATAAATTATAGAAAATTGCAATATATTGTTAATGATATTTGTACTTAGATAATAAAAATTGAAATTTTATTGGTTATATTAATTATTTTATTTTCTTTGCTTTCTCATATATTGTTTGTGATTTTTTCCTTTTATTTTTACTAACAAAATAAAGTTACGTAGTGTAATATAATATTTGTAGTTATACAGAAAACGGTAACACATTGCATATACTAACTTAACTAACTTATGTTGCATATATGCCGCACTGCCAAACAATAGTTTTCAGAACAACTACAAATATGTCAGCGCAAAACTACAGCAAATATGCTACAAATATGTCAGCACAAAACAACTACCAAATATGTTGCAAATATGTCAGTGCAAAACAACTACCAAATATGCTGCCATAATAGTCATGCCAAACAGAGACCTAGACTCGGTGTTGCTAGTCGGGGTATTCCCCAACCAGGGTCTTTGTGTCCCGCTCGTTGGTTTATCACCTGGGTACATGTGGTCATAGAAGGGAGATGTGATTAGTACTTTTAATGTATGGTTAAGGTATAACTAATTATATTCGTACCAACACTCGTTACTGATGCTATCCAACCGTTGCTAGTGCAAGGCGACGGGATTGGTGTGAGGCGATGAGACTAGTGTAGGGGATGCTTGGGTCAGTAATTGAGGGTGTTTTACGGATTCTATCCAGCCATTTCTTTTAGTAGTGGGACTGTGCGAAGTGGGTTGTGTGGCCCGATTATATTGGAGCTTGAAGGGTTGAATAGGGTAGTTACGAGAACGGTGCAATTGGCCGTTGTTTCGCTTGGTTATAAATACAGTTGGATGCAAAGGAGATCATTGCGCCTCTCTTTCTTGCCTTGGTAGGCTATTTGTTTTTTACTTCTTCCTGTTCTACATCATCATAAATGGCTTCGTTAGCGATAATTGTTAAGGTTGTCGTTAACCTGAGAGGCCGATGTACGGTAGAGAAATCGTTGGCTCGGTGTTTCTAGATCGTTTTGCCACGTGGCTAATGACTGTGGTGGTGGCGATGGAGTTGCTGATTACTGAGGTGTTGATGGTGTAGACAAAGTTGGAAGGGGATTTGATTCTAAAAATGGCGAAGCACGGGATACCCCTAGTGATCCGGAATGGGATTCGATTATAAAAGATTAAACCATGTATCAGGGTTAGTTTGTGGTAACTCCTGGTCGCCGGGTGGCACCTCCTCCCTGCTGCGGATTCGGAAGATCAGGTCGGCTGTCTCCAAAGTCCGCTAGGCGGGGTGCACGGTACCGCTGTGGCCCTGAGCCAAAGAAAAGTGAAGGCTTGTGACACAACCATCTCCTTTGCTCTAAGGAGAGTGGTGAATGTGGATGGGTTGCGCAACGGGGAAACTTCAGTGGATCCTTGTCGCACTGAAGTTTAATGGCTCTAGCAATGGTCGAAAGTCAGAGCTCTGAGCATCCAAGGTCGTTGGTGTGTCCCTTTCTTTAACTTTATCCAGTGCTCGGGCGATTACGCTCCTATGTCAACTGGGTGATGCCCTGGAGCATGGTGGTGGGGTCGTTCTACGGTCCCCTAGTCCCTTTTCTCTAAGATGTGAGGTTCCTCGATGTTGAGCTAGTTAGATGGGGTGTGTGCCCCTGACTCCTGTGCATGTGCGACATTTTGATCCGGTGAAAGGTGGTCTGGTGTGGATTGCTTGTGCAGCAATGGAAGCCAACGTTGGCTTGTGTCATGGGACTATTGTTGTAGTTTTGTTTCCTGCTTGTTTGTATGATAACCAAATTGTAGGATATGTACACATTTATGATTAATAAATTACAACTGAGTCGTCATTTGTTTTTTATATGATTTGGATTTCAGCAATTTCAGAAGCCCGAGTAAAGTTGATAAAGTCTGGCTCAAAAAAGGGACCCTGGTATATCTAGGTCCTTAAACCTAACCAATGATATTTTTTTTCAAGGGGAAGTGTTAGTGAACTCACGCTACATTCCAGGTAACCCAGATGAAGTCCACTTCACTTTCATCTCACAATGGAGGTCAAGTCACCTTCAGAAATAATAAACAAGGTAAATTATTCCAATTTCTTCAGTTGGTAACACCTCCACTTTTTTGTTGATATTATCAATAAGGTACATCTCTCTTATTTATGATCTCTACAATCTAGTACTTTTTTCTCTTTTTGTTTGTCACATTCTTATTAAAAAAACTAGAAGTTTGAAGACCGTTGGACTTCGAGTAGGAAACCTGTATTTGATTAACACTCCAATTCCTTAAGTGATACAAGTTAACTCTGCCTAAGCATGCAACACACAATCAAATTTTTGGCACGCTAGACAGAGTCATGCTCATTGTTGGGTTTGTTAATACATGACTTTCAGTATAAATATTCAATCAAACTTCATTCTCTAACCATATAGACTTGAGTTCTCATTGTTTACAAGATTGCGTGAAGAAGAACTTAATTTAATTAAATTATGTTTCCACATACTCCAGCTTGCTGATATCATCATCAAGGCATCACCCATGGTTGCATTTGGGTTCTTTCACACACACCTTGGCATGACTCGCTCTGACAGAGGGTGGTCGTATCTCTTCTCCCTCTTGGAGGCAGAGTCTAGGTACTCAAGTGTGGTCTCTCTGGCAATCAGACTTTCCTTGGTCAACTAGTTCAACTAAACTTTGTTTGCAAATGTTTATTGGAAACCCACCAGTTTTTCTTAACAAATTCAACCAAACCACCCACATCGACCTTCCCATAATTCCAATGCCCAGCTTACCACCTTATCCTACTTCCATAGTCGATTCCCCAACCTACCTTGCCCAAGCTCCAACCTTTTCTCTGCAACTTGCCTTTGCCACTAACAAAACTTTTATCATTCATAAAGTTGTCACCTCTAACCTAGAACAACTCCATGCTTTGATCCAACTACTCACAACCCTTTAAGCAAACAAGCCTCCACCAGCTTCACCACTATCTTCGTCAAATCCCTCGCCACTGCAACCAAACCCATTGCCCCAGTCACTTAAGCAAAACCCACTACCACTGACACCGACATAAACCTCACAACACCATCTCTGAAATCATTGCAGCTTTGCCTTCACAATCACCCACAAAATCCCCAACCTTGAAAACGCTCCTACTCACTCACCAACTCAAAGCCAAAAAACTTCCCAACAGGACACTCCTTTATCCCAACAGCCAAAATCATCTAGCTCCAACATTGCCCCCCTAGCAACCTAGTGTCCCAATCACATTCGCTCACCAACTGCTTTACATTATGGTCTCGCTTGTCGCCTGAGTCCATCCAAGCCTCTTGCCTTCAGTTCAATCAAGAATACTGCCAGAGTCAGTCCGCCCAAGAACATTGCCAGAGTTGAAGTGGTTTCCTCCAAAGAAAAGGAGAGAAAACTGAGTCCGCTTCAACGGGAAGGCCACAACCAAGCAAAGAAGCATTGTCTCTTCAACTCACACATAATCAGAAGATGACTCTTGCTCTGACCATTACTTTCAATCAAAATAAGACTCTTGCTCTGGCCACCAAATCAAACAATGAAATGAAGTTGTAGGACTCTAATTTGAGCTTCACTACAAGGATACATTTCTATAATCGCTAGTATCTATGAGTGTGACTGAAGTTCTGTAATGTTTTAATTGAAAACTATTCGACTTTGGCTGGCTCGCGCAAAGGGGTATGAGTACCTTACTCAATAAGCTTCACTACCAGGGTTTGCCAACCACTCCCTTGAGATTCAAAATGAGGGTCAATACCAAGATGCAGACCAAGTCCCGAAACTCATTCCCTAGCCTACACCCCTGATCATATCAGACTTTGTTTATCTTGGCGATGTTTTTATGAAACTTTGACATACTCTATCGGTTGGCTGTTTAGGCATGTGATTGTTTTTAGATGTTGGAAGACTTACCCTGTTTTTTCTGATGATGTGTCAAAAAGAGGGAAAACGGTGAATCCCGTTCTCTATAAGACAACTTATTGTTTTTGGTGGTATAAATACTTAAATAGCACTTATGGATATTGCCTTGATTGATGATCAGACAGACTGTTTCTATTTAAGCTTAGTTTAATTCTATTATGCTCCTCTCTTACTAGTCTTGCTTTAAATGATGTGCCCAAACTTAGGGGGAATATTGGACTAAGGGGGAATCAATCATTAAGGTTAGTTCTCTATGACTATTTTACTTGTATATCTATTGGTCTCAGGTTAAATGTGGGATTCACTCAAATGGTTCTGGCATCATCAACAAAAGGGGGGAAATGTTGATTCATGAAGTTGTTAAAGTTATGCTGAAGATTTCCAAAGCCTAACTATCAGCAAAAGTCAACCTGAGAGTTGATGTAGCAAAAAAAGAACAAGACATAGGGTGTCTGAGTTTAACATATAGTAATTTCCAGTGAAAGTGAACAAGTCAACCAGAGCCTGCCCACAAACACAAAAGAAGTGTCAAGACAGACATAATTTAGTTGTCAACTAGCAAGCGGTTTGTATTCATTTTTTTATTTGGTGCTCAAATTAAGCGGGAACTTTATTGGGATTAATTTCATGGGGAATAATTATTATGCTTGAATTCAGAGGGAACCTTGATAGAGTCGGTTTTCTCTATCTTTTTTTCTTCGATTTTTTCTTTGGTGTTCCAGGCACCACGAGATGCTCTCTAAGTTTGCCATTAGCAGCAAAAAAGGGGAAATTGTTAGAACCCTGGGTTTTGTGATAATGGCATCAAAGTACATCTGGATGACAAAAGGAGTCAACCGGTGAGAAGGAATCCGCCTGTACAATGAAACGAAGATGCGACGAGTCAAGAAACAAGTTACAAAGAAAAGTTTGACTAATCGAAGTAGCATCAAGAAAACACACACTTAAAGCTAGAACATGGAGAAGTCAAGGGAAATAACTGCACATCACTCTCAAGGTTGACCTACAAAGTAGATTGTAGTTGAAGCGTATAAGTGAGTCAATCGTGTGGCAGTTGAGTAAAACAAGTCAAAAGTGTGGCAGTTGAATTGTTCCCGCTCTTCACTTAGTGGGAAGAAGTTATTTTGAGTCTTGACATATATTTAAGTCACTAAAAGTCATTAGTTTTTTGTTAATGGTTTCACTTACATATTTCCTAGAGAGAGAATCATATTGAGAGAGATTGCCTTTGGAAAGTTAGTTTCCGTGCTTAGATAGATCTATCCAGCTTACAGAGCTTGTGCACCCAAAGACTCCATATGTTGTATTGATCCATACTTAGAGGTCGGAGTGTAGGAGTTATTAGACAGAGTCATTCTGTCTAACCCCAAGTATAGGAAACTAGGTTGTACAAGGTTGTTAATTCTCTTTGAAATATCAATACAAGTTTTCCATTCTTGTATATCTTGTCCCAAAGCTTTCACATTCATTTACTCAGACCAAAGCGAGCCTTTCTATGTCTAACAACTCAACTGATTCGGTCAGTACCCTGATCCTAACAGAAGTCTCATCTTGATATGCTTGAAAAAACCCCAAAAAATCATGTACATGTAAATTAAACATGATCTAGGTTTGAAAAAGTCTTAAAATAAATCCAGGATCTACTAAGAATGTAAAAGATCAACCAATTACGCTTTCTCTAGTAAAAGAATATAGGAAAAATTACATTGCCCACCCATGAGGTATTGGGAAATTACAATGTCCACCCATGAGCTTTAAAAAATTATAATGCCCACCCCTGAGATATTAAGAATTACAATGCCCACCCACGAGTTTTAGAAAATTACAGTGCCCACCCATGTACTTATCAAAATGAGGTGAAAATCAATGATCTAAGTTCTACATTGATTATCAACTCAACTATGTAAAGCAATAAAAAAACCTAATTTACACCATGCAACATTAAAGTGATGAAATGAAGAAAAAACGTGCAAAAATTACGAGGAATCACATATATGTTCACCTCATTTTATTTGATTTTATTTCTTTTTTTGTTCTTTTAGGCATGTTTCATTTATTTGACTTCTAAGTGGTCATATAAGATTAATTTAGGGTTCTTTTTAATTTTTTTACCATTGTCTAAGTTGTTTCTTAATGTATGTAATTACTTTACATATTCGATTTCACCCCTTTATGATAAGTACATGGGTGGGCATTGTAATTTTCTAAAACTCATGGGTGGGCATTGTAATTTTAATATCTCATGGGTGGGCATTGTAATTTTTCTGAAGCGCGTGGGTAGACATTGTAATTAATTCCAGTACCTCATGGGTGGGCAATGTAATTTTTCCAAGAATATAAACTAAACTCGGACTATGTCTACCGATTGTTGATTCATCTACAAGAACTCTTAAAATGTCTACAGATTATATTGGATTGAAACTTGCACCAAATGTATCATTTTGAAACTGGACATGAGTGGATTTTTTTTTTAAACACTAGCACTTAGTTTAAGGCAATTTTTTCAAACTCATTACAATGGCTTAGAACACTACTTATGTCTCATCCTTGCAACCGTAAGTAACATCTAGTAATGGTTGCAGTTACACTTAAGGCGTCCAGGAAGCCAAACCACATAGGCTTAATGTTTAGACATGCATAGATCAATATATAAATATAATTGGTCTAGGA
Organism: Limonium bicolor; assembly: GCA_023374045.1. Classification (NCBI taxonomy): domain Eukaryota; kingdom Viridiplantae; phylum Streptophyta; class Magnoliopsida; order Caryophyllales; family Plumbaginaceae; genus Limonium; species Limonium bicolor. The sequence goes on from CM041778.1 coordinate 43,887,574, forward strand.
GGGTATGGGTATAAGCCCGTTGCTTGGTTGTTGTACTAGATCACCCACTTACAAAGAATCTTAATCCGATCAACCTATTCGTTACCGACCTATGCATCCATCATTGATTTTCCATCCATCCTTAATTGATTCCTCTACAGGTACCGGTATACTTTCGGCTGGCTTACACCGTAAATACCTCCCCAAAACTCATTTTGCCTGGGGCGCCTATATTACACAGCAACTCATACCAGGTGCACGCCCAGAGTAAGAACAAAGCTAATAAATCAAACCCCATAGAACGAACCACTTCTATACACACCCCTAATACTCCCCTCATTTAAATCCCTAGCTAGGCCGCGATAAATTTACCAATGCAGTATGGTTACCAGCACTACTCTGCAGACGGTGGCTATGGATCCTCCGCCCAGTCCATGTCGTACGGAACCTCATACAATCAATATAATTCGAGCTACCAGTCACCGCCCCCACTAGCTCTCGGTTACTCTGCCGGCGCCGGTGGCGGCTATTCTTCTTCCGCACAATCCATGTCATATGGCGCCGGGGCGGGAGCTGCGGGATTTGGAGGAGGACTCGGCATCCTTGGCGGTGAACTAGCGCCGACTTCATTCCCTCCTGGAACAGATCCGAAGATGATCGACTGTTTCAACCGGATGGACAAGGACGGAGACGGATCTATCTCCGATTACGAGCTATTCTGCTCTCTGTCAAACTACGGCTATAAATTCTCTCTCCGAACCGTTCACCTTCTTATAAACATGTTCGCTGCGCCGAAATCTAAAGTCATTGGACCGAAAGAGTTCGTTTCTCTATTTCACAGTCTCCGTAGCTGGAAGGTACGTAATGAATGAGCAGTATACGCTTGGATCTGATCGTCGATCGGGGATTTGATTGAGTTAAGATTTCTACTCTCATACTCATAGTTTATCTTCTTATTTTTGATGACTTTCAGGAGATATTCCAGAGATTTGATACGAACACGGAACGGGAGGATGAAGGGCCAGAGCTGAAAGCTGCGTGATAAGGCTGGGGTGTAACGTCCATCCCGCTGTTGTGAGGTTGCTCGTCTCCAAGTTCGATAGAACCGGCGGGAATTGTTCTATGGATACGATGACTTCATTGAGTACGTAGTTCATCCTATTGATGCTGCTATACATGTCTTAGTTAAAGAGACCGCGGTTTGTTTGGATAATCAGAATCGACGTGATTACTCAAAACCCTCTATCCCAGTACCACTAGGGGATTTCCTTCCCTAATACATTTTCACCTGACCACTGACCAATGATTTGACCGACATTAATGATTATTGATGAGTAGCCAATAACGGTTTACGGTCATTAATCAATTATTTATTTCATATCACCCCACTCAAACAAATAACGGAGAAAAAAAATTCATTCATTTTCTTTCATAATTCCATCCGTTCCAATTTGAAACAAACACTTTTTTTTTTGAAAGAATAAACTCCTTTTTTTATTGTTTATTTCTCGTCTTGGTTTTTCAAAAAAGAAAAAGTTATTTCTGATCTTTTCACCTGGTAAATAACTATATTAAATTCTCCCCCTTTTTCCCATCGCAGGTGCTGCCTGATCATCAAGGTATATATTCCATTCCATCATTCTTCGATTTAGTAAATTTAATTATCCGGTGCTTTTGAACTACAGAAAAAAACTTCCAATGCATGTGGTGTGCTTTGAATGCAGGGATTAACCAACAAACAAGTGCAAGGTAGTAGGTTCATACTGGGACACCGCGGAGTTCACATATGACGAGTTCTTTCTTAGTGTGCTCCGCTCATTGTTGCTTAATATTAATCGTCTTTAGGTCTTTTAACCAACCAGACACCAGGTATTAATAAAGTTGCTAGCTTGCAGCTTGTTTTGGGCTTTGGAATTGGAGGAACACCATATGTAAACAAAAAGTACCAATCGAATATAACGAAGACTCTTTCGTATGTGTAATTTGTCGACACTATATTGAGTAGGGTAGTAACTTACCAAGCGAGGAGCGCAAACTAATACCCCTAATCTTAACTTAATTGTTTTGTGTTTTTTATTTGAGGCTAGCTTTCAGCTTTGGTCAAGGAGAAGCTAAATTAATTCGTGTTAGACTCGAACATTGTGCGTAAAATTTTTCTTTTCTCCAAACCAAGTGAATACGCTTTCTTTATCAAAGAACCAAGGGTGTAATTTTTTCGATGTACCCGCTCTCCAAATTCGTTTTTCATATCACACTAAAAAGTTTCACGAATTATACCGTTATTCTATAAAATGACATTGAGTAAAAATATTTACCCCGGATGTTTCAAATTCATAATATATCACATTTTGTATTCACAGAAAATTTAATGACTTTCCAAAAATAAAAAAATATAAATAATTACAAATTTTTTTTGAAGGAGTGAAAATTATCAAAAAAAAACTCAAAAATAATCAAATTAAAATAAAATTAATAATTCTAAATATTAAACAAGCACACAACTTTAAAAAAATTATTTTTTCTTCTCTTTATTTTTTTATCTTTTTCAAATAATTATGATATTTACTCTTATTAAAAATATTTACATAATTGAATTCAATATTATAAATAAGAATATATATTTAAATTTATAAAACAAATTAATTCATGAGAATTTCAATATAATTTAATTTAGAAAATTCAACTCACCACGCGCCACATTAATTTCTCTCAATACAGTAAAAATGCACTTCTGTTCTTTATTTCCTTTTCTTACTATGTAAATAATACAAGATATAAAATATTATCTTCGCAACGAACGAAATTATAATTGCTATAATTATAACTAAAACCACACAACAAATTAATAAGATGTGTACAGTTATAGCTAAATAAAAAGAATGTTTCTATTTTATTAACTTATTAAGTACCTAATAAAAAGTTCTAATAGTGTGTATGTATTAAAGTGAAAATTAATGTGTCGCATGTGGGTGGAATTTTCTAAATAAAATTATGTTGGATTTTATTATATATATTATTATTTTAAATATTTAATCAGTTTCTACTATAATTGTAAATATTTAATGAATACTATAAATGTTAATTATTCATAAAAGACAAAATAGAAAAAAAAAAAATTGTTTGAAGTTTATGTATATTTAATATTTAGTAATTATTAATTTTATTTATTTTTATATATTATTTAGATTTAAATAATTTATTACTCTTTTAAATATTTTTTGTAAATTTCTATTTTGTAGTAATTTTTTTTTTTGAAAATTTCATGAAATACCCTTAACATAAGGTGTGGTATATTGTGAACTTTAGATATGATCTATAATGTCAGAGTAAATTATTTAAGTCATTTAACAGAATAGAGATACATCAGAATTATTAAACTTTTTATAACACTTAAAAAACGACTTTAAAATTGAGCACATCGTGAATTATAAAAAATTTCGTCATTTATATATGAAAGAGAGGGTTGTAGTGTTATCACAACAGACATATCACGATTCTTCCTTTAAAAGGTCAACACTCAACAACTTTCTCCTTGATGTAGAAAAGGGGGCATAAGTAAGACAGCATCTCTCCATGTCGATGAATCAAGTGGACGGGGTTTCTCTTTTACCAAATATTTTTGATAGACAAACCTAAAATACATACTTATTATTTGTTTTTTGGTTATTGGATATATTTATACAAGCTTAAATAAGCTTAGGAATATAGAACACATGTTTCGCGAGACACGTCTACGCGCATTACTAAAGAAGAGAAACCAATTGGAGAACTAGATCCCCATACTAGATGATGTGTAGCAATAACAATAATATAGGCCCGTTCGCTCACCAATTTTAAGTATTTTGCGTTCATTTCCCACATTAATCTCCCCTCCAAGATAATGTGACATTAATGTTTATTTTGCTTTAACCATGTTAACATGTTATTTGTCCACTTAAATATTTGGTCCCACTAAACCTATAACTAAAACATGTCCAGTCTCTTATTTGTTAACCAATGTTACAAAAGTAACCACACCAAGATGAATTGGAAACGCTTCATTTGCAGCGTTTGATCGAACGACCCCTTAATCTATTTTCTGCAAATGATGTCTACAGATGTCACTCTCAACTTAATATAAAACTTGTACTACAACACACATGTCAAAGTACAATTCATTACCTTTATAACAAACACAACATTTAGTTGCGTTTGCTGCTACTAACGAACGCGCTGATAGAGAACAATCCCACGGGTATATGCTATAGAACAAAAAAGAGAATTTATATGATTCCGTGCATAAATTGCACAAGTCAGGAGGCACCACTCACTTCGCGTAATATATATATATATATATATATAATCCTTGAAATGGAAATTGGCCCCTTCTAGCTCTCGGCCGAATTATTTTACTTATATTTGTAGTAGGTTTTGAACTCAGAACTTGGGTTTAAGGGTATCATTCCTCTATCGATCAAACCATAAGTCTTGACTTAACTCGAATTGTTCTGATGTGGATTTCTGCTATTTTATTGAACAAACGATGGCATGAATAGTTGCAAAATGCCCTAGCTCGCATGGTTGTGCTGGGATTATAGCTGATCAAACCCAACTCATCTGGTGACCTGATCTTGTCCGAAAAAAAAGCTCGAAAAATCAGACTTGAAAAAAACTAAATGGATTTGACAAATAAAATTAGACCCGAATGAAAAAATCAAGACAGACTCCGATAAAATTTTAGACTTGAAATAAAGTTTAATCCGACCTGAATTTAAATATTATACTACTTTTTAATAACATATATAATATATATAATATAATTTTGTATTTTTATATATCATATATATAATTTTTTATTAAATAATTAATATTTTATGTTGAACTTTATTTATTTAAACTAATATTTATAATTTTATTATTTATTTAAAATTTTAATTATTATTTATAATAAAATGAAAATATCGGGTCGGTTAGGAAAAAATTGAACCTGATTGGTTCCGATCGAAAAATAAAAAACTAGACCTGACATAAGAAATAGACCCGATAAACTTATAAGACCTGGTCCAAACCCGTCCACCACCCATTTGATTAGCTCTAGCTATGCACAAGAGTCCACTGAAATTGAATACCACTTTTGTTTTGAGGCATTTGGGTCTTTTTTCTAAAAGAAAAAAGAATCCTTGTTATAAATAGAAAGAGGAGAGAGATGTAAAGTAAGGCAAATGTCATTCATGATCTATTATTAGGGTATAAGAGCACAAAAATCAAATAAGCATTGGGGGATTTTATTAATATTTTTTATTCCTACAATCTCTCTCATACTATGTTCTCAACAAGTTTTTGAAGAGCAGCACGAAGTTTTTTTTTATGTTCTCATTGACTGCAAAGTTGAGTTATAGTATTTGGTACATTCTCACACCATACTAATTCATTCATTTCCCTCTAGCCATATTCGCCAATATATGCGCGTTTACATTGTCTTTTCTGGTCACATACTTACAAACAAAAGTCTCAACACAACTAAAGCTTTATAACATCAATCAAAATAACTTGAGCATCGTTCCTGCCAAACCTTCATCATACATAAATACACCAACATTTGCAAAACAGACCAACAAAACCCGTACTATACAAAAACCAATCTGCTTTACCACCTCAACTCCAAAAGAAATCGCCCTTGCCTCCAAAACTTCTGGCGTACATGGTCTTGTTACACCTAGAAGTCCCGCTGCAAGCACCTTACCTTAACCTATAGTGTGCAATAGACACCCACCCCGTAACCATCAACTCCAGGGACTACGATGACATTAACAAAATTTCTATTTTCATCAGAACTTGTAGCCATTGGCTCATATGCACCTGAAATCCTCTTAGCAGCCCGAAAAACATTCAGAAATGACTGCGCCTGCTCTCCCCCCATCTAAAAGTTCTAACTTTTCTATGGTTTATCTAACATCTTGCAAACCATAGTTTCCTTCGAGGTCGCCTCTTTAGTTGATGAAGTAGAATCAACCTCCACATGTGAATCAACACCCCTTCCTTTCTTCACATTATCCGTCAAATGTTGCATCTCCAGTAATTCATTCAAGGTGCAATTTTCCTCAACAAAACCAATTCTCATTTCTTCCCACTAACCAGGAATTCCCCTATTGCTTGCCATTGGAGGATAACTGGAGTTCCTTGCTCATCACAAGTAACATCACACCCAGAACTCCCCGACCAAACACGCTTGGAAGAACCTCACCTAGGACCACCAAGCAATGTTCACATAATCGCGATTCGATTCCACGATCCTGCGATTTTACGATCCAAATTCATAGTTACGATCCGGATCGCAGGTAGGATCGGAGCCCATGTAGGATAGTCAAAGTATCACGATTCCATTGCGCGATCCTACGATCCTACACTCTAGATCCGTAGTACGATCCTACGATCCCATCGATTCCAACTTTATTTATAGTTTATGATTTTCATATCAATGTGAATCATATCTTAATAAAATACAAAGAAACAAAAAATTCTTAAAATTGTTGTAGAAAGATTCATATCCATAAAGTATCATGACTTTGAACATTGCAACTTGATGTTATTCAAACAATTTTTATATGTAGATTTATTTGAAGTCATTGAGCAGATATGGATTAAGATTGAATATATCACTTCTTGTTACTCTCCATCATAAAAGATTACAATATGTACTTAGGTGTTAAAAAATGTATAACATTTAAAGTGTTATTTAATATTGTAATGATGAAAAATTCAAAGTATAAATCTCTAAAGTATAAAATGGAAAAACCTTAAAAGAACCAATACAATTTATAAAATATTGTTGATTACTCTTTTCATTTTTCTTGGTTTATAATTGAAAAAATAAGCTGTGAAAACTCATTTTGACTTTGTATTCCATTGCTTAATTACTTACTCTTTTGAATGAGCATGATGAATGTGAAAACCCATGATTTTGTAAATAAAAAACTTGTAGCTCATAATGTTTGTTTGGAGGGTGATAAAAGAAATAAAGACTCACATAAAAATTATGAAGTATGTGGATTTGATTTATGCTTAACCTATATTATTAAATTTTATATTTCTATGAACAATATTATGAGAATTCATATGGTTTTCTTATCTATATTTCAATTTTGTAAGTGTACTATCATAGTTGTGGTTTTATTTTATATTTTAATTCAATAATGATATATTCTTACTCAAATGAAACTTTATGCCTTAAATAGAAGTTTTTTATAAACATATGTATATTTTTCAACGGTATTAACTCACTTTTGTAGGATCGACCGATCCCACGATTCGATCCCACGATCCGATCTAAAGGGTCACTTACGATTCTACGCTAGGATCGCGATCCTAAAAACATTGCCACCAAGGTACCACCATTGCCCGCATCTTCGATGTCATGAGCGTTCCTGCCAATCTCGTTCTCTGCTCCCAAATCATGTTGGGGCTCCGTTATTCTCACTCCAATCCACGTATTTTCAACCCACATCCTCCACCACCCAGGAATTTCAACCCATGGCCCATATGAAAATCCACCTTCACCAACCCCCTTACGCTCAAAAGCAGTCTCTAGAACCATGCAGGAGCATCCCGTAGTGAAACAAAGAGCTGACAACCTTTCATAAGACAAACGCAGCACCGTTGCCTCCTCATACAAAGAAATTGTGGCATACCTCATTAAAGGCTTAAGAACATATACCATCACTTGGATGTGAAGGAAAGAACCCATGTGATGGCCAACATCACCCAATAACCCAAAAACTGTCCTGTCCATCCCGTCCAACCTGTTTGGCAAACTCATGGTGGAAAAAGAAAAACGGTACATCATGTACCCTAACCCAAAAGGGCACGATGACATGGTCCTTCGATGCCTTTCGACGGTCAATCTCAACAAAAGCAAGAAGAGCACTATCGAAAGACCATGGTCCACGACCCTTGACCCATCTGCATACCGTGAAGATCTTCACACAAAGAAAACAGATAAAGGCCAAAACCCAATGATCTAACCTTGATTGCATTCTCAACTGCCAAACCATGCCCAAGTCCGCTCCATCCCCCGCGTCAACCTTCTTGGAGTGAAAAGCTTCCCCATCAAGTAGTGGTCGAAGGGTAAAGATGGCTCAAGCTCCATATATATCATCCATCGCTATCATGACACCTTTTTTATTGTGTTAAGTACATCCTCATTACAATATTTTCTTATGAACAAAATCACTTATTATATGTTAATTTAATAAAACTTTATGAGATCCAAAATGGGAAAAGGATACGGATCCACCAAAAATTACAAATAAAAAAGAGTAATTAGTTAAGAATATTATTGTTGTTCATCAAGTTTGATAATTTGTATTATTATATCTTTCGGTTCACACACACATCTTAGATGTTTCGGCGTTGTCAAAGATAAGGAAGGATAAGTACTTTAGTTAGTTAATAGGACTATTAAAAAGGGGAATATAAATGATGTAGTCATGAGGGGGAGTAAGTCATTATTAGCACTTTAAACCATGGTTAAACAAATAACTGTCGTTTAAACAATAAATAAATCACGGTTCAAGGAAGAACCGTCGTTTTTAGGTGCACGCTTCATCAGATAAATGACGGTTTTATAAAGAACCGTCGTTTATAAATTACACCGCTTAGAAGAATAAATCGACGGTTCCAATACAATCGTCGTATAAACTGCTTATAAACCACGGTTCTCTATAAACCGTCATTTTATATGTTCGCCAAAAATTTAAAATCACGGTTTTTCTTAAACCGTCGTTTATTTGCTCCCGTCCCATAGGCTTTAAACGACGGTTTCTAAACTAACCGTCGTTTAAAAGTTTTTTTACTTACCCCCCCCCCCCCCCCCATTTTCTTCTTCTCTCCTGGCTTCTCTTGATCGATTTCCCTGTGCCGTCTTCCCTTGTCGCCGTCGAGCCTCTCCTCCGCCGTCGCCACTGCTGCTAGCCCTGTCGTGTCGACCCATTACTCCGCCGCCCTGTGCGAGTCTTCCCCTAGCTCCCGACTTGAAGCCCGCGCGTAGATTAAAGGCCGCCCTGTGAATCTCTCCCACCGCCGCTCTCGGTGTCGCGCTCCGTCGTCTATAAAGCGCGCCAGAGCACCAGCGCCGCCATGGCCACCCCTGCCTGAACGCCGCCCCCAACCCTAGCTCTCTGTATGTATTTTTTTTCTTCATTTTCTCTGCTGCTAATCGAATGAAGGAGGTATTCAGTGTTAGGGGAGATGTAAATGGTGGTGTTGAGAGGCAGTCCAAATGCAGTGCTATTACTAGCGTCGTTGTGGTTTCAATGGAGTTGAGGTGGGGTGTTGTTGTGTTGTGTTGGTTTCGATTTGGTGGTGCTGTTGTTTTGCGCGCTGCTATATGGTGAGAAAAACATGAACATGCTTCATTTATGTGCGCGCTTTTGTAGTTATGGCATTTACGGTGATGTTGTTGTTACGATTGTCTAATTTTTACCTAGCTTACTTTGTTTGCATTGTCTTTCATTTGAGAATATTTTAAATTAATAGTACTTTGAATGTTCTCAAGTTTTGGAGCTATGTCAAACAAGATTAATCTGAACTTTCAATGTTACATTGCCGAGAGATTGTTTGATTAAAACAAAGAGTGCTATTATGCGCTATTCTGTTTGGTTATGCAAAAAAAGTGTGGAGTATCTAATTATATGCAAGGTCATGCCAAAAAATTTTCCATAACTTAACCTTATTCTAATTTTATTGCATAGGTGTTACTACGGTTGAATAATCCTTCTTCCATCCCATTTTGTGAGTTGATCATCATTACTCATCACGTAAGTAATTATAAATGTTTTAACAATTTGGTTTGTCAAAATATATTCATTGTTTATTTGTTCAATTAGTCATGTTTTTAAAATTAAAACCTTATTCTAATTCATTGAATAGGTGCTACTACACACGGTTGGATTATCCACTGTCGCACTAATTGGTGCCTGCCCCGTCAACCTCTGCCACTGGTTTGCCTAATCAGAACCCACGGTAAAACACTTGCATTTTTTATGATGTTGCTAACAAATACTTTATGTACATGTACACACATATAATAATAATATTGTCACAAATAAACGGTATACTAAATTCTACTTGTATTCTGCAATCATTAGAATATATATTTGCATAGTGTGGGTGAAAGTGAGATAAGTTGAAATGGGGTGGTTGTTTTTTTCATTGATCATATATATATAATATATATACACACATTTACTATATGCATACTTGTCTGTCTGATAATAATTCGTATGGTTGCTGAGAATTAATGTTTGCTGCTACTATGTTGTGTTTTGCCTTAAAAAAATGTGTGGAGTATCTAAAAATACGCAAAGGTCATGCCAAATTTTTTCCAGAATTTAACCTTATTTTAATTTTATTGAATAGGTGTTTCTACGGTTTGTACAATCCCTCTTCCTTCCCATTTGTGTGACTTGATCATCCCTACTCATTAGGTTAGTTTTTTAAAAATGTTTCAATGACATAGTTTTATTCAAAATATTCTTGTTTGTTTATTTGTTCAATTATTCATATTTTTTTCAAATTAAAACCTTATATTCTAATTTCATTGAATAGGTGTCACTACACACGGTCGGATTGTACTTGTCGCACTATTCTGCTGCTGTCAACCTCTGCCACCGGTTTGCCTGATCAGAACCCACGGTAAAACACTTGCATTTCCGATATAATTTACAACAAAATACTAATATATATATATATATGTACATATATAATATTGTCACAAATAAATTATACTAAATTCTACTTGTATTCTACAATCATTAGAATATATATTTGCATAGTGTGTGTGAAATGTGAGATTAAGTTGAAATGGGGTGGTTGTTTTTGTTCATTGATCATATATATATACATTTATTATATGCATACTTGTCTGTCTAATAATAATTCGATGGTTTGCTGAGAATTAATGTTGCGCTACTTGTGTTTGTTTTGCCTTAAAAAAATGTGGAGTGTTAAAAATACGCAAAGGTCATGCCAAATTTTTTCCAGAATTAAGCTGATTCTAATTCCATCGAATTTAACTTTCTTCATAATTACTTATAGTTTCAATTTTTTCATCTCTTGCAGGTTGCTCTGAGGTAGAAGACAATCGAATTAAGACGAGGAGAGCAAAAATAACCGGTAATAACATTAGCTATGTTCATTTGTTTAATATGTTTCAATATTCAAGTTTTTATAAAATTAAAACCTTATTTTAATTTCATTGAATAGGTGTCATATACTACGTGCAAGAGAACATCTCTACTTGTCTCTTCTCTATCTTGTGTTGTTCGCGCTGACCATCCAGTACTCATCAGGTTGGTATTTAAAACGTTTCAATTTATTTTTGTTTTTCTATTAAACAATGGAAAATCAATTCAAACATAGAATTACCTGTCTGAGATTTACCTGATAGAGGTAGTCTTAGATAGTCCCGTGGGACTGTCCAATGATCTTTGATCTCACCATCTAGGTTGAATGAGTTAATAATATACAGTAGTTCAGTGATAATTTCAGCAACATTACCCTAGTGTCCTTCTAGTGTACATATATATATATATATGTGATGAAACGATTCCTATATATATATATATTCTACACTAGGAGAACTGTAGGGTAATAATGCTGCCGAAATTATCACTGAACTACTGTATATTATTAACTTGTTCCTAGGGGAGATCGAAGGTGATTGGATAGGTTTAGGTTGTTAAATCTGTAAATAAAAAAAAAGAGAGAATCAATGGAACGAGTTCACGACATCTGGTGTGTGTTGAAAAAGGAGATGGAGCGCTAGTGGTGTACAGTGACAGATTGGACATCAAGTACCTAGAAGGGGTCAATAAATTTTGCAAAGTCCTTGTTGACAATCTTAAACCAAGGGATAAGGGATATATTCGATGTCCTTGTGTCGATTGTAAGAATGACTTCAAATACCGAGGTGTGGATAAGATTAAGGATCATCTGATTCGCAGAGGGTTTACAGAAGATTATGAAGCCATAACAATACTGCATGGTCAACATTCAGTACAAGTGTTTGAATGTGCTGATAACGTCGTTTGCAGAACAATAAAATGGATGCTTCACACACGATTTTGGGGATACTCAAGATGATTCACTAGTTAGTGATTCAGATGATCAGGAGGACCTTAATTGCGATGATGGAAGATGTTGAACAACATTTTTCCAACAAACCCAAAACATTCGAAAATCTGATGCAAGCATCAAAGAAACCGTTGTACAATGGATGTGATACGCAAAAGCAAACAAATTGAGCGTGTGTCCTAAAACTATTCAATCTGAAGGCGATACATGGATGGAGTGATGTTAGTTTACAGATCTTTTACAACTGCTGAAGGATGTACTACCAAAGGACAATGTGATACCCACAACAACTTATGAAGCAAAGAAGTTAATGTGTCCGAGGGTATGGAATATAAAAAAAGTACATGCTTGTCCAAATGGGTGTATGTTGTACTAAAGGAAGAATGAGTTGGATGACCATTGCTCTGAATGTGGGGAATCACGCTATGTAAAAAAGGGTGACAGAAACCACATAAGCACTAAAGTGGGTTCTCCTACGAAGTTGTTGTGGTATCTACCGATAATCCCCGATTCAAACGTTTGTTTGCAGTTCAGAAAGATGCTGAGAACCTCTGATGGCATGCTACCCATAGAAAGGATGATGGTAAATTGAGACATCCAGCCGATTCACCACAATGGAGAAACATTGACAGAATATACCCTCAATTCGGTACAGACCAAGGAACTTAAGACTGGTTTTATGCACTGATGGGATGAACCCTTATGGCACTTTGAGCAGTATACACAGTACTTGGCCTGTTTATTGACAATATACATCTGCCGCCATGGTTATGTATGAAACCCAGACATATTCTCCTCTCTCTGTTGATATCGGGTCCAAAACAAACGGGAACAAAATTGATGTGTTTTGCAACCACTTATTGACGATTTACAATTGTTGTGGAATGAAGGTGTGACAGTGTATGATTCATATGGTATGGAAAACTTCATGCTCCGGGCTATGTTGTTTTGTACAATCAATGATTTCCCTGCATACGGAAACCTCTCAGATACACAATTAAAGGAGCTCTAGCGTGCCCTATCTGTGGAGATAGACTTGCAGTATCGGTTAAAACATAGTGGAAAAATGTGTACATGGGCCATCGGAAATTCCTCCTGAAAGGTCACAAAACCGTAAGATGAACAAAAGAGTTTGATGGAAAAACGGATCATGCAGTCCACGACCACCACTATCTGCTGCTGAGACTTACAATCAGTTGAAGAATGTGTGAACAACTTCGGTCCACCAATTAAAGCCACTAAAAAGAGAATCTGGAAGAAAAAATCAATATTTTAGGAACTGAATATTGGCAACATTTAGAGGTGAGACATTGCATTGATGCTATGCACGTGGAGAAAAACATTGGTGAAAGTGTAACTGCGACACTACTAAACGTGAAAGGAAAGACAAAAGACCATTTGAAGGGTAGAAAAGATCTGGTTGAATTGGGTATACGAGAAGAACTCGTGCACAACAAAGAGGGAAAAGAACATTCTTGCCTCCCTTGTCATACATTATCCAAAGAAGAGAAAATAAAGTTTTTGTAGTTCTCTCGTCATATTAAAGTGCCATCTGGTTACTCATCGAACATATCAAGTTTGGTATCAATGTCTGATCTTAAATGGTAGGGATGAAGTCTCACGACTATAATGTGCTGATGCAGCACTTACTTACGTCTTTCGGTGCAATCTGTGGGATCCTTCCAGCTGATGTCAGGAAAACTATTACAAATTTATGTGTTTCTTCAAAGGAATTTCGTTTGTAAAGTTTTGATGTGGAGAAGCTGGTATAAACTACAGAATGACCTTGTGATCACCATGTGTCAGTTGGAAATGTATTTTCCTCCTTCGTTTTTTGATATTATGGTGCATCTACTGTTCATCTTGTTAGAGTGATCAAACATTGTGGTCCGTTATACCTTCGATACATGTATCCGTTTGAGAGATATTGGGTATACTGAAAAAGAAAATGAAAAACCGTCGGCGTCCAGAGGGAAGCATAATTGAAGGGACAGTAACATAGGAGGTAGTTGACTTCTGCACTCACTACTTACATGGTGTTGATGTTATTGGATTACAAAAGCAAGACATGATGGCAGGCTTAAAGGGTTGGTACCTGTGGAAAAAATTATGCAGAGTTGATATTGATACATTGAACAAGGCACATCTGGTTGTGTTGAATCATTCTGAAGGTGTTGAACCGTATTTCAATGCACACCTAGCCTACCTCAAAACAAAACACCCAACGATGAGTAATGCAAAATTAAAAAAGGAGCAGAATGCCAACATTTGTTAAGTGGTTCAGACAGAAGGTGCTGAACGAAGATTCAAGGAACGTGGATGTGAATGATCCAGTTGTTGGCACTCGGTCCAAATCTCGATGTGTTGTCTTATGAAGGATATGATGTAAAGATTTTCTTTTTTCACTGAACGTCAAGATTGTAAATCGACAACCAGAACAGTGTGTGCATCTTATCGCTTTACAAGACATTTTCACAGGAAAAGTCGTAATACACTGAAGAACGAATATTATGGTGTTATTGAGGATATCTGGGTCTTGAATTACACTAGTTATGAAACTTGTGTATTTCGTTGCAAATGGGTGGACAACAAACAGGGATATCGTGAGGAGGATCATGGCATGAAGCTAGTTGATTTAACGACAGTGGCTCCTACTGATGAACCCTTTATTGTTGCATCAAAGGCAAATATAAGTATTCTACTGTCGTGATCAGTGTAATCCCAAATGGTCTATTGTAATGCAGAGTAAAAGATCGATAGTTGGATTGATAATATGTTGATGAGGATGAATACGACTGTGAAGATGAAACAGATGTACCTATTCGGTTACCGATGGAGGTAGATAATGTAACTAATTTTGAATATCAAAGGTCCGACCATAATGAAGGATTGTTGATTGAACGATGAAATGTTATTTTGTAAGTCTGATTGACAATATTATATATATATATATATTTCATTTTGTCATGTTTCAACATTTGATTCAGTAGATGTTCGTATTAACCTTGTTAATTATTTATTATTTTTCAAATTATGGATCCTGACGATAGAGTCGAAGAGGACTTACTGTTGGGGGTTGGATGATATTGACGATGATGTCCCTGCTGAAGCACCAGCTGCATCTACTTCGCAAAACCCTCGGAAGGGACGTGGACCGACCCGTGGGTTGAAGGTGGTGAAGAAGGATTCTCCCATCGATTTGGTCTGGGACAAGTACCTCCGACATTCTGGTGGGTCGAAGCACCAGTTTGCTTCTTACTTGGTATTGATGGTAAAATCCCATTGCTCGATTAATAAGGATTGGAAGGATCAAGAAAAGGCAGACAAAGACATCATGTGGCAGATGGTGAAGAAGTGGTACAAAGTCGCGGATGAACTTCGGACGAAGATTGAATCACTTCTAGCGACATCGCTGCGACAGTTCAAGCATCGGTTGGTTGATGGTTGGATTACCAAAGCGGGCTCCAAGAGGTCACCGCCGTGGGTAGTGTATGATGGTATGATCACGGAGGAGGACTGGAAGATATTCTACGACCATCGCCAAAATGAAGAGTTTAAGGTACTTTTACAATTATTTTTCTTAATTATTTAAGGAATAAAATTTAACAAATATTTTTATTATTATGTATAACTTACAAATATACAAATTTTGTAACAGTTACGTCAAGAACAAGCGAGACATAACCGGGCGAAGAATATTTATAAGCACTTCATGGGCGAGCTGGATATACGGGGCGCTTGGAGAAGTGGAAGAGCGAGGGCTTACTGACGAAAACTAATGAAGATGGCACTCAGTTACTTATTGATATGTTAACGATGCAAGTAGGGTGCAGACATTTATGCTGGGTCGCATGAAGAAAAATGACGAGGGAGTATATGTGTTCCCGCAGAGCGAGACTGCTGAGTTGGCTTCAAAGATTGTAAGTATATATTTTTAAAAGTTGTTGTTTACTAATTAGTAAGTTCATTTCTAATATTTTGTAATTTAAAATAGTCTGGATCTACTGAGAGAGGGAGATGGTTCCGACCCCTCCGTCTCAGGATGATCCACTGAATAAGGCCCTTGGGCAAAAGGATCATCCAGGGCGAGTGCGGGGGGCCAAGGAGGGGAAGTTCGCCAAAAAGACGTGTTTCCTCGTCTCGATCTGCCGAGAGTATCACAGGCTGAAATGATAGAGAGAATGTGGATGCACGGGTGCAGGAGTAGGAGCGACGTCACGCTGAGGAGCGTCAAGCCTACGAGGAGCGTCTGCGAAGACTTGAGGCTTTAGTATTGGGCCAGGTGCATACTCTACACCGACACCTACTCCTACACCGGTGTCTGCTCCTACCGCGACGGCGGATACATCGACAGTGGCCGCGTCTCCTACATCGGCACCTACTGCTAGACCGACGTCTGCTCATACCACGACGGCGGATACTATGATGGTCGATGATCCTACACCGACGCCTGCTCCTACCACGACGGCGGATACTCCGATGGTCGATCATCCTGCACCTTCTTCTTCTACCAGAGACACATTTCCTTATCAAAACCTTCCGGTTTGTTTTTTTCCTCCTTAGTTATTTTAACATTACTTTTAAAACAATATAATTTTATTACCTTGCTTACTGTTGTGAGTTGATGTAGGTGGCTAAATCATGCCATCTGTTTCAAGTGTTGGATGGTGAGACTGTGCATGTTGCATACGGTCGGGTTTTACCGACTGGACCGAACAGTATAGTACATTTCAAGCTCATCCCACCTCTTCACGCTCGTGTGATGGTAGACGACATTGTGCGAGGCCATGAGGACTCTCCGCTTCCGCTGGAGTGGAATCAGTGGAGTAAAATAGGTCAAGCACAATCTTCAGTTGTTCCATGGCCATATTCTCTCATTGATGTCAGTGACAAGGTAAACTATTTACATGCTTACTGTTTAGTTTCTAACCTGACTGTTGACTGATATGTTTATTATTTAAATTTGTATACTATTAGATTGATAAGGAATTAAGACCGGTTAAGAAGAGGAAAGTGGATAAGGGAAGGAAGTTGTGAAATCAAATGAGGAGAGTCAGAGTGTGAGAAAGGAAATGGTGCGAAACCTTTCGATATGACTCCTAGGAGATCCCCCATTCTGACACCCAAGTATCTGAAGAAGTTGACAGACAAACAAAAAAATGTTGTATGACTTTTCATGACGAGGCCGCAGTCTTTCACCAACTTCAACATGAAAGTGTCTAAGCATGTTTTCCACTCTCCTGAGCCCAGAGATCTGATGATTACCGTGAGCGATCTAAGAGAATTTTTGATGGGAGACCTGCTTAACATCTCTGTGATTCAGACCTATTGTGTGTAAGTATCTTTTAAATTATTAAATTATCTTTCATTTTTTAAGCTATTTAACATATCTTATGAAAAAAATGTTGTTTAGGTGTTTGACTACTAGACTGATATCGAGCAAGAGATTATTTGACATCTCTTTCTTGTGTCCGCAATTGATGTCAGCAAGTCAGGCCGCATTGGATGAGCAAGGATGTGCACAGCACGTGAGGCAGGGATTTTGTGTTGCGATGCGAAGAAGAAGCAAATATTTGCTGATCCCATATCATCAGATGTAAGTACACAATAACTGGAATTTTTTGCTTCCTAATTACATTATGTGATAAATTAAAAATATTGTTACAAAAACATTCTCTGTTTTACCTGTGGTAGCAATCATTGGATGTTGATGGTGTTGTGTATCGACACCTCATGCGTGCTGATACTAGACCCATTGGGCGCTGATGACCTTCGAGAGATCGCTGTAGAGAAATATTTGAAGGAGTGAGTATTTAAAATTTTAATGCATTTTGTATTTATTTTAAGCTTGTCCTGGATTATTGGCAACAAATGGCTTCATTTTAAAATGTTGTATTTATGCAGGGGCCATAAGCTTGGTTTAAGTGATGAGAAAAACCATTCTCCATCTTGAACTTCCAATACATACGTGTAAGTAATCATTTAATTTATGCATGCATTTTTGTATTAAAGTTAAACGTTTAATTTCTTGATCTGTCTAAAGTTGGTAATCCATGGATGGTGTGATGACAGTGTCCTAAACAGCCTGATTCACGGAGCTGTGGCTATTACGTGATGCGGTACATGTACGAGATTGTACAAAATATTGACACGCTTGATGATGATAACAAGGTAACCCATACCAATCAAAGTTGTAGTTAAAGTTATTGCATTTTAAATAAAATTGTGTGTACTAATGATGGTCAGTTTCTTTTTATGGACAGATCATTTCTTTTTCACAAAAGCAGGGGTCACGTATTCCAAAGTGGATCTAGACTTTGTAAGAGATCATTTATCGCAGTTTTGGTGTAGAAATTACTTGAGCGTTTCTTAGATCTTATCCCTAGCTAGTGTAGTTAGACTTACACTTTTGTTTGTGCTGAAGCAACGTAGACTCTCAAAGTTTGTAAAGTTCAACTCTCTCTTATTTTTGAAAGTTTGAACGGGTTTGTTTGCAATTGTTTTCAATGTTGCAATTCAAATTGGCAACTTGGTTTATGGTCATATATAGTGTGGTTGGTTATCAAAGGGCAATACCAGTTGGATGCCCTGTACAGGTTGTATATGCGATTGTAAATTGGGTTGTGTTGGAAAACACATGGTAGAGGCTAAAAAAACAAGAAAAACTAAAAAAACCACGGTTAAGTTAAAACCGTGGTTTAAAACTAAATGGAATGACGTTATAAACCACGGTTTATTAGAAAACCGTCGTATAATGTATATTTTATACCACGGTTTCCGTCCAAAACCGTCGTATAAAAGGATATATACCACGGTTATTAAGCCAAACCGTCGTATAAAATCGGTCTGATCCCGCGACACAAAGGGCTTTAAATGACGGTCGTAGAGGAACCGTGGTTTATAATCTGGCTTTTAAACGACGGTTTCGAACCGTGGTTTATAGTCATTTTCGATATACCACGCGAGTATAAACCACGGTTTCTAACCATGGTATATAGCCAAAATAACCGTGGTAAAAAACATTTTCTGCACTAGTGCATGATTGTGATGTGGATGAGAGAAGCAATATAAATAACTCCAACTGATATAAAAAAGTGAAAAGTGATCAATATTAGTCCATAACCGATCAAACTAGTTGGTTCACCCTAACGGGCGGCCAATCTAGTGCGCGTGTGCCCGCACTTGTGTCATTACGCGTGTGCCAGCTCCTACGTCACCACGTGCACGACATGTCTCGCGTCACTGCGTGCACTGTGCACTCCGCGCGCCCTCGCGTCATTGCCCATGGCGCCCGCGTCATATGCGCATTGTTGTCATGATTTTTAGCGTTTTTATTGTTTTAATTCAGTTCCAGTTTTTACCATATTTCAACATAAATCTTTTTTGAAAATGCAAATTAAGTGAAGAAAATATTGAGATTTTTGAATGAAAAAAGATTCTTGGAGACACCAAAAATTTTCACCCCATAAAGAAAATTCTGAAAGGGGTCGTCACCTTTCTTTTCCAAAAGATATTATTGTGCTGCTAAAATGAAACCATCATTTTACGACAAACTTTTCAAAGCATTTAAAAAAAACACAATTCTTCGAAAATGAATCCAGTGGCACCTCAGTTTAAACCTATCCCTTTTTCTTTATTTATTTACGTATTTCGGGGGTTGCTATTTGCAGTATAAATTACTAATCACCACAGTACAAATTTTTTAAAATATTATTAACATTGTAAACATGTAATGATGTATCCCTGTATTTTTTTCGAGAAAAGGATATCTGAAAGTAATTTAACCAAAGAAGTTTGTAGTTGCTAAGTAGAGAATTTTGCTAATTACTTCTTTGTTAGAATCAATATTCGAAATCATTTTTTATTAAAAAAGTATATGGAGACATTTTTACGTGTTTGCACTATTAATATGATTTAAAATTAATTTGTAGTACAGTGAAGTCAACTTTACTATCTACAATACAATTTTTTTTCATCAAACTTAGTTGAATAAGTTGGAATGTTGTGAGGATACCCTTTTTTCTGAAACAAATGAGAATTGACATCTGAAATGATTACAACTACTAATTTACAACAACTAAGTTACATAACATATTGAATGACCAAATTTGAGTCAAAATGGTTACAACAGCTAAGTTACATTACAGACCATCCATTTAACCTAGATTGTAAATGATGAATCCTAGTTCCAACAGTGTTTGGATTTCTATAATAAAACCACTACGGATAGACAGGGGAGAGTGAAGATTCATCAGCCATACAAAACCTTACAAAATGACCCTGGGGAAAAACTCCAATGTGGATCTCTGCTCTTGGTCTATCACAATTGGTATGATTTTCGATTGGAAGATATGTGGCACTTGTCATATTCCCATATACAGTAGAATCATTAAACGTTACTATGGAAGTGTGCTGTGTCGCGATCATCATCCCCATTTCAGTGCTCATCCATTTCTCAGGAGGTGCTGGCCCATATCTAGTGAAATCAAGCTCTCTTAACATTTGGTTGTATATTGTTTCATTGAACATGTCCCTATATGCATGGTTCACCGACTCATTATTCTTCATATCTTGGTACAATCCTTTACGGACTTATTTCCACCTATCCTGGTCTGAACACAGGTAATCAGCTACCGCCCTGAATCCACAATTACCATCTCCACGAACATCAATATATCCAGTGATATATTTGATATAGGTTGGGTTGGAAATGCTCGCAGTATGGGAAGTTATTCATAGGCATGAATCGAGTTGGATCTGATGATCCTCTTTTTAGTGATCTTCTAGATGACTGTGCTCCTTGGGACTGGCTCGCCTATGGTCAGTTACGCTCCCAAGATGAAGGTTCCCATTGGTTTGGTCTAGAGGTCCCAGTAGGTTTTGCCGATCCTAAGCTGCTCTAAAGGTTCTCTTAATTGGCATGCCTGATATTGTTGAAGGAAGTTCTGGATGTGACTATAACATCTGGCTATCAGGGTCGGATCATCTAATTGTGCTACCTCTACAACAATAGCACACCATCTGTTTTACGCTGCTTCCTTGTAGTCTAGCATATCAGTTGTTGATTCGTGATTCTTCCAGCTTAAGGTGTACCAGAAACGATGTACACCCCTCTTTGAACACAGGATACCACTATCCAACATGTAGTTTAGTCTACATGTACATGGTAATCCCTGATAGGTTACTTTTTCACACCCATAAAATGAGCTATCCATTTGAACGTAGTCCCCCCTACCAAGCTCCTTTACTAGCTATCCAAGCATAGGATACTAACCTTCCAGATCAGGTCAGCAATCGGAACCCTCATGTGTTCTTTTCTACATTTCGTCCTTGCAGACTCGAAGTCCTTTTTCAGCTCCCTAATGTTAGTGTTCACATGGTCGTTGATTTTTTGAAAGATTACATATTAAGTGTGTCTAGCACTCTTTAGTCTCGCCTTAAGAGCAGAATGAGCGCTCTCAACCCTGTCAAATTTTAAAGTAAACATTTTAGATCTATAACAATGGTTGTATTATCTTACAAGTTGCAAGACTATCATCCGTACCTTTTTGTCGTTGTGTTGCCGAAGTGCAACACATTCTTGACCCAAACCTCCACAATCCTTTCCTTGTCCTTCTCTTAAAATGCTACCACACATGTAATGAAGCGTGGATAGCTTCTGTATGTATTCTTAAATACTTGAAGGGTGTCATTGTACTCCTGCTCTGTGCTTCAGTACTCAACTGAATTCCACATTCAGACCGCAGCTACCGCCCTTCCTCTATTACCCATATACTTCTCAGCCTTCCCCAAGATGTTCCTACTTATGTGCCACCGACATAGAAGATGATGAGATTAAGGAAATACCTCTTGTAAGGTGTTCATTAGTGCCAGACATCTATCGGTGATAAATATTGAGGTTGTAGTGCGACCAAGGAGCTCCCTTAATTGTTGAAGAGCCCACACGTATGTGTTAGTCGATTCTGCTACAAGAAAGGCAAAGGCGATGCTAAAGTTCTTGCCTATACTTGTCACTCTGATGAACTAAACCAAAGGTATTTTTGCGATGTTGTTTTTGTAGGTCGCATCAATACCTATGACGTATGGAAAACGTGCAGCACTCCCTTTTGTTATATTCTCTCGATTTTCGTTTTCAACTAATGCTCTACTTGGTCTCTGGTTTATGTTTCTGAAATATTGGTAGGAGTCATTACGGTTCTCCTTGTGGTATTTACTCTTGAACAGAATAAGTTTTTAACCTTGCTTGGAAATTGTTTGATAATGCATGCTTGTTGTTCATCGGTTATGCTTACAGTTGCTAAACCGCTATGTCATTATGGATACTTAGTCGAATCTGCACCTAATGCCCTTGTTATGTGGTGAAAGTGGCTGCCAATATGTTTGATTTGGCCATCTATGTGTGCTGTTAAAAAAAGTAAAGGAAAATGATTCATGCGTGACCAGCTGTTAATCGAAACATGTCAAGGGTACATTGGAGCAATTAGACTTAATTTAGGAATAACCATATTTTGAGGGAATTGTTCTCTAAGTGGGACTATTTATCCCCCGTTTAGCATGGCTAGAATTCTGCAAATCACAAACTTTGTGCATAATTGATGTCTCCTTTATGTACATGTATTATGTGCCACTATTTTTTTTATTGTCATTTGTTAATTGCTTATTTGTTTCTAAATTTTAAGCCCTAGTAATTATCCTTTAGGACCTAGCCCTTAGGATAGTGGGTGTCCCTCTACACTTAAAGGGTCATGTGTTCTTCTTGGTGGAGGTGACATCCTAAACCCTAAAACACATTTAAAAACAACAAAAAAATGAAATCCAATTTTGTTTTTTTAGTTTTAGGCCATCAAATTTCTAACTCAAAATTCTTACCAACCTTCCAGCTCCTCATGTTCCTTTTCAAATACAAAAAATTGTCTCTCAAGTTTTCAAGTCTTTTATGATCACTTTGTAAAAACATCAAATCTATAATTTTCATGGGTTTTAAAATCAAATTAATTAAAAAAAAAAGAAATGCCAAAGTTGAGACTCAATTTGATATTTTTTTACTCAGAAACCCAAGTAATAGAAAATAACAACAAAGTTCAAATATTCATCCAAGTCAAAAAGCCTAACTCAAACTTACAACATTAAATGTTGATAGCCCATAAGCCCAAATCCACAAGGCCCTCCCCAGACCCACAAGATCCGACCCAAATCCACAAATCTGGCCCATGCCCACAAGATCCGACCCAAATCCACAAGCCCAACCTATACCCTCGTGATCCCACCCAAATCCACAAACTAACCTAAATCCAAAACCCGGCCCTTCCCAAAAGAACCGGCCCAAATCCCAAAGATCCGGCTCAAATCCTAAAGATCTGGCCCAAATCCACAAACCCAACCCAAATCTACAAACCCGGCCCATTCTCACAATATCCAGCCCAAAGATCTGGCCCAAATCCACAAACCCAACCCATACCTACAAGATTCGGCCCAAATCCATAAGCCGACCCAAATCCACAAACCTAGCCCATTAAGCCTTGCCCTGACCCATTAAGCCCTAACTCAGCCCATTAAGCCCTGACCCAACCCATTAAGACAAACCTGGCCCAAGCCACAAATCCGGCCCAAAAGCTCAAAATCGGCCAAAGCAAAAAAAAACCGGTCAAAAGCCCAAAAACTAGCCCAATAACCCAAATCAACCCAACTCTAGATTCAATTTCACCCCAATCCCAAATCAACCCAATTCCAAATCCAACTTCACTTTAAAATCAAAAATCATCTTTTTAAACTTGATCAAACTTTAGAAATTCAAAAACACTTCTTTAAATAAACTTCAAATTAATTTCAAAATCATTTTAAAAGTCCAAACAACTTTTTTCTTCAATTCAAATCTCATCAATTTTTGAAATTCAAAGAGGTATTTTGTGGACTTTTAAAGGAAAAACTCTTCTCAAATCACAGAAAACTCTTTTCACACATGCAGAAAGTTCTTCTCACATAATAGAAAGTTTTAGTCTAAATCAAATTTCTCAAAATCAGTGTTTCTTTACAAAGAATTCGAACAACTTTAAAAGTTTTCAAACTAAAAATAAACTGTTTTTCGGGGACAGGAAATGTCTAACACCTTCAAAAACATTTCCCTCCTAGTTAGACATCATTTGTCTTCCTTTCCAAATAAAATCCTAGGTGAGGCACTGAGGTAATAACATCCCTTGTCGCAGTATGGATTCTTTATGCTGGACACTAGGGTGACGAACTTCCCCTAATTGTAACCTAGATTTTTACAAGGCGGGGTGCTAGGGATGAGACCGCCTTCCTAGTTGCAGCTGGGATTTTAGAATCGTCTAACTCTCTTTCACTCAATTTTAAAGTTTTCGGTTTTTAATGTTTTAAAATCTGGGAGTTAGAGACGTTATTACGGTTTGACCAAGAGCATCTTGTTCATGGTGTTTCTCCCTAAACCCTAGTTTTCGACATAAATACATTGTCCCATCTTTCGAGCCTCGGCACTTACCATTAATTAAGTGTAATGTTCGAGGGGGGACATGGGTGATCCTTCGGGATCATCGGCCCTTTTCAAAAATAAATCAGTCTTCAATTTTAGAAAATTTACGAGGGACCATTTTGAACAATTCAATCCACCCCCTCCATTAAAGCCCATAATCTTCAATGAAAACCTCTCCTAACTTTTCCCAACCAGTCTCTTCCCAAACCCGAACTCCTCATAATCTCTCAAGCTTAGGATCCTGAATCCTTCAATTGCTTCTTTTCTCAAAATCTCAATCTCAAAGAACCTTTAATATTTTGAAACTTAGCATACCGACAGACAACATGTTTTGAAACTTAGCATACCGATAGACAACCCTGATTCTCTTTCTACCAATAACACAAGATGACCTGAAACCCTTACATTTCTCAAATCTCTTACCCCATTTACTCCAAGGACCAACTCATCCTCGAAATTAAACATCTTGGCAAAAATTTCCAACTCTCAATTGCTACAAAAACTCGAACCTCTCCTAAACACTTTCAATCCCCGAAC
Organism: Limonium bicolor; assembly: GCA_023374045.1. Lineage (NCBI taxonomy): Eukaryota > Viridiplantae > Streptophyta > Magnoliopsida > Caryophyllales > Plumbaginaceae > Limonium > Limonium bicolor. The sequence goes on from CM041778.1 coordinate 43,912,688, forward strand.
ACCTCAAAAACTTGACCTAATCAACACTATTGATCGTCAAACGCCACTAATACTCTAACGTTTCTTGGAAACTTCCAAAACCTAACCTCCTCAAAAACTCAACCATGCCAAAACCCAAAAATCTCGAAAATATCCCTCAACATTATAGAATGACCAGAATACCCCGTAACTCCTCAAACAACTTCGAAAAATCTCATACACGACATTCTTGATTCAAACACCCTAAAAGACCAAAATAGCCACGTCTCTTCAAAAGACCAAAACACTCCATATAATCCGTCAACCGTCTTCTCGGCACTAGCTTGGCGAAAAAGCTTTCCTTATCAACTCTCTACCTTACTCCTTCAATCCTATCCTTGTGGTCCCCTGAAATAAATCTCTCTAAATAAGGTTTTGAAAGAAGGCAATCCTGACAATTTGAGACCAAAGTTTCCTCAGGCACCATCTGAAGTCGTGGTCATTGCCACTTCTAAGGGGTGTAACCCAGTACGAAACCACCATAGAATCTCTGGTACGATTAGATAAGTCCTATTCCTAGGCAACAAATCTCAGAGTCAATCAACGGTTCTTAAAACCCTCCTTCTTTTTCCTTCCTAGTTAATTTTAGGTCAAACTAGGTGGTGACTCTAGTCAATTCTTCCTTTAGGGTATAAGTCTGTGTGGGGCCCACTGAGAGCGGGTATAGTGCTCACTGGCATTTCCCTTGAGATTCTGGGAAAGACGGACGATAAAGTAGGTATTTTGGGGGGTACCAGAATAACGGGTTTTCACCCTCCACGGAATGACAATTTCTAGGATCTAGGTTTTTCAGCCAGGAACCATTTAGATAGATCCCCCTCATACCAAAAAAATCACCTTCCACAGTTCCGTTTTGTTGGGTAGAGTCGTTCTGATTTCTTGTATTTTTTACTTTTCTTATTATGTTCCTTTTTTTACCATATTTCAACCTACATATTTAAAAAAAATAGTGAAAAATAAGGCACCGTTTGGTTGCGTAGGGTCATCCTGATTTCTGGCATTTTGACTGTTTTTTCTCATTCTATTGTAGTTTACTATATGGCAACCTAAATATTTTTAAAAACTGTAAATTAGGTAAAAAAATATATATATATAAGAATTTGGAATGAAGTGGATAAGCCCCGTTGGATTGTGTAAGGTCTCATATATTTGAATTTGTAAGTAAGGGTAAGAATGTAAAGTTATTTAAAATTATGACTACGCGTATTGGAAACCCGACTACGCATACGAGTTCAGAGTTTTTTTAATTGTCGACGGTAGCGGGTGAGTTTCAAACCTGTAACTTTTGGTTCAATGATATCTCTTCACCCCTTCTACTATTGACCAAGCTTCCGACTTGATAAACATACCACCTCAACTATTAGGATTTATTAGTTATATTACATATAGCATGTTATAATTTGATAAAGGACAGATAGTGGTAATAAAATAGTCAAATGATTTATTCTTATGTTATGAGGTTACTAAATCTACATTTTATTGAATGTTAAGATGCAATAACAAGACCATGGATCAATAAAAACCGATACATTTAAACATTCACTATAGTTGTATTCATTTATAACATATTGTATCTATAACTAATAATAACTTTGTTTGAAAAAATATTTAGAAGTAACTTGGACACGTTATGAAATTATTGAAAGTGACATGGGCGTGTGCTTAAAAAGCTTCACCTTCTTTGACAAAAAAATTATAATTCACATCCAAAGACTAATAGAAACCTACCATGAGAAAGTTTCAATAATAGATAACGTTGAGGTTAGACTTAAATCATAAATCATCACAAAGGTTAAAATAATTTATTAGATAACATTGACGTACAATATAATTCATGAAATGCCACGAGATAATGTACATTGTCTAGAACTATATTAACTCGTCAGTGGAAAAAAAAGAAAAATTCACAAGATACCACTGTTTAAGTTTCTAATTCATAAAATATCATTGTTTTTTTTTTCGTAATTTAGCTTTAAACATGCCTAAACGTTATCAAAATTGATTAAACTTTACATGGACGATGCTAAAGTGTTATATTTTGGTCTAATATCAAATTGAAGTTTTTTAAACTCATATGTGACATGTGGGACCCGATCTATATAAAGTTTCATTAATTTTGGACAACCTTTAAACATGTTTAAACAGTGGTATTTTGTAAATTAGAAAATTAAACAGTGATATCTTATGAATTTTCCAAAAAATGAAACCTTCTATACAAAATTGAAAAGAAATAATTAACACTTATCGACGCCTTTTTTTTCCCTCTAGTAGATTCGACAAGCAAGAGTCTATAGTTTTTCATTGATTCCCTATTTCACAAGCTCCCTTGCATCTTTCACTTCTTCTCTGCTTTCTCGATGCTCTGGTTCCCTTCTTTTTGCACCAAAGAGGCTGTTGTTTGATTTACGTCTCATCAAAAGGGCTCGACATCCAAATCATTATATGTGTATGTCGTTTTAATCGGAAATGAATTCCCTTAGTTGTTGCCCTTCCGCAGGTCGGTTTCGTTGGGTCTGGTATTCCAAAATCGGGAATGAATTCCATTTTCTACCAATTTGGCTCGTATTAGGTGTTGCTCTCCTCTCCACGCTTTGCCCTCCATGTGCTGCTTCTTGATTTCACCAATAATAACATGGGCGATAAAAATTATGCGGTAGAAGAAGACCAACAGAGATTCTTGAAGTTTGCATTTTTCATCTTTCGGTGTAGTCCTTACACCTGTAGTTTTACTGGAGCTATTCAAGTTTGGGAGCTATTAGTGGACCTCCATCTCTCCTTGCCAAGTAGTGGTTGCCGCTGATCCCAGCAGCAAGAAAACTTTCTACAAGATGAGTGACTCCATGTTGTCAAGACTATCCATTAATTATCTGCGGGATGCAAATCCAAAAAGGGCCACTTTCAATTACACGGACACGAGGCATTTTTCTCCTCTGTTAAGTTTATGTCATTGGGTTTCCTCGGTCCCGCAGATTAGAAATTTTCGTAGGGATTTGCATGCGAATGTTCAGGAGTAGAGTATAACATTTAAAGTAAACAATCTTGAGGTGATGGAAGTTGTAGTATTTCTGATGCCGACATGGGTTATATATCAAGAGTGGGAGACAATTTGTGTTGATATTGGGAAGAGGTAATGCTGATGCTGATGCGGGTTAAGAACTTCTTCACGTATGCACATCTGGATGTAATTTGATAAAGGCGAATGTTAGTGTAAATGTTTTTTGATTTGTCATCCTAAGTATGGGTCACAGAGCATTGAGCAAAGTGAAATACTAAGTCTGCGTCACAGACACAAACGTCTGAGCCCTAAGAGAATCAAAGGGCGAAGACGATGGTCAGGATTTTTACTAGAGTAATCACATCAGAAAATTTTATTTTCAGGGAGAATAAATATTATGATGTACTCGTTATTCTGTACGGTTGTTAATATTTTATCTTAGGAAGTTTTATCTTTAATTTACAATCTGATATAGATTTAATTAGTGTTAACTTTATACATGCTCGAGATAAGAAGGATTGAGCTAACGTTTTCCTGAGAGAAAATTCCTTTGCGAAGAGAGTTGATTGAGAGATAGTCATAAGCTGTAATTCAACTTAGTGTTTGTGAGGCAAATCGAGTGGATTACGTGTAAACTCTTTGAGAGTCTGTTCTCATTGAGGAATGAGTTGTACTGATTCAAGTACGTGCTAATATAAAGTGAAGTATTCGCGTGAAAGCTCTCTCAATATCTTTTAATTACTTTTATATGAGTTTGGTTCATTGTGTGCTTGTTACATAGTTCAATGTGAGTAACTACTTACTAAGAACTACGTTCTAAGAACTTTAGTTGGTAGGAGAGCGAGGTTCCCCTCTTTTCATAGTCGAAGAGAAATCTTCTGGGTGATCAAGATGAGTTCTTACAACGTTAAAGCACCTAAACTTATGAAGTTCAACTACGCACATTGGTGTGAGCAGATGGGACACTAACTGATGTCAATCAACTACAATCTTTGGACGGTAGTCACCGAAGGTGATTTTGTTCTTGAAGTTACTGAAGGTGGTGTGACAAAACCAAAGGCGAAGAAAGACTGGACAGAAAGTGATAAGAAACTGCCGAGCAAGAACAAACAAGCGAGGTGTGTGATTGTGTCATCACTTTCTGAAGGAGATCAGCAGAAAGTGTTAGGAATTCGAATAGCTAAGGAAGTTTGGAGCTTTCTGAAAGTAGCATATGAAGGGACATATTCGATTAGCAAAGCTAAAGGAAAGCAATACAGAAAGCAATTTGATAACTTCAAAATGCAAGAAGGTAAGTCTGTTACATAGACTCAGGACAAATTTGATAAGATACTTAGTGATATGAAAACAGTTGAAGTCGCACTTGACAATCAAACTATTAATAAGATGAAAGATATCTTGATTGTCTGGAAAGGAGTGGATACACTACACCACACTACTTGAAACCACCAAGGATTTGTCTAAGCTGTCACTTGAGGAGCTAGGATTAGAATTTTTTTAAGGTAAGATGAAGGGAGAAATCTCCTCAACACCGGTCAAAGATCTGGCTTTGAAGGCACACAAGATGTCCACTGAGACAGAAGAAGAAAGATCCAAATAAGAAAGAAGAAAAACTACTATGATGGCCAATGTTATTAGGAAGATCTTTGGTGGGGAAGGAGAGGAAATAGTCAAAGGAGCAATTCTACAAGCCCAAGAAGGGTCCTATCATCTGCTTCAGGTGTAGCAAACCTGGACATGAAGTCAAAAACTATAATTTGCCTTAGGGAGAGTTTTCGAGATAGGGTAAAGAAGTTCTGAGCAACTGCTGCCGCATCTTGGGGAGAAGATGTCTCAAAAACAAACTCGGAGCCTGAAGATGAGGCACAAGCGTGCTTGACAACAATAGTCCATGAAGAAGAGCTGCGTTTAAACTTAGAATTATGTTTGATGGCTGTGGACAGCTGGAAAAAGACTCTCACTGACGAAGAGGTTAGTTTAAGTCATTTAAAAAAGGCTTTTAATTCCTTGTCAAAGAAACAGATGTTTGACATGCTTACTGAGACTGTTTTAAAATTAAAAACTCAGAAACTTGAGTATCAGGAAAGAATCAGTCTTTTAGAGGAAAAGGTAAAAAAACGAGATGATGTGCTCAGATCCAATAAAGTGTGAGGAAAATAAAGCTATCAAGTTTGTCATCCCACTAAAATTGAGAGTCCTTTCACTTCCTAAGTGGGCCCGAGATGAGTTTGACTCACTGATTAGCCGTAATGAAAATTTGATAAAAGAAGTTGAGATACTAACTAATGACATTGTCAAGAAGAATCGTGAGCTAGAGTTACAAACATAGAATAATCCTACATGGTATACAGGTAAGATTAATCTGAGTAACTTATTAAGTAAGAACAACAAGGATATGAAGGGCTTAGGTTTTCAACGAAATATTAAAAATTTCACCAACACCCTAGAGATGTGATCCTTAAAAGAAAATGTAAAAATTGTTGCAGATATTTTCATTGTTATGGTCATAACGTTTCATAGTGTTATAGACTGAAAAAAAGTTTGTCTAGATCCAAGAGACTTCAAGGTAGTGGTTAGGTTATATGGATACTCGTAAATGGCAACATCTACCAAAACTGGGCCCAAGCAACTCTTGAAATACCCCTAACCTTAAAAACTAATTAAATGATCTATTAACGATCTAAGATGGTTAATAAACATCTAAATACCATTGGGGAACAATCTAAAGATCTCACAAGGCAAAACATGCCTTAAGATCGGTAAAGCCAAAAATGTGCTTTAGAACACCATAGAGATTGTATGACCTCAAATAGGATCCAAAGTGGATTCCTAAGTATTATAATGAAGTAATGAACATTATAAACCATTCTCAAAGGAAACCAAGCTCTAAAACATGTTCTAACACAAAATGTGCTTTAAAATTCCTTAAAGCACGTTTTTGGAAAAATTGACTTTCTGAGTGGGTTTTGAGTGGCGTTAGGCACTGGATTTACCTTGTTATACTAATGTACTATAATGTATCACATTAGAAGGTCTAAATCCAAGATTTCAAAAAAAAAATTAGAAATTGCACTCATTTGTGAATAGTAATCCAAATAGTGCATTTTTAAGCAAAATTGACTAAGTATAGTCAATGGTCAAGTAATGACTCATTCTTACCCATATGAGGTCGGCAGCATGGAGCAAGGAGGACAGCACATCTCACTTTAATACAAAATATCTAGCTATTTGGTGAATCACCATTTACTATTCCATTTCTTACTTTTCTTTCATTAAAACTCATTTTCTTTCTTTCTCTTTCCTCTGTCCCATTCCAGCCGAGACATAGGCAGTTGCCAAACCCTCTCAAGCTGTGTTCTTGAGTGTTCAAGGAAAATCAATCCCATTTGCACCTAAGGTAATGATTTAAGGCTTATTTTAGCTCTTTTTCTCTTCATCTCTTCATTACCTACACTTGGAGCTCATGATCTATCACTTTCCATGGCTCATTCTCAGAATTTTAAACCTTGAACAATGTCCATTCTCGGCTGAAGCAAGTTTTGGGACCAAGGTTTCAAATTGACATATAGGTAAAACATACCTTAAGCATTTATATTCTCCATCCGGTTTGCTTCTTCTGATTTCTATGAGTTTATTCACTCATAATCTCATATTTACATGTTTATTCAGTTGGTTAACCATTTGGAGAAGGGTGGCCGAAAATCAAAGGAAATATCATTCTTTAAGGCATTTTGCCAAGGTAAAACCTATTACCATAGCAGCTTGTTGTTGTCTAGCTATTCCCTATGTTTATATTGGAATTTAACACCATGTGGTGTGTTTAATTCAGGCCAAAACCCATTGAGATTACCTAGCATTTTTAAGGTGATTTTTGCCTAAATCTTACATTAATTGTTCTTTATGTTAAGCTCATGCTTAGAGTGTAACCATATCTTATTTTGGTGTATTAAACATGTGTGAGTGCTGTGGTGATTTTTCCTCCAAGCTGCCGTGTAACGCCCCTATTTAACATATTTATAGCGGAAATAAAATACTAAAGGCGTACAGATCATCGGGTTCCAAACACCCGATACCAAACCTCACCAAAACAACTTAATGATTACAACTGTCACGGCCTGAACCTCGAGAAAACTAACAAAAGTAAAACAGCAATAAAAACACATAAACTCTCAAAGCCTAATCCCATCCCAGTCACTCGTTCTCTTCGTGGTCACTGTAAAATAACTCGTACCTGCAAGATAAAACCAAGCAGCCCACCCCAAGAGGGGTGGGTCAGTTCCCTGGAATGGAACTGGTACGATCCTCCAAAAACAAACTTATAATACAACTCTTAACAATTAATAGCATAAAAAATAATCACTTAAACCACTAGAGGAACAAGGCATTCCACAAATCACCCAATCAAATAACAAGATAAGAATGAAGGTTAATAACAGAAAAGTATAGTTAGTGAAACACAACCAACCACATCATGTGTTAGTGAACATCCATTGCCTAGTTAAACCCAATTCCCGTTAGGAGTAGAAAGACTCAGATAGTCACAAAGACTAGGAATGAAAAGATAGATCCAAGAACCAATAACTCAAGAATGGAATAATTCAACTGGGAGAGATGGTGCCCCCACCGCCAAGTACGTCCTTTTAGGACAGGGATATACAGCCCCTCACTGTCTTCCATGTCCCTTTGGGACAGGGGATATACAGCCCCTCACTGTCTATCACGTCCCTTTTTGGGACAGGGATATACAGCCCCTCACTGTTACCATTGAAGACACGCGCACGTTGAAACCTCAAGAACCAACTCATGGATGAAACGATATCCAGAGTCGAAAGAAGAATTTCCAAGATTGACCTTTTCCAAATTCCCACCAGATCACTAACTACCCATAGCAATACCAAAACACTCAGTCCTATAGAGTGCAGAAGCGTAAACCTAAGCAGTCAATGTCTAATGGAACAACCAAAAAAGGAACCAATACCCATGTAAGTTTCACATTCAAGGCTCAGTTAGTCCACACAAGCTGAGTTATCTCACAACCATTTTCTTTTTAGAAATTCCTCTTAAAGTTAGTTAGCATTTTCCAAAACATTCCACAAGTCAATCAGCAAAAATATCGGAGTACGAGAATCGTACCTGGTATGTGAAGAACAATAAATACCGAATAAGCGATTCCCCAATAGTAACCTATAATTAAGGTGTTCCAAGTGTTGATTAGTTAAGGGACTTATAAACTAAACAACCTTCTTTCCTTACTAACTAGTAGTTCCAGTTTACCATTATTCTCTCTCACAAGATTTGGCCTTGACTTGTTAACTAAATCCTTTACTAGGCCCATCTCGTTTAGTTTAGAACGATTAGAATTTAATCCTGAGAGTGGCCCAAACTCTCTTTGAATTGTTTAAGTGGACTTTTGGAGTTCATAGACTTGGGCTTAGTAGGTTAGCCCAAGACCGTGTTACGATTATGTGTGTAATTAAAACCCTTAAGTTAATAGTGACTATTTAATTACATACCGATTAAACATAAGGTTTAACATATATATATATAATCTACTTATTATAACTATCGCAAAGAATACTATTTCCTCATCTATTTTAATGTATTTATATACATATATATATTTATATATATCTTTATGTATTAGATTTATCCATAACATTTTTAGGAAATTATATTGCATTTATTTATGTTTAATAACTTCTAGGCATAACACAAACCGACATATGTTTTAATAAATAAAATGTTTTCCCTTTATTTATTTTATAAATATAAGTATACCGGTATTAGCATTTAACAAGAGACTCCCCTATGTAACTTATGATATTTAAACTACCTTATTACTACAACCTTTAACTTGCATTCAAGTATGTTTCATTAAATATTACTTTCACTATATCTTAGGATTCTAGCTCTTATAATACTTAGTTATTATAAGTATTAATTTATTAGTTCCTTGCTTTACTCTAAGTTACTACTTTAATCTTTTTTATATATGCGTAAAAATATATATATTTATTCCTTAGTTTAATTAAAAATATTACTCCCATATAGTATAGTAAATAAAACGTAAAATAATTAAATTCCTTGATTTACATAAGTTTCTACTTAAATAAGTATATATACATATATGTAAATAATTCCACTTCTCTTAAAAGCTAATACCAAAACATTTATAAACTTACTATTATAAATGTTAATTTAGTGTTCCATATTTTTCCCAGCTTAAAAAAGTTTATTAAAAACCATACTTTAATTTTTTGGTTACATTAAAAACCATATATTATAAGTTATTCTTATGAAAAACTCATAAACACAATTTTAAAAAACCATTTACCATTGCCCAAAAATTCCCAAATTAATATACAGTAACTATAACATTTTAGACATATAAAAATTTTTATTTCATAAAATATCTTTTTTAATTTAGCCAAATAATTCCAGAAAACCTGTAACTTGCAAAATCATAACTTATGTTTAAAAACTCCAAAACCATAATAATTCACATCAAAATAAACTAGATTAAATAAGGAATCTATGGTTAAAATTTCAAGTCAAAACACCTTCAGGAAGGTATTTAATTAACTCAACAAGTTAGGGCTATTTACTGAAATTTATAGAAACTTATAACATTTTTTAAAATACCCGATCTAATCTCGGCCGTCCAATCTTTTAAAACGAGATCGGACGGCCCCTGAACGCTGAGTTCATCAGCGAAGGCAAAACCAATCCCGAGTACTAAATCGTCATTATCTCCTAATCTCAGAACGAAATCGAGTGATTCTTGTTCCTATGGTTTCGAAATCAAATTTCGGTTCTAATGACACCGTTTTCCCCAATTATAACAGTATTCAATGGATTTCGAATTCAGTTTGAAGTTAGGGTTCAAAGTTCGATTCAAAAACTAATCTGACAAATTCTCCTATCTATCTACACGTAATTGATTAAATTGAGACATGGGTTAGGCCGGTAACATGATAACGAATGACAATAACGGGGCAATTTGATCGGAAACTCACCGGAGTTGCAAAAACGGAGGGATTCGACTTCGGGAAAACTGGAAAAATTCGAACTTCGAGCAGTTCGCGATGCCAACTTTGAGGATCTATAACTTGCAGTACAAATCGAGTTAGGCTATGTGTAAGGGCTCATCGAAAGAGTAAACTTAGATCTACGTATTGATAACAAGAACTATCCTAACTCGCAACACACAAAAAGAAATCGAAGCTAGAAGTTGCGAGTTTACCTTGCGTTTTCTGGAAAGAAAACTGTGATTTTATGTGATGGCGAAACCGAGACTTTAGACGCCTTGTTCTTCCAAACGGTTGGGAATTGGCTTAGGCCATCAACATGAAAGTTTTAGAGGAATTAGAGCTCTTCAAAACGAGCTAAAGAACATGAAATTTGGCTGAGAAACGAAGAAGTTATGGCTAGAGGAAGTTCCTGATTCGAAGGGAGAAACTGAAACTGCAGTTACGGTTTTTGCAGGGTGGCTACTTTGATTCGATTTTCCGGTTGATGCAGAACGAGTTAGGGTTTGTGTGAGTTATGGTTGTTTAGAGGGAATGTATAAGAAGACAACAAAGAAGACGGCACTCAAAAATTCCTTAAGATGAGAAAGTTATGAAGGTCACAAGATAGGGTAAAACCTGATTTTCTGTTACGGAAATCTAGCAGATAAAAAACGACTAAGTATACTGGGCGCGAATCCCGAGACACGCGATGAGTCAGCAACCCCTGCCACGTCACTTTTTTTCAAAATTTTGACTCTAAACTTCATTTGATCATAACTTTGGCTAGGATGATCCGTTTTTGACGTTCTTTTTATCGATCTTCATGGTTTTCCATAACCTATTTATCGGTATAGGTTTCATGGTCTGGTTTGACCATTCTCAAAAAGTCACCCTAGTAAGGCTTAATAAGCTTTAAGGTTTCTAGAATTTTATATTGACTTTCACTACAAGAAAAATCAGATTTAGCTACCACTGTATATCAGTAGCTAAATCATCAGTTTTGGTAGCTAAACACAACGGGCTACCGCATTTTATGATTTAGCTACTGATATACAGTGGTAGCAAAGGTCCTAGTGGCTAAATTAAAAATAGCTACTGTTTTGGAATGTGGTAGCTATTTTGCTTGGCCTCACTACTACTTTTCCTATAGCTAGATATTGCTACCGTTTTAGAATGTAATAGCCAAATGGCTACTAGTGTAACAGTAGCAAAATAGCTTCGAGTATAACAGTTGCAAAATCGTTACTAGTACATCAGTAACAAAATCGATACTAGTGTAGCAGTAACAAAATCGCTACTAAAATATTGGTAGCAAAATGGCTACTAGCAAAGCAGTATCAAAGTTGTTGCTACTATTATTATAGCTAGCTCTACACTACCTACTGAACAACAATGGGCACTACCACTATTCATTCCCACATGAAGTGGGATCCATGTGCCCGCGTAACTTGACTATTCTTTAAATCGAAGACTATGTTATGTGTACACATCTAGGATCAAACCTTACAACGTATGATGAGTATAAATAGACCTCCATACCAATGACATATTTAATTCAAACTAGTGTGTTAAAATGTGCATAGAGCAGGAATCGATCCCCCAATGTTTGGGATGAATATAGAATGTCTTAACCATTGTGCCATGATAGTTATTCACATCATATATAGAAACTACGTGTATATATTGAATTTTTGATGCTGTAAAATATAAATGGAAGTTTTTGTCGAGACATGATCAAACCAGGGATATATTAAAATTAATAAAATAGATATATGGCCGATTATATAATATAACAAACTAATTTAATGCGACCAAAATAGTAAAGCTAATAAAAATATTAGTATATTATTGACTTAAAATTATAAAAAATTAAAAATATACATATATATATCTTTTAAAATCTTTGAAATGTCAGAAATTATACAAAAAAGATAATATATTATGTAAAGTTACTTATATAATTAAGTCTTATTATATATAGTGTTACAAATACTAATATAATATACATCATTACATGAAAATTAAAAATTTTAAATAATAGATTTTGTTTTTGTAAATTTGTATAATATAATAATATTTTTATAAATTTTAATAGATGTATAATATTGTATAATCTTGACTAATTTAAATTGTTTTAACTTTACCATTTTCAAAATCCTATTAATTTGTGTGTTGTTTTGTAAACTAAAAACATTAATATATCATATATTTATGTACGTTTTATTATAATTTTGTATACTTTAAACATTTTATAAATTTATACGCAAAAAATATATATATATTTTACTTTGCAAATTTTAACCTCATGTCAACTAATTTAAATTGTTATTAGTTTTAGTTTTTTTATGTTTTATTAGTTTATGTGCTTTTGTAAATAAAAGTATCATATAGTAATAAAAACTGTATTAAATTAAATATATATAACACACACATATATATATACACTAACTAATTTAAATTATTATTACTACTATTTTTATAGTAATTTTGTAAACTTAATCAACATATGTAATAATTTAAATAATTAATACTTTTACTCTATTTTATAATGTATTAATATGTGTGATACTTTGAGACTTAAAATATTATAATATCAAAAATATATTATGTTAGGTATATCTTATATGATAAAATAAATTCTAGTAGTAGTATATTTTTTAATTATTTTTCACGAATTAGACAATTTTATTTATTATTGTTCTTTTTCAAATTTTTGATAGCTAAAAGCTAACCAATATACTATATTGAAAAAATTAAAAAATTTAAAAATTTATATAAAAAGATAATATGTCCACTATGGGCAGTAGCAGTATTGGTTAGTATTTCAAACTATGTGGTAATCACAAGTTTAAGTTATAAGAATAATATTTTGATACCACATTCATTTATTGTATTCTATAGCATAAACTAAAGTTTATTAGCATTATTAGTCAGTAGCAATTTTGAAATTGAATTATATACGTATCACACATTTAAATTATAAGAGTATTATAATTTTACTATCACATAAAAATATTAGCTATAATCTCATTAACATCATCAGTCGGTAGCAATTTCATAATTAAAGATAGTAATAATTTTTATGCTTGCTAAAAAAAGTATTCGCTACCGACGCCCAAACAGTAGCAAAACGGTAACCGTGATGAGTGTTAGTAGCAATTTTATTAACTTAGCTTATCTATTTGGTAGTAGCAACTTTTAGTAGCAATTTAGCTACTAGTTATAATATTTTTCGCTACTGCTGCTTTAATAGTGGCACAATAGCTACCATGATTGAATTAGCCACATCTTGCAGTAGCTATTCCGTAATTTAGCTACCAACATGGTAGCTAAATTGTTCTTACAAAAGGACCAAGATGAAATCAAAAATAGCTACTACTAATGGTAGCAGTCGTGTCAGGCGATAGCGATTTGGCTACTGTTTAAAAAATCTAGCTACCATTGTCGTTTTGTAGCAAAATAGACACCACTATGTTAGTACCATTAAAAATCAGTAGCAATTTTTGAAAGTAGCTACCAATATGTGTGGTAGCAAATCATTGGTAGCTAAATCTGTTTTTTCTTGTAGTGTTTTAAGTTTCAAAACAACGTTCCAACACTTCCTAAAATCTTTATAATATAGTTGGAGTGTTGAAATTTTCCCAAGAAGTTATTGACTTATAAATCTTATTATTAAATTCATAATACTATATAATAATATATAATAATTAGGGTTAAATAGGAGAAAACCCCTAAATAAATTTCACAATTCCATATAATAATTTAATATTCATAATTCCATATATATTTAATATTCATAATCCCATATAATTTTAATATTCATAATTCCATATATAATTTAATATTTAATAAAAGAAATCCCCTAAATTAATTTAAATTAATTTAGGGGTATTTCAGTATCTCCCCCTTAAAAAAAACTTCGCCTCGAAGTTTAACAATCAACTGATAGGCACTCACACCGCTTCGGGTGTGCTGAGACAATAATAATTTCCAATGAAATTCCAATACCAATCCAATCCCTTATTTCCATTTCAACATTCTACTCGAGAGTACCGAAATCAAATCAAAGTGAATCAAAATATAAACTGAAAACAAAACACAACTGTGATAAACTACTGTGCCACAATTTAAAACTACGTACATAAATACACCTCTCACACTACTAATGCTGTTCTCCCTCTACTAACAATGCAACAAGGCATAATCCGGATAAGATAACGAAGGAGGAGTATGCCAGTATATCCCCCTTAAAAGAGCTAAAGTACGCCCTCGTACCGCCTTAACATGAATCACACCAGGATAGCAGAATATCATGTAAACAGATGTGGGTACTTTACTCTCATGGAGTCCTCAGTCTCCAAGTAGCTTCCTCAACCCATGATGCTCCCAAAGAACTTTCAACCAATTTGACTGATCTGCCCCTCGTTTCTCGGACCTTCGTGTCCAAGATCCGAATAGGAGTCTCCTCATACCTCAGTGTAGGACTCAATCTCCAGTCTCTCTGGCTGTAGTACGTGAGAAGGGTCAGGCATATACTTCTTCAACTGAGATACATGAAACACATCGTGTACCTCCTCAACTCCACTGGTAGCTCTAGTCTGTAAGCAACTGGGCCCACTCGCTCCGTAATCCTGTACGGACCGATATACTTAGGGCTTAGCTTCCCCTCATCCCAAATCTGAATATCCCTCTCATCGGAGACACCCGCAAGAAACAATGTCACCCAGCTGAAACTCGAGCTCTCTAGTGCGCTGATCCCCATAGGATTTTCTGTCTAGACTGCGCTGGTGCCCTCATGTGCTGCTGCTGGATAACTTCTGACGTCACCCTGCAGTGTCTGAACATACTCGGGCCCACAGGACTGCCTCGGTCGGGTCACTCCACGATAAGGGAGTCTGGCACGGTCTGCCATACAGAGCCAGAACGGTGCCACTACTAGAAAATAGTAGTTTACCTACGGAAATTACCTACAGAAAATATTCCGTAGGTAATTACCGACGGAATACCTACGGATTATAATACCAGCGATTGGTTCAGTTGTTACCTACGGAATACCGACGGAATTCCATCAAAAAATTTACCTACGGAATATTCCGTAGGTAAATTTGTAGGGAAAAGTGCGGGAGGACTGACTGGTAATGGCGCGTTTAATGCCATCAATTACCCACGGATATTTTCCGTAGGTAAATAGGCGGGATTTTGAAGAAAGGTTACCGACGGAACATACCGTCGGTAAATGGGGCTTCGTAGTGATAGGCCGGAGTTTAAGCTAAAACGCGGTGTTTTCTTCTACGTAAAGATTACCTACGGATTGATTCCGTAGGTAATTACCTAGGGATTCATTCCGTCGGTAATTACTTCGTAGTGGTAGCGGGAGTTTAAGCTGAAACGCGTCATTTTCTTCTACGTAAAGATTACCTACGGACTGGTTTCGTCGGTAATTACCTACGGATATAGTCCGTCGGTAATTACTCTTTCATATATACCAGCCGAGATTACTTGTACCAGAAACGCTGTCGTTTTTTAGGATGGATACCGACAGAATATGCCGTCGGTAGTTACCTTCGATATCTAATCCGTCGGTAATCATATTATGAAAACACTCGTTAAATTCTTTCTTTTATCTTCTTCGTGTAACTTACCTTTTTGCAAAAGGGAATTTTACTCACAGCTCTACCCTACCCACTCGATTATACTCACAGATCTACCCTAAACCCACTCTTCCCAGCGCGTCTTGAAGCCTGTCGTCGAGTTTCGGATTTTGCCACTGCATCAATAATTTTTGTCTCTCTGTTCGAGTCGCTCAACTCCATTAGATTGCCCAAGTGCTGTTCGGTCGCTCAACTCCATTCGATTGCCCAAGTGCTGTTCGGTCGCTCAAGACCAGCTCAATCGCAAGCAGCCAAGATTTTTGTGGTCTTGTCGTCCTCTCTGAAATTCAGGATCAGGTACGTTTTCTCTGTCTTTTTGGCTTTGATTATGCTCTACGTAGATTTGGTTTATACGAAATTGAAAATGTGGCCAAAATCCGAAAATTAGCTTCTGGCGATTCTGGTTATAGCAATGTTGGTGTCGCTTCTGGTTATAGCAATGTTGGTGTCGCTTCTGGTTATAGCAATGTTGGTGTCCCTTCTGGTTATATCTATTAACATAATTGAGAAGATTTATAAAGGGTTTAGTTTCTAATCTAGTCTTATAACTGTGTAAACAGATGATATTGATTTAATTGCTTCGTTAGGTTGGTATGTTAGAAGAGTTTGCAAGGATGGGGAATAAATAGAGTTAGGTGTTTATTAATGTTTTAGCTTCCGGTCCAAGTAGCTAAAGTAAGTTTAACCTGAAATTACATAACTCAATTTTTAAATACATCAGAAATACAACGTTGTTTCCTAAGAGGTACAAACAAGTTCAAGAAACTAATAGCAATGCAACCACTAACCAGTCATCTGACAACATCACAACTGCAAACCAATACTGCTAAAGCTAGTTTAAGAAGTCAAGGCATATAGGATCAAAACTTGCTTACAGTAGGATCCCTTGAATTAAATCATTAAACTGCTCCAGGGTACTGGTTGAGCTTCCCTACCAAAACCCACAACAACAACAAGAAAGATCAATTCAGTTTGCCCACACCTCAAAGAACCAGATGATAAAACAACTGTCCAAGAAATCCAACCTGATTACGGATATAATATCTTGAACTTCCCTACCAAAATGTTTCCTGATGAGTATTTTGTGGGGTCAGCAAACGGGATAGGTTTGGTTACAACATATGTTGAGCATTGACTACAAGATCTTCTATCTTGAGCACCATTGTATCCACCTGTTTGGTCGTTAGTTCTATTTTAATAGGATTATATATACAAAATATTTTGACAGAGAGAGATCTCATGTATTACACTTATAAGGTGAATGAGATACAAAGCATATTAATTTGCAAGTAACATTAATGTTGTTAGTTAGATAATTACATATACGTGGACATGATGCTTGAACTGGCTGTTAATACCTTTATTCTCCATCATCATTACTCTCTAACCTCTGAATGGAATGAGAATAACTGTTTGTGTCAATTACATTTGGTGGTGCAACACTGATTTTGGACATTGACCTTCTGTTCAATAATTACTCCAGGAATTTCACTGATTGCGCTATCGCTGCTCTGGTCTAACGGTTGTGGTACAACCTTGATCAATTTGGTGTTTGTCGCTGCTATATATTTAGAGGAAAGCTTGTAACACAGAGCACGGGATAATATCCTTAGCATAATTATTTTCCAATGGCCAAATCTCTTCCTGTATGGCTGCCCTTCATTCTTTGTTTGCCAATTCTTCAAAAACATTATTAGGAATGGGTGTTTCCACAGTCACCAATTTGATTCTCCTGCTGCACCTTGTGAAACAAACGATAGTCATTATAAGAAGTAGTAAAAATAAAACCATAGAAATACTAATTTCTATTTACTAATCAGAAAAAAATTTACAAATAAAACCATAAAATGTTTAGCATATTCTGGTTGTGATGAGTATCAAATTGGTGACTATTATGTTGTTTCGGTAACTTGGGCAATGTGGGGTTGATCTGCTAAAAAAATTATATACATGTTAATTTACTAATGGGAAATTGATGGAGTGTTAGTGTTCAGTAGGAGCTTGAATATGCAAGTTTCTACAGAGAATGTTGAATCTGGTTGAATAAGCCATAAAGTAGAGTTTTAGGATCAATATGTAATGGTGGCTGGTTTTGTTAATAGAATGGTAATTAAGAAATCTTAAAACTGCTGCAGTCTCGCACACTAATAGAACCAGAATCATAAAACAGTTCATTCCACTACTGGTGCTATACTTGAACTTAGTTTTTCTCTGGTGGCTATTATGACAATAGAAGTTCTAGGTTCTTCTGTCCCAAACCAGCCCTGCAGACCCTTCATTCTCTCTTCTTGTAATTGTTCCTCTACAACAAAACAAAATCTGTAGGTTGTTGCATCTTGTATACCAGTTTGGAGAAGGGACTGAAAATATTCATTCCTGAAATGTTCTATACTTAAACTTAACCTCTTCCTTGCTGTTTGTCATAACAATAGAGACATTTGGTTTCTTCTGTCGCATGGGTGAAGGAATCAGATGACCATAATAATCAGTAATATAAATCTTACTGTTTTAGAGTAAAAAAAAAACAGATTGCCTTCGCAAGTGACAAGCACTTACCCCCTGCTGTACAGCATTCGAAAAATATATATAGGTTAACAACATCTTGTGTTCACAAGCTATAAACAGCAACATACAGAATCCAAAAAAAAAAACAGGTTGGAATATTATAGTGCACCATGGACCCCTTTTTTTTTAGAAGTGATGATATTCTCTTCTTTCAAGTTGCTGTCTTATTCTTCTTTTTCATCTTAACCACACCCGAAAATCTGGTTCATGATGATGGAGAATGTGGGTTGATTAAAACAGATCAAGAGTGGGTTGTTAAACAACAAACAAAAACACTATAGTGCTGAAACTTGTGTTTATAACAGCACAATAATCCTACAATTTCTGCCACACAAAACCACTGTACTATTGCATCTCTCGCACCAGATTTTTAGGGAGCTGAAAACAGCCTTGTTTCCCTTTCATTTTGCGTCAGCTCTTGCTGGTGAGCAATGTAGTATATGCTCTTCACTCACGTTGTTTCAGCTTCTCTCTGCTCTTGTTGATGCAAATTCTCGAGCAGCAAATCACTGGCTGCTGCACTATAACACAACAGATGACGTGTCAACTGAACACATTTTAGTTAAATTGAACAGATTGTAGTTTAATTGATCAGATTGTGATTGCTTGTTAAAGTTCAAGCTGTTGTCTTGTCGTCTTTTGATATTTATAAACATGGTTTAGTTGAGCATATTATGGTTGCTTGTTAATAAAAAATGAACAACACATATTGAATTACTAATTAGTGATATATGACAGCTTCAGTCATGGAAAAAAATGATGCTGGAGTTTAGTAACAGTGGTGATTAAATTGTAGTTTAGTTGCAAGAAATTGCTAACTTGATAATGGATTAATAAATGTCTAAGGCAAGTGTTTAAGCCATGAGCTGCATTTTTCTTCCCTCTCCTTCTTTCTTCCACTCCTTTTCTCCAACATTCAAGCAGTCAGACTTATTCTCCTCTCCTCTTTTGTCACTTTCAGAGGTGTAGCTGTCGAATAATGTGAAAAAATGGTGTATATAATATTATAATAAGAGTAATTAATAGTATAAGTTATGACAAAATCATACTAGTAGTGATTTTCATACCAGTAGTTGATTGATCATGTAGATGATTTATTTTGATTCTAATTAATCACTCTTTGTGCTATCATACTAGTGCTATGAGAACTAGCAATGAAGTGACTCGAAGCTTCCGTCAAATATTCGATAGGAAGTGGTTCCCATGGGTCATTCATGGAAGGGACTATCCGAAGAACAAAAGCGATTTTATTTTGAGGAGTTTAAGGTAATAAAGTCATCGCTCAATAACTTGATATTTTTTTAAATTATTTTTTTTTGTTTTACAATATAGTTGACATTGTTTATTTACATTGTGAACTGCAGAAGAAATTTCGCTGGGATCTTTCACTTGAAGGTATTATCTATGACAAGTTCTGTAGGAAGGGTGCCCGGCGTTACGGAGAAGTATTGTATGAGCTCAGGACTGAGCATAAAGTTCGACCGTCTTTCGATCCAGAGATCTTGAGAGCGTGGGAGCAAGTGTGGAATACTCATGAGTTTCGACACAAACGAGAGGTGAACTCCAGAAAACAAACGTACGGAGTTTGAAGGCGTTGGTACATATATTTTAATAAAATGCAATGGGGTCGGAGCTAGGTACCCCTTTTTACTAGAATTTTGATATGCAATGCATGGGGTCGGAGCTAGGTACCCCTGTACAGCTGTAGTTGTTGTAAGTGTTGAACCTCATCATTCAATAATCAGAGGTAGTGTTGACCACTTGCTGTCTGTATGTACGAATGGCATATATAGGATTTCACACCCGTATAAGTATAAACAGTGTATGAGTATGTACATTTACGCCTTTACCAGCTACACAACTTGATTCCCACCGTTCATTCTTAATTAATGTTCTCTGCAAAAATGAAACAAACAAGCAAAAACTCTGAACTGAATGGTTATTTCTGATCAATATGATTCCATAGGAGACATTATATATATAGACCGCTAAATGGTGGTGACATACTGACATTGGTAGTTGTTGCGTTGTTGTTGTTAGTACGTATTCCTTTCTAGAGTTGGTACAAATCTATCAGACTGGTTGATTAGTATTCAAACGTTCTCATACATTAAATCTTTGATGCACTGTTTACTAATACTTTATTGTGTGTGTTTTTTACTGAAGGAAAAGAAGCAAGGTGGACCGGTGGATGCATATACTCTATTTCTTCATACTCATACTAAGAAGAATGAGCGTGGAGAACAGTATTTAGTGTGCGAAAGCCAAAGCGGTGGTGGTACGTTTAGTGCTTATAAATACCTAAGTTTGAATATTAGTGTTGCTGTTTAATTACAAACATTTATAACTTTCTACATATTTATGTAGAATGAGATCGAGCAAGAGTTGTCGACCGCTGCAAATTCTGATGAAGCTGGCACATCTCAGCCTGTTGATCCAACAGAGATAAACAAGGCTTTTTACAAGGCTGTGAAGGGTAAGTCGAAGAAGCAAAGGATTTATGGTCTTGCAGACTCTGCCGTGCAATACTACCCGGGGCAATTAGCAGCACTTCCACCGCCTCTACATCTACATTTGACGAACAAAGATTTCAGCAGTATAAGGAGGAGGTCGATGCTAAGATGAAAGGAGAGATGCAACAGTATCAAGCTCCAACATCTACACATGCTCCAGTTCCATCAGTAGGGAACTTGCAGCATTCTAGGGATGATGATAGTGATACGTCTGAAAGTTCTAAGTGACTGATTTGGTGTACTTACGATTATTATAAACTTTTAGGTTTTATCAGTATGGTTTTATGGTTGTTCTAGATGTTGAATATTAGTTTTCAGATTTATAAAATGAGTTAAATATATATGTTATAAAATTAAATATTCTATGTAATGAGCTTTATAATATATATAGTTCGTGCCTATTGAATATTTTAACATTTTATTGTTTAACAATTTTAATTTTGAAATAGCTTTATAATTCAATATTAAAAAATAAAGAATAAATCACAATATAAATTAAATATGATAAAATAAATGAAAAATAAAAAAAATATAAATACTGACGGATTACCTACGGAAATATTCTGAAGGTAATACATACCTACGGATTACCCACGGTCTGCCTAAAAATAATAATGGTATAAAGGTCAGTAGGTAATCCGTAGGTAACAGTTTACCTATGGATTATTTTCGTAGGTAATACTTTACCTACGGATTACCGACGGATATTAAGAGGTGGGGAAACGATGACGTGGCATCCTATTACGACGGATTTTCCGTAGGTAATTTACCTACAGACCATTCCGTAGGTAATCCGTCGGGTAACTACGACTGACATTTCCGTAGGTAATCCGTAGGTAATTTACCGACGGATTCATTTTCCGTCGGTAATCTTATTACCGACCAATTAAATACCGACGGATTTTTGAGTGAAATTTTGTAGGTAATCCGTCGGTAATTATGATTACCTACGGATTACCTACGGAATTGTCTGTAGGTAATTCGTTTTTTTCTAGTAGTGTGCCATGCCGATAGATGAGTGGTAGGAGTTATTATAGGAGACTCCACCAGGTGTAGACGCTCTACCCAACTCCCCTGATAATCTAGAGCAACCGCTCGTAGCATATCCTTTAGCGTCTGAATCGTCCTCTCGGTCTGCCCATCAGTCTGAGGGTGAAAGGCTGTGCTAAGGCGTAGCTGAGTACCAAAAGCCTCCTGCACCTGACGCCAAAATCTACTGAGGAAACGTGTGTCACGGTCGGAGACAATCGTCTTCGGTACCCCATGGTACCGGATGTGCTATGTGGTGAACACTCAGCCAGCTTGGGCACCTTCCATGTGTCCTTGATAGGTATAAACCGGGCTGTCTTGGTCAACCTATCGACTATCACCCAAATAGAATTCAGTCCACCTCTAGCTGGAGGAAGACCGACCACAAAGTCCATGCTGATGTCGTCAAACTTCCAGCACGGTACTGGTAATGACTGAATCTGGCCTCCTGGTCGACGATGCTCAAACTTCACCTTCTGACAGGTGAGGCATTGGGAGACGAAGTATGCTACATCCCTCTTCATCCCGCTCCACCAGAATAACTGTTTCAAATCCTTGTACATCTTGGTGGCTCTAGGTGTACTGATAATGTAGAGGAATGAGCCTCAGAGAGAATCCTGGTCTGAAGTTCTATCGCATCCTGAGGAACGCAGAGTCTGCCTCTGACTCGAAGGTGTCCCTCGCTGTCTAGCTCGTACTGATACTTCAGACCATCAGTCATAACGTTTGCTAACTTCTGCTTGATGCCCTGCAGGTATACATCACTATCCTGGGCTGCGTATATCTCCTCAGCTATCGTGGTCGTCTCTGTCAAAGCTAGGAGTGAGTACACTCTCCTGCTCAAAGCGTCTGCTACGACATTCCCTTTACCTTCAGTGTACTGAAGGTTGATGTCATAATCAGCCAGTAGTTCAAACCATCGTCGCTGTCTCAGGTTCAGCTCCTTCTGAGTCCAGATGTACTTCAGACTCTTATGGTCTGTCATAATCCGTACTGTGGCTCCATACAAGTAATGTCGCCAGATCTTCAAGTGAAGACTATGCGAGGAGCTCAAGGTCGTGTTGGGGTAATTCTCTTCGTGCTTCTTCAGCTGTCTAGAAGCATACGCTACTACTCGGCCATGCTGCATCAGTACCCCACCAATCCCTCTGCCTGAAGCATCGCAATATACCTCGTACCCCTCGTTCCCCTCTGGGATAATCAATACTGGAGCTGTGGTCAAGGCGTCCTTCAGCGCCTGGAAGGAGACCTCACAAGCCTCTGTCCACACAAACGGGTTGTCCTTCTTCATCAGAGAGGTCAAGGGCTTGGCGAGCCTGGAGAAGTCCTTCACAAAGCGTCTATAGTAGCCAGCCAACCCAAGGAAACTCCTAACCTTTGTCACAGTGCGAGGTCTATGCCAGCTCTTCACTGCCTTGATCTAGCTGGGTCTACAGAAACTCCCTCAGCTAAGATCACGTGTCCAAGAAATGACACCTTGTCCAGCCAGAATTCACACTTGCTGAATTTGGCATACAATTATTTCTCCCTCAGTGTGTCCAAGACTGTCCTCAAATGCTGCTCATGTTCCTCTTTGCTCTTGGAGAAGACTAGAATGTCGTCTATGAACATGACTACCGACTTATCTAGTTGGGCTTGGAATACTCTCTGCATCAAATCCATAAATCTCACCGGTGCATTGGTCAGTCCAAACGGCATCACTGTGAACTTGTAGTGGCCGTATCTGGTCTGGAAGGCTGTCTTCTCTATGTCTGGCTCAGCTACAGCTATCTGGTGATATCCGGAACGTAGATCAATCTTAGAGAACACCTTTGCTCCCTCAGCTAGTCGAACAAGTCATCGATCCTGGGCAGTGGGTACTTGTTTTGATCGTGACATTGTTCAGCTCTCTGTAGTCTATACACAGTCTCATGCTTCCGTCCTTCTTCTTGACGAACAGCACAGGAGCGCCCCAAGGTGAGACACTAGGTCTGATGAAGCCCTTATCTAGTAGTTCCTGCAACTGCTTCTTCAACTCGACCATCTTACAGGGGCCCATCCGGTAGGGAGCTTTAGCAATCGGTCCCGTGCCAGGTACGAGGTCGATGTTGAATTCAACCTCTCTCAGCGGTGGTAGTCCAGGTAGCTCCTCTGGAAAAACATCGGGGTACTCCGACACAATGGGAACGTCGCTCCTGAACTTCGGATCCGTCCTCAGATCCTGGGCATAACAGTAGTAGGCAGTCGCGCCCTTGGACACTTCCTTCATCAGGGATAATGCCGATACAACCTTCACAGTCGGCTGCTTGGGCTGCATTCGGTATGATACTGTGATCCCTGCGGTTGACTTCAAGAGGAGACGATGCTCTGCGCAGGTAGTCTACCTCTGTACCGCTGTAGCATGTCCATGCCCACAATTATGTCAAATCCCATGCCAGGGAAGACAATGGCATCGAGAAGAAAGTCTGCTCCCTTGATGTGCATGCTCAGATTCTTGCACTGTTTACTGCATTTGATCCGCTCTCTGGAAGGCAGTAAGACTGAGCAGTCACGGATATCCTCTGTGGGAGCATTGATCTTAGCATGAAACGCTTGTGATATGAAGGAGTGGGAGGCACCGGAATCAAACAGGATTGTGGCCTCCACTCCATTAACTAGGAACGTGCCTGAAATTATAGGATAGACTTTTAAGATTCTGGTAAACGTTCCAAGGTAATTACTCAGGGTTATGTTTATACCTGTGATGACCATTCCATTGCTCTTTGCTTGAGCCTGGTCAACACGTTCAACCTGATCCCTGAGTTTCCAACCCCTACAATGAAGCAATAAAATTCTTAGAATTTCCATTCTTATTGAAAGCTTCATGAGCAACTTAAAATTTACAATGCTGAAACTGTAAAGTACAAGGCTAGGTCTGTCTAAAGGTTAGGTTCAGACGGCCCGGTTTCAAATGAGTCTGGTTAATAATGGGTGTGGGGGCTGTGTTGGGCTTGATTCTCTTCACCCCATGGTAGATGAGTCTGGCTGCCCCACCAAAGATCAGTACATCAGCCGACTTCAGGAGGATCTTGGTAGCAAGGTCCATCCTCCTTTGATCACCAAAGAGGAACTCCGCGTCGTCTCCAAGTGATATGGACACTACTGGAACTCCTTTGGTGATGGATTCTAGGGATTCATCCTTATCTTGATGCAACCCTAGCTTACCTTCTTTCCATAAAAATTGATGATGCAGACGTCAGGGGTAGGTCTGGGACGGGCTCATCCTCCAATTCTTGTGCTGCCTTAACTGCAGCTCTAATGATGGTCTGCAGTTCCTCCGGGATTGGTGGCACCTCTACTTCTTCATAGTTCTTGGTGGTGTGGTTCCACTTCTTACCTAGGCACATGATCTTCACCTTCATGGTTGAACCATTTTGAAGGTAGGGGTGTAAAAATTTCCTTCCTTCACACCTAACTCCCTGATCTTGAGGATCAATGCATACTGGACTGCTGGGGTCAGGTACTCTCGTAGTAAGATCATCCCGGGTCTCAAGACCTCACACTTCTCTGGTGGGTGTGGTTTGGCTTCAAAAGGGATGTTGGGTGTGGTATAGGGCAAAATTGGAAAGCAAATATCGAAAGCTGAAGAACAATTGCCATTAAATAAATAAGTCAAGGTTCACAACTGGAAATGAAAGGTTCGAAACGAAACAAAATGAAGGGTTTATAGTTCATCCCTTTTACATTGACAACGAAAAACTAGACAACTGAATGTAAAGAAATAAGGGTCTAAGCCTCTTCATGAGGAAAATAGTCCTCACCAGGTGAACTCGGGTCATCACTTGCTGCCTCGACGCGGTCCACCATGTTAAGGACTGGTGCCTTGCCCGGCCTCTGGGGGTAGTTCTGTCCCGACATCTGTGGATGACTCTGGGCAGGGCGACTGGTAGATGGTCCAGCACCTCCTGTGCCACCTCGACCTCCTCCAGTAGTAGTAGCAACTGGGGCTCTAGCAGGGTTCCCGGTGAGTGGCTTGTAGTTCCTGGAATCCGGGTTCAGGAAGCATTCGAACGATCTGTGCCCCTTCCTACCGCAGTGGTGGCAGTCCACCAGGTTGCCCTTACAATCCTTGCCCGGGTGGTCCTTCTGGCACCACTTGCAGAAGAACTTTCTCGCAAGTTGGTTCCCTGTTTCAGTTTCAAGGTTAGTAATTGGGATAATAAAATGTAACCACTTTGGAGTTTCTAATTTATCTCACCTTAAATGGCTGGGAGCGGAGTGGCTCAGCATTAGTGTATGAGGGGACCATGGCCTTCTCGTTCCTACCCTTGTAGAACTTTCCCTTCCTCTAGTAGTTTGGAAAAGTTTCCTCCATTTCCTCTTTCTCCATCCCCCTCCTCTTGCCTAGCACAGAGTCCTGGTAGGCAATGGTGGTCTCACAGTCATTCGCATCATCCACTAACTCCTGTGGTGACAATATATGTTAGTGGAGAAACCTTTGCGTACCAGAAATTTTAAATCATATTCCATACTTGTAGGGTCATCCCTCTGGTGGAACCGATCATAGTCATGATCTTGAAGTTCAAGCCGGTATGAATTTGTCCACCAAATATCTTGGGGCGTAAGCTCCCTCTCCAATAACAGCAAGTAGCTCCACGAACTTATTGTAGTACTCAGCAACAGAGAGACTCCCTTGCTTCAGCTGCTCGAACTCACTCCTCATCCTCTTCTGTAGATAGGACGGATAGAATTTAGCTCTCAGGGCCACTAGAAATGCCTGGAAGTCAAAGTTCGCCTGGGCCGTCAGCTCGGCTCTAGCAGTCTGCCACCATCGATGCGCGGGTCCCTGAAGAAAGTAGGCCGCTATGTCCACCTGGCGATTCACTGGAACATGCAGAGAGGTGAAGGCCTTCTGCATCTCGTCTATGTATTTCTCTAAAGTCTTCGGTTCTGGTTGGCCTTCATAGATGGGAGGACGAAGGTCGTTAACCGCCTTCAGCCAGTTGAACTCCCGGGGACCATTCGGTGGTGGCGGTGGTGGCTGTGGGATCTGAGCCTGCTGCTGGGCCAATGCAGCTGTCACAATCTGCGCTATGACCTCCGAGGTGACAGCGTCGGGTCCATAGCCTCCTGAGGGACCAGCTCCTCCTCTCGGCCATAGCCTCCTGATGGGACCAAGCTCTCCTCTTCGAGACATCTAGCTGTATGACGGTTTTGTTACTCAGAGGCGTATTGTAAAGTCTAACTATCTATGTAGTAATATAATGAAATATTTATACGTCCTAAGGACGGTTCGTAAGTACGTGAAGTAAGTAGTAAAGTAAGTACGGGGTAAGAGTCACGCGCCTTTCTGGAATTCTCACTTCCCAATTCACCCCAGTTCCCCAGTTTTAAGTGCACCTATAATCTAAGTGTTTCACTCGGCTTGTCTTCTCGGGTTCAGAGCGTAAATACGCTCTGATACAATTTCTGTAACGCCCCTATTTAACATATTTATAGCGGAATAAAATACTAAAGGCGTACAGATCATCGGTTCCAAAACACCCCGATACCAAACCTCACCAAAACACAACTTAATGATTACAACTGTCACGGCCTGAACCTCGGAAAACTTAACAAAAGTAAAACAGCAATAAAAACACATAACTCTCAAAAACCTAATCCCATCCCAGTCACTCGTTCTCTTCGTGGTCACCTGTAAAATAACTCGTACCTGCAAGATAAAACCAAGCAGCCCACCCCAAGAGGGGTGGGGCAGTTCCCTGGAATGGAACTAGTACGACTCCAAAAAACAAACTTATAATACAACTCTTAAACAATTAATAGCAGAAAAATAATCACTTAAACCACTCGGAGGAACAAGGCATTCCACAAATCACCCAATCAAAATAACAAGATAAGAATGAAGGTTAATAACAGAAAAGTATAGTTAGCGAAACACAACCACATCATGTGTTAGTGAACATCCATTGCCTTAGTTAAACCCAATTCCGTTAGGAGTAGAAAGACTCAGATAGTCCAAAGGACTAGGAATAAATGAAAAGATAGATCCAAGAAACAATAACTCAAGAACGGAATAATTCAACTGGGAGAGATGGCCCCCACCGCCAAGTACGTCCTTTAGGGAAAGGGATATACAGCCCTCACTGTCTCCTTCCACGTCCCTTTTGGGACAGGGGATATACAGCCCCTCACTGTCTATCAGTCCCTTTTTGGGACAGGGGATATACAGCCTCTCACTGTCTATCACGTCCTTTTTGGGACAGGGGATATACAGCCCCTCACTGTTACATTGAAGACGCGCGCACGTCGAAACCTCAAGAACCAGCTCATGGATGAAACGATATCCAGAGTCGAAAGAAGAATTTCCAAGATTGACCTTTTCCAAATTCCCACCAGATCACTAATACCCAGAGCAATACCAAAACACTCAGTCCTACAGAGTGCAGAAGTGTAAACCTAAGCAGTCAATGTCTAATGGAACAACCAAAAAGAAGGAACCAAATACCCATGTAAGTTCACATTCAAGGCTCAGTTAGTCACACAAGCTGAGTTAGTCTCACAACCATTTCCTTTTAGAAATTCCTCTTAAAGTCAGTTAGCATTTTCCAAAACATTCCACAAGTCAATCAGCAAAAATATCGGAGTACGAGAAATCGTACCTGGTATGTGAAGAAAACAATATATAACTCGAATAAGCGATTCCCCAATAGTAACCTATAATTAAGGCGTTCCAAGTGTCGATTAGTTAAGGGACTTATAAACTACTCCCTCCTATTCATAATTCTGTCGTTTTAGAAATGAATCTAGAACTAAATGTGTCCAGATTCATCTCTAAAATGACAGATATTTTGAATAGGAGGGGAGTAAACAACCTTCTTTCTTTGACTAGTAATTCCAGGTTTACCATTATTCTCTCACAAAGATTTGGGCTTGACTTGTTAACTAAATCCTTTACTAGGCCCATCTCGTTTAGTTTAGAACGATTTAGAATTTAATCCTGAGAGTGGCCCAAACTCTCTTTGAATTGTTTAAGTGGGCTTTTGGAGTTCATAGACTTGGGCTTAGTAGGTTAGCCCAAGACGTGTTACGATTATGTTGTGTAATTAACCCTTAAGTTAATAGTGACTATTTAATTACATACCGATTAAAACCTAAGGTTTAACATATATATATATAATCTACTTATTATAACTATCGCAAGGAATACTATTCCCTCATCTATTTTAATGTATTTATATATACATATATATTTATATATATTTCATGTATTAATATTTATCCATAACATTTTTAGGAAATTTTATTGCATTTATTTATGTTTAATAACTTCTAGGCATAACACAACCGACATATGTTTAATAAATAAAATGTTTTCCCTTTATTTATTTTATAAATATAAGTATACCGGTATTAGCATTTAACTAAGACATCCCCTATGTAACTTACGATATTAAACTATCTTATTACTACAACCTTTAACTGCATTCCAAGTATGTTTCATTAAATATTACTTTGTACTATCTTGGGATTCTAGCTCTTATAATACTTAGTTATTATAAGTATTAATTTATTAGTTCCTTGCTTTACTCTAAGTTACTACTTTAATCCTTTTTATATATGCGTAAAAATATATATATTTATTCCTTAGTTTAATTAAAAATATTAACTCCCATATAGTATAGTAAATAAATAAAACATAAAAATAATTAAATTCTTGATTTACATAAGTTTCTACTTAAATAAGTATATATACATATATGTAAATAATTCCACTTCTCTTAAAAGCTAATACCAAAACATTTATAAACTTACTGTTATAAAATGTTAATTTAGTGTTCCATATTTTTCCCAGCTTAAAAAGTTTTAAACAAACCATACTTTAATTTTGGTTACATTAAAAACCATATATTATAAGTTATTCTTATGAAAAACTAATAAACACAATTTTTAAAACCATTTACCATTGCCCAAAATTCCCAAATTTAATATACCAGTAACTATAACATTTTAGACATATTATAAAATTTTTATTTCATAAAAATATCTTTTTAATTTAGCCAAATAATTCCAGAAAACCCGTAACTTGCAAAAATCATAACTTATGTTTAAAAACTCCAAAACCATAATAATTTACATCAAAATAAACTATATTTTATAAGGAATCTATGGTTAAAATTTCAAGTCAAAACACCTTCGGGAGGTATTTAAATTAACTCAACAAGTTAGGGCTATTTACTGAAATTTATAGAAACTTATAACATTTTTTAAATTACCCGATCTAATCTCGGCCGTCCAATCTTTAAAACGAGATCGGACGGCCCTGAACGCTGAGTTCATCAGCGAAGGCAAAACCAATCCCGAGTACTAAATCGTCATTATCTCTAATCTACAGAACGAAATCGAGTGATCTTGTTCCTATGGTTTCGAAATCAAATTTCGGTTCTAATGACACCGTTTTCCCCAATTATAATGTAGTATTCAATGGATTTCGAATTCAGTTTGAAGTTAGGGTTCAAATTTCGATTCGAAAACTAATCTGACAAATTCTCCTAATCTAGCACGTAATTGATTAAATTGAGACATGGGTTAGGCTAACATGATAACGAATGACAATAACGGGGCAATTTGATTGGAAACTCACCGGAGTTGCAAAAACGGAGGGATTCGACTTCGGGAAAACTGGAAAAATTCGAACTTCGAGAGTTCGCGATGCCAACTTTGAGGATCTATAACTTGCAGTACAAATCGAGTTAGGCTATGTGTAAGGGCTCAATCGAAAGAGTAAACTTAGATCTACGTATTGATAACAAGAACTAATCCTAACTCGCAACACACAAAAAGAAATCGAAGCTAGAAGTTGCGAGTTTACCTTGCGTTTTCTGGAAAGAAAACTGTGATTTTATGTGATGGCGAAACCGAGACTTTAGACGCCTTGTTCTTCCAAACGGTTGGGAATTGGCTTATGCCATCAACATGAAAGTTTTAGAGGAATTAGAGCTCTTCAAAACGAGCTAAAGAACATGAAATTTGGCTGAGAAACGAAGAAGTTATGGCTAGAGGAAGTTACCTGATTCGAAGGAGAGAAACTGAAACTGCAGTTACGGTTTTTTTTTGTAGGGTGGCTACTTTGATTCGATTTTCCGGTTGATTCAGAACGAGTAACGGTTTGTGTGAGTTATGGTTGTTTAGAGGGAATGTAGGAGAAGACAACACAAAGAAGACGGCACTCAAAAATTCCTTAAGATGAGAAAGTTATGAAGGTCACAAGATAGGGCAAAACCTGATTTTCTGTTCTGGAAATCTAGCAGATAAAACGACTAAGTATACTGGGCGCGAATCCCGAGACACGCGATGAGTCAGCAACCCCTGCCACGTCACTTTTTTTCAAAATTTTGACTCTAAACTTCATTTGATCATAACTTTGGCTAGGATGATCCGTTTTTGACGTTCTTTTTATCGATCTTCATGGTTTTCCATAACCTATTTATTGGTATAGGTTTCATGGCCTGGTTTGACCATTCTCAAAAAGTCAACCCTATCAAGGCTTAATAAGCTTTAGGGCTCGTTCGATACGGCGATTAATGTGAAATATTGACATTAAGGCGCCTTGAACATAGAGGCGGGACAAGACATTTGCACGAATTTCGTCCACATTTTGCAGCAAAGTGAGCTTTATATTAAAGCTTCCAAATGCTGTTTTCAACATTGAGGTGCTTTAACACTACAGGAGTTTTACCAACATACCCTCTTCCTTTTCCATTATTTTCGTCCCACCAGTACGAAATCGTCCGCGTCCTCATCAATCACCATACTTGCATTGAAGATATCTATGAGCTGCCAACTCTTGCCTATCACCATTGCCATTCGAACTGGGTTCTGAGTTCCCATTTCCTTGTTACGTCAAGCAAGGTAAGTTAAAGCAGCAGCGATTTCTTGATGACAATAAAGCACCGGTTGGTGAGTCTACTTCCTGGATGTGGTTGGTGTATAATGAATCCTCCAATTCTTGGCCATCAAAGATTGAGCGAGTACTACTCGGTTGAGATGCTTGGTTTCTAGATATTTCTGTCTATACAAAGAGAATTTCGAGTTTATGAATGACTGGGCAAATGAATAATTCCTCTGCTTTAATTGGTTTTCTAGGAAATGGGAAAGAGAAAGGCGTTGTTGTTTGTTGTTGTGTTACTCTGGGATTGTAATTTGTAACGGGATGAGAAACGGGAACAGGTGCCGGTTGCCAGGGAGGGAGGGTGACAGGGGTCATGTGGACTGGATGACTGATGGAGTGAGGAGTATCCATATCATCCTCGATGCGGGGCATTTTGGTACATGTTGCTGCTGATGGAGAAACAAAATAGACGCGGGTATCGAACGGGCCACAAAATTGAAGGAAAATGTGGGCTTTTGGATGCAACATTAATGTTGACATTAATGTGATGTAAATTTGGGCCGCCGGTATCGACGGGGTCTTAAGGTTTCTAGAATTTTATATTGACTTTTAAGTTTCAAAACAACGTTCCAACACTTCCTAAAATCTTTATAATATAGTTGGAGTGTTTAGAAATTTCCCAAGATTTATTGACTTATAAATCTTATTATTAAATTCATAATACTATATATAATATATAATTAGGGTTAAATAGGAGAAAACCCCTAAATAAATTTCACAATTCCATATAATAATTTAATATTCATAATTCCATATAATAATTTAATATTCATAATTCCATATAATAATTTAATATTCATAATTCCATATAATAATTTAATATTTAATAAAAGAAATCCCCTAAATTAATTTAAATTAATTTAGGGGTATTTCATGCCGAATGGGTATAAGGGCTTTAAGTACATAAATCAAGGTATAAACACCTTAAACTTACGATTTTATGATTTCTTAGCATATATAAATTATGTGCCGAGAATGGAGGTATTTATATGGGTGATTTTAACCTAAGTATGGAAAAAAATGACTAAGATAAATTAAGCTAGTCATTTAAGTGATTTAATTAACATAATGGTCAAATTATGACACTATGTGGAAAAATAATTAAGCTACAGCAAGGCCGAGAGCTTATATTAGATTTTGAGCTATTTATGTGTAATTTTATGTTATTAAGCAAAGTTGTAATAAGGCCATGTCATTAGGCCATTTTATTTAAGTTTAAAAGCTTAATTAATTTATTTTATGCACTTACTATTAAGTAAGGGGTCAAAGCTGTAATTAATCAAACATTGGAGGGCTGTAGGTGAATATAGCCAAAAATTGGGATTTAAATGTATTTAATAAAAATTATAAGATTTTATAAAGTTTTGGGGTGGGTGAAATTGCAAATATTGAAAAGTTTGGGGTAATCTATGTAATTACCGAGAAATGGGGTCAAAATGATGTTTGGAAGTCAAACATTGACCAAGCAAAAGACTTTGACCAGATTTGATGATTTATTAATTTAATTATCAAATTATACTAAGTTATGTATTAAAATGTAAAAATTACATAACATATGGTATATAGGTGATTACCGAAAGTTTTGGGTATAAAATGGTATTATATACACCTATGGGTTATTAGGAATTTTTAGGAATTTATTTGGTTAAATTTGGAGTTAATATGGATTATATACGTATAATATATGATATTTTATATCATTGTTACATATGGGTAACATTTGTGGTAGAAACCGTAAATATTGAAAGTATAAGGTTAGGAATGATGTTTATAACATTTTGGTATAGTTTGGTAATTTTTGGAGTTATATATAAGGTTTCATTAAGATATATGTATAATATATAGTTTTAATGACATTAGAAACTATATGTTATAAAATGGGGTTATTTAGTGAATATGGAAAGTTGAAGGGTTGGAAATTAATTTGAAACAGGCCTAGGGTCTGTTGCTTCGGCAATTATAACACTTTATAACCATAGGTTATAATTATATTAAGGTTTAAGGATTATAATAGAAGGTATATATTATAAGTGTGACAATGGAATATAATTTGGAGTTGATTTGTAAATTATGGAAGTATGGTGGAATTATAATAAAACCGAGAATGCTATGGGCTGTTTGGTATTTTATAACAATTTATAACTATAGGTTATAATTGTTTTAATGACATAAATGTCATAATATATGTTATATAACTATAATATAACATTATATAAATTATGTGGTGGGTTTTGTAAATAATTAAGAGGACAAGGGTGCTGTTCGGAAATAATGAGAATTTTAGAACAAAAATTTATAATATGGTTTTCAATGTTATAAAGGTTATAACATTTATAATATAAGAAATATTCATTAAAAGAGAATGAATATATTATAAAGGTTTACCATATAATAAATGGTCCCATAATACATATATATAAAAAAATATATGTTATGGTGTGAAAAATATAATATGGTTCAATAACCATAAATTACCATAATTAAAATGATATAAGATAAAAAGAAAAGAATTACAAACATTAGATATGGAAATTCTAATGTTAAGAGTATACATGGAATAATAAGGATTTATATAATTCAAAGTATTCTTACATATGAATTATACTACATTAAACTTGGAAAAACAAACCTTAGGAAAATAAATACTAAGGTGAAATGTATAATATATGATTAAGAATTATACATACAAATATAGAAACAAACTATATAATATACAAGGGTATATTGAATTACATGCGATAACCAAGTTCAAACTTTAAGTATATTAAATATACGAGACGTGACTACGCATGTAATATAACATTTTTCCAAATCCCGAGTTAAACCGAAAACCCGACAAACGTTGTTAGTTAATGACGGGGAATAAACCAGGAGAGATTAGTAACGGTACGGGGTGTCGTAGTGTATTGTTGGTATGAGATGCTGATGCATAGTGTGATGCATATTAATAGGTTGTTAGAGGCATCTCGAGGATCACCAGAGATTTTAGCTGATTCATACTCCACGGTCTTATAGTCCGGTGCACGGTAGGTATATTTATGTTGCTTGATTGTCTCTGAGGGTTTCCTTAGTTCAGACATTGTGTGAAAATCTGTGTTAAGATTGAATGTCTGCTTGTGTGAATTAATATGCTTGAGTTGTGTATTAATGCTGCTTTATTATTATTACTGTTGAACGATAACAGTACCGTTCGTATATATGAACATATTATAAAACAAACTAGCGGCAATGATGCTATCTTATATATGTAATATAAGGAAAGTAAGTAAACGTTACGATTATATATATATAGGATATATAATATATATATATATATATATATATATATATTATCCGAGATATTTATATACGGAGCATTGGCCTCTTTAACGCCGCTCTCGTATCTAACACTGGATCCCGATTCGACATCTCAGGATTGGACTAACGACCTTAGTCTGCTGTGTTAGGAAAAATAATAAGACGATGCGATGGTATAGTAAGTTAATCAAGAGGTTGTGGCTCTTACTGTATATTGTGACCAACTAACGATACTAGGATGCCGTGTGGGCATCCGTAAGTATCTGGATAAATTTCCAACGGACTACAGATGGTTAATCGGTCGGAGACTCTACCGCTGGAGTGGCTACTGCCGTGGGTGACCCGCCATAGAAGATGGGTAACTTAGAGACGCGTCGTTCTAACGAGACGTTGTCATTAGGCATGACTGAACAATTACGAACGACCATATTAGTTCGTACATTAGGCGAACATTATTTTGGCTTGTATGCCAAAGACGGGATATTATACTTGTTTATAATTCTCGTTGTTTCGCCTTGTTGCTCAGTGGTTATGCTTTGTGGTTATGTGTTGTATGTTGGTGGATTTGTTGAAACGAGTCATTGTGCTCATATTGTGTGTTGTGAAATGGTTGATTGAGTCATTGTACTTCTGTCTGAATTGTGAACTGGTTGAGTCGAGTCGCGCTGTACTCATGTGTGGATTATTGTGGTTGTTTGGTCGAGTGAGTCGCCGTACTCAATTATGAACTATTAAGTGTTTGTTGGAATGGAGTCTCTGTACTCATATAAGCGTTTTAACGCTTTCAGTGGTACTACGATGCGAATTGTGAAGCCGGGGGCTTGTTTGCTATTTGAGTTTATTGCAATATAGGTTGTTGCTTTACAGTTTTTATATTAAACTACTTGCATGAAAATGAATTACATGCTCTTGACCAATTAACGAGGTCGAGGGGGCATGACTGTAACACCCCTACCATTAATACGGTCATTACTGTCCAATCTCCTCGTGCTTCCAGATTCACGCAGCGGATACATACTTACATACAGTGGGTGATACAATGTCGTTAGTCACCCACGTGACTAACAAGGCTACTACTTCTACATACAGCATCGGTCTGATGGACCGGAGTGTCCGAGTACTACACAAACATAATACATACTCCCCATTACTTACTGAGTACTTCAATACTCCATTTAATACAATACTCCATTCAATACAATACTCCATAATTCATTACATGATAATACACTACACATACCGAGTTTACTAAGTTCCAAATACAAATACGATACTTCTTCCAAGTTCATACATACTCCTGAAAAGTCTAATCACTACCATTTCTCACAACTACATACTTGCAACTTACGTAATAGTGTACCCTTGGTACATCTCTACATTCAAGGCTACAAGCCTTAGACCATTTACTACAATCTACCTTTCATTCCTAGTAGTCTAGGCATGTCCACCGGTCTCTTCTGTGACCAGGTCTGCTTCGGGTACCTGCACACTAAAACGTTCCCCCTAGGGGGTCAGCTTACGCTGAATATGATAACCGCATACCCCGCGTACTAGCGAGGGTACTGTTGGGCAAAATAGTGGTTAAACTATCTTGCTAACTATGGGCAGTGAAACCAATCATTGTAGTACAACAAGGTCGTATCCACAGGGACTTCGTAACTGTCTAGCTAATTATAAGCATAGTAAATGTGCAAGAGGATATATACAAAAGTGCATAAATGTAAACTGGGGTTTTTGGGATTTTAGCTGATAGATGGAAATAAAGGAAAGCAGTAAAACTAGACTAACTAATCTAGGATAGGTGTAGCTCGGATGGATATTGCACCCGTCCTCCCTTACTACCAATGGTCAATTCTCGAACTCATGGCTAAACACGGGAAACACAAACTAACTAATATCCTAATCAAGGTCTACTAATCCTAACCAACAGAATGGAACCTGGTGGATCTTCCAAGTACCTAGTCAATTGATGGCATTAAGCACAAATTCCCCTAAGTTGCAGTGTAGTCTAATCTCGAAATCCTCGATATTAGAATGCACTGATTCAGTCCTCACGGTCTAGATTTCTATCTCAGAATCACATGTTGACAGAAATCCACAATAATGCTCAACTAATCGGTAGGCCCAAACCACCAGTTTAACACATAGTGCTAATTAATCAGCAACCTAGAATCTATCTCAGAATCTCATTTCAACAAATTCAAGGTAAACCAACCAATTTCACACAAAGATAACAATTGGGCAAAACCCTCAACAAATCCCCAAATCATGGGTGACAAGTTCAAGAGCCACAAACACACAATCGTTATCGGTATTCAGCACACGAACTGAAATAAAACCATAAACGAGTTCAAGAATCTACAACAGAGTTTAGGGATTTTGGGGCAAAATCCCCAAATCCCAAGCTACAAGGAGACTACTCAAGCATTGAAGCTACAAAGGAGAGAAAGGAGGAAGAAATAGCCATTAATGGAGGTGGTTGAGCTCTTGAATGAGGTGAGATCCTCTCCTCTTCCTTCTCTTCTCTTCTCCTCTCTTTTTCTCTTCTTCTGTCGCCTCTACCGTCACCTGGAGTCCAGGTCTCGACCTCTCCCCCCTTTCTTCTGTTTTCTGCGTTTAAATCCTCAAATCTGGGCAAATTTCCGTCGGGACCGCCCCACAGGGGCGGTCCACACCAGAGGTGATTTTCGATTTTCCGTGTTCTAAAATTGACTGGACCGCCCCACAGGGGCGGTCCAAGGGGAGGTCGGACCAGAAGCAAAGAAAATGCTTTATCTTCTTCGTTTCAGCTCCGATTTTGGATCCGTTTGCGCCCACGCGTTCCTCTCTTCATCTACTTTACTCCTATCTATGTTATTCCTTCTGTTTAAACAATAAATGTGTAAGAGAACCAATGAAACATAAAACTAGAGGAAAACACGCCAGAGTGGAGAAATGAGCATGAAAAGTGTTGATTAAACATATGAAATACTCCTCTAAAACATGCTCATTTAGACACTCATCAGGTACGCCGACCATTTGGTCGAATACATGCAATTCATTTTGCAATACATACATACATACATACATGCTTTCATTCACGATACTACAATACTACACAAGGTATACATACATACGCACAGTACAATACATGCTTGGAAGACAATACAAGTCTACAATACTTACTTACCATCTTCCAGAATACACATACACAATACATACTCATTACATACTCAATATGCAATACGGAGATACACTTCTCCAATTCACACAGAAGGCTTGTTAGCTTCTTTACACACCCGGGTTAATCAGGTGTTCAATACTTATTTACTCAAGGTCAATGACTTACGACAGTCGAGACCGATACACATACAATACTTACTTCTTACTTACTTACTCAAGTCAAGTCGGTATGACCTCCGGGCAGGGATTACTACATCCCACCACCGGGCTTTAAGATGGCCCACTAATCCAGGATGCTACCCATTCAAGGGGATTGGTCCATGGAAAAGATTACAGCCAGGATTCGGATCCAACCTCTTGTGTTTCCTTATCCTCACGCGTGGCCGAAACTATATCGGACTTCTACTCATTCCATTACTCATTACTCATGTCAGGAGTTAGATTGTTAGGAATTAGTAGAAGTCAGTACTTCATTTCCACACATCCATACAATACACAAGTACACATTACATACACATACCCTTCATTCTCATTCATACATTTCATGAATTATACAAACTAAATGTTCAAGAAGATACAATCAAGAACAAAATAGTTCAAACACGATTAAGTGCAATAAAAGTCCGATTCGTGTATTTATCTTATTGGTGATCACATAAGCACACAAATCGGGGTAACCAAGTTAGGATACAGGGCATGAAGAAATCATACCTTTTTACCAGAATTTACTTTACCTGTCACCTCACACTCCTCGGGTTGTTTCTCGACACCACTGACAACATTTCAAGTGGTTCTATTAATATTAAGATACTATGGTATGTAAAACTAATACTCCCGTAATTAACCCCGTTATCCATTAACTTTAGTTTTACTCAAGTGTGCTTAACTTTAACTTTTTACTTCATTACTTTAGCACTAACGCCTTACTCATGCATATATATATGTATGTATATTATATGTATATATGTATATATATGTATGATATATATATATATGTATATATATATGTATATATGTACATATGTATTTATATATATTCATCTAATTAAATTTTAAATTTTTTTTACAAAGGCCGACCGACCCACTCTGGATAGGTCGCCTGGGTGGGGTCGGCTGCAGAGAGTACCCAGGTTACAGAATTCGGCCCGACCGACCCAGTCTCGGGTAGGTCGCCTGGGTAGGTCGGCTGCAGAACCCCTTTTAATTATCTACTTTGGACTCCAAATTTACCTCAATTCTCACCCAATATTTTCCTACTCATTTCCACATGTTTCTTACATGTTTAAACACTAATTAAATCCTCTAATTCACCTTAGTTCATCCATCAAATTCATTTTCACTTCTAAATCAACTTACACAATTTTTCTCACTTCTTCTTCAACACATGCAACAGTTTTTGTTTCTCTTTTGCTACAGATTTTTAAACCAACATCTACCCTCCAATACTTCCTCTACCAATGCCACGCCTAGCATTCTAATTGCATCATCTCACCATCCTACCCACCATCACTTCCATCCCCTTACCTAGCTCTTCTCCAAATCTGTTTCAAGGTATCAAAACTACTCACCTAAGTCCTCCAAATACACTTAATTCCTCCTAGTTTCTCCAATGTGTTTTAACAATCTTGCTACAGCTTTTACACTCTTTATTCACATGCTACTACTACCATTCCATAGTTACTAATCATCTCTACTAACTCCAATACACCCTTGGTTTTTCCCATTACTTAACTCTCTTTCCAAAGTTTTCAACATGATTAATCACTCATAACTACTACCAAAACACACCAAGTTTTTGTCTAGGTTATTCCCTCTCCTATACATCTAAGTCCTCTAATTTCCATACAAATTTGGGCAGAGGTTCCCCTATATTTTTAACATTACCCACACATTGTTTCGGCTCACAAATGCCCATTCATACAACCTGTTTATTCAGGCTTCAATGCTCACATTTCAACTCCATCACAACACAATAAATTTCCTGCACATACACATTTACTTCCCAATGTTCTACCCAAGCTTTAAACATCTTTCAAAGGCTTCAAAACTGTTACATTATATTCCTCATTATACTACAACATACCAATTATTCATTACCATATACATTACTCATTTTTACTACACAAAATCTGTTACACTACAATAAATAAACCAACTCAAGGTAAGAGCAATTACCTGTGTTTTCTAGTTTTTTTTTCTTCCTTCTTCCCCTTCTCTTCCTTTCTTCTTTCTTTTCCTTCATTTCTTCTTGTTCTCGGTTTCAAATGGAGTCCACACTCCAATGCTACAGCCCATACCAATACACAATACTACTTAGCATTTCACCCTTAAACTAGTCTAGGGTTTACATACTTATTTAATGTTTAAAATGAAGCATTACCTCCCAATGGCTAGATGAAGCTTTGGACAGCAACAATGTCAAGATTCCAACTCCAAAATGAAGCCAAAATCGGCTGGGGAACAAGGCATAAAACAAGGCTAGAGTTTGAATTTTCGTTTTGTCAAAAGGAGCTAGGAAAAGATGGATTTTTAAACTTCTTTTTACCTCAAAACACCAAGGTGAAGGAGGGGCTTCTAATGGTGGACTCAAACCTTCAACTGGAGAATACCCATGGAGATGAAAGTGGGTGTTTCGATTTTTGAAAGGAGGAAGATGATCTCCTTTGCAAGGGGATTCCAACGGTACAGTTTTTATGTGATTTGGAGGAGTTTTGAGCCTCCAAAAATGGGAGAGAAGGAGAGGGCTGGTGTGGTTTGCTCTTATCGCCATTAGAGGGCTTAGGAAGAAGAAAAAAAGAGAGAGAGAGAGAGAGAGAGAGAGAGAAATCGTGAATGAGGGAGTGGGTTGTGAGAGAGAGAGAGTTTGTTTTTGTTTTTTTAATTATTTCCTTGTCCTTTAGCACATAAGAGGGAAAATAAAGAGAGGAGGGAGTAAGTGAGCCGGCCCCCCCATATGCACCCATACAGATTTTGATTTTATTTGCTAAAGTGGACACATTAGTTTTGATTTATACATTCTCACCCCACAACTTCCGGTTGTTACAGTTTTTGCTAGCCGGAACCCGTTTCCGGAATTTCTCGTTTAATTATTTTTATTGACTATAATCTCCCATAAATGCTTAATAATTATTATTTAATGATTTATAATTTTACGGGTCCGTTTGACCACTTAAAGTCACGTTTTCGGGTTTTCTCGAAAAACGTGCGCTAAAGCTCTATTAGCGTTTTAATACATTATTTGGATCCGTTTTCTTCGGGGGTTGTTCCCACGTATTATTTAGGTCTTATTAAACCTTTAGAATCCATATAATACGCTAACCGAGGTCTCATACCTCCTATGGTTATTTAACGCTTATTTAGCGTTTTCCGCTTCTTAAGTATTTATTTATTTCTTTTGGATTTATTTTTCCTTACCAATATTACTCAAGCATTATTAGGCTCTTAAATACGTATTAAATTAATTTTAATCCCTATATTTAAGTTCAGGGTATTTCAATGACAGTCGGGTAGTAACATACTCAGCAGGGGCTGATTCCATACCACAAACAAACATTTTGCAGGTATGCAGCTTCCGGTGTCGATAAAGAGAGGGACGCGCTGGGTAGTTTAGTTACAGTTGTTTAAATATACACTGTTGCATTTTGATACGAACTTAGAAACGTGTATAGGATTGGGATACTTAGAATGCTCACTATGAATGTATTTTACATTGGTTTGGGAAGGTTAGATCTATCTCTTGTTGTCACTGTGGGAAATTGTTTCGTACTTATATGTATATATATCAGTAAGCACGTTATTACTCGTATGGGCGAGTGAGAACGGTGACACCAGTAGTTCAATTGTTTAGATTACCGTTGCGATTACTATGTTAAGTAAGACGATTAGGAGCCGATTAGAGTAGGGGTGTTACAAAAGTGGTATCAGAGCGGAGTACCGCTCTGATGACAAGAGATAGTAGGATTTATACAGTGAGCATAGGTTTTGGGAATACGGGAAACGTTGTGAGGATACGTGACCTCGCGGGGTGATGCAATGCTTAAGGCTTGCACACCATAGCCGTAGAGGCACTTCAATATTAAACGACCGAGACTACGGTATTAGACCGAGTAAAGGTCTAACCCGTCCTCTTGACATATGTCAGGGAGAGGTCTGGGTAACAGTACTAAGGAAGAACGCGGCGCAGCGGAAGGTGGTGAAGGTCCAGCAACCCCAAGTGACGCGAAGACGGTATGAACCGCTCGCACTTGATGGGGGAGCATCCCGGGAAATTTGTAATGGTACCCCACCCGCCGCAGCCCGTACCTTGAGTACTATCTGGTGAGGCAATGAAATGAGAAGCACCACAGAGATAACTCTCCTGCTCGGGAAGACCCGATGTGGATGCTATGAGAATTGTGTTAAATGTAGAAAGTATGACTTGTGTTTTGATGTAATGTTAGGACCGAGGGTCCTGGTAATGGCGTAATGTCTACCATACGAGTATGAGATGAATATTAAACCGAGGTTGAGGAGATAATTCCTGTAGGACTAATGGGGCTAGCTTGCTATAAGCAAGGCAACCCTGTCTTACATCCAGGATAGCACCGATTAGTGCGCTTGGGGGGAAAGAAGTGGAAACGACGAGTAATGATTAGTTATGAGATATGTAACGGACGGAATGGATCCTTTTAGAAGTCTCACCCGAAGCGAGTAACTCTAAGCCATGCAATACTGAAGGTTCAAGATGGCCTGACGTGCATAAGGAGAGATCATGAGAGCTGAAGGAACAAGAACTCGCTAAGTTGCTATCATGCAACGCCTCGTGAGGAAAGTAAGACCTTACTACCACGGTAAACTGGTGGGAACGAGTGCGGGAATGAGACTGTATTAATTTAAATAAGAACTTCTTCGACAGGGACAGGAACCCGATTAAGGAATAGCACTGCACTGACACACCGTACCGGTGGCTCAGTCTGCATGGCGCACTTGCCACTGCAAGTGCCACATTAACCAAAGTATTAAATTTCAACCTGCCTTGCACACTTGCTACAGCAAGTGCAGCGACGGTAAACTAACCCCAAAGGACCGAGTGGTCCAGGCGGTTACCAATAAACACTAAACTTTATATGTGTCTGTAATGCAATGAAGCAGGACATGGTCTTCTTAAAGGCAGGGTTATGAAACCCTCGGGTTGGAGGTCGATAAAACCTCGGGAAGACCTAGCCGGTCTGACCATTACAACCTGAAAATTATACACCATTTAGTATAGTATGGAAAAGGGGAGTAAATGAGAACAACGATAATTAGTGCCTACAAGCCTAACCCAGTGCCGGTATGGACATTAAACGTCAATCATTACCGGTGGGGAGTGTCGAGTCTTCAGGATCATCATAACCATATTTAGAGAGTGCGCGACACTTGTGGTTAAACCACTACCATTGAACATTGCCAGAGGGCAAGAAGTGAGCTATGGGAGCCAAGATTTTAAATTAAACCTAACCAAGCTGAGTAACGTCAGCTTATAACTCGAGTGAGGGTAACAAGGGATGTGGACATGGTATCTGGGATCCAATGAGTCCTGAACTTGCTTACCCCGTCCAAGTCTGGAGTTGGGCATCCTGATTTGGCCGAAGAGAACGGATCAGGTGTATATAGTGTTTGGGGAAAATAATAGACAAGTGTTGTTATGACAAACTATTTTGTAGTTGTAAGAAAAGAT
Source organism: Limonium bicolor (assembly GCA_023374045.1). Lineage (NCBI taxonomy): Eukaryota > Viridiplantae > Streptophyta > Magnoliopsida > Caryophyllales > Plumbaginaceae > Limonium > Limonium bicolor. Next base: position 43,956,536 of record CM041778.1, read on the forward strand.
TAGGCAGATGTGAACGTACAATAAAGGGGCCAACATTATGCCCGCACCACACACACCGGTGGTGTTGTGAACCCATTATACTGCTAGACTCCCGTACGGAGGGCAGTGGATATTAACTGAACAGTGAAATTACCTGAGGACAGAAGATACCGTTACCTCGAAGAGGATGGGGAATACGTGTTGAATAAGAGCAAGGACTACACAGTGTAGAGCAATGATTAGCGGAACCCACTAAGTGGTGGGTATCCAGTTGTAACCTTAGGAGAAAGTATTAGAACCAACTAGAATTAAATTAATAGAATGACCAACAATCATTTAACTACTAGAATAAGCACCGAGCCTGAATATCGTATGGCATCGGCCTACGGAAGGATACCCTTAGTACCACCAATGACCCAAAACTAGGAGAACAAAAGTGATGAATCACAAATACTGATTAATATCAGGCTAAAGAGGGACTACCATGAGGCAGGGGAAACACGAGGTGTCAACCCTTATCATGGAGTCCAGATTACACCAGAGGGTGTAACCCAATGGATTGTGTGGAGTTCGAGAACTGAAAACTTATATCTGAAGGCATTAACAGCCTAGGAGTGAACGGAGAGATAGTAAGTAGTTACTGATCCCCACTCACAGATACCAGATGACGAGCATGTGGAAACCAGTATTAGGGCGATAAGTCGCAAACACCTATCTTAGAGAAGGTAAGGAAAATATACATTAATAAAGGAATCCATAGAACCCAGAGAACCCTCTAGGGCCATTCTGACATTAAAGGTTAAGAATTGGCATCATAGTTACTTAAATATAAAATACCGGGACTAAGAGTACGATAACCACCGGGTATGAACACTACGAGTGCACTAAACGAGACATGGGACGACCACACTCCTAGGAGCTTGTGGGCCTGACGAAACTTACATTAAGTTAGTTGGGTAAGTAGTAATGTATCAGTATGGTACCCCATGTATGTAAACGGGTAGTGTAAGGACCCAGGAGGTAATCAACTCTGTGTCTAAGTCAGTGAATGGAATCTTGACTAGGTAAACCATGAATTGACGAGAGAGATCTCAGTCAAACTAACAAGGTTAGGAAAAATCAAGGATAGCTTGATAATGAAACGACATAAGGTCACAACTCCACAGTGGACGAGTTGGAACACAAGTTTTGGAGATTTCAGTAAACGAGGAAGCCAAGGCCAATTTAATGGTAATGGCAAGGTGAACCCATGAATGAGAGGAGGAATTATGGTATCTTAGGAAGTTATATTAGAGAAACCTTTGTAATATTATAGATGCTACCCAAAAAGGGGGCACAAAGAGAGTTATATCATGCGCTGAGGGCGCTGCAATGATGTCGCATTAAACAATAATAACCACATGCTCAAGCCATAAAACGTTAGTATGTTAGTACCAATTAGGGCTGAACAGAAAACGAACGCCAAGCTAAAACCACAGTCATATTGTATGTTTACAATAGATGAAAGGCAAAAGCGAGCATTACAAGAGATACTCTAAGCTGGAGATTAGATACTCCATGCAAACCACAATAGTAGATAACCGTCCAATCGACTGGTACATGGTGCGCAACAAGCGACCATTATAATAACTGTTAACTAGAATTATGTTGGTAAGAAGCAGAACGTGGAAGATTAGATAAACTAATGGATTCCCCTAATCGAGAAGAGGGATGAACCATATGTGTGGGTACTAAAATACCAACACAGGAGGGATACGAGTTCACACCAGCAAAAGAGGACCTACAAGGTACCTAGGGAACGAACTCATCCCAGAGGGAAATAACTTGGGTCATGAGGCACCAATTAGTTGCGCATATCAGACTCGTCTTGAAATTTTTAGAGATAACTACTGCAAGCACTAGGTGCTAGAGCATAGCTCGACAACCCTTACACCGAAGGTTAGTTCGGTAGGGTGGCATGAACTCTTGTGAATATACCATGAGCATGTATAGAGGTTAGTGTGACTGAATAAAAGCTAGTCAAAATACCTAGCAGGTTGGGAAACAATGATGTGTTTACATCTCCCGATCTAACCGTATATGAATATACATACACCTAACCAAGATAGGCAGTATAGCCAGAGGGGCTAAAGCCCGACCCTAGAGAAAAGGGGTAATGAAATATGTAGCACATTAGTGCACGAATAATTCCACTGGAGTGGAACATCTTGAACTTATTACTTCAAGATGATATATTCGTAGATTATGTGGGTGTAATCATTTTTAAGGGGGGTAGAGCGATTTCGCACGCTTAAAATATACCGTACGTAGGAGTACGTAGCGCATGGTACACATGCAGCAAACTATTATTGTACGTAGAGTACAAGTATTATGATTGTGTTATATTACTTAAGGTAATATTGTGATGTATTATGTGTATGAACATATATATTTTTAGTTCGCATTAGTTGTGGCGAATAGGAAAGGGAGAACAGATAGAGTGTTCTTATCCTATTTCCGATTATTTATGCAAACGTTGCAAACATTAAACACATAAACGCCTAGCTTGTTAGCTCCGGTTGAGAGTTCAAGTAGGTCTATCTGGTAGCTCCAATGGGAGATTTCAAATAGAAGGAGTAGAAAGCTCCTTACTATATGATTTGTGACTCGGTATGAAACCGATTATTGAAATGCGATGAGTGAATCGGCATGAGACCGATGTGTAACCTAGTGGAGTTAAAACCTCTAGGAGTTGTATGAATAATTATAAGTCGAGAGAACTTGGTACATGGTTAGGATGCATGATCCTATATGCCAATGACTAGATTAATTACACTAGTTGACTTGTGTATCTATAGAACACAAGGTGGCAAATATCAAGAGGAAACAAGATTAGAAATGAATAAAAAATTTATTGATTGAAATTGACGTGGGAAGTTGAACTTGATCCTGGTCCGATCAAGCGAAACCGAACACAAATGAGGTGACAGATAGTTCAACACTGACGCTGACCACGTCGGGGTTGGATGACTCTCGAAACTTCCTACAAGTGGACACAGATATGAATAGAAATTGGAATTTAGGGCGTCACTCGAAGAGCCGTGGACAGTGGAGTCCTTCGTCATTAGACCAGTGTGTCTGCGAGTGACATCACCCAAAGAGTGTGGACCGCAGAGCCTTTGTCATTATGTCGTGTGTGTGTCTGTGGGTGATTAAGGAAATTAGGTGATACTATCCGAGGAGCCGTGGACCGCAGTGCCCTTCGTTATAAAACGGGTGTGTCCACGGGTAGTAGACGTTGGTTAGCATAGGGTTAGGGATCGTCAAGTCCTGGTCTTGAAGACTGCTTCCCTGTGATTTGCCATCGTTAAATATATGTGCACACATACATGTGGAGTGGTGTGTGAGTATCCTCGCGAGATACTAACATGTAGATAGGGATGCATGGAGTATCCCTTACAAACACCATTGAGTACTCTGTTTAGCTTTGCACCTTGTCTAGTGTTGCGTATGATTGAGCTTTGCACCTTGTCTAGTGTTGTGTATGATTGAGCTTTGCACCTTGTCTAGTGTTTTGTATGAATGAGTTTTGCACCTTGTTTAGTGCGGTTTATGAATGGATGTGTCATGATTACTGATACTATATGGAATGAGACTATTGCTGTATCAAATGTGATACATATAGACTAGGTCTGAACATAGTGGGATGTACTCCCTAGTGATGATCATCTGTCTGTGATTACTTAGTGGAACTGGATTCCTTAGGTGAACTGATTATGAATAAAGACGACGAGGAGAAGCCTTTTTGGGGGGTAGATTGAAATACCCCTAACCTTAAAAACATAATTAAATGATCTATTAACGATCTAAGATGGTTAATAAATATCTAAATACCATTGGGGAACAATCTAAAGATCTCAACAAGGCAAAACATGCCTTAAGATCAGTAAAGCCAAAAATGTGCTTTAAGACACCATAGAGATTGTATACCTCAAATAGGATCCAAAGTGGATTCCTAAGTATTATAATGAAGTAATGAACATTATAAAATCATTCTCAAAGGAAACCAAGCTCTAAAACATGTTCTAACACAAAATGTGCTTTAAAATTCCTTAAAGCACGTTTTTGAGAAAATGACTTTCTGAGTGGGTTTTGAGTGGTGTTAGGCACTGGATTAGACCTTGTTATACTAATGTACTATAATGTACCACATTATAAGGTCTAAATCCAAGATTTCAAAAAAAAATCAGAAATATGGCACTCATTTGTGAATAGTAATCCAAATAGTGCATTTTTAAGCAAAATTGACTAAGTATAGTCAATGGTCAAGTAATGACTCATTCTTACCCATATGAGGTTGGCAGCATGGGTCAAGGAGGACAGCACATCTCACTTTAATACAAAATATCTAGCTAATTTGGTGAATCACCATTTACTATTCCATTTCTTACTTTTCTTTCATTAAAACTCATTTTCTTTCTTTTTTCCTCTTGTCCCATTCCATCCAAGACATAGGCAGTTCCAAACCCTCTCAAGCTGTTTTCTTGAGTGTTCAAGGCAAATCAATCCCATTTGCACCTAAGGTAATGATTTAAGGCTTATTTTAGCTCTTTTTCTTCATCTCTTCATTACCTACACTTGGAGCTCATGATCTATCACTTTCCATGGCTCATTCTCAGCATTTTAAACCTTGAACAATGTCCATTCTTGGCTGAAGCAAGTTTTGGGACCAAGGTTTCCAAAATTGACATTATAAGGTAAAAACATACCTTAAGCATTTCTATTCTCCATCCGGTTTGCTTCTTCTAATTTCTATGAGTTTATTCACTCGTAATCTTCATATTTACATGTTTATTCAGTTGGTTAACCATTTGGAGCAAGGGTGGCCGAAAATCAAGGAAATATCATTCTTTAAGGCATTTTGCCAAGGTAAAACCTATTACCATAGCAGCTTGTTGTTGTCTAGCTATTCCCTATGTTTATATGGTGAATTTAACACCATGTGGTGTGTTTAATTCAGGCCGAAACCCATTGGAAATACCTAGCATTTTTAAGGTGATTTTTGCCTTAAATCTTACATTAATTGTTCTTTATGGTTAAGCTCATGCTTGGAGTGTAACCATATCTTATTTTGGTGTATTAAACATGTGTGAGTGCTGTGGTGATTTTTCCTCCAAGCTGCCGAATGGGTATAAGGGCTTTAAGTACATAAATCAAGGTATAAACACCTTAAACTTATGATTTTATGATTTCTTAGCATATATAAATTATGTGCCGAGAGTGGAGGTATTTATATGGGTGATTTTAACCTAAGTATGGAAAAAAATGACTAAGATAAATTAAGCTAGTCATTTAAGTGATTTAATTAACATAATGGTCAAATTATGACACTATGTGGAAAAATAATTAAGCTACGGCAAGGCCGAGAGCTTATATTAGATTTTGAGTTATTTATGTGTAATTTTATGTTTTTAAGCAAAGTTGTAATAAGGCCATGTCATTAGGCCATTTTATTTAAGTTTAAAAGCTTAATTAATTTATTTTATGCACTTACTATTAAGTAAGGGGTCAAAGCCGTAATTAATCAAACATTGGAGGGTTGTAGGTGAATATAGCCAAAAATTGGGATTTAAAATGTATTTAAATAAAAATTATAAGATTTTATAAAGTTTTGGGGTGAAATTGCAAATATTGAAAAGTTTGGGGTAATCTATGTAATTACCGAGAAAATGGGGTCAAAATGATGTTTGGAAGTCAAACATTGACCAAGCAAAAGACTTTGACCAGATTTGATGATTTATTAATTTAATTATCAAATTATACTAAGTTATGTATTAAAATGTAAAAATTACATAACATATGGGTATATAGGTGATTACCGAAAGTTTTGGGTATAAAATGGTATTTTATACACCTATGGGTTATTAAGAATTTTTAGGAATTTATTTGGTTAAATTTGGAGTTAATATGGATTATATACGTATAATATATGATATTTTATATCATTGTTACATATGGGTAACATTGTGGTAGAAATCGTAAATATTGAAAGTATAAGGTTAGGAATGATGTTTATAACCTTTTGGTATAGTTTGGTAATTTTTGGAGTTATATATAAGGTTTCATTAAGATATATGTATAATATATAGTTTTAATGACATTAGAAACTATATGTTATAAAATGGGGTTATTTAGTGAATATGGAAAGTTGAAGGGTGGAAATTAATTATTTGAAACAGGCCTAGGGTCTGTTCGGCAATTATAACACTTATAACCATAGGTTATAATTATATTAAGGTTAAGGATTATAATATAAGGTATATATTATAAGTGTGACAATGGAATATAATTTGGAGTTGATTTGTAAATTATGGAAGTATGGTGGAATTATAATAAAACCGAGAATGCTATGGGCTGTTTGGTATTTTATAACAATTTATAACTATAGGTTATAATTGTTTTAATGACATAAATGTCATAATATATGTTATATAACTATAATATAACATTATATAAATTATGTGGTGGGTTTTGTAAATAATTAAGAGGACAAGGGTGCTGTTCGGAAATAATGAGAATTTTAGAACAAAAATTTATAATATGGTTTTCAATGTTATAAAGGTTATAACATTTATAATATAAGAAATATTCATTAAAAGAGAATGAATATATTATAAAGGTTTACCATATAATAAATGGTCCCATAATACATATATATATAAAAAAATATATGTTATGGTGTGGAAAAATATAATATGGTTCAATAACCATAATTACCATAATTAAAATGATATAAGATAAAGAGAAAAGAATTACAAACATTAGATATGGAAATTCTAATGTTAAGAGTATACATGGAATAATAAGGATTTATATAATTCAAAGTATTCTTACATATGAATTATACTACATTAAACTTGGAAAAACAAACCTTAGGAAAATAAATACTAAGGTGAAATGTATAATATATGATTAAGAATATACATACAAAATATAGAAACAAACTATATAATATACAAGGGTATATTGAATTACATGCGATAACCAAGTTCAAACTTTAAGTATATTAAATATACGAGACGCGACTACGCATGTAATATAACGTTTTTCCAAATCCCGAGTTAAACCGAAAACCCGACAAACGTCGTTAGTTAATAACGGGGAATAAACCGGGAGGGATTAGTAACGGTACGGGGTGTCGTAGTGTATTGTTGGTATGAGATGCTGATGCATAGTGTGATGCATATTAATAGATTGTTAGAGGCATCTCGAGGATCGCCAGAGATTTTAGCTGATTCATACTCCACGGTCTTATTGTCCGGTGCACGGTATGTTATTTATGTGGCTTGATTGTCTCTGAGAGTTTCCTCAGATCAGATATTGTGTGAAAATCTATGTTAAGATTGAATTTCTGCTTGTGTGAATTAATATGCTTGAGTTGTGTATTAATGCTGCTTTATTATTATTACTGTTGAACAATAACAGTACCGTTCGTATATATGAACATATTTTAAAACAAACTAGCGGCAATGATGCTATCTTATATATGTAATATAAGGAACGTAAGTAAAACGTTGTAGCATTAGGATAATAAGATATATATATATATATATATATTATCCGAGACTTATATACGGAGCATTGGCCTCTTTAACGCCGCTCTCGTATCTAACACTGGATCCCGAGTCGACATACTCAGGATTGGACTAACGACCTTAGTCTGCTGTGTTAGGAAAAATAATAAGACGATGCGATGGTATACATAAGTTAATCAAGAGGTTATGGCTCTTACTGTATATTGTGACCAACTAACGATACTAGGATGCCGTGTGGGCATCCGTAAGTATCTGGATAAATTTCCAACGGACTATAGATGGTTCGTCGGTCGGAGACTCTACCGCTGGAGTGGCTACTGCCGTGGGTGACCCGCCATAGGAGATGGGTAACTTAGAGACGCGTCGTTCTAACGAGATGTTGTCATTAGGCATGACTGAACAATTACGAACGACCATATTAGTTTGTACATTAGGCGAACATTATTTGGGCTTGTATGCCAAGACGGGATATTATACTTGTTTATAATTCTCGTTGTTTCACCTTGTTGCTCAGTGGTTATGTTTTGTGGTTATGTGTTGTATGTTGGTGGATTTGTTGAAATGAGTCATTGTGCTCATATTGTGTGTTGTGAAATGGTTGATTGAGTCATTGTACTTCTGTTTGAATTGTGAACTGGTTGAGTCGAGTTGCTGTACCCATGTGTGGATTATTGTGGTTGTTTGGTCGAGTGAGTCGCTGTACTCAATTATGAACTATTAAGTGTTTGTTGGAATGGAGTCTCTGTACTCATATAAGCGTTTCAACGCTTTCAGTGGTTTAATACGATGCGATGTGTGAAGCGGGGGCTTGTTTGCTATTTGAGTTTATTACAATATAGGGTGTTGCTTTACAGTTTTTATATTAAACTACTTGCATGAAAATGAATTACATGCTCTCGACCAATTAACCGAGGCCGAGGGGGCATGACAGTCAGGTAGTAACATACTCAGCAGGGGCTGATTCCATACCACAAACAAACATTTTGCAGGTATGCAGCTTCCAGTGTCGACAAGAGAGGGACGCGCTGGGTAGTTTAGTTACAGTTGTTTAAATATACACTGTTGCATTTTGATACGAACTTAGAAACGTGTATAGGATTGGGATACTTAGAATGCTCACTATGAATGTATTTTACATTGGTTTGGGAAGGTTAGATCTATCTCTTGTTGTCACTGTGGGGAATTGTTTCGTACTTATATGTATATATATCAGTAAGCACGTTATTACTCGTATGGGTGAGTGAGAACGGTGACACCAGTAGTTCAATTGTTTAGATTACCGCTGCGATTACTATGTTAAGTAAGACGATTAGGAGCCGATTAGAGTAGGGGTGTTACAACTCTGGGTACCTAAAGATAACTCTTGTGTTAAATATTTTGCAGGATAACTCTGAGTCATATACAGAGAATTGGTGGCTCATGGATAGTGGGTGTTCCAGAGATATGAGTGAGGACAAAACGAAGTTCAGTTCCATTTCAGAACATGTAGGCAGTTCTTTGACGGATTTATCAGCTTATACTGATGTTGATTTCTGCTGGTCGCTTACTAACCGAAAAAGTACCTATGGATCTGCCCAATTTATGGGTAACAGTCTGATATCTTAGTCCTCATGCAAGCAAGCTATTGTTGCTCTGTCTACTACTGAGGCAGAATATGTCACTGCTGCTTCTTGCTATGCACAAACACTTTGGCTGCGTCATCAACTTCAAGACTATGGTCTTACATATGGCCCGATTCAAATCTATTGTGCCAACACAAGTTCAGTTGAACTTATGAAGAATCCTGTTCACCACTCCTGTTCAAAAACACATAGAGATCCGTCATCATTTTCTGAAATCAGGTGGAAAAAGGCACAGTCCAGCTTCTCCATTGTCCTACTAATACACACAGCTGGCCGACATCTTTACGGAGCCTTTATACAAGGATCATTCTCCTATCTTCAATTTGAGCTTGGAATGATCATCATGTCCTAAGAGGTTGTTAGGATATGTATAGGTGTTAGTACATATACATATAAATAGTAACACTCCTGTATAATAGTATTATTGTTGTATAGCTAGTTTAGTTTAGTTGATTTCCCCATTACTGTTAACGGCTAGTTAGGGTACAATATATATCCGTATTATATTACACTTAGGGTTGTATCTGATGTTTTACGTAATGAAAGAAGTATTCCCTTTCAGTTTAGCTCTCCCTCTCTCTTACAACTTATCGATTCTTAACATGGATCAGAGCTATAGCTCTAAATCCAATTTTCCCTTTCCGATTGAAAACAAAGTTCTTAATTCCGGAAATGGCCGACGATGAAGATCCATCAAAGAAGGGCCATGGGAAGAAGACAGCTGGGGAGGATGAAGGTATTAGCGGAGAGGATGAAGCGAAAATTCTGATTGTCGAAGACAAAGAACGACCCACTCTTCCTACCAAACTCAGCAGCCGGGAATGTTACTTACCGGGATGAAATTCGATGGAAACACAGGTTTGCAGCTTGGAAATAAGTATGATGGTGGCTCTAAGCGCAAGGAACAAGGTGGGTTTTTGTCGACGGGACAGCAAGAAAGGAGAAATTCCCAGTGGAGCGTCATTTAGAGTGGAAGCGTTGCGATAACATGTCATCTCTTGGCTTCTGACAACCCTAGAGCGAGACATAGTAGAGAGCGTAGCGTTAATACTTCGGCGGAGATGATCTGGTAAGAATTAGAGTCCAGATTTGAAGAAAACAACATCGCACCGTCTTATGCTCTCGAACAGGAGTTGGCGACCGTGAAGCAAGGTGAAGATACAATTTGAAGTTACTACACCCAAAGTGAAGAACATCTGAGATGAGATCGATTCCACCGACACCTTACCTAGCTGCACCTTGCTCTGGGGATGACGAATTCAAGAAATATATTCGTCGACAACAAGCAATACAGTTCCTTATGTCAGTGAACCCTAAATTCGGGCAGGTTAGAGAGGATATACTCATGATGACTCCATTCCCTCCGTTCAGCAAATCTATTCTCTTCTAATCCAAGAGAGCGACAGAAGGGAATTCGAACGGAGGACAATACCATCTCCTTTGCCACGGATTTCCGGACCAGAAATTCAACAAACATCGGTAAGTTCCAAAACAAGAACCCTGAGAATCGACTCAAACATATGGGCATTTGTCACAAGTCGGGACACTCTAAAGAGAGATGTTTCAAAAAAATTGGTTACCCACCCAACTGGCGTTCCGAAGGGAAAGAAACCTCCTAGCTCAGCCGCACACTGAAGACAAGAGGAGGAGGCCAAGAAGAATCCAAGATAAGCGACGGCACAGAATCGACATCGGCAACAAGGATGTTAGTGTGGAAGAAATAAACTAGATCTTAGAACATGTAGCAAGGAGCAAGGGAGAAGGACATGGAGAAACAAACTAGAAGCAACACCAGCTATGGTTTTGTCGGTAACTTGTTTCTAAACCCTAAGTTACACTATGTCTTTGTGCAAAAGGCCAAGTGGAAGTAACTGCTCTACTGTCTGTGATAACTCTACTACACACTGTGTTTCTGCAAGATATGCATCTGATAATTGTGTGTGTCTCATTCTAAGTCTGATGAGTTTTGTCTGTGATTCCCTGGCTATCTCTGATGATCCTATTCTGCAAGCCTATACTTCTGATATGTCGGTGTGATCTTGGTTGTGATTCCTTGGATGCCTATGATGACTGGTGTTTCTAAAAATTTTGTGCTAAACAAGAATAATGAACTTGGTTGTGTTCCTAAAATTTGTAATCATTCCTGGGATTATCATCTGGGTGAAAATAGTTCTCATAACTGCACAGCTGATTCTTATCTTAAATTCAAGACATAGAGGATGAATAAAATGAATAGTTCTGTTGTTTTGTTGTTCCAACATTCAAACCTCAAGTCACAGAACTAGGACAGATTGGATAATAGACTCAGGAGCATCTGAGCATATGTTTGTGATCTAGAAAGGTTCATAGAATACACATACCTGAGTCATGATCATGTTGTTAGTATGCATCATGGGCATCCACAGAAAGTGGATATAATTGGAACTGTAAAATTGAATAAAATGATAACTCTGAGCATGTGTTGTATGTCACGAGTTTCAATTTTAATCTCATCTCAGTGGCTAGACTAGCGGATGACTTACCTGGAAATTTTTATTTTGATAAAACCTAAAGTGTGTTTCAGGATTCTAAGAACTTGCTTGAGCACCAAATAGGAAGACAAATCTTTGGAATTTACTTACTATACTGTTGTTTAAAAGATGAAGGAGAATACAAAGTTGCTCTTAGTGGTCTGGTTGATAGTATTGTTACAGCGCTTTTGATGTAATGATGTGCTAAGTCTTTGGCACCACAAATTAGGTCACTTGCCCATTAATAAAATACAAAGTTGAATCTGATTGATAAACACCTTTGTCAAAGACAATTTCTTTGTGAATCCTGCTATAGAGGAAAAATTCATAGGGTACCATTTCCTAGAAAAAGTGTGACTGCCACAGAAACATTTGACTTAATTCATATCGATGTATGGGGTCCTTACAAGGTACAAACCCATGATGGATATCCTATTTCTTAACTTTTGGTGATGACACTTCTAGGCTACTTGTGTAACACCCCTACTAATTTTGCTCCTAATTGTCGTATAAACGTCGAATTTATAATTAAATCGCAGCAGTAAATAACTGACTGTCGTTCTATGGTGTCACCATCATCGCTCGCCCATACAAGTGATAACAGGTTACATGATAATCAACATACAAAATGTATTCCCGTAGTGACCACAAAGAATAGATAGTAGTGCTTAAATAAAACTAGAATATATACAACATAAGTCCGCCTTTACATAAAACCGTACACGTGAGCGTCTAACCAAATATACACCGGTTCACAAAACCCGAGTCCAAAATAACCACTGTCTCAGTCCGTACCAAATCTAAACCAAAAGTCACTAAAACCGTCACGCCCCGCGTCGACACCAGCTAGTCTCCTGAAAATAAACATGTTTGTTGGTAAGAATCAGCCCCTACTGAGTATGTTATCACATGCCCCTCATGCCTCCTCAAACCCCTCAATTATTGGTCGAGAGCATGAGATTCATTACATGCAATACCGTTTTAATATTTAAACTGTAAAACATTAACAGTAACAACCATAAAATAAACACAACCATTAACACACATAATATATCCACACAGCATAACCAATGAAACAACAAGGTGAACAACGAGTATTAATTCCCGTCCTTCGCATAAGAGTCCAATATTGTTCGCCAATGTACAAGCTAACAAGCTGTTATAATTGTTCAGTTATACCTAGTGACAACGTCTCGTTAAAACGACGTGACTCTAAATTACCCATAAATTATGGCGGGTCACCCACGGCAGTAGCCACTCCAAGCGGTAGAGTCTCCGACCAACGAACCGTTCTAGTTCGAGGGAAATTTCTTGATACTTGTGGACCCGTACATGGACATCCTAGTATCGTTTTTTGTGATCACAGCGCGCCCCAAGAGCCACATCCTCTGGATTTGTTACATCTATTCCATCGCATCGCATTACCAATATTTCTAACACAGCAGACTAAGGTCGTTAGTCCAATCCGGAGTATGTAACTCCGGATCCAGTGTTAGACACGAGAGCGGCGTTATAAAAGGCCAATGCTCCGTACTAACTAAAGTCTCAGATAATGTATATATCTTATTATCCTAGTGCTACAACGTTTTTCTGACATTCCTTATATTACATATAAGATAGCACCATAGCCGCTAGTTTCGTTTTATATATAGGTCCATATATATGAACCGATATTGTGTTATCGCAAAAACAGTAAATAATAAGCAGCTTAAATATACAGTTCATGCATATTTATTCACACATTCAGACAACAAATCTTATCACAGATTCACAGAAGTCTGAACTGAGGAAGCCCTTAGAGACAATCAGAGACACGTACAACATACCAGTCACCCTGATTATAAAACCGTGGGTATGAATCAGCTAGATCTAATGCTCCTCGTGACGTCTCTAACGTTTAATATACATAACGCTACAGATTAGCATCCTGTATAAACAACATTACTTTACGGTACCCCGTACCGTCACTAATCCCCCCCGGTTCATTCCCCGTTATTTACTAACAACGTTTGTCGGGTTTTCGGTTTAAATCGGGATTAGGAAAAACGTTATTTACATGCGTGGTCACGTCTCGTATATTAATATACTTAATGTTTAAACTTTGGTTATCGTATGTAATTTAATATACAATTGTATATTATATAGTTTGTTTACTATATTTCATGTATAATTCTTAATCATATATTATACATCTCACCTTTGTATTTATTTTCCTAAGGTTAGTTTTTCCAAGTGTAATGTAGTATAATTCATATTTAAAAATACTTTGAATTATATAACTCATTATTTCATGTACAACCATAACATTAGAATTTCCTTATCTATGTTTTATAATTCTTTTTCTTCTACCTTATATCATTTTAATCTGATATTATGTAACACCCCTACTGCTATATTGTCATTACCGTCCAATCTCCTTACACATCAGATACACGCAGCGTACATACTTACATAATGAGGGTGATACAATGTCGTTAGTCACCCCGTGACTAACAAGGCTACTGCTACTACATACAGCATCGGTCTGATGGACCGGAATCCCGAGTGTTTACATATCTACCATACACACTCCGTAAACCAATAAATGCTACAATCTTCCATTCGATACAATACTTCAAATACAATACAAACAATCCACATACCGAGTTTACTAAGATCCTTATACAAGTTACTACCTCTTCCAAGTTCATACGTACTCACTAAGAGACTACTTACTACTCGTTCCTCACAAGCTACTTGCTTCTAAATACAAGGGTGTGCCTCCGGTCTCTTACCTTGACCACATCCGCTTTGGTACCTGCACACTAAAAACGTTCCCCTAGGGGTCAGCTTTCGCTGCGCATGATAACCGCATACCCCGCGTACTAGTGAGGGTAGCCGACCACTTGTCGAATACATGCAGTTCACTTTCATACAACATCCATGCATACATGCTCTATACACACAATATTACAATACATTACGCAAGACATACACTTCATTACATACCAGAAGTACAAAAATAAACCATCCAATACATACTTTACTTTTTCCGAATTACATACACATTACATACACAATATACCATACTTTTTAGCTTCATTGGTCCACCCGGTTAATCGGGTGGAGATTACTCTTTTACGCGTTACTCCATACATACGCATACCATACTCATACTCAATACTCATACTCATACTCATACTCCTACTCATACTCATACTCATCCATACTTCTTACTCTTACTCATGTTAGCCGGTATGGCCTCTGGGCAGGGACTCACAACCCGTCCCACCACCAGGCTTTACTTGACTCACCGATCCGGGATGCTACCCACTTAAGGGATTTGGGCCGCGGACCAGTTTAAGAGTAAGGAATCGGATCCAACCTCTTGTGTCTCCTCATCCTCACGCGTGGCCGAAGCTATATCGGACTTCTACTCATTCCAATTTACTACACTTTCAAGTTAGGAGTTAGGTAGTTAGGAATTAGTAGAAGTCAACATCCAAGCCACAATAATACAATACACATATACACATACATACGAGGTACAATACATACACAAGTACAACGAACGGTACATATACACACTTCATTCTCATTTATTCATTTCATGAATTATACAAACTATTGTTCAAGACAAATGTATCAAGAACAATATAAACAAGCACAAGTAAGTGCAAGATAATCTGATTCATGCATTTATCTTATTTAGATGATCAAATAAGCACACAAATCGGGTAACCAGATTAGGATACAGGGCATGAAGAATCATAACCTTTCACACCGTTGACTTTGGACTCACCGACTCCCTTCGGTGTTCAACTATTTGAATCCTATCACATACATACAGTTGGATGGTTAATTATCCATACTTTACCTTACTAATCACTTACTAACATTTCCTGTTTTATACTTACTAATTCATTGTTGTTCAAATACTTATACTTGTGTTACCTACTTACAATTATTTTCTAAGCTTGTTTATGGCCTTAATAACCTTTAAACATCATTAATTATGTCTTAATCATCTTATAGTATCATTACCCATCATTACCCATCCTTACCTAAGCTTAAAAATACATTCTGGGTGATTTTTTGTGTTGGTCCGGGTTGGTGGTCCGGGTTTACAAACCCGGACCAACTCACTGGAACAACTCTCGGGTGAAAATAAGGCTTGGTCCGGTTTACACCCTGGTTTACAAACCCCGACCATATGTTCTGAATGCTACGGGTAAGTTTTTCGCATCGTCCGGGTTTGTGAGCTACTTTTGCAAACCCGGACTACCTGTTTTGGTAACTTACGGTGTATTTTTGGGGTGGTTCCGGGTTAGTGTCTTGGTTTGTAAACCCGGACCATCCCTTTGTAAAACTTTCTGTCGAGTTTTCATGCTAGTCCGGGTTTGTGTGCTGGTTTGCAAACCGGACTAGTTACAGTATTGCAACATATATAAGTTTTTGAGTTTGTTATATTTCCAAACTTCTACCAATCTCTTCCCTAATATTTCTACATATAATCTAGCATGTTTTAACTTTGTTTAAGCATTTTAACTAGCCTAAACCACTCTCTAAACTCCTCTGTCAATATCTGTTCACTTACAGATTTTTCCACTGTTATTCTCTTCTCTGTTACAGTTTTCTCCTTCCACAATGCTACAAATTTTTCCTTTATCCTTTACCATTCAATACTCCTCTACTAATGCTCCTCCTAGCATTCCAATTACCTATCTTATCACTCTAGTTCCTCCCATTACTTAAACCTTTCTCAATCTGTTTTCACACTGCTAAAACTGCTCACATAAGCTCCTCAATTACACCTAGTCACCACCTAGGTTACCCTTTCTTTCTCCTTCCACATCTAAGTCCTCCAATTTCTATACAAATTTGGGCAGAGGTTCCCCTATATTTTTAACATTGCCCACACACATTCTCAGCTCACACATTCATTCATTCAAATGCCCATATCAAGTCACACATCCTTCTACTCAATATACCATAATATTTTTCCTGCACATACACATACTTTACCCAATGTTTACCCAAGCTTTTAACCATCTTTTAAAGCCTCAAACTGTTACATTCTTTCTTCATCATACTACCATATACTTATTACTCATTCCCATATACACTACTCAATTCCAATACTCAAAACTGTTACACTATACCATACAAAACTAGCTCAAGGTAATGTATTTTACCTTGTGATTTTTGTTCCTCTTTCTCCCCCCTTCTCTTCCTTTCTTCTTTCCTTTCCTTCCTTTCCTTCTTGTTCTTGGTTCCAAATGGAGTCCACACTCCAATGCTACAGCCCATACCAACACACAATTCTAACTTATCATTCATTCACAACTAACCCTAGAATTTACAAGTTATTTTTAGGTTTAGAAAGAACATTACCTTACAACCAATGAGTGGGGTCCTTGGTTAGCAAGAGAGTGAAGTTTCTAGCCCATGGAATAAGCCAAAGTCGGCTGGAACACAAAGAGCAAGGCAAGGGTTCAACACAAAATTCGTTTTGCCAACAAGGGCTAGAAAAGGTTGAGTTTTCATGATTATTTTTACCTTAAAACATCAAGAAGAAGGAGGAGCTTCCATTGGTGGTCTCAAACCTTCAAATGGAGAATACCCATGGAGATGAAAATGGGTGTTTTCGATTTTTGAAAGGAGGAAGATGATCTCCTTTGCAAGGGGAATCTAATGGTGTAATTTTTGTTGCATTTGGAGAAGGATTGAGCCTTCAACAAGAAGAGAGAAGAGGAGGGCTGTATGGTGGTATGCAAATCGCCATTATCGGCTGCTTGAGGAGGGAGAAGAGAATAGAGAGGAAGGAGGGAGTGCAGTACGTGAGGGAGTGTGGGGATAGAAGAGAGAGTGTGTAAAGTAAAGCTTTTACTTTTTGCTTTTTGTCCCCTTATTTAATTAGCTAATATGTGAGTGTGTGTGTGGGCTTTTAACTTATTAAAAACCGGCCCCCTCACTGTTATACTAGCTGGAGCGTTTTCGTCTTTTACAGAAATCGCTCGTTATTTTACCCGGTTTTGGTACTATTCACTAACGGGCCCGTTTTCTGGAATTTTCTCGTTTAATTATTTTTATTAGTTATTAAGCTTCCATAAATGCTTAATATTATTATTTAATGATTCATAATTTTTACGGGTCCGTTTGACCACTTAAAGTCACGTTTTTCGGGTTTTCTCGAAAAACGTGCGCCAAAGCTTTATTAGCGTTTTAATGCATTATTTGGATCCGTTTTCTTCGGGAGTTGTTCCCATATATTATTTAGGCCTTGTTAAGCCTTTAGAATCCATATATTACGCTAACCGAGGTTTCATACCTCCTATGGTTATTTAACGCTTATTTAGCGTTTTTCGCTTTTTAAGCATTTTTCATTTCTTTTGGATTTATTTTTCCTTACCAATTACTTAGGCGTCATTAGGCCCTTAAATACGTATTAGATTAATTTTAATCCCTACATTTAAGTTCGGGGTATTTCAATCTACCCCCCTTAAGAACTTTGTCCTCAAAGTTGTTCGAGGTTATGGGATTACTATACTTACTCATTTACACTTGCCTAATACCAAAGCCATGAACTCCTCCTCCTTACAATCCCAAATTCGTTCCTCCAAGTTTCTCCTTTCCATACCATACCAATGTACAATAGTTACTCCAATCCATATTACTATCAGCCATCCGGTTCCTCATTACAAATTTATACATACATACAGTGCAAAGCTGTCCCCAAAGCAATGCAATACTCATCACAATCCCGCAGGCACTCAGGTCATCTCGACACAGGACTCCTCTATGTCCCGTTGCCCTTGGAATAATACAATATGCTACCTACTGTCATTCTCCGGTATAAGCTTCTAACAATTACTTACTCTCTAGTCTGAGGAAAATTCTTTTACAACTACCAATTAGAAATCTTTCTAAAGCATACACTCCAAATTCCAATTTTTTATTCATTATTTTCCTATGTGTGATTCTTGTGACCACTTGAGGGGAGCTTCAAGAATCATTCGACCTGATGTGATCAGCATCAGTGTTGAACTATCTTTCCACCCCAATTTGTGTTCGGTTTCCCTTGACCTGATCAGGATCAAGTTCGACTTCCCACATCAGTTTCAAACAAGCAAACATTTAATTGTTTTCATTTTCTATCTTTTTACTCTTTCTAGTCGTGATACGAATTCATACATCTCCAAAGGATGGAATCAATCCATCAATCATCTCACTCTACTTCCCAAATGCTTTACTCCGTGGTTCAATACCTAGATGCTCATCTCATCAACTTCACTACTTTCATCCATTACTCTCCATCATCTCCAATATTCTATCTAAGGAATACTATACCTATGAGATTTAGTTGTCTTCAATTTGCTTCAAATAATTTACCTACGATTCCACTACTCATAATCTTCATTCGTCTACTACTCTCATTCATTTCGTACTACTTCTTCAAAGGCTACAATACTTGTGGAGCTCCGTCCACTACTCATTACTTTTCTTTTACTAATACTCTTACATGGTGTTACAAGGTAGGTATATCCATCCTATGATATCTGCATCTCTCATGTCTAATTACCACAATTTCAATATGAATGAATACTTATGTTTATTTAACATAGTACCAATCATCAAATCAATTTTCATTTGTGCTATGCACAATATAGTTTATGTGTTTCATTCATGAAATTCACATTATGCGGTTTTCGCTCTACCCCCCTTAAAAGGGATTACGCCCACGTAATCTACCATATGTTATTATTGAACATTGGTTATTTATTCGGGCACTCTGAAGCGTTTTAGCTTCTTTTCGGTTTATTGCATAATATACCCTTGTCAAAGGGTCTTAATCATAACAATGGTTTAGTGTTTGCACCAAGGATTCCTATATGAGTTTATTTAACTCATAATTAATTCGGTTCCAGCCTATTAGGCTTCAAGGCATTACTAGCCATTCTACTATACTTACTAGGTATATTGTCTCCTAGCTAGGGCCCACTAGCTTCTGCTGTGCGACCCTGATAACTCGGGTTATTCACCCTTGTTATCCTTAATGTGCTATACATCACCTTCTACTCCGTCGATTATGGGAATAAGGTTTTCTAAACAAATGCGGTATTCTTTTTGCCGTGTTTGAACTCAACGAGTTTAAGATTTATACCCCGCTCTCTGGTAATCTAGTATACACACTATTTGTACCTCCACGATCATTCGCTAAGCTCCTCCGACTCATTGTCGGGCGAGGTTAAGTCACTACTTAGTTGTAGTACTTCCTCTGTTGTCAATAGCTTCTGAATTATACCAGTTCCTGGTTCAGTACAAGTGTTCTTTACTTGTATGACCTTGCATTTTCTATGCGTCGGTCCTAGTGACTTTCTTGTATCTTCTTTCACCTTATATTCCAATGGAATTCACATCTTGTGATTACTAGTGTGTTGAACACTCTTCGTGCTTCTTTGGCCTTTAGGCCGCACGGTCTGTTCCCAAGCTTGCTTAACTGGCTTATGTCATATTCGTTGGTGAAAAGAAGGGTTTACTACGGTTTACATTTTCCATATCCCTAGCCATCCCATTAGATCATTGGCTGCACAAGTGCAATACCAAAACACTCAGTCATACAGAGTGCAGAGGCGTAAACGCTTGACAGTAAGTCACTTATGTGATAGGAAGGAATATTTCTGCCTGTCACCTCGTACTTATACTCCGTGTCATTATCTTCTACTTCCTCCTATCGGTCGCTTGTTGCGCACCGTATTCTTACTCATTGTACAACATTGTTTTTACTGTTCTGTTACTGTGGTAGCTCCTCTTTACTTATTGCCATTATCATTGGCACCGTTTCCTTATGGTGCACATACACTAGGAGGTTCCTAGTTCATATGTATGACGGTTGTCGTGGTATACCGCAATCCTATTATCTTCCCAATGTGGAAATGTCTTATTCAACTTAGGTTTTATGTGTAGGTTAGCTTACCTCACATTCTATCATCATTTATGATACAATTGACCAGGTATCTTGGTTGATAATGGATGAAGTAATTATCGGGTTACAAGCTCTCTTGAGCGCTGGTCATTCATGGTGTGCAATGTGCATTATGTTGATTGTGTTTTGACAATTATTGTCTTTCGTGCTGAGCATTGGGTATAGGCTCTAGCTGTGTAGTTCTACTTGTATGTACATCACCGGGACATCCCAAGAAACTTCAAGGGTTTTCTGGTCCCGTTCTATCATTGATAAATGAAGTTCTTGTTGAGAGGCTTGTTTCCACTCATAGACCTCATGACAAGGTTTACCATGTTGGTGTTTTACAATGGTTCACCACATGCTTGGGTGCATACGGAGTATGCTTGCTCCTCAAGTCGTGATGGTTTGGAAATCTCATTTCCTTATTCCATCGCCTCTTGGCAGTATCTACTAGCGTAGGCTTTACTGTTATAGTAGATGGAAGCCTTTCTAAGGGTTCACATCTTCACCACATTGGTGGTCTTTGGCTAACGAGGGGTACCTTCCCTTGGGTTTCTCGTAGTGTCCAAGTGTGGACTAGGCCAATGTTGGCATTATCATGATTCTTATGCCTCTGTGCTACCATTGCTACAGAAGGCATGAAGGTAATTAAAAGCTTGTCAACTGTATACTAGACTGATGCTCTAGTGACAGGACACTGAGTTGGCCATTACTACAAGCCACTCAGGATGTTGGGTTTGAATTGATGGTCCAGTTGTTGATTTCTTGTCGTATGAGACAATATCTCTTGCAAGTCTTGTTATCAAATGGTGTGGGTTTAACAACCGTTTAAGTTACATAACGTAGTCGGTTTATGGCTTTTAAGCTGAATTGCTGCGAGCTATGCTCTTTGCAAGCTGCCTATACATGTTTCCACTCCTTGTATACCCCATAGGTTGGAGGTATTACTGGGTTCCATGGCAAGTCGTGACATCACGCTTCCTTTCATAGGAGACCCTTTTGGCAATCTGGTGCTAATCAGTGCCTTCTCGTAGTTTAGGGTATTTCCTGTTAAGTGGAATCCCTTCGGTGTCTAACCGAGTGTTCGTTCCAGCTCCGTATTCTTATCTTGACGCTTTGTTTGACTGTTGTTAATCCAGTCACCCTTCAAGGATTGCTCCTGGGTGTTGTTAAGTTATGCCGTTACATCCGGCTAATGTATATCATATGTTGTGTCTACTATGCCGCCTTGTGGTATTGTAGTTTGAGTTATCCCTCTTAGGGTTGCAACGTCTCCCATTCTTGGGTAGCCCGTTTATACCTTCCTCTAGTGCTTAAGACTAGGTTTAATATCCTCTTCAATGATGGATTTACTTCGTGGTAATCTTGTGATTGCTCTTGGGAATTCCGTCCCGTTTGTTGAGCATCGTTGTGATTACTTTAGGCATTTGCCTTGCTGAGTTCAGGCTGGGTATACTTTCCAGCTGTCATGTACTGCTTGATGTCTTGAGACATATCCAATGTCTATACTCATTACTCTGCGCCTTTTGCGCTTCCTAATTCTCATTCCTCATCTTCAGATGTATTCTCTGAGTTCCTTACACTTGTTCCTTAACTGAGTTTCCTTCTCCTTGATTGTCTGCGGTGTCCAGTCATTCTGGTTAAAATTACTCATGGTCCGTAGAACGGAGTTGACTACTTCCCGTGTTTCGTACACTACATGTATACATACGTGGGGTACCATGTTGATACGTTACCACTTACCCGACTATTTGTCAGGTCCACAAGCTCCTTCGGAGTGCGGTCGTCCCACATCCCGTAATTGGGTACACTCGTAGTGTTCGTCACACGCCTAGGTGAAGTATTCTATTGTCAACTCCTCTTGTATTATGTTATGATACTCACCGTAATTCTGCCGTTTGGCTTTAAAATCCAAGGTTTTAAAAGAAGGTTTGTGGTTTTGAAAGAAAACTTGGTTTGAAAATAACGGTTCGGTGTTAAAAGATGTCTTCATGGCATAGCCATTTGTGTTCTTGACCAAGTCCAGCTTCCCGCTGACTGGTATGTTCTTAATACAATGGTCAGGCCGTCAGGCCTTTTAAGGTTCGATTCCTCTAGCTTTCAGGATTTGTGATCCTATAGTTGCTTCATTGCTGTCACGGTACATTACTATGTACCTGTGGTGTGTTAAAGTTCCTCTACACGTCCTGTTCTTACTGCACTTGCCGTGGCAAGTGCGTGGTACTGTTGGTTTTTGGTTAGACCTATACCGGTCTTGGTATGGTTCCCACTTGTTTTAATAGTCTTGTTGACTCTTCCCTCGATCTTAATGATCTATGTTTGGGATACTCGATCCTTTTGAGTAGCTTCTCATTGATCTTGACATGGTTGTCTTGGTCGGGGTACTTCTCCAATCCTTGGAGGTCCCCATTTATTTAGTTTTGTGTTTTTCCTTGTTGCTCGTTTCCACTGGTTTACCGTGGTGATTGAGCCTTAGCTTGTCTAGGCACCACTCTTGTAGTTGCATCGGATTGTATCTTGTAGCCACTTGAGCTTGTAGGCCAGGTATTGTAACCTTTTGGCGTTGTAGTTCCGGAGTTAACCATTCCCGACTATGTACTTAGTCGGTTAGCATACCGTTAGTGGTATTATTTTAACTATTACTGTCCGTAGTCTTGTATCTCGGGCTTTGTTTTGTTCCCTTTTCCGCGTCGTTGCACGCTTAGTGCTCCTTTTCCTGCTGCGTCTTGACTAACCAGGTTATCGCGACTGCTAAGCATGTCGCCCCATGTTGTTGCATGTTGCAGCCTCCTTGTGGTTGGAGTGTTCGTCTTACCTCTATTAAGTGCGGGCATTGTTGTTCAACCGGGATTCATCTCCGGGACTTCCATTTCTTGGAATCTACTGTGTGTCAAGTTCTTTCCTCGTATAGGATTATCTCACTACTGCCAGATCGGTTTTCCCGAGTGTGAGAGGACTTTCCCTCTCTCTGGCGTTCTTTCCCAAGTCATACAGTGGGTTTGCGGAGGGCGGGTCTGGTATAGTAGGTATCCGGTACACACCGGAAGTTCCTGTCTAGCATATCTCTAATGCTAACACTCAGCCCTTAACCCTAAGCTTCTAAATCCTAACTCGGTATTCCTAAACTCGGTATTTCCAGTCATCAGAGCGATACTTCGCTCTGATACCACTTTTTGTAACACCCCTACTGCTAATATTGTCATTACCGTCCAATCTCCTTACACATCAGATACACGCAGCGGATACATACTTACATAATGGGTGATACAATGCCGTTAGTCACCCACGTGACTAACAAGGCTACTGCTACTACATACAGCATCGGTCTGATGGACCGGAATCCCGAGTGTTACATATCTACCATACACACTCCGTAAACCAATAAATGCTACAATCTTCCATTCGATACAATACTTCAAATACAATACAATACAATCCACATACCGAGTTTACTAAGATCCTTATACAAGTATACTACCTCTTCCAAGTTCATACGTACTCACTAAGAGACTACTTACTACCCGTTCCTCACAAGCTACTTGCTTCTAAATACAAGGGTGTGCCTCCGGTCTCTTACCTTGACCACATCCGCTTCGGTACCTGCACACTAAAAACGTTCCCCCTAGGGGGTCAGCTTTCGCTGCGCATGATAACCGCATACCCCGCGTACTAGTGAGGGTACGCCGACCACTTGGTCGAATACATGCAGTTCACTTTCATACAAACATACATGCATACATGCTCTTATACACAATATTACAATACATTACGCAAGACATACACACATACATACACTTCATTACATACCAGAAGTACAAACATAAACCATCCAATACATACTTACCTTTTCCGAATTACACATACACATTACATACACAATATACAATACTTGTTAGCTTCATTGGTCCACCCGGGTTAATCGGGTGGAGATTACTCTTTTACGCGTTACTCCATACATACGCATACATACTCATACTCATACTCATACTCATACTCATACATACTTACTTACTCTTACTCATGTTAAGCCGGTATGGCCTCTGGGCAGGGACTACACCGTCCCACCACCAGGCTTTACTTGACTCACCGATCCGGGATGCTACCCACTTAAGGGATTTGGGCCGCGGACCAGTTTAAGAGTAAGGAATCGGATCCAACCTCTTGTGTCTCCTCATCCTCATGCGTGGCCGAAGCTATATCGGACTTCTACTCATTCCAATTTACTCACTTTCAAGTTAGGAGTTAGGTAGTTAGGAATTAGTAGAAGTCAACATCCAAGCCACAATAATACAATACACATATACAAATACATACGAGGTACAATACATTACACAAGTACAATACGAGGTACATACACACTTCATTCTCATTTATTCATTTCATGAATTATACAAACTATTGTTCAAGACAAATGTATCAAGAACAATATAAACAAGCACAAGTAAGTGCAAGATAATCCGATTCATGCATTTATCTTATTTAGGTGATCAAATAAGCACACAAATCGGGGTAACCAGATTAGGATACAGGGCATGAAGAAATCATACCTTTCACCGTTGACTTTGGACTCACCGACTCCCTTCGGTGTTCAACTATTTGAATCCTATCACATACATACAGTTGGATGGTTAATTATCCATACTTTACCTTACTAATCACTTACTAACATTTCCTGTTTTATACTTACTAATTCATTGTTGTTCAAATACTTATACTTGTGTTACCTACTTACAATTATTTTCTAAGCTTGTTTATGGCCTTAATAACCTTTAAACATCATTAATTATGTCTTAATCATCTTATAGTATCATATCATCTTATCTTATCATTATCCATCCTTACCTTAGCTTAAAATAATTCTGGGTGATTTTTGTGTTGGTCCGGGTGGTGTCCGGGTTTACAAACCCGGACCAACTCACTGGAACAACTCGGGTGAAAATAAGGCTTGGTCCGGGTTTACACCCTGGTTTACAAACCCCGACCATATGTTCTGAAATGCTACGGGTAAGTTTTTCGCATCGTCCGGGTTTGTGAGCTACTTTGCAAACCCGGACTACCTGTTTTGGTAACTTACGGGTGTATTTTTGGGGTGGTCCGGGTTAGTGTCTTGGTTTGTAAACCCGGACCATCCCTTTGTAAAACTTTCTGTCGAGTTTTCATGCTAGTCCGGGTTTGTGTGCTGGTTTGCAAACTCGGACTAGTTACAGTATTGCAACATATATAAGTTTTTGAGTGTTGTTTAATTCCAAACTTCTACCAATCTCTTCCCTAATATTTCTACATATAATCTAGCATGTTTTAACTTTGTTTAAGCATTTTAAACTAGCCTAAACCACTCTCTAAACTCCTCTGTCAATATCTGTTCACTTACAGATTTTTCCACTGTTATTCTCTTCTCTGTTACAGTTTTCTCCTTCCACAATGCTACAAATTTTTCCTTTATCCTTTACCATTCAATACTCCCTCTACTAATGCTCCTCCTAGCATTCAATTACCTTATCTTATCACTCTAGTTCCTCCCATTACTTAAACCTTTCTCAATCTGTTTTCACACTGCTAAAACTGCTCACATAAGCTCCTCAATTACACCTAGTCACCACCTAGGTTACCCTTTCTCCTTCCACATCTAAGTCCCCAATTTCTATACAAATTTGGGCAGAGGTTCCCCTATATTTTTAACATTGCCCACACACATTCTCAGCTCACACATTCATTCAAATGCCCATATCAAGTCACACATCCTTCTACTCAATATACCACAATATTTTTCCTGCACATACACATACTTTACCCAATGTTTACCCAAGCTTTTAACCATCTTTTAAAGCCTCAAAACTGTTACATTCTTTTCTTCATCATACTACCATATACTCATTACTCATTCCCATATACACTACTCAATTCCAATACTCAAAACTGTTACACTATACCATACAAAACTAACTCAAGGTAATGTATTTTACCTTGTGATTTTTGTTCCTCTTTCTCCCCTTCTCTTCCTTTCTTCTTTCCTTTCCTTCCTTTCCTTCTTGTTCTTGGTTCCAAATGGAGTCCACACTCCAATGCTACAGCCCATACCAACACACAATTCTAACTTATCATTCATTCACAACTAACCCTAGAATTTAGTTATTTTTAGGGTTTAGAAAGAACATTACCTTACAACCAATGAGTGGGGTCCTTGGTTAGCAAGAGAGTGAAGTTTCTAGCCCATGGAATAAGCCAAAGTTGGCTGGAACACAAAGAGCAAGGCAAGGGTTCAACAAAAATTCGTTTTGCCAACAAGGGCTAGAAACGGTTGAGTTTTCATGATTATTTTTACCTTAAAACATCAAGAAGAAGGAGGAGCTTCCATTGGTGGTCTCAAACCTTCAAATGGAGAATACCCATGGAGATGAAAATGGGTGTTTTCGATTTTTGAAAGGAGGAAGATGATCTCCTTTGCAAGGGGAATCTAATGGTGTAATTTTTGTTGCATTTGGAGAAGGATTGAGCCTTCAACAAGAAGAGAGAAGAGGAGGGCTGTATGGTGGTATGCAAATCGCCATTATCGGCTGCTTGAGGAGGGAGAAGAGAATAGAGAGGAAGGAGGGAGTGCAGTACGTGAGGGAGTGTGGGGATAGAAGAGAGAGTGTAAAAGTAAAGCTTTTACTTTTTGCTTTTTGTCCCCTTATTTAATTAGCTAATATGTGAGTGTGTGTGTGGGCTTTTAACTTATTAAAAACCGGCCCCCTCACTGTTATACTAGCTGGAGCGTTTTTCGTCTTTTACAGAAATCGGTCGTTATTTTGCCCGGTTTTGGTACTATTCACTAACCGGGCCCGTTTTCCGGAATTTTCTCGTTTAATTATTTTTATTAGTTATTAAGCTTCCATAAATGCTTAATAATTATTATTTAATGATTCATAATTTTTACGGGTCCGTTTGACCACTTAAAGTCACGTTTTTTCGGGTTTCTCGAAAAACGTGCGCCAAAGCTTTATTAGCGTTTTAATGCATTATTTGGATCCGTTTTCTTCGGGAGTTGTTCCCATATATTATTTAGGCCTTGTTAAGCCTTTAGAATCCATATATTACGCTAACCAAGGTTTCATACCTCCTATGGTTATTTAACGCTTATTTAGCGTTTTTCGCTTTTTAAGCATTTCTTCATTTCTTTTGGATTTATTTTTCCTTACCAATATTACTTAGGCGTCATTAGGCCCTTAAATACGTATTAGATTAATTTTAATCCCTACATTTAAGTTCGGGGTATTTCATATTATATGGTTATTGAACCATATTGTATCGTTCACTCCATAACATATATTATTTATATATATATGTATTATGGGACCATTTATTATATGGTAAGTCTCTATAATATATTCATTCTCTTTTAATGAATATTCTTACATTATAAATGTTATAACCTTTATAACATTGAAAACCATATTATAAATTTTTATTCTAAAATTCTTATTATTACCGAACAGCACTTGTGTTCCTTAATATTTACAAAATCCACCACATACTTTATATAATGTTATATTATAGTATATAACATATATTATGACATTTATGTCATTAAAACATTTATAACCTATAGTTATAAAATGTTAAAAAATACCAAACAGACCATACTATTGTCGGTTTTTTATTAATTTCACTATACTTCCAGAATTTACAAATCAACCCCAAATTATATTTCATTGTTACACTTATAATATATACCTTATATTATAATCTTTAAACCTTAATATAATTATAACCTATGGTTATAATATCTTATAATTGCTGAACAGACCCTAGGGTCTTTTCCAATTTAATTCCTACCACCCAACTTTCTATATTTACCAAATCTCCCCATTTTATAACATATAGTTTCCTAATGTCATTATAACTATATATTATACATATATCTTAATTAAACCTTATATATGATTCCAAAAATTAAACAAACTACCAAAAGTTATAAACATCATTCCTAACCTTACTTTCGTATTTACGGTTTATACCCATATGCTACCCATATGTAACATGATATAAAATATCATATATTATACTTATATAATTCATATTAACTCCAAATTTAACCAAATAAACTCCTAAAATTCCTATAACTCAAGGTCTGTTCTAAACCCATTTGTACCCTTAAGTTCGAAATCACAATATCACCCCAATAATTATAAATCTTTTACAATTTAATACCTAACTTAATATAAGGTAGTATTTTAATTCCATAAACTTTCCAAACTTGGTCAAAGTCTCCTATATAGTCAACTTTGACTTCTAAATCCCATTTGAGCCCAACTCTCGGTAATTACTACCTATACCCCATACTTTCTTATTTTTACAATTTTTGACATAAAACTTTATAAAATGTTATAATTTTTATTTAAATTCATTTAAAACCCTAAATTCATTTTATTTATGCCCACGGCTTCATATATTCCTAGTAATTACCGTTTGACCCCAATTTAATGCTATAAGCATAAATTAAATTAAATATGCTTTTAAACTTAAATTAAAATGGCCTAATGACTTGGCCTTATTACAACTTTGCTTTATATAACATAAAATTACACATAATAGCTTAAAAATTACTATACTTCGGCCTTACTTACTCCAATATTACCAATTCTTCCACATAATGTCATAATTTTGACCATATGCTAATTAAATCACCTAAATGACTAGCCTAATTTATCTAAGTCATTTCTGGTCACACTTAGGTTAAAATTAACCATTAAATTACTCCACTCACGGCACATATATTATATGAGCTTAAAATCATATAAACATAAGGTTAAGGTATTTATACCTTGATTTAGGTGCCTACTGTCCTAAAACCTCACGGAAGCTTGGAGGAAATCAACCCAGCACTTTAACATGTTTAATACACCAAAACAAGATATGGTTATACTCCAAGCATGAGCTAACCATAAGGAACAAATTAATGTAAGATTTAAGGCAAAAATCACCTTAAAAAGGAAAGGCTGTCTCAAAGTGTTTTCAGCCTGAATACAAACACCATAGGGTGTTAAAATCACCATAAAAACAGGGGAAATAGCTAGACAACAGCAAGGTGCTATGGTAATCGATTTTACCTTGGCAAAATGCCTTAAAGTATGAATTTTTCTCCTTGTTTCGGCCACTCTTGATCCAAGGGGTTAACACACTGAACCACAATAAGAAATAGGAAGATTATAGTGTATAAACTCATAGAAATCAATCCAAGAAAACCGGATGAAGAAAGGAATTCCTTAAGGTATGTTTTTACCTTATAATGAAGTTTTGACCACCTTGGTCCCAAGGGTTGCTTCAGCCGAGAATAGCATTTGATCAAGGTTTAAATACTGATATTGAGCCATGGAAAGTGATATATCATTAGCTCCATGTGTAGGTAATGAAGAGATGAAGAAAAGAGCTAAAATATGCCTTAAACCATTACCTTAGGTGGGAATGAGATAAATTTCCTTGATTACTCAAGAACACAGCTTGAGAGTTTACGAACTTCTAGGTACTCGGCTGGAATGGGACAAGAGGAAAGAGAAAGCAAGATTTTGTGTTTTAAGGAATGAAAAGTATTAAATGGAATAGTAAAGTGATGATTCACTAAATTGGCAAGATATTTTGGTTAAAGTCTGATGTGCTGTCCTCCTCCCTTAATGATGCCGCCTCAATTTAGATAAGAATGGGTCAAGTCCTGACCATTGACTTGGCTTGGTCAACATTACTTAAAAATGCACTATTTCGGTTACTATTCACAATTGAATGCCATATTTGTGATTTTTTTGAAAATCTGGATTAAACATTCTAATGTGGTACATTATAGTACATTAGTATATCAAGGTATAATCCAATGCCTAACACCACTCAAACCCCACTCAGAAAGCCAATTTTCTCAAAAACGTGCTTTAAGGAGTTTTAAAGCACTTTGTGTTAGAACATTTTTTGAGCTTGGTTTCCCTTGAGAATAGTTTTACAGTGTTCATTAGTTAATTATAATACTGAGGAATCCACTTTGGATCCTAATTGAGGTCATACAATCTCTATGGTGTCTTAAAGCCATTTTTGGCTTTACCGATCTTATGGCATGTTTTTACCTTGTTGAGATCTTAGATTGTTCCCCAATTGTATTAAGATGATTATTAATCTTCTTAATCATAATAGATCTTTAATTAATTTTTTAAGGTTAGGGGCATTTCAATCAATCTACCCCCCTTAAAAAGGCTCCGTCCCGAAGTCCTTATTCATATAAGTTCACCTAAGGAATCCAGTTCCACTAAGTAATTAAAACAGACCATCGCTAGGGAGTAACTCCCACTAGGTTCAGACTAGTATATATGTATCATAATTGATACAACCATTCCAAATAGCCGAAACTCAAAGCATAATCTCATTCATAACACAGAACTAACAAGGAGCACATCCGACTTACCAACAGAAGTACTCAGCGGTACTATATATTTCAACCAGGTGCAAGGCACATACATACAATGTATCAAACATAATAATCAACCAAACAAACATGTATGTCACAGCATACCACCAACAAAACAAACCACAAAACAAGACCTAATGCATAACATATGCGCAAGCCAAGTGGCGTTGCAGACTGTATATTGGTGAGTTTGGTTGGAACTGGTGTAATTAACAAATAAAAAAGAAATTAATAACTCAAATATCCGTCGGGCTGCAAACAAAATCCCGGTCGCAGTAGTATAGTAAGATAGAAGCGGTCGGGGTTAAACCGTGGGACTTATAGTGAAATAAATAGTACCTAAGCTTGTCACAAAAGGGGAAGATAATTGACTCTCGTTTTTGTAAGTAAAACAACAGATAAAATTAACTGAGTTGGAAAACAAATTAAATGGGACTCCGGGTTCAGGTTATATAAATCTGATTAATTATGCTATCTCTACCGGTTTATTATAATAGTTTGGTAAAATTCCTGTTATTATCTTAAGGACTAAATCATAGACTCAAAATGACTCGTTTACCAGAAAATGTTCGGTCTAATCCAGACTCGAGCAAAACACTGTAAACGGAATTAAGTGCGAGGAATTATATTTGCATCTGAAATACTAACTTAAAATCATAATAAGCTTTCTCCAGATTTACGGCTTAATTAACCTGTCTATTTATCACTGGTCTGATCAAAATAGACTTCGTAAAGCATTTTAATAAATTCATAAATTTATTAAAAAGCAAGAGATAAACTTTAATCGTAACAAACTGTATTTATTTTAACCGGTAGAAAATATATATTACATAACTAAACAAACTATAATTAAACCTTCCCCCGGAGTAAATCCTCCTTAGCCTGACATATTAACTGGTAATATGTCAGTCAGAGGTTGGACGTAATATTAATGCGGTGTTGCAGAGGTGTGGATGATGAATGGAGAATGAAGATAACGAAGAGTGGAAAGTGTTACGTAGGAATTTGTAATATGGAATGAGTGTTTTGGAGTGTTGAGTTCTGGGGATCGACGTGTTTTTGGTTGAAGGTGCAGTGTGTTTATATAGAAGAAGGGAAGAGGAATAGAGACAGTTGGAGACAGAGCTGGAGACAGACGGTGAGGATTTAAGGTAGGCGCCTGATATGGTTTATGGAGTAGATGGATATGTTTGCAGGCAAGTCGGCGAAGAAAACCAGTCGACAGTTTCTGGATCGGGGTTGCATTTATTTCATGTCCGTGCTTTTTTTTCATGGACTCATTTATCTCTTGTCCGTCCATTTTTCCACGGACATATTCTTCAAATTGCTCACGTCCGCCCCTTGTCCGTCCATAATTCCACGGACGTATTCATTTCCTTACTTCTGTCCGGCCAAATAAGCACGGACGTAAAACGGTTGCCATATTTGCCGCGTCCGGACCTCCCATGGTTCGAACGCTTGTATTTTCTGTTCCAGTCGTGTTTTTCTCCGCGGGACGTGCCACGGACAGCTCTTCTTGTCCGGCCTTATTAACCCGGACATGCCACGGACGGGTTTTTGAATTGTTCGAACCACTTTGTCCGGACCACCTTGGTCCGACAACAATTGTTTTGCTCCTAAAATATTCGTTTTAGCTCCGTTTTAAGATCTGTTTGCGCCTATGCGTTCGTCTCTTCGTCTCTTCGTCTACTTTCATCCTAGCTTGGTTTTCCTCATGTTTAAACCAATAAATTTGTGAGATAACAATAAAACATAAGCTAGAGGAAATACATACGATAAGTGAGAAATGAGCAAGAAAAGTGCTAATATAATATATGAAATACACCCATAAAACATGCTCATTTGGACACTTATCACACCCCCACACTTACCTTTTGCTTGTCCTCAAGCAAAACCATGTACCCAAGTAAGTAGGGAATGCTCAATACTAACAAATATTATTATGAGGGTAGGATAAAGAGGTGAACGGTACATGATCTTTAAACTTTTCGAGGAGTGTGATCCTCAACTACTGGTGGCATAGGTGTGCTCAGGGTAAAAATAAAAATTAGAGTTTCGGGTATGATCCAGAGTACTTCAATGCTTCTTAGTTAAGGTGACTTTGAGAACTTTTACCATGGCCAACTTCTCTCAAGAATGGGCATTGACGAGAAAACAAAAGGAAAAATAGATTTATTCATTTGTTTCACTTTTGCATAAGAGATGAGAAGATAATATGTAAGCATCAAGCCTTTGTTTTTGAGAACACTCAACTCTCTTTGTTGGTTACCAATGGTGTCTCGCAAGTCCCTTGCTTATTTTTTTTTTACAAAGAGAAGCACCCTTAGCAATCCCTAAGAAAGAAGACAGAAAGATCCGTGAGCAATAAAAATCCAACCATTGCAGATCATTTGGTCACATCGCATAGAAAATGCTCCTTAAAAGCAATCAAAATTTTAAAATTTTTGTAAGAATTATCCCACAATTCATAACAGTATTTATTCATAAAGAGAACAACCCACATCAGCAGGTCCATAATTTAATTTTTTTTGGACTAATGCAAGATAAGCAGAGAGATTAAACATTTTAGCAACAAAATTTCGCTGAAAAGGGCTCTCCCCCACACTTAAGCTCAAGCAATGCCCTTATTGCGTAGATAGAATTAAATTAACGGCATAGCAAAAGGGAATATGAAGTATCAGTAGGGAAAGAGTGTACTCCCCAAAGTTCGCAGAGTGTGTCGCGCTCCCCTCCCCCACACTTGAGTGTAGCTGTAGAATTACATGAGATATACCTGTAAAGAATATTCTACACAGCCAGAAGAACTCAAGTAAAACCCGCATTTTATTATAACATATAAAAGGGAAATATAGTACAAAGAGAAAACAAAATAAATAAAATGAAAGGCAAAGTGTAGATAGTGGGTTGGCCTCCCACCAAGCTGCCTAGGTTTAACGTCTCTAGCTAGACGCATGTTCTTCATTTTCCCGGATCAAAGATGAAAGTTGAAATTACGTTAACGGGAAAAAGCAATAGCTAACAATCAGGATTGAACCACCTGGAACAAAACAAAATATTACCTCAACAATTAAATTAAGAAAATAGTTCTACATAAAACCTGTTTTTAGGAGATTTGTTGGTAACGGGTCTTAAACAGAAGACCAGGTGCTGACTGTTGCTCTCCCTCAAATTGGAGGATGAAGACATCCTCCTTCTGTAGGTGAGGCTCATAGAAAAAACGCGGATCGATCATCTTCAGAGAAAATTGATTCTTCGAAGGTGATAGTGGCGTTTTGTTTGGATGTTCTGGCGGGAGCGAGCATTTCCTCCTCTTCATTTTTGAGGATATAACTATCCTCATTTTCTGGGTATAGCACAGAGAAGGAGGGAAAATAACGGTAATTAATTAACTTCAGAGGAGGAGACTCCATGAAGTTGAGGTAGAAGCTGTCCTCTGATGGCTTGTCTTCAGCTTAAGCAGAAGGTTTGATGTCGTTTGCTCAGGTTCGAACGGGATGGGTGGTGACAGAGAGTAACTCAAATCCTCAGTAAAGTTGTGCACTATATGAACCATTTCGCTTTCTGGTTCCTGCGATGCAAGGTTTAGTGGACCTTCCATCATTTCATTTATCTCAACTAATTTGGCATAGAGCTTCAGTTGGTTCATGTCGAGGTATTCTTCCTCAGCCGCTGCTCCACTTCATGGACCATTTCACTCTCTGGTTGTTGCTCCCTTTGAGCTAGGTGATGGGGTGGTCCACTACATAATTGCGTTTGCATACTCTTTTGGATTTGGATTGGTTTTGTGAGGGGAGTTGCCCAGGAGGTCTTTGTTGGATGGATGAGAAGTTGTTGAATTGGGACTACAAGGCTTTTTGGTCATTACGAAGGGCTGTGACTTCATCTTGCGTGTCTCGGGTCTTACTCATCATTGCTTTAAACATCTCCTGAATTTGGACATTCCAGAGTCGGGATTTGAAGGTTGTTGAGTCTGTCGGCTTGAAGAAGCATCATTACCATAAGGTGGATGCTGATACTGCCTTTGTCCTCCTTGAAAATGGGGTGCATGTTTGCTGCATGGTTGTATGTACCCTTGATTGTTACCAACAAAGTTTGCTTCCTTTGCTGCTTTTAATTTCTGTAATGGGGGCATTGTTCATAATCATGAGGCCACCACATTGCGTTCAAGAAATATCAGGAGATGATCGGGATAGAGGAGCATAGCCTAGAGGGGTTGTTGATGATTGGGAAGTCATCGACTTTGCTTGTTGGGGGTAGGAGTTCATGGCCATCTGCTCAACCACTTTCTGCAGAGTACTTACTTTGTCGCCGTCTGCTGCCATTGCTCTCCATGAGTTGCTCATGGCTTTTCATCAGCTGGTCAAATTTATTGTCACTTTCCTGACATGGTATAAACCTGGAGTGCCGCCTCTTGATCCGCATGTGTGGCCCAGTCTCTGATCTCTTCACAGAGAGACTCTATGCTATTCAGAAACTGTTCTCCTGGCTTTTTCAGAATGTCAGCCCCTAAAGAGGATAGTACCATTGTTCTGCATGGACCGATCAAGCCTTTGTAGAACAATTGTGATACTTGCTCTTTCGTCAGACCATGGTGAGGACAAGTAAGTAATAGTCCTTTGAAACGGTCCCCATTTTCACATATGTTTTCCGACCCTGGCTGTCTGAAAATTATAGATTTCAGCAATCATTTCCAACGTTCGGCTCGGGGGCAAGAATTTGTCGTAGAACTTGGTGGCCATTTCATCCCAAGTACCAATGGTACTTGGTGTTCAGACTGTGATACCATTTGCTCGCATTTCCCGTCAGGCTGTGAGGAATAATGACAGTCTTGCGTACTGAGCACTGCGCCGGTCGCAGTTAGACTGTTGGCATGCTGCAAGAATTCGTAACATGTAACAGAGCTTCGTCTGGACTGGAGCCATCGAACATCCCTAACTCCTTTACGCATCGGATCTGATGATATTGCTTTAGCTTTTGCCACTCATCGTATTCGGATGGGGTAAGGTGGGAAGGAGGATGATGACAGGCTGTTGTCCTTGATTAGACGGCCTATTGATGTTTCAAACTGTCGCTGATGGAGATGTCATGTCAGCTTCCGGGTTGGATTCTATCACTGTGGTGGCTATGTTTTGTTGAGATCGTTTCTGCCTTAGACTGCGCAGAAAGGTTCTCCTCGATCTCTGGGATGTAGTCAACCGTTGTGATTATTAATATTTTCTGGGAGGTTGTGCGACCTAGTAAAAGGCATTCACCACTCAAAACAGCAAAAGAAACTCGTGATGTGTTAAAATAAATAAAAATGGAAAGAAATAGGGAGGGGAAAATTAAACAGTAACAAAAATTATTCGAAAATTTAAGAACTTTTTTTTTGAGTAAGTTAACCGATAATAAATAAACAAAAGAAATTAAAATAAATGCATATTAAGTAATTAAAAATAGTAAATAAAATAAAGAACAGGACAGAATTAAATAGCAGAAATTTAAATGACAAGGGAATTAAAATGACATGGGAAAATAAAGAACTGGAATTTAAATTACTGAATTTAAATGTTAGTTAGTTAGAGTACTGGAATTTAAATGACAGAAATTTAAATGACAGAATGTAAATGTTAGTAATTAGTTGACAGAAATTTAAATTACTGAATTTAAAATGACAGAAATTTATATGTTAGAAGTTAGTTTACTGAAAATAAATGTCAGAAATTAGTGTACTGAAATTTAAATGTTAGAAGTTAGATTGCTGAAATTAAAGGACACTGGAAATTTAAATAACTGGGAATTAAATGACAGTAATTTAAATGACAGAAATATAAATAACTGTAAGTAAATAACAGAAATTAGTAGAAGTAAAATAGACAAACACAAAAATAGTATAAACAGATATTAACAGAATAAAGAAAATAGAATATTATAATATAACAGGTGAATTATCGGGGCTTAGGGACTAGAATAAATCAAGTCCCCGGCAACGGCGCCATTTTGGCAGACTGTATATTGTGAGTTTGGTTGGAACTGGTGTAATTAAACAAATGAAAAAGAAATTATAACTCAAATATCCGTCGGGCTGCAAACAAAATCCCGGTCGCAGTAGTATAGTAAGACAGAAGCGGCCGGGGTCAAATCGTGGGACTTATAGTCAAATAATATATTACCTAAGCTTGTCACAAAAGGGGAAGATAATTGACTCGTTTTTGTAAGTAAAACAACAAATAAAATTAACTGAGTGGAAAACAATTAAATGGGACTCCGGGTTCAGGTTTATATAATCTGATTAATTATGCTATCTCTACCGGTTTATTATAATAGTTTGGCAAAATTCCTGTTATTATCTTAAGGACTAAATCATAGACTCAAAAGGACTCGTTTACCAGAAAATGCTCGGTCTAATCTAGACTCGAGCAAAACACATGTAAACGGAATTAGTGCGGAGGAATTATATTGCATCTGAAATACTAACTTATTAAATCTCATAATAAGCTTTCTCCAGATTTATGGCTTAATTAACCTGTCTATTGTCACTGGTCTGATCAAAATAGACTTCGTAAAGCATTTTAATAAATTCATGAAATTTATTAAAAAGGCAAGAGATAAACTTTAATCGTAACAAACTGTATTTATTTTAACCGGTAGAAATATAGATTACATAACTAAAAACAACTATAATTAAACCTTCCCCCGGAGTAAATCCTCCTTAGCCTGACATATAAACTGGTAATATGTCAGTCAGAGGTTGGACATAATATTAATGCGGTGTTGCAGAGGTGTGGATGATGAATGGAGAAAGAAATGAAGAGAACAAAGAGTGGAAAGTGTACGTAGGAATTGTATGTGGAATGAGTGTTTTGGAGTGTTGAGTTCTGGGGATCGACGTGTTTTTGGTTGAAGGTGCAGTGTGTTTTATTAGAAGAAGGGAAGAGAAGAAGACAGGTTTAGAGACAGAGCTGGAGACAGACGCGTGAGGGATTTAAGTAGGCGCCTGATATGGTTTATGGAGTAGATGGATATGTCTACAGGCAAGTCGGCGAAGAAAACCAGTCACAGTTTCTAGATCTGGGTTGCATTTATTTCATGTCCGTGCTTTTTTTTCACGGACTCATTTTCTCTTGTCCGTCCATTTTTTCCACGGACATATTCTTCAAATTGCTCACGTCGCCCCTTGTCCGTCCATAATCCACGGACGTATTCATTTCCTTACTTTTGTCCGGCCAAATAAGCACGGACGTAACACGGTTGCCATATTTGCCGCGTCCGGACCTCCATGGTTCGGACGCTTGTATTTTCTGCTGCGTCCGTGTTTTTCTCCGCGGACGTGCCACGGACAGCTTCTTGTCCGGCCTTATTAACCCGGACATGCCACGACGGGTTTTTGAATTGTCCGAACCACTTTGTCCGGACCACCTTGGTCCGGACAACAATTGTTTTGCTCCTAAAATATTCGTTTTAGCTCCGTTTTAAGATCCGTTTGCGCCTATGCGTTCGTCTCTTCGTCTACTTTCATCCTAGCTTGGTTTCCTCATGTTTAACCAATAAATTTGTGAGATAACCAATAAAAATAAGCTAGAGGAAAAACATACGATAAGTGAGAAATGAGCAAGAAAAGTGCTAATATAATATATGAAATACACCCATAAAACATGCTCATTTGGACACTTATCACACCCCCACACTTACCTTTTGCTTGTCCTCAAGCAAAACCATGTACCCAAGTAAGTAGGGAATGCTCAATACTAACAAATATTATTATGAAGGGTAGGATAAAGAGGTGAACGGTACATGATCTTTAAACTTTTCGAGGAGTGTGATCCATCAACTACTGGTGGCATAGGTGTGCTCAGGGTAAAAATAAAAATTAGAGTTTCGGGGTATGATCCGGAGTACTTCAATGCTTCTTAGTTAAGGTGACTTGAGAACTTTTACCATGGCCAACTTCTCTCAAGAATGGGCATTGACGAGAAACAAAAGGAAAAATAGATTTATGCATTTGTTTCACTTTTGCATAAGAGATGAGAAGATAATATGTAGGCATCAAGCCTTTGTTTTTAAGAAAACTCAACTCTCTTTGTTGGTACCAATGGTGTCTCGCAAGTCCCTTGCTTTTTTTTTTACAGAGAAGCACCCCTTAGCAATGGTCTTTGGCACACCATGGTGCCGGATCACCTCCTTCTGGAACAAGTCCGCCAACTTCGGGACCTTCCAGTATCCTTCATAGCAACAAACTTCGCCACCTTTGTAAGACGATCTACAATGACCCAAATCGTGTTCAGTCCTCTCTTAGTCGGTGGGAGACCGACAACGAAATCCGTCGAGATGTCCTCGAACTTCCAGCATGGAATAGGCATGGACTGCACTAATCCGTCGGGTCTCTTGTGCTCAAACTGTAACGCCCCGGTTTACCACCACCATTTACTTAGCCTCTCTTTTTTTGCTTTTTTTTATTCTTTAGAGACATGTTATAACTGAAATAACAACTTATATTATACATGCGTCAGTCTTCTTTTTTTACAAAAGGTCCCCTAAGGCTATCACCGGGGGTTACCGCCACACTTACTAACCACTAGTAAGTGTAAGGCTATTACCACCACCACCCCTACGCTAGCTATCTTACATTGCTGTTACTATCAAAGAGTGACACAACCAACCCGTCACTTTACACCTTAGTACCAAAAGACCCCTTCCAGCCAACTACTATGTTAGCTCCTACTCCTATTTTACACCAAAAGTAAAGGGGTATCAAAAGGCTATTACATCGCTAGCATCTAACTAGGGACCACTTGCATATACTCGTACACTGTGGAAACATCATGAGTGATAGACTGACTGGTGCCATTCTCGGGTGCCTAAAACCTTGTATCTTCTTGTTCCACTCCTCATAACTATCTCGGTGACCCCAGGCTGTATACTTCTACGATAGGTGACAACATGAAAATATAGAAAGTATCGGTGGACTCGTCCTCAGTGCAGAGAAGGTGTCCATCCCAGTTACCCTAAATTCACAGAATACATATACACAGGAAAACACAACCAAATAAAATCAGTAAAAACTGAGTAACACTACCACACCCCGTAAAAACTTATTTTCTCTTTAAAACCTTTGTTTCCAGTAAATATTAACAAATATAACAATCAGAATAGATCACACACCATTTACCTGTACCAGGAATTATCAAGAGATAATTAAATCATATACAAGATATTTCCAAATGAAGTCCACCACCACCACCCACCCTATGTCCTTAAGTGTGCACACCCCCCTATTGAAAACTTCTGCCCAATAGGAGTAGATCATAGTGGCAGCTCCAATTTCATTAGTAGGAGCTTATATTGTTGCCGGGGACGTCGCTTGGCCTTAAAGGATCTCACAAGAGGCATAGCCTTAGGATAACCATGATATCAACATCACACAATACTTTCCACCACCACCACAAGAGGTTATCCTTAAACACATTTGCAAACCATGAGTAAGATATCATAACCAAGCTTTACACAAGTAGTAATTCACACATCAAGCTCACCACTTGTAAAATAACCTTAATAACATCATAAAAATACCATTCAAGCTCCAATAAATCAGAGAATCAAACAATTTCCAAGAAACCACCTTAGAAAGCTTAAATTCTTATTTTTAGCCAAAATCACTATTCACCAACTTAAATAACTTCCCAAAAAAGTCTCGGCCTAAAATTTAACCATGATCCAATATCAATAACACAAGTATCTCCTAAAATTTCAGCTCAATATCAATTCGGAAACCCATTCAAACATTCGGAAAGGCTTAAAGCACATTTTCTCATTTTTAGCTTCTTTACCTTGTCTAACCGACTTAAATTTCTCCATTCGACTTGATTTTTCAAAAATAACCATATATTCACTATTCAAGACTACCCTCAAAATTTTAGCTCAAACCATGTCGGAAACCCACCTAAACAATTCCTAAAGCTTAAAGCTCACTTTTCTCCATTTTCAAAGTTCTTTAGTGTTTTCCTACTTCCCAACCTTATTTCGAATTTATTTTCTAGGATGTTCACTAAATATTCATCCCTATTTTACTGTAAAAATTAAGAAAATAAGAGATAGGATTTCGTAGATAACAAAACAGAATGACTTAAGAAGGAAAATAAGCTTAAAGGGGGAAAGTGATGTGCATAGATGTTACCTGTCCTCTCCTAGCCATTTTGGAGCTTCTACCTTTATTAGAAGTTGCTTGAGCTCAAAATCTCCAACAACCAAGTCACCCACCTT
Organism: Limonium bicolor; assembly: GCA_023374045.1. NCBI lineage: Eukaryota > Viridiplantae > Streptophyta > Magnoliopsida > Caryophyllales > Plumbaginaceae > Limonium > Limonium bicolor. The sequence continues at coordinate 43,997,833 of CM041778.1, forward strand.
GGAGTTTGGCTTCCACTCCTTAAACTTGCCTTTTTCCTTGATTTTAGCTTAATTACTACCTTAGATTTGTGTTTCCAATGGAGGAGTGTTGTTGCCTATGCTCCAATGGTGTTTCTAGCTTAGGAGAAGCAAGGTAGATGAAGAGAAATGGCCACCTTGCTCACCTACCATGGCCGACCTCCACCCCCCCTTTTATACTAACATTTTCATCCTTATCTTACTATTTGTAATTATTACTTCTAGAGATTGTCCATGGCCATTGATTTGTGTTAGGTGACAAAAACCAATCCTAACCACTCATGCCAAACCGCCATTGAATTGATAAGGAGGGGGCAACTTGCCTTGGTCATTATTACAAATATTAAGGAGGTGTGAATAGTAAGGAGGTGTGAATAGTAACCGAGATATTTTTTCTCCTCCTTCCTTGATATTTTCGGCCACCATCTTAGGCCATGTTTGGCTTGAGCTTTCCATGGGTATTTAGACTATATATGTAGGTATGTTAATACTAGTGTGGGTTATCAAGTTTCAGGAATTTCCTCGGGTCACTTTTGAGCTCTCCTTAAGCCCCGTTTGCCCTGAACCACTAAATACTGAAAATGTAACTAGATTGTCTTATATTAAAAGAAGAAAGATATGATTGTTTCTTTCCTCAAAACACTCTCAAAAGTATCTAACACACTTCCTAAGGTTGATACCCACTCTCAGTTCCTGAGGAATTTTAGTAATTTCAGGAATTTCAGAAATCCTGCGAAACTAAGGTTTACCGGGTGATACTCCGGGAACTAGGGTTCCTAATGTTCACCATGCACTTCCAACTAATTATAACCTTCTCCATCATTAGAAATTAGGGTTTCCTAAGGTTTACAGTTAAGTAAGGTCCTAATCACAGTTTAAGAAATTTGGGGTATTACATCCTCCCCCCGTTAAACAAAGCTTCGTCCCGAAGCTCAATTCACCTCACAAAACAATACATTCACATACTCCAAGAAATTAAAACAATACTCCACACAATAATTCTCAGTTAACCTCATCAACCACAAATGATTCAGCAACATCACATAAAACCTCAGACACACCAATCACACAATATAAACCATTCCCAAATTCAACGATACCACATATATGAGATCATTAAGAGGACAACTCCTAAAATAATATTCAAGTATTACCAACCATTTCTGGCACCAACTAACATTCATAATCACAAACATTCACAAACACTAATAATCATTCACCACTTACCATATGACTCTCCCCCCCTAAAAAGAAAGTTTCTTCTGAAACTTTAATTGTTAACCTTAAAAGAAGTTTCCATCTACAGCTTAATAATTAACCTTAACCGTGATAACTTCCTGAATCCTATGAAGATTCATTAGTATCTTCACTGCCTTTCTTCTGGTTATGGGTCCACAACGTTTCCGCTGCGCTACTCTGATAAGCGTTTCCACCACTCTTACATCCATTATCCTTCCCGTACCTACACTCGAAGGCTCTATGCCCTAACCTTCCACAATTAAAACACTTCACCAACCTTCCTTCACAATCTTCACCTGGATGGTTCTTTTCACATATCTTGCAATAAAGTATCTAGTTCCTTTATCATTGATTCGTCGTCCCGAGTAATTGGTTCTGGCTTCCCCACTTGGCCTAACCTCTACTTTAGTCCTCTTATCAAAACTCTCAGCCTTACGTGACTCCATTCTCCTTTTCGCCCCGTTTGTACTTCCTTCCTTCTCTGTTGTACCCTATAAAGATTAGCAGCTTTATCGTACGCCTCTTGTAAAGTAGTTATAGGTATTACACTTAGAGCTTCTTGTAAATCCCAATTTAAACCCTCTAGGAAACGTTGAACCTTAGCAGTCTCATCGGGTACCACATGCGGAGCAAATCTAGCAAGCTCCACAAACTTAGCATGATAAGTTTTAACATCATCTGTCCGCTGCCTCAATCCAGTAAATTCCTGATATTTTTGTAACCTTACATGCTCCGGATAAAATCTTTTCCTCATTGCAATTTCAACATATTCCACCCAAACCCGGATTTCCTTTGAGTCTCTCCTCCTCCGCAGTCCACCACAGATCAGCCTCACCTTTAAAATAAAATACAGCCCCACTTACTTCTTTTCTTCAGGGCAATCAATAATATCAAATATTTTGTCAAACTCTCTGATCCACTCTTCCAGAATTACTGGATCCTCTTCTCCTGAATAAGTACTGGGTTTCATAGCTGCTATCCTCGGGAGAATTCCTTGGGTATTTCAGCTCTAGCCTCGTGCTGCTCCAGGATTCTTCCCATACTCAGTGTCAACTCCCTCAGTTCATCCATCTGTCCTCTCCCTCTCCATTACTCCGTCCACTCCCCTCTCCATTATTCTATACAGAGATGTTAGTTGCAATATAAATAGTTAACTATAATCAATCAAACACACAACACACAAATATCACAGCAAACATATTTTCAGAACCACATGGTTCTGCCTAGTCTCCTAAACCTAAGCCTGGGTCACCTTGCTTCCTAGTCAAACTCAAATTTTCCCCTCCAGCTAACCTATGGCTCTGATACCACTCTGTAACGCCCCAGTTTACCACCACCATTTACTTAGCCTCTTTTTTTTTTTTTTATTCTTTAGAGACATGTTATAACTGAAATAACAACTTATATTACATGTGTCAGTCTTCTTTTTTTTACAAAAGGTCCCCTAAGGCTATCACCGGGGGTTACCGCCACACTACTAACCACTAGTAAGTGTAAGGCTATTACCACCACCACCCCTACGCTAGCTATCTTACATTGTTGTTACTATCAAAAGAGTGACACAACCAACCCGTCACTTTACACCTTAGTACCAAAAGACCCCTTCCAGCCAACTACTATGTTAGCTCCTACTCCTATTTTACACCAAAAGTAAAGGGGTATCAAAAGGCTATTACATCGCTAGCATCTAACTAGGGACCACTTGCATATACTCGTACACTGTGGAAACATCATGAGTGATAGACTGACTGGTGCCATTCTCCGGGTGCCTAAAACTTGTATCTTCTTGTTCCACTCTCATAAACTATCTCGGTGACCCCAGGCTGTATACTTCTACGATAGGTGACAAACATGAAAATATAGAAAGTATCGGTGGACTCGTCCTCAGTGCAGAGAAGGTGTCCATCCCAGTTACCCTGAATTCACAGAATACATATACACAGGAAAACACAACCAAATAAAATCAGTAAAAACTGAGTAAAACACTACCACACCCCGTAAAACTTATTTTCTCTTTAAACCTTTGTTTCCAGTAAATATTAACAAATATAACAAATCAGAATAGATCACACACCATTTACCTGTACCAGGAATTATCAAGAGATAATTAATATCATATACAAGATATTTCCAAATGAAGTCCACCACCACCACCCACCCTATGTCCTTAAGTGTGCACACCCCCTATTGAAAACTTCTGCCCAATAGGAGTAGATCATAGTGGCAGCTCCAATTTCATTAGTAGGAGCTTATATTGTTGCCGGAACATCGGCTTGGCCTTAAAGGATCTCACAAGAGGCATAGCCTTAGGATAACCATGATATCAACATCACACAATACTTTCCACCACCACCACAAGAGGTTATCCTTAAACACATTTGCAAACCATGAGTAAGATATCATAACCAAGCTTTACACAAGTAGTAATTCACACATCAAGCTCACCACTTGTAAAATAACCTTAATAACATCATAACAATACCATTCAAGCTCCAATAAATCAGAGAATCAAACAATTTCCAAGAAACCACCTTAGAAAGCTTAAATTCTTATTTTTAGCCAAAATCACTATTCACCAACTTAAATAACTTCCCAAAAGAGTCTCGGCCTAAAAATTTAACCATGATCCAATATCAATAACACAAGTATCTCCTAAAACTTTCAGCTCAAGATCAATTCGTAAACCCATTCAAACATTCGGAAAGGCTTAAAGCACATTTTCTCATTTTTAGCTTCTTTACCTTGTCTAACCGACTTAAATTTCTCCATTCGACTTGATTTTTCAAAAATAACCATATATTCACTATTCAAGACTACCCTCAAAATTTTAGCTCAAACCCATGTCGGAAACCCACCTAAACAATTCCTAAAGCTTAAAGCTCATTTTCTCATTTTCAAAGTTCTTTAGTGTTTTCCTTCTTCCCAACCTTATTTCGACTTTATTTTCTAGGATGTTCACTAACTATTCATCCCTAGTTTACTGTAAAAAATTTAAGAAAATAGAGATAGGATTCGTAGATAACAAAACAGAATGACTTAAGAAGGAAAATAAGCTTAAAGGGTGAAAGTGATGTGCATAGATGTTACCTGTCCTCTCCTAGCCATTTTGGAGCTTTTCTACCTTGATTATAAGTTGCTTGAGCTCAAAATCTCCAACAACCAAGTCACCCACCTTGGAGTTTGGCTTCCACTCCTTAAACTTGCCTTTTTCCTTGATTTTAGCTTAATTACTACCTTAGATTTGTGTTTCCAATGGAGGAGTGTTGTTGCCTATGCTCCAATGGTGTTTTCTAGCTTAGGAGAAGCAAGGTAGATGAAGATAAATGGCCACCTTGCTCACCTACCATGGCCGACCTCCACCCCCCCCCCTTTTATACTAACATTTTCATCCTTATCTTACTATTTGTAATTATTACTTCTAGAATTGTCCATGGCCATTGATTTGTGTTAGGTGACAAAAACCAATCCTACCACCTCATGCCAAACCGCCATTGAATGGATAAGGAGGGGGCAACTTGCCTTGGTCATTATTACAAATAGTAAGGAGGGTGAATAGTAAGGAGGTGTGAATAGTAACCGAGATATTTTTTTTCTCCTCCTTCCTTGATATTTTCGGCCACCATCTTAGGCCATGTTTGGCTTGAGCTTTCCATGGGTATTAGACTATATATGTAGGTATGTTAATACTAGTGTGGGTTATCAAGTCTTTAGGAATTTCCTCTGGTCACTTTGAGCTCTCCTAAGCCCCGTTTGCCCAGAACCACTAAATACTGAAAAATGTAACTAGATTGTCTTATATTAAAGAAGAAAGATATGATTGTTTCTTTCCTCAAAACACTCTCAAAAGTATCTAACCACTTCCTAAGGTTGATACCCACTCTCAGTTCCTGAGGAATTTAGTAATTTCCAGGAATTTCAGAATCCTGTGAAACTAAGGTTTACCGGTGATACTCCGGGAACTAGGGTTCCTAATGTTCACCATGCACTTCCAACTAATTTATAACCTTCTCCACATTAGAAATTAGGGTTTCCTAAGGTTTACAGTTAAGTAAGGTCCTAATCACAGTTTAAGAAATTTGTGGTATTACACAAACTTAACCTTCTGACAGGTCAAGCATCTAGTCACATAGTCGGCTACGCCTTCTTCATCCGCTCCACCAGAAATGGACCTTCAAGTCCTTGTACATCTTTGAAGAACCGGGGTGGACGGATAAGGACGAGCAATGAGCCTCCTCGAGTATCTTCTTCTTCAGGTCAGAAGAAGACTCTGGAATACATAACCGGCCATTCAGTCGAATCATGTCGTCGTCGCTCTGTTCGAAGTCGTACTTCTGACTCTCAAAACAACCCTCTGTTATCTTCTACTTGATACTCTGCATATACTGATCATTCTCCTGTGCAACTCGTATCTCATCAACTAGACTGCTGCCTGCTAAAAGCATAAACAATGATGTGCTCGGTGGCTCAGGGCGTCGGCTACTACATTCGCCTTGCCCTCCTTGTACCTTAGGTCTATGTCGTAGTCCTTCAAGAACTCGACCCATCTTCTCTGTCGCATGTTCACCTCCTTCTGATGAAGAGATGCTGTAAACTCTTGTGATCAGAGTAGATGGTGACTGTCACACCGTAAAGATAATGGCGCCAGATCTTCAAAGCGAAGACTACTGCACCCAACTCAAGGTCGTGTGTGGGGTAGTTCACCTCGTGCTTCTTCAGCTGTCGGGATGCATAGGCAACGACCTTCCCGTGCTGCATAAGCACACAGCCTAGACTACCTCGAACCCATCGGTGCCCTTAGGGATAGTAAGGACGGGCGCTGATGTCAGGAGATCCTTTAGTGTCTGAAAAAGGACTGCTCACACTCGGCAGACCATAAGACTGGGACTCCTTCTTCATGAGATTCGTCATTGGTTTGGCCACCTTGGAGAAGTCCTTCACGAACCTTCGATAGTAACCGGCCAAACCCAGAAAGCTGCGGACGTCTGTTACCGTCTTCGGCCTCGGCCAACTCTTCACTACCTCTATCTTAGTAGGGTCTACAGATATCCGCTAGCTGATATAATGTGTCCAAGGAATGACACGCTGTCCACCAGAACTCACACTTCGAGAGTTTGGCATACAGCTGGTTCTCTCTCATGATACTCAAAACCTGCCTCAAGTGTAACTCATGCTCCTCATCGGTCTTAGAATAGACCAGGATATCGTCGATGAAGACCACAACTGAACTATCAAGCTGCTCTCTGAAGAGACGGATCATCAATTCCATGAAGATAGTTGGCGCATTCGATAACCTGAATGGCATAACGGTGAAACTCGAGTCTTGAAGCTGTCTTCTCAACATCACCCTCTACAATCCTGATCTGATGGTAGCCAGATCTGAGATCTATCTTCGGAAACACACTGGCTCCTCTCATCTGGTCAAACAAGTCGTCAATCCGTGGTAACGGGTACTTGTTCTTGACCGTGACCGCATTAAGCTCGCGGTAGTCGATGCAGAGTCGCATACTATCATCCTTCTTCTTGACGACAGGTTTGGAGCACCGCAAGGAGAACCCTAGATGGTATGAATCCTTGTCGAGGAGGTCCTCCAGCTGTAGCTTCAGCTCCCTCATCTTAGCTGGCGCCATACGGTAGGGCGCCTTAGCAATAGGGCCCGTACCTGGCAATAAGTCAATGGTGAACTCAACCTCGTGCATAGGCGGCATGCCAGGCAGCTCATCAAGAAACAAGTCGGGGAAGTCTACCATGATGACGAATGTCTGAGTCCATCTCTCGCTCTATCTCGTGTCCTGAACATAACAGAGGAAGGCCTGTCGGCCATTCCTAACGTCCTTTATCAGGGATCGCTGACATGATCTTGACAGTCGGCTCTCTCTTCACTCTGCGGTATGACACTGTCTTGCCGCTCGGCCCCTTCAGCAGTAGTTGATGCTCTGCACAATGTAGGCGGCCTTATGCTTCTGCAGCCATTCCTTACCCACTATAATGTCGAAGCCCAAGTTCTAAACTCAATCAGGTCGATGGGGAAGGTCTCAGTCATAATGTTGATCTCTAGTCCCGTGTACTATCTGGTGCAACCAACTCTCTCCTTCGAAGGAAGAGTGACTGAAAAGTCAGAGAGCTGTTCGGGGGCTGCCCTCAGCTTCTTAGCGAATGCCGAGGAGATAAATGAATGCGAAGCCCCGGAGGCGAACAATATGGAAGCACTAACACCATCGACAGGAAAGGTACCTGAGATTACTTCTCGTGTTAGCATCGAGCCACAATAAATCACTTATTTATTGTCGGTTGTTAATTGTCATACCTGTGATGACATTACCGGACTCCTTGGCTTGCGCCATATCTAAGATGCATAAGGTACCCTCCATTCATTTTTGTGGCCTGGAGTTATGAATTAACGGTATTAACAAACGGAACACATATACTTGAATGTACATAAACTCTTATTTCATTTATCCAATTGGTATTACAACAAGGTTACACACTTAGCTACTAAAATACATCAGTATTGTCTGAAAGTTAAATTTAAACGGTCGGGTCGGATGTGGGTCTCATTCACTAGAGCTGGTGGGGCGGTATTGAGCTTAATGCTCTTAATCCCATGATATACTAGCCTTGATTCTCTACCAAATACCACACATCCCCATACTTGAGGACGATCTTGCTTGCCAGATCCATCCTCTTCTGGTCTCCATAGATGAACTCAGCATCATCGTCAATGGAGAACGACACAACCGTATTCCTCTGGTGATGGACTCGATCGTCTCATCACGGTCTTGGTGCATCCCAAGCCTTCCTCCCTGCTCGTAGTAGTTGATGATGCAAACATCGGTGTCATGTCGGGTAAAGGGTAAGTCTCACAGTCTTGAGCAATATCCATTGCTTTTCTCACCAAGGTTAGGAAACTCTCAGGTATCCAAGGTATTGATACGTCATCTACCATTCTCACCTCTCGGTAAACCCTAGCATGCGGATCCCAATCCTTCCCTAAGCACATCATGTGCAGTTTCATCTTAGAACCACTACTAAATACAGGGGTATAAAATCCTTCCAACCCTTACCCAAAGCTCTACACTCATCTACTATGGCGATTGGTTCATCTAAGGCTAGGAACTCTCTGAGAAGTATCATGCTCGGTCTGACCACATAACACAACTCGCCAGGGTACTCCCGTCTTTCTTCCATAGGTCTAGGTGATCTCGGTCTTGTGAGTGTGGGATAGCAGATATCGAAGTCTCCTAAGAGATAAAAGGTTTTCCTAGGTAAGTCGTTGTCTAAAGTGGTAATTAAAACACGCACTCATGCTAAGGTAAAGCGTTTAACACTTAGTCATGCTGTAACACCCCTCTCCATAAACACGTAATAATCCCTCACTTAGCAATAAATAAAACGTCTTACAGCGGATGATAAATAACAACATTAATACTCACTCGGGTGTCACCTGCCATTACTCGCCCATGCGAGTAACGAAGCATAACTATATCCAACAACCAAAATAAATAAACTGCTAACCGCTGTGATAACGAGATAACTCCTATACATCATACTAAGTCCATAAACCATAAACGTCGACAAGTGAGTGTCTACCCAATCCCAATATACATAACCGTACCATAATACAAACCATAGTCTAACATTGTTATACAAAATAAACTCCATGTGCGGTAATTAAATAAACTCAATCTACCCTGATCCCGCACTTCGGCTTCGGCGATAATCAACAACCTGCACAATGAGTGTAGTCTCAGCGATAAACGTTGAGTATGCCGGGCCTGGACCCTTTGGTCACTTAGTCATTTTAACCATCTTATTATTAGATTGGTTTCATGCTTTACCATTTTACAGATATAATAAATACTGTAATAGACATACATAAAAACATAACCATCCATCCAATCAATACAGTCATTACATATGGCCCTGGCATTTGGGTCGCTGGGTCAGGTTGATATCAACCCTAACCCAACCATTTCAAATATCATCAACCCATGCCCAACCCAAAATGGATGGGTCAGAAATCATGACCCTAACCCAACCCGTTTAAAATTCTCAACCCTAACCCAACCCACCCAACCCATTTTTTAAAGCATACATAATTTAGACGGATTAGGATTAGACTTTAATAAAAAAAATCCAAAAACATCCAGTGCTAACTAATTAGGATGAAACAAAAGGAAGAGAAGTAATCTTGCTTGATCGACCCAACTTTAAACGAATTTCATTTATCAAAAAAAAGAATGTAAAAGTACTAATCCAATTTCCCATGAATAGAATAACACGTACTTTTTCCATAAGTTTATATTTATCAATAGGCATAAAGCTCACCATTGTTTTGGGAGGAATCCTATCTAGATATGCACATGATCTAGTGCCCTTAATAAAGAGGAACAAAAATGAAATCTTCATTATGCATTAGAGAAATATACTAAAGACAGATATTCTAAAGTTAGAAATAATTTATAATTAAATTGAGAGCTCAAGCCTCAAACTATGACTATAGTTTTAAAAATAATTACACCTGTTTAAAATGAGTGCTCATGCCTAAGAAAAGTAAAATCACAATCACTTAATCGTTACCAACAGTCTGAGAAACTTCTATGCAGCACGCTATCCGTATTGTTGGCTTCAGAATTCACTAAGAGGCCTATAATCAAGATCATACTTACAAAAAAATACCTATCACCTACTTTTGTTCACTATTCTAGAATATCTAAACATGCATATGTTTCTCAAGAACCCTATTACAGTAAAAACAAGAAAAAAAAACACCTTGGGCAGAGATGAGAGCGACATAGACATGAACAACGACGTAGAGAAGAAAATGGATTGAGTCCACAAGACGAGAGTATATGAGTTTTCAACATTAGTTAAGGTCGGTTGGGCCCTTTGTTTGATATGCAGCTGGTTAGGCCGTTTGTTTAGTTTAAGTATGTGATATTATTAGGTGTGATAGTCCAACTGCACTTGGACTTAAGGCTAAGGTATAGTTTCATCTGAAAATAATATATATATATTGTGAATTAATTATTACAAATATTTTTCGGGTTTCGGGTTTCGGTTTCGGGTTGGGTCATGGGTTTGATCCTACCTAACCAACCCACAAATTAGCTTATTACCCTAACCCAACCAAAATAGATGGTTCAATATCAAGACCCTAACCCGCAAGTATGGGTTGGGTTCGAGTTGGGTTTCGGGTTGGGTCAAATTGCCAGGTCTAATTACATATCACATACAACAGTTGTATAATCGAACATATCGAAATAATTGCAGTATAATGTACAATGTACAATCGCCGTAGCGAACGGTTTCTATATTTAATTTACCTTGGCCTTCAAGGCCCCATCCATCCAAACCATGTTTAATTATTTATTTACCAGTTGGGCGTCAAGTTAGGACAACCCGATAACAACCTCACCATGGACAGTAGTCCTCCCGTACACACAAAGGTGCTCATTTCGCCAGAGGTCCGGAGGCCCCTGACTATTCACTTTGCCTCGTAAGGCGTCCATATAAAGCCGTAGCCACGTGACCCACGATCCAAATAGGGCTCGTTGGGTATATACCTGGAGCGGAACCCGATAGGGAACCCCTCAGTGATCACAAATGCGCAACCAGGTAGTTCGTAAACTACACTGGATTCCTCACCTCAACTCATACCATCTCTCTCTCATAATGTTTAAGATATGCTCTTAGTCTTATGGAGAATACAATTTATTAATTAGCTGCCCAATGGGTCTCACGCATACCTAGAAGTAATCTAGGTTATATTCATGTTCGAGATCCATGCTCTAGAGACCGACAATGTCGTGACTCGTTCCTAAGTGTTTTACTTAGGTTACCATATACTTAATATTAATACTAATGGTATTATATCAAGTAATCGCCATGTCATCACATTAACGCATATGTATGTTTATATAAGTAGTTCTATAGTCGACGTAGTGTTAGTCCCGTAGGACGCTCGTGCATAAATAATTAATGCAGTAACACACATAATCACATACACGTATCCACACACATAACACACAAGTTATATCAACCAAATCCGAGCCCAAGGAATTCCTTAGGACAACCCGGATCAAACCCCTTTACATACCGTACACCTTAGACCAAGGATGCGCAGTGTAAACCACTAGCTCGTCAAGCGCCTTCGTCTGAAGTATGATCTAAACGGTAATAAAACTACAAGTCAGTCTCCAAGACTAACTAAATCCGTATTTCCGAATAACAAGTAACCCCGACAGTTCATCCCCGGATTTCTATAGTTAATTGTTACGGGTTTCTCTAAACCAGTCGGCTTTGTTACTAAAACTCGTAGGTCGTAATGTTTCGACTGTTGAGTTTAATCCATTATATTTCTTTAATCTTATCCATCATTGAATTTAGGTATATAACCTATAGTTGCATGTATGCATGCATTATTTATTATATTGTATTATTTTCCACCATCCATTATAATACTTTGTATTACATAATCCATTAATCTTGTAATAATTATATTTGAATTCAAAAACTTATAACTTATTGTTTATAAACTATTTTCATATAATAACCTCCACCATTATATTATATGGTCTCCAACCATAATATATATCCATCCTTATATACATTATTCTAGCATATGTATATATTTACCAATATAGGTAAGTTTCATGAGTTGTAAAACTCTTATAATATGTTACATTTTATCATCTTATATTAGATGATAATTCCCATTATTTGTATTATACTATACAACTTATTATTAAATATTATGTAACATCTTTATGTTGTATAATACAACTTCTAAGGTTTATTCAATATATACCTTAGTTTATAAATCTTATTTATTTATAGTTTGTCACATTATTTAATGTGAATATCCTTACTTATATTAATTCCATCTAAACCACCTTAATACCATATAATTGTTATAACATTTATAACATTGTAGACCATAGTCTAAAATTCATTTTCCAACTCTTATTAATTCGGTACAACACTTTATTTTATTTTAATTTCATTTTGACCACATAGCATTATGTAATGTTATACCTTATACTAATATCATATAATATGATATTTTTTTGTTTCCTTTAACTTATAACCTATAGTTTTATACAAAACTACATTTAATGCCGCATAGGCATATACATTTAAACCTTATTCTTTTCCATAACCCAGTTTCTTTATTTACAAAATCACCCCATAATTTATACCATGTTATATATACCATATAATATAACATTTTTAACTTATAAAAAAGGTATAACCTATGGTTATTTTATAAAATAACCGAACAGATTTTTAATTTGTTTCAATTTAGTTTCCAGCCCCTTAACTTTCCAAATTTATAATTTGACCACATATATAATGTTATGTCATATATATCATATATTATAACATTTAAAACCTTAATATTAATATAACCTATAGTTATATAATATTTAAATTGCTAACAGACCCCTTGTCTATTCTTAATTATTTTTCAACCCACCAACTTTCTATAATCACAATGTGACCCACTTTATAACATATAGTTTTATAATATCATTAAAACTATATATTATACATATATCTTAGGAATTACTCTTATATTATTCTAAAAATCACCAAATTTTACCCAAGGGTTATAATTAACATTGCTAACCCATATACTTTCGGTATTTGCTATTCCACCACTTATATTTATCCAAAGTGTCACAATGACATAATAACTATATATTATACATATATAGTTTATTTAAATTCCAAAATCAACCCAATAAATTCCTAAAATTCCTAATAGCCCATGGGTGTTTATAATACCATTTTACACCCTTTAGTTTCGGTAATAACATATTTACCCCATATGTTATAAAAATGTTACAATTAAATACTTATCTTATTATAAAACCTTAAATATGTTATTTAACTTATCTAATTTGGTCCAAGCCTACCACATGGTCAAGGTTGACCTCCTTAATATTGCCTTGACCATTAATTTCCATATATCACGGTTTGTACCCATATTTTTTTAGAAATTACCATTTAACCCCAAAACTTTATAAAATCTTATAATTTTTATTTTAAATCCTTTTAACCTCAAACTTTCGGCTTTATTATTATATAGCCCCCAAATTTAATTTAGTTATGGTTTATACCCCAATTCCTTGCGGTAATATATTTTTTACCTAAACTTAATTAAAACCTTATAAATACATAAATAAAATGGCCTAAAGTACATGGCCTTATTACAAACATTAGCTTATAAAATAAATTACACATAAATGCTCAAAAATGCTTTACACTCTCGGCCTCACCATATAGTTTTCCATATTTACCAATTTTCCACATAATGTCTTAAATTTGACAATTATGTTAATTAATTACTTATATAAATTTACTAAACCATTCCTTAATCACCTAAGGTCAAAATAAGACCTTTTATACCTTGTTCACTCACGGCAATATTATACACATATGTATAACACATATTAATATACCAAGTGAAGGTTTAAGTGATTTATACCTTATTTTTGCCAAGTTTAGGCATTGTTTGGCCACGGCTAGCTTAGGATAGTTTTTCCACAGCTTCTTTCACATGTTTTCAAACAGCAATTAAGGCATGATTAGTCTCCAAACAATAGCTAACCATAAGAAGTGTTTAATGTATATTTTCAAGGTAAAATTTACCTTAGAATACCAAGGCAAGCAAAGGTGGTCTTCGGCCTATTTTTACAGAAGATAAAGAGCATCAAAAGAGCTACTAAACCAAGGCTTAAAACCAGTATAACTCAGATTAGAAGATGGCTAATTTTCACCTTGATTAAAATGCCAAAAATGGTGTTTTTGGCATGGATTTGGCTATTCCTTGAAGCTCTTGATATACCAACTGAATAAGTATGTTAGGAAGAAGATTATAAGCCTAGGAAATCAAACTTTCCAATCAGAAATGAAAGGAATGAAGAGATAAGTGCTTAAAGCACATTTTTACCTTAAAAGATCAAGATTAGAACTTCCCTTCTTCTTCCCTTGTTACAGCCGAGAATTACCCTTCTTTAACCTCCAAAACAAGCTAGGAACATGGATTGAAATGGTTGATGTTTAGCTCCATGGAAAGAGGAAAGAAAAGTGAAGAGAATGAACATAAAATGGCTTAATAAGCTTACCTAGATCAATTGGTGTTCTCCTCTGAGTTTGGTGTGTTCCCACGGTAATGGAGGAGAAAAATAGAGGATGGAGGCTGAAGAAATCGGCTGGGAAGGAGGTAATGAGAGGAAAGAGAAAGAATTAAGCTTATAAGATAAAGTTTACTTACTTTAGTAAATAGTCATAGATGACTCATTGGTAGATATTTTAGGTTGCTTAATGGGTGGATGACAGCCTAAAGAGGTTGGAAATGGGTGGTTTGGTCAATGGATGACATTTGACCATGGTTAAAGTTAAGTAATTAAATGTTATTTTGGGTACTATTCACCCAAAATCACCCATTTTGATTTTATTTTTAAACTTTGATTTAGACTTTATAATATAGTCTATCATGTCACATTAATGATATAAAGAATGTAATCTAGTCTTTAAAGTGACAAAAAGTCAATATCTTAGAGCTCATACACAAAAACGTGTTTTAAGGTGTTTTAGTGCACATTTTGTGTCACAAGGTGTTTCTGAGCTTAGTTTTCTTTGAGAATGGTTTCATTGTGTTCCTTACATGATAATTGATCTTAGGAACCCAATTTTATATCAAATAGAGGTCATAAGACCTTTAAGGTTTCTTAGAGCACATTTTGCCCTACTTGACCTTTAAGCATGTTAATGCTTGTTCTTTGTGTTGGAGTGTTGTCCAACGATTGTAGTATTTCCTCTATGTGTTAATATGCTTAGGACAAATTTTTAGGTCCTAAGAAGTTCATTTGGGTATGTATTTACCCTAAACAGTCAAAGGATGCAATATCTTGCTTTGTGTTGACCATTATTGTTCTCAATTGACTTTTAAGGCATGTTTAGGCCTTAATTAATGTGATTAAATGTTTAATCCATGTTTTATTAGTTTGGGGTATTTCAATCTACCCCCTTAAAAAGACTTCGTCCCGAAGTCGCTTAATCAAATAGGTGTTTTAATAACTACCCATACCCATAATGTATATCTATGTGATATATCATTTACACACATCGTATTGTGCTTATACAGCACAGCCCTCGTCTTTGGTGTTAATTCAATCATATATGGATATAGGTGATCCATCAGCACCATTATTTCCTATCAATTCTACAAACCCTGACAACCTCCCCGAGGTGTCCATAACATACCATCCTTCCACATTCCATATCTAATGATTCATTTTGTATCTAGGCGATACCATATGTAATCATTCTACAAGGTAATATAAATATATATATCACAAGTATCATTAAAAGGTATTACACACATGGGTGTAAACACAACATTCAAGCAAGTATCTCGTAGGATACATACATACAAGTGCACATTACACACAACAAATCAACAACGTACGCCCTACGTACCACCATTCACTGTATGACCTGCATACGAAACAAACAAACAAACAAACCTCGTATGCCCCGCATACCACAAACTACTGTATGCCCCGCATACGAAACAATAAAACTTAGTGCACACACGTGCACAGCCAAGAGGCTCTACCCCCCTTAAAAAGGGTTACGCCCCCGTACCCCACAAGTATACATCAGCCGCTCAACAAGGAGCGCTGGATACTTGGCTCTCATAGAGTTCTCCAACTCGTGGATTATCCTTATATCAGAGAGACTGGTATGACTCTAGCCCTTCCGGGCTCCACAACACATAAAGGGTGAGGCACTAATCTGTTTATGCTCTCTCCCGAATTTGTTCTAATGGGCCCACTCGCTCCGTATTGAGGTGCAGACCCATGAACATAGGCTCAGTTTGCCTCTTTTCATTGTCGTGTATCCTCTCGTTTGGATCACTAGCGTAAATGCGTGTGTCTTCTCTCACTAATATTCAGCTTGAGGTGAAATGACATTGGCTATTGTTAGTACTTAGTGCTCTTTGCACTAGTCTTTGTAATACTGAGACGTACTAGCCTACATGTCCACGGAGATAAAGCTTGTCATCCGTGTCTCTAGGTGGTTTTGTTCCGGAGTAACACACTGTTGTAGTTCTTTGATTCTCACTTCGTTTTGATATCCATTTCATCTTCCCGTATTCCCACTAGATTAATAACTGCACAAGTGCAATACCAAACACTCAGTCCTACAGAGTGCAGAGGCGTAAACCCTCAGCAGTTAATATCTAATGAGTCAAACAGATAAGATGAACCAATTATCATGTGAGTTGTACATTTCAAGTCCGTTAGTTATCATAACGTTGTTCCTTGCTTAAGGTATCTGCTAGTATATTAGCTTTGTCTCTCATCATTGCGTAGTCACGCGTTTATGTTCACATCATCTGGTAGGTTCCTCTAGATTGCAAAATTTGCTCGATCCTTATGAGGGTTCTACATATTATTCGTCCATAATGGGTTTTCATGTTTCTATCCTTGTCATTCACATTCTCATTGTATACTGTCTGCTACTCTGTGTTGAAGGTTCTTGATTTCTCTAGCCCGTTGGTTTAACTGCGGCTCTTCTCGTCCATCTTCGAGGTAATCTGCATCACTGTCCTTATTACGGAGTTGACTACTTCTCGTGTTCCTAACACTACTTGTCTACATACATGGGGCACCATACTGATACATTACTACTTACCCGACTAACTCATAAATAAGTCTGTCAGGCCCACATGCTCCTATCGGAGTGCGGTCGTCCCATGCCTCGTTTAGTAAACTGGTAATGTCTGTCACACGGTTATTGTGAAGTATTTTGTTGTCAATCTCCCTTTTGATGGATGTCCTTTTAGTTGTTTATTAGTTCCTGTTATTGGTAGTTCTCTTGTTGTAGTGCTATTTCCCTCGTGGCTGGTGTAAGTAAAATTCGTGCTATCTGATTTACAAATTGGTTCTCTTATCTCGATCTCATTGAGTACAACCATCTTCCTTTTCCCTTTTCTCCCTGTTAATCCATGATCACATCGCATCCATAGTTTCGTATTTGTTCCCGCCTATTCATCCATTTAACTGGATATATTGCAGATTGCATATGCTAGATCAACTTGGCTCTTCACTTCCCAACCATCCTCACTGACGGTGGTGTGCATCTACAAAGGGTAATGCTTGTCCATAAGGACTAAACATCCATCACTATTAGTGATTAGCATTAAATGCGGGTATACACTTATGGTATTTGGCTAATAGCCATGTCTGAAAATTCTCGAACAGTCAAAATGGTGTGGTTTTACAATCAGTGGTTGTATAGTTTCTTCAGTTGCAGTGGTTGGACTAACGGTCTTTCCGAGGTTTCACAATTTCTAATCTTAAGGTTTGTATGAAAAGCAGTATGAAATTTTGGTATAAAATAAGAGATTAAAATTTAGTGGTAGTTGTAGTTGCAGTTGCGACACTTGCTGTGGCAAGTGCGCAAGGCATATGGAAATTTCAAGTGGTTCGATTGTCATAGCGCTTGCAAGCAAGTGCGCCATGCAGGTGGAAATATTAGTCCAGTAATTACCGGTCTTAGTGACTCTTCTGTCGTTGAGTATGGGCTACATGATAATGTAAGCATTAACCTTCTGTTCATATATATATATATCTGATCCGTCAAGTTTCAAGGTTCTGGTATCGAGTCCACATACTAGTCTCAAAAGTCATACACAAAAGGCGAGTGGTCATTGACACACCCCAACATATTTACAGCGTATATCTGCCTAATTCCAAGCTAAGTACATAACAAGGTAAGCAAAAGTCTTCCACCAGCGGTCTCTCATGGAGTTCAGGTACTAATGCCCTATCGACTCCCTTGCCTCTCTGGGCTCCAGCATCAGTAGATGTCTGGCCCTCCTGACTGCTGCCTCCTCGTGGTACTCCAGATCCTCCAGCTGAGGTCTTCTGAGTATTCTTTGGTGGCCTGTAGTTACGGCCCTCAGGGTTCATCCAACACTCGAACTCCCGGTGGCCCTCTTTCTTGCAGTACTGGCACTCTACTTTGCGGCCACTACAGTCGACCCCAGGATGATCCTTCCCAAAACCTTGCAATAGAAATGGCGCTGGGGCTGTCGGTGCCTAATGGTAGCATTTAGTTTAAGTTAATAGCTGTAGGTAACATGGCTAAGGTTACAATTTAATTAAGAGGAAGGTGTTCTCACCCTTAGGAGGTGCAGATCTCAAAGGTTGAGCATCTATAGCTGGGCGGGTCAACCGAAGGACGGGCTCTTTCCCCTTTGCTCCCTGGTGACCCTGCTGCCTTTTCTTCTGGAAAAATTTATTTCCCTTCTTCTGGCTATCGCCTGAAGATGCTCCTCCACCCTCAGACTCTCCCTCTAGGTTCTTTCTCTTCTTGGTCCCGAGAGT
Organism: Limonium bicolor; assembly: GCA_023374045.1. NCBI lineage: Eukaryota > Viridiplantae > Streptophyta > Magnoliopsida > Caryophyllales > Plumbaginaceae > Limonium > Limonium bicolor. The sequence goes on from CM041778.1 coordinate 44,016,495, forward strand.
CTCTTCCGAGTTTGGAGCATTAGCTCCGTCCTCGAGGCAGCGTCATAACACTCCTGGAATCTCATTGATAAGTTTTCACAAAGTTAATCGGTAATGTAGTAAGTAAAGAATTTATGGCTTTCATTGTTTATACCTGGATAGTAGAATAGAAGGTAGCACCCATCGCCATCTGGATGCGAAACAACATCCCCCCCGGAACTTCTCGACCTTCACGGTCTCTGAGTAATCAACTCCGGGATGAAGTCCAGCAGACCAATGAATCGAGCGTAGTACTCATCCACGGTCAGACCTCCCTGGGAGAGTGTCTCGAACTCTCGGCGCTTCTTCTGCTTGAGATGTGCCGAGTAGTACATCCCCCTCAGCAACTCAACGAAGGCAGCCCACGAAAAGTCGGGCGTAGCCAGGTGATGGTCCTGACCAACCTCCACCAAGTGCTGGCTGCATCCTTCAGGTGGAAAGCAGCAATGACGACCTTCTTGTCGGCAAGTACTTGCAAAGCTTCGTAGGCCTTCTCATGTTCTACAATGAAACGCTCTAAGGCTACGGGGTCGGCTCCCCTAAATAAGTAGGTGGTCGGGTCTCGGTAACTGACTTCAGCCAGTTCGTTTCCCTGGGTTGTGGCGGGTGGGCTGGTGTCCACCAATTTGAGTACCAAGCTGTGCGAGAACGGCAGCAATCGTCTCTGCAACTCCTGGAATCACGGGGTCACCGCCTCTACCTCTACGGACCACGCCCTCTAGTTCCCCAGACATCTGTAGTACAGTATGTCAAATAAATACTCGGTAATTTACCGTACACAACCAGTAGATATTGAATTGCCTTTAAGGCTAATACATCACGCAATTTGCGTTACCAAACACAATAACTTTTAAGACGAGTCGTCTCGTACCTCACAAACGTTTCCCGTAATTTCCCAAGTCCTAAGCTCACTGTCTTAACCTAGTGTCTCGTCATCAGAGCGGTACTCCGCTCTGATACCTCTTTTGTAACACCCCTCTTCATAAACACGTAATAATCCCTCACTTAGCAATAAATAAAACGTCTTACAGCGGATGATAAATAACAACATTAATACTCACTACTACCACTCGGGTGTCACCTGCCATTACTCGCCCATGCGAGTAACGAAGCATAACTATATCCAACAACCAAAATAAATAAACTGCTAACCGCTGTGATAACGAGATAACTCCTATACATCATACTAAGTCCATAAACCATAAACGTCGACAAGTGAGTGTCTACCCAATCCCAATATACATAATCGTACCATAATACAAACCACAGTCTAACATTGTTATAAAATAAACTCCATGTGCGGTAATTAAAATAAACTCAATCTACCCTGATCCCGCACTTCGGCTTCGGCGATAATCAACAACCTGCACAATGAGTGTAGTCTCAGCGATAAACGCTGAGTATGCCGGGCCTGGACCCTATTGGTCACTTAGTCATTTTAACCATCTTATTATTAGATTGGTTTCATGCTTTACCATTTTACAGATATAATCAATACTGTAATAGACATACATAAAACATAACCATCCATCCAATCAACAGTCATACATATCACATACAACAGTTGTATAATCGAACATATCGAAATAATTGCAGTATAATGTACAATGTACAATCACCGTAGCGAACGGTTTTTATATTTAATTTACCTTGGCCTTCAAGGCCCCATCCATCCAAACCATGTTAATTATTTATTTACCAGTTGGGCGTCAAGTTAGGACAACCCGATAACAACCTCACCATGGACAGTAGTCCTCCCGTACACACAAGGTGCTCATTTCGCCAGAGGTCCGGAGGCCCCTGACTATTCACTTTGCCTCGTAAGGCGTCCATATAAAGGCCGTAGCCACCTGACCCACGATCCAAATAGGGCTCGTTGGGTATATACCTGGAGCGGAACCTGATCGGGAACCCCTCAGTGATCACAAATGCGCAACCAGGTAGTTCGTAAACTACACTGGATTCCTCACCTCAACTCATACCATCTCTCTCTCATAATGTTTAAGATATGCTCTTAGTCTTATGGAGAATACAATTTATTGATTAGCTGCCCAATGGGTCTCACGCATACCTAGAAGTAATCTAGGTTATATTCATGTTCGAGATCCATGCTCTAGAGACCGACAATGTCGTGACTCGTTCCTAAGTGTTTTACTTAGGTTACCATATACTTAATATTAATACTAATGGTATTATATCAAGTAACCGTCATGTCATCACATTAAACGCATATGTATGTTTATATAAGTCGATCTATAGTCGACGTAGTGTTAGTCCCGTAGGACGCTCATGCATAAATAATTAATGCAGTAACACGCATAATCACATATACGTATCCACACAATAACACACACAAGTTATATCAACCAAATCCGACCCAAAGGAATTCCTTAGGACAACCCGGATCAAACCCCTTTACATACCGTACACCTTAGACCAAGGATGCGCAGTGTAGACCACTAGCTCGTCAAGCGCCTTCGTCTGAAGTATGATCTAAACGGTAATAAAACTACAAGTCAGTCTCCATGACTAACTAAATCCGGTATTTCGAATAACAAGTAACCCCGACAGTTCATCCCCGGATTTCGACAGTTAATGTTACGGGTTTCTCTAAACCAGTCGGCTTTGTTACTAAACTCGTAGGTCGTAATGTTTCGACTGTTGAGTTTAATCCATTATATTTCTTTAATCTTATCCATCATTGAATTTAGGTATATAACCTATAGTTGCATGTATGCATGCATTATTTATTATATTGTATTATTTGTCCACCATCCATTATAATACTTTGTATTACATAATCCATTAATCTTGTAATAATTATATTTGAATTCAAAACTTATAACTTATTGTTTATAAACTATTTTCATATAATAACCTCCACCATTATATTATATGGTCTCCAACCATAATATATATCCATCCTTATATACATTATTCTCGCATATGTATATATTTACCAATATAGGTAAGTTTCATGAGTTGTAAAACTCTTATATTATATGTTACATTTTATCATCTTATATTAGATGATAATTCCCATTATTTGTAATATACTATACAACTTATATTAAGATTATTATCCTAATTTATGTAACATTTTATGTTGTATAATTACAACTTCTAAGGTTTATTCAATATAACCTTAGTTTATAAATCTTATTTATTTATAGTTTGTCACATTATTTAATGTGAATATCCTTACTTATATTAATTCCATCTAAACCACCTTAATACCATATAATTGTTATAACATTTATAACATTGTAGACCATAGTCTAATTCATTTTCCAACTCTTATTAATTCGGTACAGCACTTTATTTCATTTAATTTCATTTTGACCACATAATATTATGTAATGTTATACCTTATACTAATATCTTATAATATGATATTTTTTTTTGTTTCCTTTAACTTATAACCTATAGTTTTTATACAAAACTACATTTAATGCCGCATAGGCATATACATTTAAACCTTATTCTTTTCCATAACCCATAGTTTTCTTTATTTACAAAATCACCCCATAATTTATACCATGTTATATATACCATATAATATAACATTTTAACTTATAAAAAAGGTATAACCTATGTTATTTTATAAAATAACCGAACAGATTTTTAATCTGTTTCAATTTATTTTCCAGCCCCTTTAACTTTCCAAATTTATAAATTTGACCACATATATAATGTTATGTCATATATATCATATATTATAACATTTTAAACCTTAATATTAATATAACCTATAGTTATATAATATTTAAATTGCGAACAGACCCCTGTCTATTCTTAATTATTTTTCAACCCACCAACCTTCTATAATCACAATGTGACCCACTTTATAACATATAGTTTTATAATATCATTAAAACTATATATTATACATATATCTTAGGAAATACTCTTATATTATTCTAAAAATCACTAAATTTTACCCAAGGGTTATAATTAACATTACTAACCCATATACTTTCGGTATTTGCTATTCCACCACTTATATTTATCCAAAGTGTCACAATGACATAATAACTATATATTTATACATATATAGTTTATTTAAATTCCAAAATCAACCCAATAAATTCCTAAAAATTCCTAATAGCCCATGGGTGTTTATAATACCATTTTACACCCTTTAGTTTCGGTAATAACATATTTACCCCATATGTTATAAAAATGTTACAATTAAATACTTATCTTATTATAAAACCTTAATAGGTTATTTAACTTATCTAATTTGGTCAAAGCCTACCACATGGCCAAGGTTGACCTTCTTAATATTGCCTTGACCATTAATTTCCATATATCACGGTTTGTACCCCATATTTTTCAGAAATTACCATTTAACCCCAAAACTTTATAAAATCTTATAATTTTTATTTTAAATCCTTTTAACCTCAAACTTTCGGCTTTATTATTATATAGCCCCCAAATTTAATTTAATTATGGTTTATACCCCAAACCTTCCTTGCGGTAATATATTTTTATTACCTAAACTTAATTAAAACCTTATAAATACATAAATAAAATGGCCTAAAGTACATGGCCTTATTACAAACATTAGCTTATAAAATAAATTACACATAAATGCTCAAAAATGCTTTAAACTCTCGGCCTCACCATATAGTTTTCCATATTTACCAATTTTCCACATAATGTCTTAAATTTGACAATTATGTTAATTAATTACTTATATAAATTTACTAAACCATTCCTTAATCACCTAAGGTCAAAATAAGACCTTTTATACCTTGTTCACTCACGGCAATATATACGCATATGTATAAACACATATTAATATACCAAGTGAAGGTTTAAGTGATTTATACCTTATTTTTGCCAAGTTTAGGCATTGTTTGGCCACGGCTAGCTTAGGATAGTTTTTCCACAGCTTCTTTTACATGTTTTCAAACAGCAATTAAGGCATGATTAGTCTCCAAAAAGAGCTAACCATAAGAGGTGTTTAATGTATATTTTAAAGGTAAAATTTACCTTAGAATACCAAGGCAAGCAAAGGTGGTCTTCGGCCTATTTTTACAGAAGATAAAGAGCATCAAAAGAGCTACTAAACCAAGGCTTAAACCCAGTATAACTCAGATTAGAAGATGGCTAATTTTCACCTTGATTAAAATGCCAAAAATGGTGTTTTTGGCATGGATTTGGCTATTCCTTGAAGATCTTGATACCCCAACTGAATAAGTATGTTAGGAAGAAGATTATAAGCCTAGGAAATCAAACTTTCCAATCAGAAATGAAAGGAATGAAGAGATAAGTGCTTAAAGCACATTTTTACCTTAAAAGATCAAGATTAGAAATTCCCTTCTTCTTCCCTTTGTTACAGCCGAGAATTACCCTTATTTTAACCTCCGAAACAAGCTAGGAACATGGATGGAAATGGTTGATGTTTAGCTCCATGGAAAGAGGAAAGAAAAGTGAGAGAATGAACATAAAATGGCTTAATAAGCTTACCTAGATCATTTGGTGTTCTCCTCTGAGTTTGGTGTGTTCCCACGGTAATGGAGGAGCAAAAGAGAGGATGGAGGCAGAAGAAATCAGCTGGGAAGGAGGTAATGAGAGGAAAGAGAAAGAATTAAGCTTATAAGATAAAGTTTACTTACTTTAGTAAATAGTCATAGATGACTCATTGGTAGATATTTTACTAGGTTGCTTAATGGGTGGGTATGACAGCCTAAGAGGTCGGCAAGGGTGGTTTGGTCAATGGATGACATTTGACCATGTTAAAGTTAAGTAATTAAATGTTATTTTGGGTACTATTCACCCAAAATCACCCATTTTGATTTTATTTTTAAAACTTTGATTTAGACTTTATATATAGTCTATCAGTCACATTAATGATATAAAGAATGTAATCTAGTCTTTAAAGTGACAAAAAGTCAATATCTTAGAGCTCATACACAAAAAAGTGTGTTTTAAGGTGTTTTAGTGCACATTTTGTGTCACAAGGTGTTTCTGAGCTTAGTTTTCTTTGAGAATGGTTTCATTGTGTTCCTTACATGATAATTGATCTTAGGAACCCAATTTTATATTAAATAGAGGTCATAAGACCTTTAAGGTTTCTTAGAGCACATTTTGCCCTACTTGACCTTTAAGCATGTTAATGCTTGTTCTTTGTGTTGAAGTGTTGTCCAACAATTGTAGTATGTTCCTTTATGTGTTAATATGCTTAGGACAAAATTTTAGGTCCTAAGAAGTTCATTTGGGTATGTATTTACCCTATTTACCCTAAACAGTCAAAGGATGCAATATCTTGCTTTGTGTTGTGTTGACCATTGTTGTTCTCAATTGACTTTTAAGGCATGTTTAGGCCTTAATTAATGTGATTAGATGTTTAATCCATGTTTTATTAGTTTAGGGTATTTCACATGCTCTCATACAATGGTTTAAGGTTTTAAAGGAACCTTCACCACGCTGGGTACTAGTGTTCAGCGCCCGAAGCTCCCCCTGCATTCAGCGTGCGGTTGCCCGGCAGGTTCGTCTTCAGGGTCTGCTGCTGCCCCTTCTGGACTGTGGGCGTCTGCCTCTTCTTGCCACCTCGAGCTCCAGCTCCTCCAGCTGATGTCCTCTGAGTCACCTTCGAGGGGGTACGCTCGGCTCTCCGGATTCGCGAAGCACTCAAACGACCTATAGCCCTTCTTCCCACAGTGGTGGCAGTCCACCGCTTGCCCAGCGCAGTCAACCACCTGGGTGGTCTTTACCACAACGCTTGCAATGGAAGTGGTGCTGGGGTGCAGAACCTATTATCACACAAACACTTGGATTAGTACAAGAATGGTAATGGACAGTGTATTTCACAACTCATTCATGAGGTTAGATCACTTACCCTTGGAGGTGTAGATCTGAGAGGCTGGACATCATAGGTAGGTCCCGGTCAGCATCAGAACCTTCTCCTTGCCCTTCTGGCTAGCCTGCTCCTTCTTCTTCTCCTTCCAAGAGAACTTTTTCTTCCTATTATTTTCAAAGAGTTAGGGAATTGCAGGTATAAAAGCAGGCAAGCAAGTATAGTAATTTAATAACTTAAAAGCGGTTCTTACTTCCCGCCCTTGCTGCCTCCGCCTCCAGCCACAACCTCAGCCTCCTTCTCGGGGCCTTACGCTTCACCCTGGTGCATCCCGGCTGTTCACCAACAGCTCGGTCCGAGAAGCAGCATCATAGCACTCCTATAATGCATCAATGAGTTCCCCAAAACTTGTAATAAATCAAACTGAGTTACAATATATAAACTGTTAACTAATTTACCTGGGCGGTTCGGTTCCGGTTCTGAAATCTGGATTCGCTTCGGATTCGGTCAAAAAACCGGTTCCAGCCGGTTCCGGTTCTGATTCTGATCGGTTCCGAGCGGTTCCAAAAAGATTTGATCGGCTCTAGTTGCTTCGGTTTAGCTCCAATTTGAGATCCAGTTGAGCGCACACGTTGCTCTTTTCATCCACTTTACTCCTAGAGAGGTTATTCCTCACGTTATAATCTTAAATGTGTAAGGAACAAAAAGAATTTTATTATATGATTCACTGCCTCATTAAAACCTTATTAGGTAAAAACCCATTGGGAAAACCCTAATAAGGAAAAAGAGTACAGCTACTAAGAGGTTCATGATTCAATTTGCAAGTCTTAAAAAAATAGGGAAAATTCACGAGATACCCTGTTTCTTTCGTAATTCACAATATACCCCTGTGATTTTCATAATTCAACATTAAACATGCTTAAATGTTGTCCAAAATTGATGAAACTTTACATGGACGATGTTAAAGTGTATATTTTGGTCCAATATCAAATTGAAGCTTTTTAAGCTCACATGTGACTGTGGGACCCAAGAATATGTGACTGCTCATTGGGTCCCACGGGTCAATGTGAGCTTAAAAAACTTCAAATTTGATATTGGACCAAAATATAACACTTTAGCATCGTCCATGTAAAGTTTCATCAATTTTGGACAACATTTAAGCATGTTTAAAGTTAAATTACTAAATCACAGGGGTATATTGTGAATTACGAAAGAAAAAGGGGTATCTCGTGAATTTTCCCTAAAAAAAAGATTACATGGAAAGAAAGTAATACTAAATTACTAATACATTCTAAAATATTACAAGATAGAAGTCCTAAGTCGTGTTATCCCCATTCATTTCATCATGTGGCCTTCATATTGCAACCGGTTCCGGGGGCGGTTTCCGGTTCCGGTTCCCGGTTCCGAATCCGATAACGGTCCAGGCGGTTCCGGCCCGGTTCGGGCTCGAATCTCAAAACATGTATTCGTATTCGGAACCGGCTGAGGCGGTTCGGTTCCGTTCCGGTTCCAATCGGTTCGGGTAGAACCAGACCCGATGGCCACCATTAAGCAGCACCCATGGCGGCCTTGATAGCATAACGCAGCCACCTCTGAACTTCTCCACCTTCACGGTGTCAGAATAGACAACTCCTGGGACATGTCCAACAGCCCGATGAACGAAGAGTAGTACTGATCCACTGTCAAACTACCCTGCCTCAGCGCCTCGAACTCCTCCCTTCCTCTGCTTCAAGTGAGCAGGATAATACTTCTCCCTCAGCGACTACACGTAACCCGCCCATCTGAAACCTCTTATAGCAGTGTAATGTGCCTCACGGACCTCCACCAAGTACTGGTGGCGTCCCTCAGATGAAAGGCTATATACCGACCTGGTGCTCAGCAGGCACATGAATGGCGTCGAAAGCCTTCTCATGCTCAATAATATACCTCTCCAGGACGGTGGGGTCAGCCACTCCGTCATAAGTCGGAACTCGCGTGTCAGAGACGCTCTTCAGCCAATTTGGCTCTCTCAGTGCAGGTGGGGGTGGGACTATAGGTGTGCAAAGACGGCTGCTACCGTCTCAGCAACGCCCACGGGCTGGGTCTCAGGAGGACCTCCTCTAGACCCGCCGCTCTACTCTACTCTGCCTCTGCCTGCCGCATGACCTCTAGTAGACATCTGAAAGATTCAAAATTAAGTCAACACTCGGTAAGAATACCGTACTTCCCTCATCCAAAGTTCACATAGCCCTAAAAGGCGTTAAACACACTGTTCCAACAATCTCCTAATCCTTCTCGTTTCCAACTTCCTCAATGGTACTCGTATTGAATAACCTAGGCTCACGGTACTTAAACTACTATCTCTTGTAATCAGAGTGAGTGGTACTCCGCTCTGATACCACTTTTGTAACACCCCTACTAATTCGGCTCCTAATTGTCGGTATAAACGTCGTACTTATAATTAAATCGCCAGCGTAACGTATAACAGACTGTCGTTCTATGGTGTCACCGCTCGCTCGCCCATACGAGTGATAACGCGTTACATGATAATCAACATACGAAAAGTATTCCCGTAGTGACCACAAGAGATAGATAGTAGTGTTTAAATAAAACTAGAATATATACAACATAAGTCCGTCTTTACATAAACCGTACACGTGAGCGTCTAAACAAATATACATCTCGGTTCACAAAACTCGAGTCCAAAATAACCACTTGTCTCAGTCCGTCTACCAAACAAAAGTCCTAAATCGCTAAAAACTGTCGTGTCCCGCGTCGACAACCAGCTAGTCTCCTGAAAATAAACATAGTTGTGGTATGGAATCAGCCCCTGCTGAGTATGTTATCACATGCCCCGTCGTGCCTCCTCAATCCCCTCAATTAATTGGTCGAGAGCATGAGATTCGTTACATGCAATACCGTTTTAATATGTAAACTGTAAAACAATTAACAGTAACAACCATACAATAAACACAACCATTAACACACATAATATACCACACAGCATAACCAATTAACAACAAGGTGAAACAACGAGAATAATAAACGAGTATTAATTCCCGTCCTTGGCATAAGAGTCCAATATTGTTCTCCAATGTACAAGCTAACAAGCTGTTATAATTGTTCAGTTATACTAGTGACAACGTCTCGTAACAAAACGATGTGTCTCTAAATACCCAAAAATTATGGCGGGTCCCCGGCACGGCAGTAGCCACTCCAACGGTAGAGTCTTCGACCAACGACCCGTTCTAGTTCACGAGAAATTACTTGATACTTGCGGACCCGTACGCAGACATCCTAGTATCGTTTTTGTGATCACAGCGCGCACCAAGAGCCACATCCTCTTGGCTTTGTTACATCTATTCCATCGCATCGTATTACCAATTTTTCTAACACAGCAGACTAAGGTCGTTAGTCCAATCCGGAGTATATAAACTCGGGATCCAGTGTTAGATACGAGAGCGGCGTTAGAAAAGGCCAATGCTCCGTATTAAAGTCTCGGATAATGTATATATCTTATCCTATGTGCTACAACGTTTTTCTGACATCCTTATATTACATATAAGATAGCACCATAGCCGCTTAGTTTGTTTTATATATAGGTCCATATATACGAACCGATACTGTTATCCTAAAAACAATAATAATAAGCAACTTAATATACAGTTCATGCATATTTATTCACACATTCAGACAACAAATCTTATCACAGAAGTCTGAACTGAGGAAGCCCTCAAAGACAATCAGAGACACGTAACAACATACCGTTCACCCTAATTATAAAACCGTGGAGTATGAATCAGCTAGATCTGATGCTCCTCGTGACGTCTCTAACAGTTTAATAATACATACGCTACAGATTAGCATCCGTATAACAACATTACTTTACGGTACCCCGTACCATCACTAATCCCTCCCGGTTATTCCCCGTTATTTACTAACAACGTTGTTGGGTTTTCGGTTTAACTCGGGATTAGGAAAAAACGTTATATTACATGCGTGGTCACGTCTCGTATATTAATATACTTAATGTTTTAAACTTTGGTTATCGCATGTAACTTAATATACACTTGTATATTATATAGTTTGTTACTATATTGCATGTATAATTCTTAATCATATATTATACATCTCACCTTTGTATTTATTTTCCTAAGGTAAGTTTTTCCAAGTGTAATGTAGTAAATTCATATTTAAAAATACTTTGAATTATATAACTCATTATTTCATGTACAACCATAACATTATAATTTCCTTTTCTAATGTTTATAATTCTTTTCTTCTTACCTTATATCATTTGAATCCTGATATTATATGGTTATTGAACCATATTGTATCTTTCACTCCATAACATATATTTATTTATATATATGTATTATGGGACCATTTATTATATGGTAAGTCTTTATAATATATTCATTCTCTTTTAATGAATATTTCTCACATTATAAATGTTATAACCTTTATAACATTGAAAACCATATTATAAAATTTTATTCTAAAATTCCCATTATTACCGAACAGCACTTGTGTTCCTTAATATTTACAAAATCCACCACATACTTATATAATGTTATATATATAGTTATATAACATATATTATGACATTTATGTCATTAAAACATTTATAACCTATAGTTATAAAATGTTACAAAATACCAAACAGACCATACTATTGTCGGTTTTATTTAATTTCACCATACTTCCAGAATTTACATCAACCCCCAAATTATATTTCATGTTACACTTATAATATATACCTTATATTATAATCTTTAAACCTTAATATAATTATAACCTATGGTTATAATATCTTATAATTGCCGAACAGACCCTAGGGTCTTTTCTAATTTAATTCCTACCACCCAACTTTCTATATTACAAATCTCCCCATTTTATAACATATAGTTTCTTAAGTCATTATAACTATATATTATACATATATCTTAATTAAACCTTATATATGATTCCAAAAATTACCAAACTACCAAAAGGTTATAAACATCATTCCTAACCTTATACTTTCAGTATTTACGGTTTATACCCATATGTTACCCATATGTAGCAATGATATAAAATATCATATATTATACTTATATAATTCATATTAACTCCAAATTTACCAAATAAACTCCTAAAAATTCCTAATAACCCAAGGTCTGTTCTAAACCCCATTTGGTACCCTTAAGTTTCAGAAATCACAATATCACCCCAATAATTATAAATCTTTTACAATTTAATTACTAACTTAATATAAGGTAGTATTTTAATTCTATAAACTTTCCAAACTTGGTCAAAGTCTCCTATATAGTCAACTTTGACTTCTAAATCCCATTTGAGACCAAACTCTTGGTAATTACTACCTAACCCCATACTTTCTTCTTTTTACAATTTTGACACAAAACTTTATAAAATGTTATAATTTTTATTTAAATTCATTTAAAACCCTAAATTCCTTTTATTTATGCCCACCGCTTCATATATTCCTAGTAATTACAGATTGACCCCAAATTTAATGTTATAAGCATAAATCAAATTAAATAAGCTTTAAACTTAAATTAAAATGGCCTAATGACATGGCCTTATTACAACTTTGCTTTATAACATAAATTACAATAAATAGCTTAAAAATTACTATAAACTCTCGGCCTTACTCCAATATTACTAATTCTTCCACATAATGTCATAATTTGACCATTATGCTAATTAAATCACCTAAATGACTAGCCTAATCTATCTAAGTCATTTCTGGTCACACTTAGGTTAAAATTAACCATTTAAATTACTCCACTCATGGCACATATATTATATGAGCTTAAAAATCATATAAACATAAGGTTAAGGTATTTATACCTTGATTTAGGTGCCTAATGTCCTAAAAACCTCACGACATCTTGGATGAAAAATCAACCCAGCACTTTAACATGTTTAATACACCAAAACAAGATATGGTTATACTCCAAGCATGAGCTAACCATAAGGAGCAAATTAATGTAAGATTTAAGTAAAAATCACCTTAAAAAGGAAAGGTTGTCTCAAAGTGTTTTCGGCCTGAATAGAACACCATAGGGTGTTAAAATCACAATAAAAACATGGGGAATAGCTAGACAACAGCAAGGTGCTATGGTAATAGATTTTACCTTGGCAAAATGCCTTAAAGTATGAATTTTCTCCTTGTTTTCGGCCACTCTTGCTCCAAGGGGTTAACACACTGAACCAACATGAAAATAGGAATATTGTGAGTGTATAAACTCATAGAAATCAAACCAAGAAAACCGGATGAAGAAAGGAATTCCTTAAGGTATGTTTTTACCTTATAATGGAAGTTTTGACCACCTTGGTCCCAAGGGTTGCTTCAGCTGAGAATAGCCTTTGATCAAGGTTTAAAATACTGAGATTGAGCCATGGAAAGTGATAGCTAGATCATTAGCTCCATGTGTAGGTAATGAAGAGATGAAGAAAAGAGCTAAAATATGCCTTAAACCATTACCTTAGGTGGGAATGAGTTAGATTTCCCTTGATTACTCAAGATCACAGCTTTAGAGGTTAGGAACTGCTAGGTACTCGGATGGAATGGGACAAGAGGAAAAAGAAAGCAAGATTTTGTGTTTTAAGGAATGAAAAGTATAAAATGGAATAGTAAAGTGATGATTCACTAAATTGGCTGATATTTTGGTTACTCAGGAGATAATACAGGTACAAGACACAAAGTTTTCCAAATCAAAAAAGGGGAAATTGTTAGTATATATGTTTTTTGATTTGTCGTACCAAGTCTGGGTCACAGACACATACATCAGAGCATTAAGCAAAGTTAAATACGCAGTCTGCGTCACAGACACAGATGTCTGAGCGCTAAGTGAATTGAAGGGAAAAGACCGTTGATCATGATTTTTACTAGAGTAATTAAATCAAAAGATTTTATCTTTAGGGAGAATAAATATTCTAATGTACTCGTTATTCTGTACGGTTGTTAAGATTCTATCTTAGGAAGTTTTATCTTTAATTTACAATCTAAGATATAGATTTAATTAGTGTCAACTTTATATATGCTCGAGAGAAGAAGGATTGAGCTAACGCTTTTCTGAGAGAAAATTCTTTGTGAAGAGAGTTGATTGAGAAATAGTCATAAGTTGTAATTCAACTTAGGGGTTGTGAGGCAAATCGAGTGGGTTATGTGTAAACTTTTGAGAGTCTGTCTCATTGAGGAACTAGTAGTACTGATTCAAGTACGTGCTAATATAGAGTGACATATTCACGTGAAAGCTCTCTCAATATCTTTTAATTACTTCTATTCGAGTTGAGTTCATTGTGTGCTTGTTACACAGTTCAATGTGAGTAACTACTCACTAAGAATTACGTTCTAAGAACTTTCAGTGAATAAGGTCAAACTATATGATTAGATTTTTTTTATTGGTGCTTGGCGGACAAATGGTTGTGGCATTTTGGAGTCTAGAGTGAGCAAGGGTATGCTCATGGTTGGTATGAGGGAGGCTTTGAGGGAATCCTAGAGTCGTCGTAGGGCATGATCATTTTAGCTGCTAGTTGTATGAGATGGGACACTACTCATACAACTAGTTATTTTTGGGATCTTTTGATCCACCTAATGTCCTTGTTGGCTGAACAATTAAGCTTCGTTTGTTATGCTTATCTTTTATTTTACTATTTACTTGGTATGTCAGTTAGTAATAGTACTCACTTTGTGTTTGGGAGGTTTTTGCGGGTTGGAAAGCTAATGAGGCTTAAAAACAATCATCAGTGAGAATGATTGGGCTCTCAAACTGCTATTCATACAAATTCTTATATGGATTTGGTTGTATACAACAAATAGGTTTCTTGGTTTTGATTTGCTAGTTATCATTCATGGGGTGGCCATCATGGCTACTTGTGTTTTTGAAATTTGTTGTAGGAAGAAGCATCCAGGGTTTCTTGGAACAATCACTGACTTTGATTGCTTCTATTCTCATCAGTCCTTGCAACCACTGTTTGGGCTTCAGTTGTGTATAGGAATGTAGGAGTCGCAGTTCTAGACCTATAAAATTTTAGAACAATACAACGAAAGACTTGTAAATTCCATCTAGGGTGCTACCGCCATAATCACTTACTAGTGATTGCTAAGGCTAAATACCAACACTAAACCATTTAAGTTAATTATAAAACTGGGATCCTCATGATGTTGTGTCTCACCTTGTGTTCTCTTGATTTTGGCTTCGGTGGTACTTACTAGTGCAAGTTGGAGTTTAATAGTCATTGAGTTTCTCATGTTGTTTTCTTTCATGTTAATATCGTAGTAAGTTGTGATCCTAGGCTTGTAATGGACTTCTCTTGTTAATATAATGTTTGATATTAAAAAAAGACAAATAAAAGAAATTAAAAGAAAGATTTGACAATTGTTTTATTCTCTATCTCAAATCTCAATGCTTGTTGAGCGTATATATATATAGATTAAGATGACACTTTGACAGATATTGGTTAATCCGATCCACTTGATTTAAATAAGTGGTTGAAACCCCAATATAAAAAATGATAAGCGGGTAATGGATAATTAGGTGATGGATCTAGCTAGTTGGATATGGGTGCTAACTTTTCATTAATCATCCAACCCATTATACATTTATTACACATATAATATTATTTTGTTTGGTTTAGTTTTTCTTCATTTTTCTAGATTTCATACATCAACCCATTTTTTCAACTAAAATGTATCTTGTTAGGAATATGAAAGATTGTTCAAGTAATATACAAACTAGAGATTAGTTGATGCATGCAAATTCTTATCCGCTTCCATCACCCACTTCATCTGTCACATGTTTGATTCTCATCTATTTGTTTCATGTCATCAGGGGTGAAGACAAGGGGGTGCGGGTGGGTGTGCGTCCCCCTCCAGCTCCCTCGGATACATACTTATGTTAGTTTTAGTTTTTGTTATATAGTTTATTTATGTTAATAGATATTTGTTTGTACCCATAACATTTTGTAAAATATCACTATGATATCACTTAATTCTATTTATTATCAATTTTATAGTTATAATATGTATTACTTGTTTTAGAATTATATTGAAAAAAAACATTTTTAGTTTGTATTAGATAAAAAACTCTTGATATTTTTATTTTAGCAATGTAGTCAAGAGTAAAACTGGTTATTATGTCAGTCTTAGTATTCATGTAGGTTTCTATCAATAATAAAAAAGTTTTTAGTTTTTATATTATAGATTTCACAAATTATAATAAAATTAAAATTACTCAGAATAATGAATTTGTAGAAAAAAACTACTAGCCTAGACCTATTGGTTCTATATTATTGACATTAACATATAATTTAGTATACCAATTTTCTAAAACTTAAACTTTATTGTAAAAACAAATTCTTTATATATATAATATATATATTTCAATTTTAATTTAATTTTTGTGTTAAATTAAATATCTATAATCATTTTAAAAAATAATTATGAATTTTAAATTTATATTAATTAAAAATTAATTTTAAAATATTAATTAATATTATTAAAAAAAAATCTCGCACCCCTGAAAAAAATTCTGACTTCGCCCCTGCATGTCGTTGTTGATGAATTTCTCATTAACATCCTTAATTTTATGGATAAGAGTATATTACTTCATCCTGCGGGAGATGAATTCTATTTTTTTCTAAAAACTCAATAATGTAACTGTTGAACAGGCACCATTAGTCTAGGAAATAGTGCATTTTTATTTCTGTAATTAATTAGGTTCTCATGTCTGTCCAGCATGTAACTAATTGCACCTGTTCAGTTATTTATGTTTCCTAGACAGACACTTCCTAAGTGTCTCTTCCCTTAGGATTTCTAGACCCTTCCGTACCTAGACCCTTCCATAGGTGCCTATAAATATAGGGTTGTATGTCTCATTTCAGATCATCAAATAATGAATAAAATACTCAACAACTACATGGTATCAGAGCCTAAATCTATCTTTTCCTCTCTCTCTAGCTGCTGCCAGCTTCTTCAACCCTAACACTAAATACCATAACCACCTCTTCAATTTCTGGTTACGATTCCAGTAGTAAACCACTTTTTTTTCTGGCACATCTCCGCACTATTTTGGTGTTCTTTTCTCCTGTGGTGCCTTCAAATCCCTTCTCTCCTTGGTGCATCTCCATTCTCCTGCACAACTATATCTTCCGGGTGTCACCGCCTCTTTTTTTTTCCAGTGTAAGTCTCTTCACTAAGGATTAAATAATGTCAAAGGAAGCTACTTCAAACTATGGACGTGTGAATCTTGCCTCCTCTACATATGACAACTCTGCTACACCCTCATCATTATCTCAAGAAGAAATACAACAACTCAGAGCAATGCTGCAGTCTCATCGAAGCTCTAATGATTCTGGTCATAGCTGCCTTGCCCTGCAAGGTAAACTCTCCACAAATTTTTGTCTTAATGCTTCAGGACATTCTCCACCTTCAAATTGGATATTGGATTCAGGTGCTACCTCACATATGACCTCTTGTTCATCTTTTATTATACACTATCATCCTTGTTCCATAAATAGCCACATCACCACTGTTGATGGCTCATCTACACATGTTTCTGGACACAAAAATGTCATACTTTTTGACAAAACTACATCCGAAAATACCTTACATATTCCAAAACTTGCCATGAACCTTGCATCTATCCACAAACTAACCACTGACCTTAATTGTGTTGCAATTTTCTTTCCTTCATGGTGCATCTTGTTGGATCTACACACAGGGAGGATAATTGGAACTGCTAAGCAACGGGGTGGACTGTACTACCTTGATATACCCGATGCCTTAAATTCCTCACCCAAAGCCCTTTCTTCTACCACTACTAATACCAATACTATATGGCTTCATCATAAGCGCTTTGGTCATCCTTCATTTCATGTGCTGAAAATCATGTTCCCACACCTCTTTAGCGGTATTGATATTTTAAATTTTCATTGTGATGTGTGTGAATTTGTTAAATACTCCCGTGTGTCTTTTCCCCAAAGTAATACCAAGGGTAGTTCTCTCTTTGATCTCATTCACAGTGATGTTTGGGGGCCTTCTCCAATCGCTAATATTTCCGGAGCTCGGTGGTTTATATATTTATTGATGATTGTACTCGCTTTATGTGGGTCTTTCTCATGGAAAACAAAAGTGATGTGAGTTCAATTATTCCCACATTCTTCAACATGATTCAACCAAACTGTGAACTCATTCTCTCTCTCCAAAGGTATCATTCATGAATCCTCCTGCCCATACACTCATAACAAAATGGTATTGTTAAAAGAAAAAAATCACATCTGCTTGAAATGAGTCGTGCTTTACTCTTCCAATCAAATACTCCTAAACACTATTGGGTGAAGCTACACTAACAGCATGTCATCTTATCAACAAATTGCCCACTCGCATTCTCCAAAATAAATCCCACTTGAGTGCCTCCGTCACTTCTTCCCTCATACCAAAATCTCTTCTGATCTTGATCTGCGGGTGTTGGTTATACTGTTTTTGTTCATATTCCTGCTCCTCATAGGGGGAAATTGGACCCACGATCTACTAAGTGCATCTTCTTTGGCTATTCCCCAACCCAAAAAGGGTACAAGAGCTACAATCCCACCACAAAAGGAGCTACATAACTGCAGATGTTACCTTTCATGAAACTGACCCATTTTACCCCAACTCTACCACTTCTTTATCGTCTTCTCAGGATCCTCATATTGCTCCACCACTCCCAACCTACACCATTACATCCTCTTCCCCAAAGCTACCAACATCATTAAATTCACAACCATCATCATCAGACTTACCACCACTCACACTTGATTCACAACCATCTCAATCTGACTAACAATCATTCTCTCCTAACTTACAAACCCCAAATTCACCACCAACTCATCCTACTCCATCTCCAACTAAATCATCCAACC